>JAIOJX010000030.1:65126138-65787685 GCA_022376925.1 Tragulus kanchil | reverse complement strand
CAGGAGGAGAGGGCTGCGGAGGAGCAGCTGGATGGGGGAGGGTGCAGCGGGACCGGCTGTAGGTCTTCCCCGAGGCTGTGTCAGGGCGTCTGCAAGGCTCCTTCTAAAGGATTTCCTGCTAACCCGCCCCGCCCTCCTGGAGACTTCCTGTGCTCAAGGAACCCAGAGCTAAACCCAGAGAGACCTCTACGCACACACACATGCACACATATATACATACATACTCACACACATGTGCACACGACACATACACACACAGAGATATTCTTTTTTGAAAAACCTGATCTCATCAAACAGGTTCTATGCCCTGATCTTCCCCACCTGCATATCAGCTGCTCCTCCTGCCAGGATCTTTCCCTGCCTCAAATCTGACCCATCCTCGGGGGCTCAGCACCCCATTGCCTCTCAGGAGGACTTCAGTGACTGCTCTGAACTCCCGACCTCTGACATTTGAACTCCCACAGTCTCGCAGGCCTGAGTCCTGCATGCCTCTAGCCTCAGAGTCTGAAAGTGAACGTATTGACCATTCAGTTCAGCTCCTCTGTCCGTGGAGTTTTCCAGGGGACTTGGGGAGGTGCTGGAGGCAGAGCGTTCAAGCAGCAGACATTCTGGAATGAGCATGGGCCGGGGGGACGCTGGGGACCACGAGACAGCCAGAGTGAGCAGGGCAGAGCCCGAGGCAGGAGGGTGAGGGAAGACGAGGCTGGGGAGGTGGGCGGTCCAGGCCACCCAGCACCCTGAAGGCCATGGCAAGGAGCTTGGGTTCCTCTTTCCTAGGTAAATGGGAAAGTGGGGCGGACCAGGAGGGTTTTTTTCCTTCACGTGGCCCATGTCCTGTAAGGGCTGAGAGGCCAGCAGGGAGGGGTCACCCTGCGTTAGGAACTCTGGGGTTGCAACAGGGAGTCAGTGACAAAGGATGGATCTGAGACATAAGAGAGAGGCGGAGGCTTCAGAACCCCCTGGTGGAGATGCAAGCATCAGTCCTGGGATTGTGTGGGAACTGCTGAGCCTCACAGGAGTGATGCTCAGAGCTGGGGGAGCAGCAGGAGTTGCTGACCGGGGTGCCCAGGAGGAGAGGGCTGCGGAGGAGCAGCTGGATGGGGGAGGGTGCAGCGGGACCGGCTGTAGGTCTTCCCCGAGGCTGTGTCAGGGCGTCTGCAAGGCTCCTTCTAAAGGATTTCCTGCTAACCCGCCCCGCCCTCCTGGAGACTTCCTGTGCTCAAGGAACCCAGAGCTAAACCCAGAGAGACCTCTACGCACACACACATGCACACATATATACATACATACTCACACACATGTGCACACGACACATACACACACAGAGATATTCTTTTTTGAAAAACCTGATCTCATCAAACAGGTTCTATGCCCTGATCTTCCCCACCTGCATATCAGCTGCTCCTCCTGCCAGGATCTTTCCCTGCCTCAAATCTGACCCATCCTCGGGGGCTCAGCACCCCATTGCCTCTCAGGAGGACTTCAGTGACTGCTCTGAACTCCCGACCTCTGACATTTGAACTCCCACAGTCTCGCAGGCCTGAGTCCTGCATGCCTCTAGCCTCAGAGTCTGAAAGTGAACGTATTGACCATTCAGTTCAGCTCCTCTGTCCGTGGAGTTTTCCAGGGAAGAACACTGGAGTGGGTAGCTTATCCCTTCTCCAGGGGACCTTCACCATCCAGGGATCGAACCTGGATCTCCTACATCACAACAGATTCTTTACTCTCTGAGCTACCAGGGAAGCCCCTGGTGCATATCCCCCCCAAAGCAAGGCTTAGGTCTGCACTGTGAGATCCTCAGGGCACAGGCCTAGCAGGAGGGTGTGTAGGAGATGAGAACTCTAAGAATGAGGTCAGGGCCAAGGTCAAGATTCCTGCAGGTTGAGGGTCGAGGAAGGGGCCATGAACAGAGTCAGGTCTGCCTGCCCTGAGCCAGCGAGTGTGGCGTCTACTCCCACCCTCATGGCGCTCCGGTTGCTGGACGAGGGGTGGCGGGGCTCTGTAGCCTTCCCCTGAGGCTGGCCCCGGGCTGCTGGCCTCCTGCCTGACTCCACAAGCCACTGGATGCTCGGGAGGGGCCCTGCCTGGCAGAGATCTGTCTGGTGAGAACCCAGAGCTGCCCCGTGCCAGCGCCAGGTCAGCCGAGCCCTGGACCACGCTGGTGCCATGGCAATGCCACCACCGCCAGTCTTCCCCAGCCCCGTAACCATGGGAATGTGCGCAGGGCTGCGGCTCTTATGCAATATCTCCGAGGCTGGGAAACGGATGGCCCATCAACCCCGTCCTGCCTGCCAGCCTGCCCTGCTCCCCGGGAAGCCGGCAGACAGGCTCCGTGAACTCGGGTTACGTTGTCTCACCTGTCACTCCCCCGACTCTGTGCGCGCGCACAGCAGCAGCCTGTCTGTGGAAGGGACGCCGGGGGTAGCCTGATCTGGAGGGAAGACGATAAGGAAAGAGCAAGAGACACGAGTGAGGGTGGGAGGGCGATGGGACACAGAGGATTCTGATGGCGTGGGTCGCTGGCCATCTGGATGCAAATGCAAAGCTCCAGCCACCTCCAGCCAACCCCAGCTCCAGATGTCTAGTAGCCCTGAGACAGACCAGCTGCCCGATGGGCCGGCCCTTCTCTTCCCACAGCTGGAAGATGGGACCCCGTGAAGGGGAAGAGACAGACAGAGAGAAGCAGAAGGACAGGGACAGACAAAGGGAAAGAGACAGAGATCTAGAGAGAGGCACGCACACCGAGACAGAGTAGGGGGAGCACAGGAGAGAAATCCCCGCACTGGAAGATTCACCCGGATGAGGGAGACCGAACAGACCACCCCCCTCTCTCCCCTCTCTCCAGCAGCCTCAGACATCTCGGCTTTGCGTTTTTTGCTGGTTTCCGAAGCCTGACTCTACCTCCCAAGGCAGCTCTGTTCTTCACGGCTCCAGGGCCCGGCTGCTGGCAGCCCCAGAAGAGGGTGAGGCCACCATTGGACGTCTGGGCAGGATCGGGACACGCCTGGGTTCCGGAGAGGGGGCGAGTACCTGGGTCTTTACCTGCCCGTGCCCCTTGGCCTGGTCCTCTCCATCTGTGGCCTTGTTGTGTGTCTCTCCCCAGTGTGCCCTGTCCGCCTCCCTCAGCGTCCCCACTCTGCGCCATCGCCAGCCTACCTCCCTCCTCCCTGGAGACTCTGGCGCCATGCCTTCCCTCCCCACTCCAGCCTTCTTCCTGGGTGACTCTGACGTCCAGGCCCACTGGCCAAGCAGCCCCTGCCGCCCTGCCCGCCCCCCCGCCCCTCCTGAACTCACGCCGCCCCTCCCCCAGCCAGCAAGGCTCCCTTCCCTAGGTACCCAACGCAAGGCGGAAGCTCTGACGGTGTCACCTGTCTTTCCAGGTCTGTCCCCAGTGCCCTCACCCACACGGATGACATTTCCGGACCCTGGTCCCTGCCGCCCACTGGCCCCTCGGGCTCACACCCCAGCAACACAAGAAGCCCTCGTTGGCAAACGTGGCCTAGAAGCCTGAGTGCCTGGGGTTTCTGGCAAAACCGCACCCTGAATAGGCTCCCCTGGGCCAGACTCTCTCCTCAAGGAAAGTGCCGTCACTCCAAATGCACCTGCCCCGCTCGCCGCATTTCTTGCCAGCTGTCCCCCCACCTCTGCCACTGCCTCCTCCTCAAGATACCCACCTCCCCTGCCCGTCCCTGCAGATTGCCTCGCTGACCCTCCAGCATGCTCCGGACCGGGCTCCTGCTCCTCTATGTGGGTATTCTGTGGCTCCGGCCCCCTTCCAGCCTCACTCCTCACCCTCATTCCCCAGGGGTCCCATACCACCACCAATGTTCCCACCACCCAGGAACCACACTCACCAGCCAGGCCTGTCAGCTCCAGCCCGCTCTTCGGCGTCCAACTGTCTCCCGTGCACCCCACGCCTGTCCTGCTCACATTCCTAAAATGGAATCTTCCCCCTAAATCCCTGCAGTCTGATCCTGAAGAATCTACCTGGAGAGCTCCCTTCTCTCCACCTCACGCAGTAACTCATCACTCAGCTAGACATCTTTACTCTGGCCCAATCTTTCTTACGGCCATCCCCTGAGCCAAGCCTCTATTTTCAGCTTCTCTGCTTCCAGCTGAGGTCTCCACCGAAAATTCAGTCTTTTCCCCTCCATACCAGTCAGAGAGAGTATTGCAGAAATGTCAGTCTAATATTACAGACTTCCAACAGCTCTTGAGATAAAGTCTCCTTAATGTGGCTCTCTGGACTCTATGTGAACCGAATGCTGCCCAACCCTCCTCATCTCAGACCACCCTCCCCTTTTCTCACGTCAGTCCAATCATAGGACCTACTTTCAGTTCCCACCAAACGACAAGCTCTTTTCTACCTCAGGGCCTTTGCACATCTTATTTCCTCTATCTGGGATTCTTATCCACTTCGTTACCCAGCCAACTCATATTCTGGGTCTAGTCTCAGCTTACATGTAACTGTCTCCAGAAAGTCTTTTCTTTGTAAATACCCCCAGACTAGATTTGGTCCTCTAGAAGTTTCTTCTATTGGTACTCGGTTTCTCCTCTGTGCACCAATCACCATTATCATCCAATTAATTGTTTGAGCTCCATGACTGTCTCCCAGGGTGGGACATCTGTCGCGTTCATGGCCAGCCAGCTCATCCTGAATCTCAGTCTTAGGTCTGAGGAACGTGTGACAGTGTGCGGACCGCCTCCAGGTGGACGTCAGCACAGGCTCTCCAGCAACCGCTGCACCTAGTGGACAGGGTCAAGGCCACGGCCGTGCTGTCAGAAGTAGCTCTGTGAGACTTGGGTTTGGAAGAGAACACCGGGAGGAAGCCAAGTGCAGTCGAGTTTTTGGCAAGCATGGTGACGGAGGAGTTTGGCTTTTCAGGAGAGCCATGCGGGGTGTCTGGCATTTCGTCGCCAGTGCTACTGGTATGAGCAGCTGTTGTCTGTAGCCAGAAGTGGTGGAGTGGGGAATTCGACACAGTGGTCCCCTGGCGGGGAGGGCGTGGCTGCCTCTGACTGGAGAGGCAGTGAGAGATCAGTGAGTTCCCTAACATCCTTGACTACATCGTGTTTCTGTTTAACCCAACCCGAGGGGTCCTATCGGAGACCTCTGAGCCATATCCTCCCTAGCCAGACCCTAAGCTCCTTGCATAGGAATATTCTGGAACTGTTTTCTGCTGTGTTTCTAGGTTCTCACTAGGTGTCTGCACCTAAGCAAGGACTTAGCAAATGTGTAGCCCTGAATAACCCAGCACCCTAACAAGAATGCCTATGAATATTCGTAGAGAGAACAAAGCCCACCTTCCTTTCCTGCAGACCCTGCCTACAAACATTGTTACCCAACCTGAGGTCAGCCACATTTCTCGCTTCCTGCCCAGTTGATGGTGGTGCTCAGCCTTGCGGGGTTCTAGGGTCCATACAGCCAGCCGGAGGCCGCTCCTCCAGGAAGCCTTCCTGGACTGCTTCTGCCCTCGCCAGCACCCTGTTCTCTGAGTTCCCGCAGCCCAGAGAATTTGAGTCCCTCATACCCATTCTTACATCAAGGTTTATCCCTAGGAATCTCTTCAGTATTCCTGAAGGCTCCCCAGTGTCAGGGAACAGGCCCCCCATTTTCTTCTCTCACTCCCCTCCCACAGTGGAGAGGGGGACAGGCTGGACACAACAGGAGGGAAGTCCAATCTCTTCCTTCCCTGGAGGAAACTCCATTTAGGGCCTGCGGGGAGGCTGGCTGGAAGGAAGATGCTGCAGTGGATGATTGGAAATCCTACTCTCCCTGCACAGAACCAGGGCCCGATGGAAACCACAGCCCCCTAGTCTACTGTGAACCCTGGAGGGGGTCTCCAGTGAGCCTTCCTGTCTCGGCGGCTCTCTTCTCATCTGCTTCTTTCTCCTCAAAACGGGGTCAGAAGAGCCTGGGGTGTCCCATTCTCCCGCTCCTCCAGGAGTCTGCTCATCCCCTATGCTGCTCAGACCAGGTGCGCCTTTTCCCGCCAGCTCTGCAGGCTCCCTGTGCCCAGGCCAAACCCTGAAAGTGGTCCGCCTAGGGGTCATCCAGGAAGCACCGCCAGCCCATGCAGGGCTCTTGGCTGGAGAGGCAGTGAGAGATCAGTGAGTTCCCTAACATCCTTGACTACATCGTGTTTCTGTTTAACCCAACCCGAGGGGTCCTATCGGAGACCTCTGAGCCATATCCTCCCTAGCCAGACCCTAAGCTCCTTGCATAGGAATATTCTGGAACTGTTTTCTGCTGTGTTTCTAGGTTCTCACTAGGTGTCTGCACCTAAGCAAGGACTTAGCAAATGTGTAGCCCTGAATAACCCAGCACCCTAACAAGAATGCCTATGAATATTCGTAGAGAGAACAAAGCCCACCTTCCTTTCCTGCAGACCCTGCCTACAAACATTGTTACCCAACCTGAGGTCAGCCACATTTCTCGCTTCCTGCCCAGTTGATGGTGGTGCTCAGCCTTGCGGGGTTCTAGGGTCCATACAGCCAGCCGGAGGCCGCTCCTCCAGGAAGCCTTCCTGGACTGCTTCTGCCCTCGCCAGCACCCTGTTCTCTGAGTTCCCACAGCCCAGAGAATTTGAGTCCCTCATACCCATTCTTACATCAAGGTTTATCCCTAGGAATCTCTTCAGTATTCCTGAAGGCTCCCCAGTGTCAGGGAACAGGCCCCTCATTTTCTTCTCTCACTCCCCCTCCCCACAGTGGAGAGGGGCACAGGCTGGACACAACAGGAGGGAAGTCCAATCTCTTCCTTCCCTGGAGGAAACTCCATTTAGGGCCTGCGGAGAGGCTGGCTGGAAGGAAGATGCTGCAGTGGATGATGGGAAATCCTACTCTCCCTGCACAGAACCAGGGCCCCATGGAAACCACAGCCCCCTAGTCTACTGTGAACCCTGGAGGGAGACTCCAGTGAGCCTTCCTGTCTCTTCAGCTCTCTTCTCATCTGCTTCTTTCTCCTCAAAACGGGGGTCAGAAGAGCCTGGGGGTGTCCCATTCTCCCCGCTCCTCCAGGAGTCTGCTCATCCCCTATGCTGCTCAGACCAGGTGCGCCTTTTCCCGCCAGCTCTGCAGGCTCCCTGTGCCCAGGCCAAACCCTGAAAGTGGTCCGCCTATCTGGACTGGGGCCTCATCCAGGAAGCACCGCCAGCCCATGCAGGGCTCTTGGCTGCAATTTTTCTGCCACCTGGTGGCCATCTTAAGCATTGCTCTTCTCAACGCACTCTGTTGCGGGCAATTCAATGTCCTTTTTGATGAGTGCTGAGAAATCCCTTACAGATCGGCTTCCTCCTGCTACAGATGGGATACCCAGGCCTTGAGAAGGGAAGTGGAAGTGTTACTTACTCAGTCCTATCCAACTCGGCGACCCCATGGAGGGCTCGCCAATCAAGGGACCTGCCCAGAAACCCTCGATACAGTCCCAGGCCAAGGATCCTCGTGAGGGAAGAGACTAGCAAAGCGGTAGGAATTTGACGCTCCAGGAGAAACAGGAAGGAAGCAAGGAGTAGACTTCCGGACAGAGATGAAACCCCTGGGGAAGGGCTGGATGATTCGCAAAAGGAGCTTCTGCTTCAACCAGTGTCAGCGGTGAGAACTGCCGACACCAGCTGCCCACCGACCTCTTCTCACATCAGTTACACCTCCGGGAGACCACTCTGACTACTTAAGCTGACAAAGATGCTTTCAATGGCAGTCATGATGCAGAGACATCATCACATTCACACTGCTTGTGCCAAAGCACATTGGGTCAACTTTCCTGGAAGACAGTTTGCCAATAAGATTTAAAAGATTTATCAATAGGATTTATCACCTGTACTGTATTGGCTCAGAAATTCTATGTCTAGGGGTTTACTCTGACATTTTTATTTTTGAGATGTACATAAGGAATAACATGCAAGGAAGAAATTCTAGTCCTTGAGACCCTGGATGATGGGAAATCCTACTCTCCCTGCACAGAACCAGGGCCCCATGGAAACCACAGCCCCCTAGTCTACTGTGAACCCTGGAGGGAGACTCCAGTGAGCCTTCCTGTCTCTTCAGCTCTCTTCTCATCTGCTTCTTTCTCCTCAAAACGGGGGTCAGAAGAGCCTGGGGGTGTCCCATTCTCCCCGCTCCTCCAGGAGTCTGCTCATCCCCTATGCTGCTCAGACCAGGTGCGCCTTTTCCCGCCAGCTCTGCAGGCTCCCTGTGCCCAGGCCAAACCCTGAAAGTGGTCCGCCTATCTGGACTGGGGCCTCATCCAGGAAGCACCGCCAGCCCATGCAGGGCTCTTGGCTGCAATTTTTCTGCCACCTGGTGGCCATCTTAAGCATTGCTCTTCTCAACGCACTCTGTTGCGGGCAATTCAATGTCCTTTTTGATGAGTGCTGAGAAATCCCTTACAGATCGGCTTCCTCCTGCTACAGATGGGATACCCAGGCCTTGAGAAGGGAAGTGGAAGTGTTACTTACTCAGTCCTATCCAACTCGGCGACCCCATGGAGGGCTCGCCAATCAAGGGACCTGCCCAGAAACCCTCGATACAGTCCCAGGCCAAGGATCCTCGTGAGGGAAGAGACTAGCAAAGCGGTAGGAATTTGACGCTCCAGGAGAAACAGGAAGGAAGCAAGGAGTAGACTTCCGGACAGAGATGAAACCCCTGGGGAAGGGCTGGATGATTCGCAAAAGGAGCTTCTGCTTCAACCAGTGTCAGCGGTGAGAACTGCCGACACCAGCTGCCCACCGACCTCTTCTCACATCAGTTACACCTCCGGGAGACCACTCTGACTACTTAAGCTGACAAAGATGCTTTCAATGGCAGTCATGATGCAGAGACATCATCACATTCACACTGCTTGTGCCAAAGCACATTGGGTCAACTTTCCTGGAAGACAGTTTGCCAATAAGATTTAAAAGATTTATCAATAGGATTTATCACCTGTACTGTATTGGCTCAGAAATTCTATGTCTAGGGGTTTACTCTGACATTTTTATTTTTTGAGATGTACATAAGGAATAACATGCAAGGAAGTTTGTCATCACAACTATTTGTTCAAAAAAATGGGAGCAACTGTCACCAAAAGAAGACTTGTCAAATAACTACTGGCTAAATAAAGGATATTAGACATATGGAATAAAATTGTAGATACTGATGTTTAAAAAAAGAATATTAGATAGGCTGTACAAACTACACAACCGAATAAAGTTTGCAAGTGTTCTGTAACAACTATTTGTTTAAGTTTTGAATAACAGAACGATTGAGATATCGCTCACATGGCAAACATGTTACCCTTTTCAAGTGTTAAGAGCTGGTGGGTTGTCGTCTACTCTCAGAGTGCAACCATCATCACCATCTCACTTTAGAACAGTTCATCATTCCTAAAAGAAACCCGGCACCCATCCCTCATCGATCTCCTTCCTTCCAAACCCGGCCCCTAAAAACCTCTAATCTGTTTTTTGTCTCTATGGAATTTCCTATTCTGGGTATTTCACATAAGTGAAATCATACAATAAGTGGCCCTTCCTGTCCGAGTTCTTTCACTTGATACAGGGCTCTTAGGGGTTATCCATGTTGTATCAGTTATCAGTAGTTCATTCCTTTTTATTAGTCAGTGTGTGGATGCATCACATTGATGGGCAGTTGGGTTTGTTTCCATCTTTTGGCAATGTTAAAAGAAGGCTGCTATGAATATTCAGGTATAAGTTTTGTACAAGCGTGAGGTTTTCGTTCTATTGCCTGTATACCTTGGAGTGGATTTTCCGAGTCATATGATAACTGAATATTGGACTTGATCAGGACCTGCCAAAGATGCTTTCAATGGCAGTCATGATGCAGCAGACATGCCCACCGACCTCTTCTCACATCAGTTACACCTCCGGAGACCACTCTGACTACTTAAGCTGACAAAGATGCTTTCAATGGCAGTCATGATGCAGAGACATTCACATTCACACTGCTTGTGCCAAAGCACATTGGGTCAACTTTCCTGGAAGACAGTTTGCCAATAAGATTTAAAAGATTTATCAATAGGATTTATCACCTGTACTGTATTGGCTCAGAAATTCTATGTCTAGGGGTTTACTCTGACATTTTTATTTTTTGAGATGTACATAAGGAATAACATGCAAGGAAGTTTGTCATCACAACTATTTGTTCAAAAAAATGGGAGCAACTGTCACCAAAAGAAGACTTGTCAAATAACTACTGGCTAAATAAAGGATATTAGACATATGGAATAAAATTGTAGATACTGATGTTTAAAAAAAGAATATTAGATAGGCTGTACAAACTACACAACCGAATAAAGTTTGCAAGTGTTCTGTAACAACTATTTGTTTAAGTTTTGAATAACAGAACGATTGAGATATCGCTCACATGGCAAACATGTTACCCTTTTCAAGTGTTAAGAGCTGGTGGGTTGTCGTCTACTCTCAGAGTGCAACCATCATCACCATCTCACTTTAGAACAGTTCATCATTCCTAAAAGAAACCCGGCACCCATCCCTCATCGATCTCCTTCCTTCCAAACCCGGCCCCTAAAAACCTCTAATCTGTTTTTTGTCTCTATGGAATTTCCTATTCTGGGTATTTCACATAAGTGAAATCATACAATAAGTGGCCCTTCCTGTCCGAGTTCTTTCACTTGATACAGGGCTCTTAGGGGTTATCCATGTTGTATCAGTTATCAGTAGTTCATTCCTTTTTATTAGTCAGTGTGTGGATGCATCACATTGATGGGCAGTTGGGTTTGTTTCCATCTTTTGGCAATGTTAAAAGAAGGCTGCTATGAATATTCAGGTATAAGTTTTGTACAAGCGTGAGGTTTTCGTTCTATTGCCTGTATACCTTGGAGTGGATTTTCCGAGTCATATGATAACTGAATATTGGACTTGATCAGGACCTGCCAGATTTTTCCAAAGCCATTGAATCATTTTACATTCCCACCAGCAGAGCCCGAGAGCTTCTGTTTCTATCTTTGTGAACACTTGTTATTGTCTTTTTGTTTCATTTTTGCCACCCTACTGGGTGTAAAACAGTATCTCGTTATGGTTTTGATATGCATGTTCCCAAGGACTGGTGACACTGGGCATCTTTTCACATGTTTATTTCCACTTATATCTATCATTTATGCTCATTTTAAATATAAGAGGCATGACACATTTATGACCATAGTATGATCTTGAGATATTTCCAAAAAGCAGAGAAAAAAATCTTTCAGGAAACATATAAAAAATATCAGTGGTGATTTTCTTTGGGTAATGAGATTATGACTTATTTATGTTTATTTAAAATTTTTATTGATATAGATAATTTTTTAAGCTCTTCATTGAATTTGTTACAGTGATGCTTCTGTTTCATGGTTCAGTTCTTGGCTGTGAGTCATGTGGGATCTTAGCTCTCAAAGTAGGACTCAAACCCACACCCCCTGCATTGGAAGACAAAGTCTTAATCACTGGACCACCAGGGAAGGCCCCAGTGGCTGATTTTTATTTTCTTTTAAAACCCCTTCTATGACGTGTGGCAGTAAACAACAAAACTCTGTGGAAAAAAAAAAAGGGCTTCCCTGGTGGTCCAGTGGGTAAGGACACCGCCTTGCAGTGCAAGGGGCGCCGGTTCGAGCCCTGGCCTGGGAAGATCCCATGTGCCACGGAGCGGCTGGACTGATGTGTCCAATCACCGAGCCGGAGCTCTGGAGCGCATGCGCCCAGAGCCGGTGCTCTGCGACGACAGAGGCCACCGCGATGGGAGGCCCACACGGGCCAAAGAACAAAGATGGATGAAAATAGATAAATGAAAGACCAATAGAAGTGGCCCGCCCACCCCCCTCCCCAACCCGCCCCCCTGCAAAAAAATTTAAAAAATAAAATTAAAAAAAAAAAAAAATCCCTTCTATATCTCCCAAGTGCCCTGCCATGGGGATGAGCTCCTCTTCTGATCTGAGACTAAAGGAACAGAGGCATAGTCAGGTTGGGCACTGAGGCCACACCTTGACGCATGTCTGGCCAGGAAGGGGCTGGTTACGGCCAGCGATGTGAGGTTGGATCTCCTATGGCTGCATCTCCTCTCTCTGGGAACCTCCTTGACTGAAAGGGAGGAGGGCGGCCCGCCAGAATTGACGACAGTTGGGCAGGGAAGCCTGGGGGAGCAGAGAAAGGCTTCCTGGAGGCCCAGGAATGGAGCTGAGTTTGGCAGGAAGGACAGATCTGCTGTGAGTGGTTCTGACCCACAGTGTCCGTTTGTGCCTGTTCTGAAGTTTCCCTCCGCCCCCATCAGTTGGCACACCTATCCCCAAGGCCAGCGCCCAGTTCTCGGCCGCTGCCCTCCTGCCAAGAAGTAGGAGGGGAGGGAGGATCTGATGGCGCGTTCCATTGTTCCATTCAGGGCAGCCTGTCAGCAGAGGACTTGGGAGAAGGGAAGCAGGCTGCGGACAGAGGAGGGCACACGACCGAGAGGACCTAAGAGCCAAACCTAGAACTGAGGAGTCTCCACTCTAGGGAACAGTCAAGAGAGGGCTCTGAGCGGTTTCCAGAAGGACAGACCCAAAAGGCTAACAGGCAGGAGAAGAGACGCGCGCTCACTAGCTGTCAGAGGAAAGCAATTTGAAACAAGGAGATGTCACTGTTCACCCGTGCGACCTGCAAACACTGAAAAGCTGGATAACGCCAAGGGTTGGTGGAGCTGCTGGGGGGCATGGAGATCTCCCTGGTGGTTCCGGGGTGCCATCTGGCAGCACTCATGAAGGAAAGGCGCAAGGGCAGACCCGGCACCACTTCCACTCCCCGGAGTGTGTCCAGAAGAAAGACTCCCTGGCCCCAGGGATGCGCTGGCAGGTGGCCATTCACCTAGAGGCAGGGGGACAAGAGGTCACACGTGGGCGGTGACACCATGCAGCAGCATAAGGCGGTGGAGCCGAGCAACAGACGCGCCCAAGGCAGCGTGGTTGACTTTCCTCAAAGCACCGTGCCGAGAGGAGAAACATGAGCAGCAGGATGAAGCAGATCACTGACAGCATTTATGAAAATTAAAAGCACAGGGACACACGACATGACACATTTCACAAGACTGCAGAAACACGCGTGTTCGCACTGGGCACGTTGGCATGTTTGCCTGCGGAGGACGGGAATGGAAGTTGAGACAGAAGAGAACACATTTGCATTAATGAACTAAACAAGAGGATCCGTGCGCGGGCACGGGACGGTGACGTGACATGAACTGAGGTGTGATCAATGCACGTCTGCACCGGGGTCCAAACAAAGCCTACAGATCCCTCCCCTGGAAAACGCACACATAAGCTGACTCAAATGTGTATCTATTCATTACAAGTTCATTGGCCCCTGTGGTCTTGGGCTGCAGCCCAGATTCCAGGAGGAGGAACATGAGAAGAACAGACGCAGCACACAAGGACCCAGGCAAAAAGAGTCAGGAGCAGGACAGGGAAGAAGGGCTGGGCAGCCGCTTGGGGGCAAGCACGAGGGTCCCCAGGGGACGCTGCTCCCGCTCCTTTGGAGAGGGGTGGACCCGTGTAGCTGCCCATGTTCAGGGGGAGCTCCACTCACCTGCTGTGGCCAGCCTAGCACACAGACGTCAGCACCTTCCCCTTCGCGCGGGCAGGCGCGGTCCACTTGGCCTGAGGCCTCCGGGCTGGCAGAAGCTCGGGATCGTGGCCGTGCCATCTCCGCGAGACTTCCGTCCTCACCTCCAAGGACAAGAGGGAGGATGTGAGGAGGGTCCCACAGCCCCTTCACTCAACCCCAGTGGGGCTGAGGGTGCTGGGGGGACCATGCGGGAGAAACAGAGACAGGGGTACCTGCAGCGGAAGAAGTTCCGGTTGGCCACTGCCACACCTAAGTACTGTCACTGGAGAATACAACCCCCTCCTTCCTGTGAGGATTTCTGGCATGCCCTTTGGCTCTTTCTCTGAATTTTAGCACTGACTTTGTCTAGGCCCACTTAAAGACATTGATGGGTGTTTTCTTGAGTTTCTGGCAAAAGGAAAACCATACTCTGTCCTTCCCAAACCACCCAGGGCCCGTGAGTCATTATAGGTAGAGTCTGCAGTCCTGCGTCTGCTCGCAGACCCCAGATAAGTCGGCAGGAGGCTCCGAGAGGCTAGGTGGGAACAAAGAATGTCAGTGGAGAGGGAGCCCATCAGAGACAGAGGCGCCAGGTAAAGCGGGAGCAGTGTTCCACAGCCAGACCAGTACGGGCACCCCGGTCTCCAGCAGAACAGTGAGAGTGAAGCGGGGGCTTCCCAGTGGTAAAGAACTGCCTGCCAGTGCTGGAGACATAAGAGGCAAGGGTTCCATTCCTGGGTCAGGTCGGGAAGATTCCCTGGAAAAGGGGGCGTTTAGCCAAACAGAGCAGCCCCCTCAAATGTGTATCTATTCATTACAAGTTCATTGGCCCCTGTGGTCTTGGGCTGCAGCCCAGATTCCAGGAGGAGGAACATGAGAAGAACAGACGCAGCACACAAGGACCCAGGCAAAAAGAGTCAGGAGCAGGACAGGGAAGAAGGGCTGGGCAGCCGCTTGGGGGCAAGCACGAGGGTCCCCAGGGGACGCTGCTCCCGCTCCTTTGGAGAGGGGTGGACCCGTGTAGCTGCCCATGTTCAGGGGGAGCTCCACTCACCTGCTGTGGCCAGCCTAGCACACAGACGTCAGCACCTTCCCCTTCGCGCGGGCAGGCGCGGTCCACTTGGCCTGAGGCCTCCGGGCTGGCAGAAGCTCGGGATCGTGGCCGTGCCATCTCCGCGAGACTTCCGTCCTCACCTCCAAGGACAAGAGGGAGGATGTGAGGAGGGTCCCACAGCCCCTTCACTCAACCCCAGTGGGGCTGAGGGTGCTGGGGGGACCATGCGGGAGAAACAGAGACAGGGGTACCTGCAGCGGAAGAAGTTCCGGTTGGCCACTGCCACACCTAAGTACTGTCACTGGAGAATACAACCCCCTCCTTCCTGTGAGGATTTCTGGCATGCCCTTTGGCTCTTTCTCTGAATTTTAGCACTGACTTTGTCTAGGCCCACTTAAAGACATTGATGGGTGTTTTCTTGAGTTTCTGGCAAAAGGAAAACCATACTCTGTCCTTCCCAAACCACCCAGGGCCCGTGAGTCATTATAGGTAGAGTCTGCAGTCCTGCGTCTGCTCGCAGACCCCAGATAAGTCGGCAGGAGGCTCCGAGAGGCTAGGTGGGAACAAAGAATGTCAGTGGAGAGGGAGCCCATCAGAGACAGAGGCGCCAGGTAAAGCGGGAGCAGTGTTCCACAGCCAGACCAGTACGGGCACCCCGGTCTCCAGCAGAACAGTGAGAGTGAAGCGGGGGCTTCCCAGTGGTAAAGAACTGCCTGCCAGTGCTGGAGACATAAGAGGCAAGGGTTCCATTCCTGGGTCAGGTCGGGAAGATTCCCTGGAAAAGGGCGTGGCAGCCCACTCCAGTATCCAAGTCTCAGCCAAACAGAGGCCACTGCAAATCCGTGGCCACTAGAGGGAGCTCATGATTCTGCCTGTGCACTCGGCAGCAGGACCCGGGCCTCTGGGGGCACTGAGTTCAATTCTCCCACTTCTTGTAAAACAAGTCTGTCGGAAGGGGAAAACGTGAAGTGTCTTCTGGGTGGGGTGTCATCATTTCCTCCTCTCTGCCATCTCTCTGTAGTTCTACACGGGCACTGACACCATCTCTCGTATCTATTCAGGTGTTTGTCCACCTCTGTTTGGCTTGTTTTTTGTGTGTATTTCTCTTCCAGCCGCTCTCTCTCAGCATCCCTGACTTTTTTCTCCATCCTCCTCCCTGTCTGCACCTGCGTCTGTTTTCCTGCACTCTGTATGTCTACGTCTGACTTTCTTGGTTCCACTATGACTTCTGATTCTCCAGGAGCTGACTTATTCCTTCCCCTTCTCTCTTTACTATGTTCAGTTTTAGGAATATAGAAGTGAGGAACCTTGTTAGCCCTCCCTTGGATCCTTCTAAACCCCGAGAAGCCCTTTCCACCTCCTACTGAATAGATAGTAAGCTTGGCCAAGTCCAGAGGAAGGGTAAGTAAAGATATGTACAAGAAGCATTTAGGTTAAGCTTGATCCAGAAACCAAGGACAAGTTTCCACAAAGTTCTGCAGAACTCAAAGCTTGGCTGGACCTGGGATTCACGGTGGGTGGCACGGGAGGTGGGCAGCCTTAGGACTGGTGGGCGGGAAGGCTAAAGAATCAGGACGACCTACCTCTTGGTTGAGGAAGCAGTACAGGATGGCAACAATGAAGCCCTGCAGGGTCAGAGAGAAAGGACCCCGTCACCCCATCACCTTGGCCTGGCCTCACAGTTTCTGAGGTCTTCCTACTACCTTTCCCCCACCCTTTAGGAAAAGGCAAAACAGACATATGCATCACATTACTATGTGCCGAGTATGTCGTCATATGTAATTGTTGCAACAAGCGTGCAGAAGCTTTATCATTGGCCGCTGGCCTGTCTCTTGTTGCAGGTCAGGAAGATTCCCTGGAAAAGGGCGTGGCAGCCCACTCCAGTATCCAAGTCTCAGCCAAACAGAGGCCACTGCAAATCCGTGGCCACTAGAGGAGCTCATGATTCTGCCTGTGCACTCGGCAGCAGGACCCGGGCCTCTGGGGGCACTGAGTTCAATTCTCCCACTTCTTGTAAAACAAGTCTGTCGGAAGGGGAAAACGTGAAGTGTCTTCTGGGTGGGGTGTCATCATTTCCTCCTCTCTGCCATCTCTCTGTAGTTCTACACGGGCACTGACACCATCTCTCGTATCTATTCAGGTGTTTGTCCACCTCTGTTTGGCTTGTTTTTTGTGTGTATTTCTCTTCCAGCCGCTCTCTCTCAGCATCCCTGACTTTTTTCTCCATCCTCCTCCCTGTCTGCACCTGCGTCTGTTTTCCTGCACTCTGTATGTCTACGTCTGACTTTCTTGGTTCCACTATGACTTCTGATTCTCCAGGAGCTGACTTATTCCTTCCCCTTCTCTCTTTACTATGTTCAGTTTTAGGAATATAGAAGTGAGGAACCTTGTTAGCCCTCCCTTGGATCCTTCTAAACCCCGAGAAGCCCTTTCCACCTCCTACTGAATAGATAGTAAGCTTGGCCAAGTCCAGAGGAAGGGTAAGTAAAAGATATTTACAAGAAGCATTTAGGTTAAGCTTGATCCAGAAACCAAGGACAAGTTTCCACAAAGTTCTGCAGAACTCAAAGCTTGGCTGGACCTGGGATTCACGGTGGGTGGCACGGGAGGTGGGCAGCCTTAGGACTGGTGGGCGGGAAGGCTAAAGAATCAGGACGACCTACCTCTTGGTTGAGGAAGCAGTACAGGATGGCAACAATGAAGCCCTGCAGGGTCAGAGAGAAAGGACCCCGTCACCCCATCACCTTGGCCTGGCCTCACAGTTTCTGAGGTCTTCCTACTACCTTTCCCCCACCCTTTAGGAAAAGGCAAAACAGACATATGCATCACATTACTATGTGCCGAGTATGTCGTCATATGTAATTGTTGCAACAAGCGTGCAGAAGCTTTATCATTGGCCCGCTGGCCTGTCTCTCTGATGTTATCTATTTCTGCCTCCTGCAGCAGTGAGCATAGGGCCTGGCGCATCACAGGTGCTCAGTAGATGTTGACTAGGTCGGATGGATGGATGGTTAGGTAGATGGATGGAAGTTGAATGAACAGAGAGAGATGGATGTAAAAGCAACAGACAGAGGGAGAAGTATCTGGATGGAAGAACAACCAGCCCAATCACCCTCCCCTACCTTGGAATCAACGAAGCCTGTGGGCGGCCGCACCTCCTGCCCAGCGACCCAGAGGGAAGGAGTGAGCACCACTGGGACCCTCACCTGGAAGGAGCCCAGTCCAAGCTCCAGGGGGAGGCGAATGTCTAGGCCAGCACTGTCAGGCAGGAAGTTGAAAATGATGTAGTGAATTCCAAACAGCGGAATGAGGAGAAGGGTTGACTTGGAGAGACGCCTGAAGAAGAAGACAAGCCCCAGGTTGGAATTAGAAACCCCCTGCCTACTTTCACTTCCTACCAGCTCCCCGTATTGACTCTACACACCAGCCATCCTGGAGAACTCCCCACATGCATCCTGAGCCTCCTTACTTCGGGCCCCTGGATTCTGCTGTTCCCTCTCTCAGATGCTCTGGTCTCAATTTATTCCAGTCAAGTCTATACATCTTTCAAAGTCTAAAGACACCTCTTCCACGAAGTCCTCCAAGATTGTACACCACCCCCACCGTCCGTTTAGGAAGGATATCCTGCTTTCATAAGTCCCAAACGAGCGTTCCTTTGCAGAACAAGCTGGGACCTGGGATTCACGGTGGGTGGCACGGGAGGTGGGCAGCCTTAGGACTGGTGGGCGGGAAGGCTAAAGAATCAGGACGACCTACCTCTTGGTTGAGGAAGCAGTACAGGATGGCAACAATGAAGCCCTGCAGGGTCAGAGAGAAAGGACCCCGTCACCCCATCACCTTGGCCTGGCCTCACAGTTTCTGAGGTCTTCCTACTACCTTTCCCCCACCCTTTAGGAAAAGGCAAAACAGACATATGCATCACATTACTATGTGCCGAGTATGTCGTCATATGTAATTGTTGCAACAAGCGTGCAGAAGCTTTATCATTGGCCCGCTGGCCTGTCTCTCTGATGTTATCTATTTCTGCCTCCTGCAGCAGTGAGCATAGGGCCTGGCGCATCACAGGTGCTCAGTAGATGTTGACTAGGTCGGATGGATGGATGGTTAGGTAGATGGATGGAAGTTGAATGAACAGAGAGAGATGGATGTAAAAGCAACAGACAGAGGGAGAAGTATCTGGATGGAAGAACAACCAGCCCAATCCCCCCCCCCTACCTTATAATCAACGAAGCCTGTGGGCGGCCGCACCTCCTGCCCAGCGACCCAGAGGGAAGGAGTGAGCACCACTGGGACCCTCACCTGGAAGGAGCCCAGTCCAAGCTCCAGGGGGAGGCGAATGTCTAGGCCAGCACTGTCAGGCAGGAAGTTGAAAATGATGTAGTGAATTCCAAACAGCGGAATGAGGAGAAGGGTTGACTTGGAGAGACGCCTGAAGAAGAAGACAAGCCCCAGGTTGGAATTAGAAACCCCCTGCCTACTTTCACTTCCTACCAGCTCCCCGTATTGACTCTACACACCAGCCATCCTGGAGAACTCCCCACATGCATCCTGAGCCTCCTTACTTCGGGCCCCTGGATTCTGCTGTTCCCTCTCTCAGATGCTCTGGTCTCAATTTATTCCAGTCAAGTCTATACATCTTTCAAAGTCTAAAGACACCTCTTCCACGAAGTCCTCCAAGATTGTACACCACCCCCACCGTCCGTTTAGAAAGGATATCCTTCTGCAAGTGTCCATAGAGATTGATCCCACATTCATCCGTCTATGTGGCCTGCTAACTGGCTCCCATCCTTCCTATACTGTGTTTTCCTGCAGGGCAGGGACCAGATCTCTTCTCTCTCTGGGGACACGGGGAGAAGCACAGGACCAGGATAATGGATACCTAATCATGAATAAAAAAGAACCACCTGTGATGGCCCCAGAATGTCCTGAAACACACACACGGGCACACACACACGTGCGCATTACCAGTACGGAGGCTGGGGGTGGAGACTGCCCTGAGCTGGTTCCAGTTTCCTCAGCAGGACACGGATAATATTGAGAAAGAGCCCGAAGTTCACCTGGAAACAGAGGGGTAAGGAGATAGAAGACAAGCAGCCGGGTGACCCAAATGGCCTGTGGTGGGGCCTCCTGGGGGACCAGAAACCTCAGGTGCTGGAGGGACGGGGGTGTGCAGATCACTGCTTGTCACCTGGAGACTTGGAGGTCCCCCATGGGGCTCAGGTGCTCGAGGGCTCAGGGTCCCCCTCTCTCTCCAGTCCCAGGGTCATAGGTCAAGCCTTTCATCCTGCCTCAAGCACTTTTCAGGTTCTTCTATCAAAGCCCTTCACTTGACACAATCACAAAGCCGACAAACAGGTGTGCATTCACCCAGGTCACACAGAACAGCCCCGGCTGCCTTGCTTTGCGTGTGGGCATGGTAGGGGTTTCAGCCTTGGCCCCAGCCAGGCCTCACTGCAGCGGTAGATGGTCTGCAACCAGACTCACCAAAACGCTGAGCTCAGAAGCAGCCCGAGCTCTGGTCTTACCAATGGGCCACTGAGGTCCAGAGAGGGCCTCACAGAGCACCTGCGGCAGAGCCAGGCTGGAACCCCGGGTGTCCCGACTCCCAGCCTGGAGTCCTGCTCAGTGGGCCCTGGGAGGCTGGTTGAATAATATGGAGAAAATGGCCTCAGGCACTGACCCCAACAGAGAGCACGATGGGTCCTTTGATGATCCACCAGTAGGGGGAGCTGTCCTCCAGGTCCCAGCACCTGGGGAGAGGGCCGGCCAGGACCAAGGCGAGATTAGCGGTCAGGGGACAGAGAGCAGCTGCTGGAAAGCCCTTTTCTGGGGTACCATGCTCCTCTCTCCTCTCCCTACCAGCTCTAGGCTCCTACCTCTGGAATTTGATACTTACCCCTCACCTTACTCCTCCCGATCAGCCTTATCTCCTCAAGACATTTAGGCCCCTTTCCAAGGGGCGCCCCAATTCAAGATGGGCTCACCCTTTATCTTCACCGAGGTGAATGAGTTTCTCAAAGAACAGTCTCTTGGTTGCCTTCTGTGGTTAATACTCCCCCTATTCCAAAAGCTCCCCACTCAGCCTCTATCCCCTGAACTCTGTGCTGGCTTCCTGCCCAGGCTCAAGCCCCTTCTGTGTTATCCGTGGACTGCGTCTCCACCCCTCCCCACCCCCACCCAAGCCTGGGAGCTCCCTGAAGGCAGGACCAAGGGCTCCTCCTCCTCTTCCCGCCTGGTTGCCTGAGCATCCAATCCACACCCCACCCATCGCGACCCTGTACAGATGTGATGAAGAGACAGTGCAGACTCACGCAACGTCCTCAAAGGCCAACTTGCAGCCCACCCACGTGCTGGTGAAGAGCAGCGGAAGCCCTGCGGGGGTGCAGAAAAGACACGACCAAGGGGTCTTCCCTCTGCGCCCACTCCCACCCCCAATACTAGTCATGCAGAGCTGAGGCGGCAAGACCACATGAGAGCCCGGGGGCCAGGCCCTGGTCTCCAGCATCTGCTGTGGGGCTGCAGCGCGTCCTTCCCCTTGTGGGGGTCAGCCTGGCTCAAGGGGCCTTTGCGCGAGCTCCCCAGGCATCCTCAACCCTCCAGCACCTCCCACCCTCGGCGCTCACCCCAGCCGGCGAGGACCAGCCACCAGAAGACCCTCCTTGTGTTGGGCGACGTGGAGGCCAGGAGGCAGGTCAGGTACACAGCTTCTGCCAGCAGCCAGCTGAAGTTGGTCATGGTGGCAAAATGGGAGGTGGCCACGGAGACCTTGCATAGAACCTGTGGACCAGGGGCCTGGGGGCCTCAGAGCCAGGACACCCGAGGCAGTGTCCCGCAGTGAGGCTCCCGTACCCCAGTCAGGCCCCAGACCTCGAGGTTTCCTCCACCTTGGGCTGCCCCCGAGGCGCCGCGTCCTGTAAAAAGGTGGTTCAGAGCCCAGATTTGGGATCCAGACAGCCTGGCGTCACATTTACCCTCTGGGTAACCTGCCCACACCTTAACTGTTCCTGTGTAGAGAAGAAAGTTCCAAGCTCAGGGCCTCATCTGAAGGATTAAACGGAAGCCCTGTCTACACACTGCTGCTGTCTTCACTGTTGTCCCTCCCTCCTGCGCTCACATCAGCCCCGGAGCCGAGGTTATGGAACACCACTGACTGGGGCAGGGCTCTAGCCTGCAAACATGCACACGTGCACCTGAGCAGCCATCCATCCGAGACACTCTGCTCATCCGTCGGGCCGAGGAGCACTCAACTCTCTGCTCAGAATAGCCCAGACCTGGGCCCCTCCCTGCCACTCAGCAGCTGGGGGACCTCTCAATTAGCCCGCATCTACAAACGGAACTAAATCAAAATGTACGTAGGAAACGAAATGAGACAACACATGTAAAGCTTTGAGCACAATGCCTGGTACAGAAGTACTCAATACCCAGACTAGCATTATTTCTTACATTAAGGAATGAAGGTCATCGCTTGGTTTGTTCATTCACGGATCTATTCATTTCCGGCACAGTGTCAGAGGATCTAGTAAGAGCTGCCCACACTCAGCTCAACAGTTTTTTATTTTTAGTCTTCTCTCATTCATTATCTTCCCCACCCCCGTGACGACTTCCCTGTTTCTTGGACCAGCCCCAGCTTCTCCTGTTTGTGAGAGCTGCCTCCCCCTGGCTCCCCACTTTCCTCCCTATCATTTCTGCGTCCCCAGCTCCAAAGCCACCACCTCCCTGAGGCCCTCTCCCAGCTTTCAGCTCTCTCTATGTGGTGGTCCTATAGTCTGGTACAATCTGTCCCCTTAGGCATGCTGGGAGCTTCTGGAGGGAGGGACCCGGCTGTCCAGCCCCTGATAGACTGCACCCGGCTCAGACAGGACGGTGCTCAGAGGAAGTGTGAGACAGAAAGCAGGGTGGAGGGCTTCCCTGGTGGTCCAGTGGGTAAGGACGCCGCCTTGCAGTGTAAGGGGTGCCGGTTCCATCCCTGGCCTGGGAAGATCCCATGTGCAGTGGAGCAGCTGGACTGCTGTGTCCATTTACTGAGCCGGAGCTCTGGAGCGCATGGTCACCGCGATGGGAGGCCCACACGGGCCAAAAGAACAAAGATGGATGAAAATAGATAAATGAAAGACCGACAGAAGTCTTGCTCCACCTGCCTCCCTCCCTCCCCAACCTGCCCCCGCAAAAAAAAATTTAAAAATTTTAAAAATTAAAAAAGAAAAAGAAAGCAAGGTGGAGTGAAATGTGGTCCAGGCTGGGACGCAGGATGGGGAATGGGGCCGGGAATACAGAATATGAAGTGGAGAGTAGAGTAAGGGAGCGGCCAACCAGGATGGGCACCGCAGTCCAGGAAAAGGCAGGAGGATTTCGGACTTGACCCCAAAGAGGGGCGGGAAGGGGGCGTGTACTTTCACTTAGTTCGCAGTCCCCTTACTCAGCAGCTGGGGGACCTCTCAATTAGCCCGCATCTACAAACGGAACTAAATCAAAATGTACGTAGGAAACGAAATGAGACAACACATGTAAAGCTTTGAGCACAATGCCTGGTACAGAAGTACTCAATACCCAGACTAGCATTATTTCTTACATTAAGGAATGAAGGTCATCGCTTGGTTTGTTCATTCACGGATCTATTCATTTCCGGCACAGTGTCAGAGGATCTAGTAAGAGCTGCCCACACTCAGCTCAACAGTTTTTTATTTTTAGTCTTCTCTCATTCATTATCTTCCCCACCCCCGTGACGACTTCCCTGTTTCTTGGACCAGCCCCAGCTTCTCCTGTTTGTGAGAGCTGCCTCCCCCTGGCTCCCCACTTTCCTCCCTATCATTTCTGCGTCCCCAGCTCCAAAGCCACCACCTCCCTGAGGCCCTCTCCCAGCTTTCAGCTCTCTCTATGTGGTGGTCCTATAGTCTGGTACAATCTGTCCCCTTAGGCATGCTGGGAGCTTCTGGAGGGAGGGACCCGGCTGTCCAGCCCCTGATAGACTGCACCCGGCTCAGACAGACGGTGCTCAGAGGAAGTGTGAGACAGAAAGCAGGGTGGAGGGCTTCCCTGGTGGTCCAGTGGGTAAGGACGCCGCCTTGCAGTGTAAGGGGTGCCGGTTCCATCCCTGGCCTGGGAAGATCCCATGTGCAGTGGAGCAGCTGGACTGCTGTGTCCATTTACTGAGCCGGAGCTCTGGAGCGCATGGTCACCGCGATGGGAGGCCCACACGGGCCAAAAGAACAAAGATGGATGAAAATAGATAAATGAAAGACCGACAGAAGTCTTGCTCCACCTGCCTCCCTCCCTCCCCAACCTGCCCCCGCAAAAAAAAATTTAAAAATTTTAAAAATTAAAAAAGAAAAAGAAAGCAAGGTGGAGTGAAATGTGGTCCAGGCTGGGACGCAGGATGGGGAATGGGGCCGGAATACAGAATATGAAGTGGAGAGTAGAGTAAGGGAGCGGCCAACCAGGATGGGCACCGCAGTCCAGGAAAAGGCAGGAGGATTTCGGACTTGACCCCAAAGAGGGGCGGGAAGGGGGAGGCGTGTACTTTCACTTAGTTCTTGGCAAAGCCAGAGCCCCAGGGCCAGCCCACAGAACTGGACAGACTAACATCCTTAATCCAGCCTCCTCTCCCACACCTGCCCAACCCCCCAACACCCCAACCCATGGCGCTTACAGTGGAGAAGCTGCAGTGGTCCGTGTTCTCGCCGTGAAAGAGGGTGGCGTCCTTCAGGAACACGGCTCCCGCCTTGAGGATAAAGGTGGTGAACAGCTGGGTGTGGATGTAGTTCCTGGGGCAGTGGAGCCTCCTGGGGGGGAGCAGGAGGGCTGAGGAACAGGAGGCCAGGAGGGAGAGTGGACTTGGGGAGGCTGGGCATGCATTGCACTGGCTTGGATCAGGATGATTCGGGTCGATTGCCCTGAACTTGAGGCTTCAGCTTTAACCCTGCAGGACAGCTGGGCTCAGTGCAGCGAAGGGGCAGAGAGCAATAGCTCCTGCCTTCAGGGAGCTCGTCTTGTGGAGGAGAGAGGCAGAAATGACAGGGTCCTGCCCAGGGGGATTCCCCAGATGATCAGAGTCATGAGAACCCCCAGGAGACAGAGAACAGCACAGGTCAGGCTTGGGAGGGCAAAGCGCAAAGGGTTCAAATAGTCAAGAAGGGCTTCCCAGAAGACACAAAGAGGATTCCTAAGGCATATGAGAGCTGAGCTTTGAAGTTTAACAGGTTTGAGGAAACTGAGAAAAAAAGGAGGCAGGCATTCCAAGGAAATGGAACAAGTTCCCCAGAGCAAAGGTGTGGCAGTGGGAGCCAGTCCGCGAGTGCAAAGGGACGGGTCTGGTCGTGGGGAAAGAGAAAGGAGAAGTGAGACATGGCCCCAGTGCAGCCCCGGGAGCTTCTTTAACACTAGCTGAGGATTCGGGTTTGGGACCGTGGATGATGGGGAGGCAGGGAAGGTGCTGGAGCAGGAGTTGAGGATGGCGAACCTGAGAGCGACCAGGATGGTGATAGCCACCAGGAGGGACACGGCCGAGACGCTGTGGCCCAGGGTGTAGACGATCCTCACCGTGGAGAAATAGGATTTCTGGGGAGGGTGGAGACAGAGGCATCTCAGCAACAGGCCTTTGAGGAAAGGGGGGCTTGACCACTCAGCAGGTGATGTTCTCAGTTCTATCCCCAGGCCGCCCGTCTGTGGTGGGGCAGGGAGGTCTGTGGGGACCACGGCAAGCTCCCTTTGGAGGGGAGCAGAGGTTAGTCAGGGAGCAGAGGTCGGGGAGGGAAGCAAGGATGGGGGGATGAGGAGCAAGATGCTAAACTGTGACTGCTGCTGGGGAAGGATGAGGGTGGTGGAGAAGCGGCCACAGAAGGTGTGTGTCCTGGGGAGTGACAAAGCTCAGGAGGAAATCGGGCTTGTGTATGGACATCCAGCTTGCCCATCAGCTTGGGAACATGATACCCTCAAATAAAGGGGACAGCCAGGGACAACTGCAAGGGGAGCTCTTTCTACGACCAAGGCTTTGGATCAGTTAATCCAGCCTGGCCCCCTGAGACAGAGACAGAAGGTATAACCTTGAGGGGAGGGGACAGATCCAGGACCCAGTTCCCCTGAGGGGGGCAGGCAATCGAGCTCCTCCCTGAGCCGGTTTTTTTCTCTGAAAGCATGTCAGACTCCTGCTTTGCCTTTGGGGCTGGAGGGAGCGAGCCATGGGCTGGAGGGTGTGGAAGCACCTAGCGAAGGCCCTACTCAGTCTGGAAGCACGGAGTGTGCTGCTAGGTTAGGGGTCACTGCCGTCACTCGGTGTGGGTTCCCTCACCCGCTCACAGCCGTGCACACCGCTCCACAGACTGAGGACCAGAGAGGACAGGGAGCTTTGTGATGGGCCTTGCCCAGGACCACTCAGAGCCTCTGTTTTCCGGAACCACCCCCAGCTCCCAGTCCTGGAGCCTGGGCACAGAGAGGGGGTGCCAGGAGACGCTGGCCAGGTGCCATCTCCCAGCCTGCCCTCTGCCTCCCTCTTCCTCCTCCTCGCAATGGGGTCCACCTGCCCCCCTTGAGCAAGTTAGCACTTGGTCTCTTCCAGCTCTCACGCCCCCTCCTCCAGACACTGCGGTCTTCTGGAAGGGTGCTCTCCCTTCTGTTCTGACCCGCTGACTACCGCGGCCCCTGCAAGGGTGCACTCCACCTGGCACACAAGCTTCTGTGACGAGCCTCCCACCTCCTCAGTCAGCAGCTCCAGGGGCACAGGGCAAGCCTCGGGATAAGGCGGGAAGGGCTCCGACCAGCCCACAGTGGTGCAGTCCCGCTTCACGACCCCTGGGAGACAAGCAGAGGGAGGTCAGCAAAGGTGCGATCAGGAGTAGCGCCCCTCACTCCGGCGAAGAGGTGGGGGAGCTAAGAATGAACCTGGCGCGCTCTGCACAGACCTTCCTCTCTGGCTTTAGGCTCACCTTCTATTAAGTGGGAGAATGGTTTCCTTGAGGAGCAGCGTAGCAAATTGGTCCCCTAGCATCCTAAGGGCAGGGTGTGAGGGGGAGGAGGCCCCCTTTGCCCCAGGAGGGACCGTCCACCCCAGCCAGCCAGGCCAGGGAGCTGAGGCAGAGCATGGCTGCCCCTCTGCCCTCCCCAGCAGGCCACTGGGAGCATCGTACAGGCTGAGACAGATGCGCCGCTCCACCCCCACGGCCAGTCCTCCTGCTCTCACCCAGAGACCCTATGCCGGATGCCAGGTCCTGAGTGCAGCACTGCTGGCCCGCTGGCGAACCCCGCCCTCTGGGCAGCTGGCGCTCTGGTTATCCCTAGGTCACAGCAAGTCAGGAAGCTGAGGATCAGGAAAGGTGGCGGACTCTCCCAAGGTCACCCCAAAAGATGGGAAGGAACAAGGCCGTGCTCAGTCCCGGTCTGCCTGGCCCCAAAGCCAGGATGGGGCCACCACCTTCTGCCACCGCCAGAGGAAACCGTCACCTCTAGTGCCTCTCCACCCCGACCCCCACCGCCAGCACCCCTCACCTGGCGCTGAGCTGAAGTGAGAGAAGAAAGCTGGACAGGGGAAGGTCACCCACTCGCCAAAGCCTGCCGTCGGCCAGCACAGCAGCCCGTCCCAGGTCCTGGGGCAGCCTGGACAGCGGGGTGGGAGCAGGAGAGACTCAGCTCCGGCGGCAGGCTCGCCCACCAACCTGAGCGGAGAGGCTGAAGGAGATGGAAAATTCCACAACAAGCCACCTCCTCCCTCCGCAGCCCCATACCCAAGGTGGAGTTGGACCTCCCCTCTGCTGCTTGTAGACACGCTTGCTCATCCTCTCTCAGCTGAGTGATGAAGTCACATTCTGGGTGCACGTGGCCCAGCACCTGCAAGAGAGAGTTCATGGCGTGAGCCAGACCACCTGGGGGCTTCTTCTGGGTTTGCTGGTCTACGACCTGAGGCCAGAGATAAAGCCTGATTCGTTTTCATGGCCGGGCTCTTATGTACAACCAAAGGCCAGGCTCACCGAAGTATCTTAATGGGTATTTGGATGAAAGGCAGGCAAGCAGGGAGGGAGGGAAGGAGGGACAATAGAGAGAGATTTGGGCAGAGACTTCACCTTTTCAACTGGTGGAAATAAGTTCAGAGACACAGAGATCTGGGGGCGGATAGAGCATAGGGGTCAGCGTAGCAAATTGGTCCCCTAGCATGGCCCCCCAACTGCCAGGCCAGGGAGCTGAGGCAGAGCATGGCTGCCCTCTGCCCTCCCCAGCAGGCCACTGGGAGCATCGTACAGGCTGAGACAGATGCGCCGCTCCACCCCACGGCCAGTCCTCCTGCTCTCACCCAGAGACCCTATGCCGGATGCCAGGTCCTGAGTGCAGCACTGCTGGCCCGCTGGCGAACCCCGCCCTCTGGGCAGCTGGCGCTCTGGTTATCCCTAGGTCACAGCAAGTCAGGAAGCTGAGGATCAGGAAAGGTGGCGGACTCTCCCAAGGTCACCCCAAAAGATGGGAAGGAACAAGGCCGTGCTCAGTCCCGGTCTGCCTGGCCCCAAAGCCAGGATGGGGCCACCACCTTCTGCCACCGCCAGAGGAAACCGTCACCTCTAGTGCCTCTCCACCCCGACCCCCACCGCCAGCACCCCTCACCTGGCGCTGAGCTGAAGTGAGAGAAGAAAGCTGGACAGGGGAAGGTCACCCACTCGCCAAAGCCTGCCGTCGGCCAGCACAGCAGCCCGTCCCAGGTCCTGGGGCAGCCTGGACAGCGGGGTGGGAGCAGGAGAGACTCAGCTCCGGCGGCAGGCTCGCCCACCAACCTGAGCGGAGAGGCTGAAGGAGATGGAAAATTCCACAACAAGCCACCTCCTCCCTCCGCAGCCCCATACCCAAGGTGGAGTTGGACCCCCCCTCTGCTGCTTGTAGACACGCTTGCTCATCCTCTCTCAGCTGAGTGATGAAGTCACATTCTGGGTGCACGTGGCCCAGCACCTGCAAGAGAGAGTTCATGGCGTGAGCCAGACCACCTGGGGGCTTCTTCTGGGTTTGCTGGTCTACGACCTGAGGCCAGAGATAAAGCCTGATTCGTTTTCATGGCCGGGCTCTTATGTACAACCAAAGGCCAGGCTCACCGAAGTATCTTAATGGGTATTTGGATGAAAGGCAGGCAAGCAGGGAGGGAGGGAAGGAGGGACAATAGAGAGAGATTTGGGCAGAGACTTCACCTTTTCAACTGGTGGAAATAAGTTCAGAGACACAGAGATCTGGGGGCGGATAGAGCATAGGGGGTATGAGACAGCAGCTGGGGTCAGAGACTTCAAACACTGGACAGCAGTGACCATATGCGAGGGACCCAAATGCCAGTGGGCCAGGAGAGGACCTGGAGACCCCGCCAGTAAGGAGGGTCATCCCACCATCTCCGCCCCTGCAGCGGAGGACACCGCTGTCTTGACCTGATGACCTCATTCCCCCAAATCCAATTTGGGCGTGCTACTGAGTCCAAGCTCGCTCTGCTCACCGCACAACAGGCCAATGAGTCCTAGAGCCAACAGGCCAATGAATCTGAGAGCCAACAGGCCAATGAGTCCTAGAGCCTACAGGCCAATGAGTCTGAGAACGAACAGGCCAATGAGTCATAGAGTCAACAGGCCAATGAATCCGAGAGCCAACAGGCCAATGAATCTGAGAGCCAACAGGCCAATGAGTCCTAGAGTAAACAGGCCAATGAATCCGAGAGCCAACAGGCCAATGAGTCCGGGAACCAATAGGCCAATGAATCCAAGAGACAACAGACCAACGAATCCAAGAGACTGAGGTGCTGAGGTGAGGAAAAAAGACTTTATCCGGAAAGTAGCTGACCAACAAAATGACAGGCTGGTGCTTCAAAATAACCATCTTGTTGGGGTCTGGATGCAGGTTGTTTTATAGATCAGAGACGGGGGCAGGTGAGGAAGCAAAACAAAAAGGCCATTAATCTTGCAAACATTTCCTAGAATGTCAAGCTTCGGGCAGGATGTGTGTTAATTTCTCCCTTCCTGCCATCCACAGGTGGACAGGGTTCCGAAAAAAAGGCACTTTAGTGTAACAGAAAGCCAGGATTCTCCGAGGCAAACCGTTCTGTATGATTGCAATAATGAAAGCAACAAAAAGCTGGGTTTGGGCCTGGTCTACGCCCCCGGGGGGGAGGGCCAGAGATAAAGCCTGATTCGTTTTCATGGCCGGGCTCTTATGTACAACCAAAGGCCAGGCTCACCGAAGTATCTTAATGGGTATTTGGATGAAAGGCAGGCAAGCAGGGAGGGAGGGAAGGAGGGACAATAGAGAGAGATTTGGGCAGAGACTTCACCTTTTCAACTGGTGGAAATAAGTTCAGAGACACAGAGATCTGGGGGCGGATAGAGCATAGGGGGTATGAGACAGCAGCTGGGGTCAGAGACTTCAAACACTGGACAGCAGTGACCATATGCGAGGGACCCAAATGCCAGTGGGCCAGGAGAGGACCTGGAGACCCCGCCAGTAAGGAGGGTCATCCCACCATCTCCGCCCCTGCAGCGGAGGACACCGCTGTCTTGACCTGATGACCTCATTCCCCCAAATCCAATTTGGGCGTGCTACTGAGTCCAAGCTCGCTCTGCTCACCGCACAACAGGCCAATGAGTCCTAGAGCCAACAGGCCAATGAATCTGAGAGCCAACAGGCCAATGAGTCCTAGAGCCTACAGGCCAATGAGTCTGAGAACGAACAGGCCAATGAGTCATAGAGTCAACAGGCCAATGAATCCGAGAGCCAACAGGCCAATGAATCTGAGAGCCAACAGGCCAATGAGTCCTAGAGTAAACAGGCCAATGAATCCGAGAGCCAACAGGCCAATGAGTCCGGGAACCAATAGGCCAATGAATCCAAGAGACAACAGACCAACGAATCCAAGAGACTGAGGTGCTGAGGTGAGGAAAAAAGACTTTATCCGGAAAGTAGCTGACCAACAAAATGACAGGCTGGTGCTTCAAAATAACCATCTTGTTGGGGTCTGGATGCAGGTTGTTTTATAGATCAGAGACGGGGGCAGGTGAGGAAGCAAAACAAAAAGGCCATTAATCTTGCAAACATTTCCTAGAATGTCAAGCTTCGGGCAGGATGTGTGTTAATTTCTCCCTTCCTGCCATCCACAGGTGGACAGGGTTCCGAAAAAAAGGCACTTTAGTGTAACAGAAAGCCAGGATTCTCCGAGGCAAACCGTTCTGTATGATTGCAATAATGAAAGCAACAAAAAGCTAGTTAAAGAAACAGTTTCATCATGGGGACAGAATTGGTTTCCTCCCTGGAACAGGTTCAGCTCGCCCACCTCCTGCTTGGGCCCTGGAGCCTCGGGTTGCAGATCCCACCTGACTCTGCCTCTTGGGCTTCCTCCCCAGGACCCAGCGAGCCTGGAGCCACCTCAGAGGAGAGCCCCAGTGGTATCTCCCCCACGTGGCCCCACAGTAGTCTGATTGTCAGGAGGTAGATGGGGAAGGCAGGGCCTAATCTGGGCCAGTGGACACCATCCGCCTTTCCTCCCCCTGCACGGCTCCAGCCTCATCCCTTCCTGAGATATCTTCTCAGGGCCAACTAGGGAACCGAGGCCAAAGGAACGAGGTCCCCTGGTGGGAAGCCTCTCACCAAAAGGAGAGACAGACAGCCCCCACACTTCCCAAGGGAAGAAAATTCAGGGAAGACCAACTGATGACCCAGACTTGCAGTCACAGGTGGACACTGCAGCGGTGGGAGAGGTGGACCATTCCACCCTCCGGCTGGGTGCCGCCACTCACCCAGGGCTCGGGAGTCACTCGGCCCACGAACCAGACCACACTCCCCCTCCAGGGAGGCGGTCTCCCTGCCGACCTTGGTCTGGCTGGTCATGGATACGGCTGACCTGGGCTCTGTGCAGGAGGGAGGCCCCTCTGGGAGACAGGGGTTTAGGGCTACCCCTGACCCTGGCACCAGCTGCTGCATGACCCCCACAGGATCTCAGTTTCCCCTCCTAAGAATAGCGCATTTCCTGTGGGGTGCACACAGATGAGAGGAAGGAGGCACCACTCCCTGCAGTAGGGGCAGTCAGTAGAAGTCACCCATGATGCACCGCGTGCCCAAGCTTTGCCAAGTCAGATCCCTCTCCAGGCACAGGAACCCCGGGGGGCAGTTGATATTTCCCTCTTTTACAAAAGAGGCAACTGAGGCTCCGGAAGGGACGCACCCAGGTCACATAGCTCATTCACAGCACCAGGATTCAAGCCGGAAGGCCACGCACAAGGAGCAGGCACAGCCCCTCCCACACACCTGCACGCACTCACGCACAAGCCAGGGGAGGCGCAGGGGCTCTCAGGAGCCCCTGGGGGCCGCGGCTTCCTAGCCGGGTCTGTGTCGCCATCCTGGTTTCCTCCCTGGAACAGGTTCAGCTCGCCCACCTCCTGCTTGGGCCCTGGAGCCTCGGGTTGCAGATCCCACCTGACTCTGCCTCTTGGGCTTCCTCCCCAGGACCCAGCGAGCCTGGAGCCACCTCAGAGGAGAGCCCCAGTGGTATCTCCCCCACGTGGCCCCACAGTAGTCTGATTGTCAGGAGGTAGATGGGGAAGGCAGGGCCTAATCTGGGCCAGTGGACACCATCCGCCTTTCCTCCCCCTGCACGGCTCCAGCCTCATCCCTTCCTGAGATATCTTCTCAGGGCCAACTAGGGAACCGAGGCCAAAGGAACGAGGTCCCCTGGTGGGAAGCCTCTCACCAAAAGGAGAGACAGACAGCCCCCACACTTCCCAAGGGAAGAAAATTCAGGGAAGACCAACTGATGACCCAGACTTGCAGTCACAGGTGGACACTGCAGCGGGTGGGGAGAGGTGGACCATTCCACCCTCCGGCTGGGTGCCGCCACTCACCCAGGGCTCGGGAGTCACTCGGCCCACGAACCAGACCACACTCCCCCTCCAGGGAGGCGGTCTCCCTGCCGACCTTGGTCTGGCTGGTCATGGATACGGCTGACCTGGGCTCTGTGCAGGAGGGAGGCCCCTCTGGGAGACAGGGGTTTAGGGCTACCCCTGACCCTGGCACCAGCTGCTGCATGACCCCCACAGGATCTCAGTTTCCCCTCCTAAGAATAGCGCATTTCCTGTGGGGTGCACACAGATGAGAGGAAGGAGGCACCACTCCCTGCAGTAGGGGCAGTCAGTAGAAGTCACCCATGATGCACCGCGTGCCCAAGCTTTGCCAAGTCAGATCCCTCTCCAGGCACAGGAACCCCGGGGGGCAGTTGATATTTCCCTCTTTTACAAAAGAGGCAACTGAGGCTCCGGAAGGGACGCACCCAGGTCACATAGCTCATTCACAGCACCAGGATTCAAGCCGGAAGGCCACGCACAAGGAGCAGGCACAGCCCCTCCCACACACCTGCACGCACTCACGCACAAGCCAGGGGAGGCGCAGGGGCTCTCAGGAGCCCCTGGGGGCCGCGGCTTCCTAGCCGGGGTCTGTGTCGCCATCCTGGTCCCCGGTGTTCCTGTCCCTTGCATTAACTCAGGGCAAGCACACAATACATTCCAAGAGGGCCCCCTCCTGGCAGCCCGCTCCCCAGCATTCTAGGCCTCCAAGCCGTATCTGATTACAGAAAGCTGCACAGGGCCCAGGGTGCGAGACATCGCCCCCCAGATGCCAGAGGGGAGCAGCTGCTCACTTGCTACCCAGGCCTGCTCAGTCCCTGGTCCCTCTCTTCAAAAGAAGTGACCAGACCAAGTGGCTCCAGGGGTTGTGGGGACCGGCAGGGTTCTGGCGAGCGTGTGGAGGAGGGGTGTGGAGAAGACTCAGGCGTGAAAGGGAGGCGGGGGTGCTGTCTTGGGACAAAGTCTTGTGCCCCCAAGGGGGCAGACAAGTCCTGGGGGAAGCAATGGGCAGGCGACCTCAGTTCAGCCCCAGGAAGCACCTTTTCCTGTGAGAGCTCCCCAGCGACAGGCAGGCTGCCTGGGAAGAGAGGGGTGAGGGGAGGAGGGGACCCCAGGAGGCAGGAGTTCTCCAAGCCAGGCCACCACCTGCTTGGTAGAGAGGCTCCTTCACCGGGGAAGGGGAGCGGGGTTCCCACCAGGCTCCCAGTGGACTCCAGTAGCTTCCAGATAAAAGCTCCCCCGGGAGGGACAGGACGGTCTGAGCTGGCTACTCACGATCGGCAAGGGGCCCAGCAGGCAGAGGACGCGGGTGCCCCACATTCTGCTGTCCATGGTGGGGACTTGGCAGAGGCTCCCTGTGAGGCCACGCTCCTTCCACAGTCCCCGGCTGTCGCCGCTACCAGCACCCTCTCTGCCTGTCCTTCCCAGGCGGCTGTTTGCATAGGCAGGAGCCAGCAAAGGGGACAGAACCCGCTGAATATTCACCAGGATTTAAGGGCACCATGCCCAACTCAGCCGCGGCCTCGGGGTGGGCCTCCAGATTCCCAGCAGGAAGAGGCTGAGCACCCCTCCACCCCTTTCCACTCGTAAGTCTGCCTGTGTCTGTTTTAGTATTGCACCAAGGTCACAGAGAAATGACAGCCACAGGACATCTCTTGGCCCAAGAGAGGATGCAGGTCAATATTCTTAACTGTTCTCTTCTCTGAGCCTAGCCGTCTGCGGGCCCATCCTGTAAAGTGAACATGTTAGTCGCTCAGTTGTGCCCAACTCTTTGGGACCCATAGACTGAAGTCCACCAGGCTCCTCTGTCCATGAGAGTCTCCAGGCAAGAATACTAGAGTGGGTTGCCATGCCCTCTTCCAGAGGATCTTCCCAACCGAGGGATCAAATCGTAGTCTCCCACATTGCAGTCGGATTCTTTACCAGCTGAGCTACCAGGAAAGCCCAAGAAGAATGGAGTGGGTAGCCTATTCCTTCTCCAGAGGATCTTCCTGACTCTGGAATCGAACCGTGGTCTCCTGCATTGCAGGCAGATTCTTTGCCAGTGCAGTTACCAGGAATCCCAAATGAAGGCCTGAGCCCACACCCTCAGGGAGTCCCCTGTTTGGTTGTGATCTCAGCCTCATCCACAGGAGTGAGGGTGGGTTTGGAGCCCTGGGGACCCCACAGAGGTGGGTAGGATGTCACTGGAGCCTGGAAAATAGGAATGACCTTAGAAAAGGAAACACAGCCACAAAGCCCTGTGCACCCATGTGGGCTGGTTGAAGAGGTGATGTTCCAGCGAAACCTTGCTTCTGTTCCTGGCAAGAATGCCAGTCTGGATGGCAAGGTGACATCTGCAGGCATCCAGGCTCTGGACTTCACATGGGGGCTTGTCGAATCTCTCCAGCGTCCTCATGGCAACAGGGAAAAACAGGAAACCTGCGAGAAGATTCAGGGAGCTAAGCCATGCTGGCTGGAGCCAAGCCAGTGTCATCAGGCTTAGAAACAAGCCAGTGTCATCAGGCTTAGAAACAAGAGGACCTACACGGCAGCTCAGATTAATTTGACTATTCCTCACCCGGTTATTTTTATTAGAGTTTCAGAGTTTAAAATGAGGGATCTCAGGGGACTGGGCGAGAGACGGTGTTCTCAACTGCCCTGGACCTTGCACAGCACTGGGGAGACTGGAGAGCTTATTGGATCATCAAGGGCTCTGAAGGTGCCCGTACCTGGCAGGTCCCGTCATTGGCGCGAGGTCTGTGTTCTCAGAGCTTGACGAGCGGGCCTCTGTGTCACAGAGCTAGGTCTGCAGCCTGATGCGCATCATGAATAATGAAGCGCCTCGTCCCTGCCACATCTGGACTGAGGCATCGTTTTACATCAGCAGGGCCGTATTTTTCCATCTGTGTTCAAATGGAAAAGAAAACTATTTTGAAAAGAAAGCACGAAGCACCCCCAGTCCCGGAGACCCCTGCTATTGTACAAGCGCCTTGCCGTGCTTGGTCGTGGCCCAGAGAAAAGGCCCACAACACACCGAGTTCCCACCTTTGCAGGGAGAAGCAGAGCCCCTCTGTCGACAGGCTGAGTAAGCAGTGCCGGAAACTGAGCGCTGAGCAGGCGTAGCTTAAAAAGAAAGCCAGAGCCTCTGTCCCCTACCGACCGAGAGGGAACAGGCCAAGGATCAAGTCCACAATCGATCACGGTTGATAATTAGTCTCAATCGGTGTTACTGGGGGCTAATAATTGATATCAATTCTACTACTAATTTTTATCTATTTGCAATGCCTAGAGACAGTTTTCAATACCGCAGCCAGCAGTCAGGGGTGGGGGTGGGGAGATGTGGCAAGGTACTCTTGTGATGTAAGGGATAAAAACCGGGAAAACTGGGAGTGCAGTTGAAATCCTACCACAACCGCCGAAAAAATTATTCATTGCAAAGGTCAATAGCATTAAGGCTGGGAGACCCTGATCTAATTGTTTGTCCTCAAGTTTCCCCAGGCCCACCGTCCTTTCTGAATGGGCCAGGGTCATTGAACACCCATCTCTATTTCTGTATCTGCTCAGTGTTCAGAATTTGACTCCACCACGTGGAGTTCAACAGTGGACTTAAACGGGTCACACACACAGGCAGTATGTGACCTTGGGCAAGTTATTTAACTTTTCTGAACCTCAGTTTTTCCATCCGAAAAATCGGCATGATACCTTTCTTGTAGGCTGGCTGGGATAAGTAGATAAGAAAAAAGGATCTCATACAGAACCTAATTCACAGATGGCATGTTACAAGGCAGAACTCTCAGCAAAGAATTAGAATAATCAATTCTTTGTATGGAAAAAATAAGATCAGCTCTTTGGCTCCTATTTACAAACATAAATTCTTGAAGGCTTAAATTCCCAATTATAAACAATAACATAAGATTTTTTCCAAAAATGCAAATTTGTCTTTATAACCTCAGAAGAAAGAAATTTTATATAAAAAATTTTAAATAAAAGAGGGATAAATTTGACCACATCTACATTATATATATATATATATATATATATATATTCCAGAAAGAACCTCATAAATAAAACTACAAGAAAACTATAGATTGGAAGAAATATATGTGACCCACAATGGCAACTATATAGTATTGAAAACATATTTTAAACTACTGAAAAATTAATAATAGGAGGAAAATAAGCCAATAGACAAGTAAGAAAAGGATATAAACAGCAATTTAGAAAAAGAAGTGAAATGAGACCAGTGAACAAATGAAGAAATGTTCAGCATCACTAATACTCAAGAAAGTGAAAATGAAAATAATAATGGGCTACTCTTTTTCACGTATCACATTGTTGGAAGTTTAATGTCTGATAATACGGTGTTTAGGATTATATGGAGAGGTGGTATTTCTTTATTGTGCAGATGGGAGTGGACATTGGGGCAGGCACTTTGAAAAGCAAATACAGTACAATCTTTCAGATCTATAAATGAATCGACCCTGTAAATGAGACACTCCACTCCTGGATGTTTGCTCCAGAAGACAGAGTTGTTTGTAGTTTCGTTTAGTCACTAAGTCACATGCGACTCATTGAAACCCTATGAACTGTAGCCCGCCTGGCTCCTCTGTCCGTGAGATTCCCCAGGCGAGAATACTGGAGTGGGCTGCCATTTCCTCCTCCACGGTCTTCCCAACTTAGGGATCGGACTGGAGTCTAAATTGCAGGTGGATCCCTTACCTCTGAGCCACCAGGGAAGCCCAGTACTGTTTGTAGTAATATGTAGTAAAGCCCAGAAAACAACACAAATATCCAGTGATAATGGAATAGCTAAATAAAATGTGATATTCACACAACAGAATAGTATAAAGCATTGAGAGGGTAAACGAAGTCTATTTGTATCAACATGGAAAGATTTCAAAACTATATACTTGAGGAACTTCCGCTTTCCTACAAAACCGAGTAAGAGAGATTGATTTATTCTCTTCTTACTTTAACAGCAAGAAATTCAAACAACATATACAAAACACTAGGTTTTTTGAAGAAGGAAAACGCTCATCTCCACTGGTACAGAAAAAGCATTGGAGAAAATCTAATACCCCTTCAAGATAAAAATACTCAGAGAAAATAAGAACAAAAGGGAGCTTCCCTAACATGGTAAAGGCCATATATGAAAGCCACAGTGAAAATCACACTCAATAATGAAAGACTGAACGCTGTTTCCTTAAGATGAGGAACAAGACAGGATGTCTACCGTTGCTGCTTCTAGTCAGGGTAGTACTAGAAGTTCTAGCCAGAATAATTAGGCAAGAAAAAGAAATAAAGGGCACGTGAATTGGAAAGGAAAAAATAAAACTACCTCTGCTCACAGATGACACAATTATCTGTAGAAAAATCTCACATATTTGTATATATACAAAAATGCTGTTTAATGTCTGGAAGTTCCCACATCAAAATCTTAAAAACAGAGGAAAAAGGAAAAGGACAGGGTATAGAATGTGGGGAATGGAATAGTTGTTTTGACTCCAATATTTTAGTGTTTAAGAAAATGGTGCACTACTTGCAGAATTAAAATTAAGTATAAAAGATCACAGTAGCTAGTGTTTAGCTTTTTCCTTGTCATTATAGGGTGTTGTAGATGTCGGGGTAGAGTCTGTCTCACAAGCAGGTGGGCTTCTTTAAACGGACCATCAGGTTCCTCCCTGAAAACCTCTCTCACCCACCGCAAAACTCGCGAGGCAACTGGCCACAGAGGTTTTTCAGTTCCACCTGTGTCTGGTGCCCCCTGGTGGCGATACTGAGCAATTGTTGCCTTATCCGGATGTCGGCGGGAGGGACCAAGCTAGAAAGAGGGCGGGGACTCAAGGTGGCTCTAGGCATGCCCATAGCTGGGGCTGGGGTCTTGTAGCTAGTGGACCAGGCAGCTAGGATGTTTTTTTTAAAGCCCAGAAACCTATCCAGTGATAATGGAATAGCTAAATAAAATGTGATATTCACACAACAGAATAGTATAAAGCTTCGAAGTCTATTTGTATCAACATGGAAAGATTTCAAAACTATATACTTGAGGAACTTCCGCTTTCCTACAAAACCGAGTAAGAGAGATTGATTTATTCTCTTCTTACTTTAACAGCAAGAAATTCAAACAACATATACAAAACACTAGGTTTTTTGAAGAAGGAAAACGCTCATCTCCACTGGTACAGAAAAAGCATTGGAGAAAATCTAATACCCCTTCAAGATAAAAATACTCAGAGAAAATAAGAACAAAAGGGAGCTTCCCTAACATGGTAAAGGCCATATATGAAAGCCACAGTGAAAATCACACTCAATAATGAAAGACTGAACGCTGTTTCCTTAAGATGAGGAACAAGACAGGATGTCTACCGTTGCTGCTTCTAGTCAGGGTAGTACTAGAAGTTCTAGCCAGAATAATTAGGCAAGAAAAAGAAATAAAGGGCACGTGAATTGGAAAGGAAAAAATAAAACTACCTCTGCTCACAGATGACACAATTATCTGTAGAAAAATCTCACATATTTGTATATATACAAAAATGCTGTTTAATGTCTGGAAGCTCCCACATCAAAATCTTAAAAACAGAGGAAAAAGGAAAAGGACAGGGTATAGAATGTGGGGAATGGAATAGTTGTTTTGACTCCAATATTTTAGTGTTTAAGAAAATGGTGCACTACTTGCAGAATTAAAATTAAGTATAAAAGATCACAGTAGCTAGTGTTTAGCTTTTTCCTTGTCATTATAGGGTGTTGTAGATGTCGGGGTAGAGTCTGTCTCACAAGCAGGTGGGCTTCTTTAAACGGACCATCAGGTTCCTCCCTGAAAACCTCTCTCACCCACCGCAAAACTCGCGAGGCAACTGGCCACAGAGGTTTTTCAGTTCCACCTGTGTCTGGTGCCCCCTGGTGGCGATACTGAGCAATTGTTGCCTTATCCGGATGTCGGCGGGAGGGACCAAGCTAGAAAGAGGGCGGGGACTCAAGGTGGCTCTAGGCATGCCCATAGCTGGGGCTGGGGTCTTGTAGCTAGTGGACAGGCCTCAGGGTGCAGCTATTTCTAGATATGTGGCCCAGATCTCCCTTGCTGGACTGGTCTGCAGACAGAGGGTACTTGGCCAAAGCAAGGCTGGAGTGAGCCCTGTTCCTCCTGAGTTTTAGCCCCTCTCGCTGTTCCATGGCTCTGTTCCTTCCCTCAGGGGCAGCAACAGGATAGCCCACGAGCTGGGGTCCTGGGGATTCAGAGTGGATCTCTATGGACAGAAGCCACATCCTTGGCCCTCTGAGAGGACACCCACTTAACTAAGAGTCTAGAGCTCTGGCTGCCTGACGCCAAGTCCCTCTGACATGAGCCCATGACCCAGCTCTGCAGAAGGCCTGGGTAAGGGCTTAGTCTCTGTCTAGAATTACAGCTCAGCCTGTGATCTATCTGGGGTCTGAGTTGGAGCTGCTTAGGCTGGGGTGAAGGTCAGGGCTCTGTCTCCATCCATGGTCAGGATCAGGACGAGGACCAGAGCCGAGGGTACTTAGAGTCTCCAGGCTCTGAGGGCAAATCCAGTTCTGTTCTCCGGTTTTTAGGTCAGTCTCAAAGTGACTTATTTTCCCCTGAGCAGAAATACGGCCCTGCAGGAGCACCTGCTAAATGGGGGTGGGGCAGGGTGGGACAAGGTGTGGATGGCAGGGGTGTGGGAGGAGCGCTGGCCTTCAGCCAGCCAGCAGAGGACAATGTGACGCTTTGTTTTCCTCTAACAGAAGAAGGTGCTTTGATTTGTGCATGGGTAACTCATTTCTTGATAAACTTTAAACGTCCCTCAGACTTTGCCCGCCTCCCAGAGCAGGCTTTCTCCAGCCAGGCCTGGCAAGAGACACCATGCGTGAGGGATACCGACCCAACCGTCCCTGGCACGCGCCCAGCATGGATAATTGTCCCTGTTTAGCAAAAGGAGGGAATGAGGTGCCTAAGATCACAGGGGAAAGTGTCCTCTGGGTGGGCACTGGAATACCCAATGCTTTCTGTGGCCCAAAGTGCATGCTATCATTCACAGCAAGATTCTGACTCAACATTTCAAGTGCTTCTTTTGCTATTAAAGAGCTATGCACACTAACTAAAGGTGCTGGGTCTGGGGTCTTGTAGCTAGTGGACAGGCTCAGGGTGCAGCTATTTCTAGATATGTGGCCCAGATCTCCCTTGCTGGACTGGTCTGCAGACAGAGGGTACTTGGCCAAAGCAAGGCTGGAGTGAGCCCTGTTCCTCCTGAGTTTTAGCCCCTCTCGCTGTTCCATGGCTCTGTTCCTTCCCTCAGGGGCAGCAACAGGATAGCCCACGAGCTGGGGTCCTGGGGATTCAGAGTGGATCTCTATGGACAGAAGCCACATCCTTGGCCCTCTGAGAGGACACCCACTTAACTAAGAGTCTAGAGCTCTGGCTGCCTGACGCCAAGTCCCTCTGACATGAGCCCATGACCCAGCTCTGCAGAAGGCCTGGGTAAGGGCTTAGTCTCTGTCTAGAATTACAGCTCAGCCTGTGATCTATCTGGGGTCTGAGTTGGAGCTGCTTAGGCTGGGGTGAAGGTCAGGGCTCTGTCTCCATCCATGGTCAGGATCAGGACGAGGACCAGAGCCGAGGGTACTTAGAGTCTCCAGGCTCTGAGGGCAAATCCAGTTCTGTTCTCCGGTTTTTAGGTCAGTCTCAAAGTGACTTATTTTCCCCTGAGCAGAAATACGGCCCTGCAGGAGCACCTGCTAAATGGGGGTGGGGCAGGGTGGGACAAGGTGTGGATGGCAGGGGTGTGGGAGGAGCGCTGGCCTTCAGCCAGCCAGCAGAGGACAATGTGACGCTTTGTTTTCCTCTAACAGAAGAAGGTGCTTTGATTTGTGCATGGGTAACTCATTTCTTGATAAACTTTAAACGTCCCTCAGACTTTGCCCGCCTCCCAGAGCAGGCTTTCTCCAGCCAGGCCTGGCAAGAGACACCATGCGTGAGGGATACCGACCCAACCGTCCCTGGCACGCGCCCAGCATGGATAATTGTCCCTGTTTAGCAAAAGGAGGGAATGAGGTGCCTAAGATCACAGGGGAAAGTGTCCTCTGGGTGGGCACTGGAATACCCAATGCTTTCTGTGGCCCAAAGTGCATGCTATCATTCACAGCAAGATTCTGACTCAACATTTCAAGTGCTTCTTTTGCTATTAAAGAGCTATGCACACTAACTAAAGGTGCTGGGTCTGGAAGATCCCCTGGAGAAGGAAATGGCGACTTATTCCGGGACTCCTGCCTGAGAAAACCCAAGGACAGAGGAGCCTGGCAGGCTACACTCCATGGGATCACAAAGTGTGGGACACAGCTTAGTGACTCAGCACCAACAAAGGTACTGAGAACAGAGTCCCTAGAGTTCTGTGGGATCATCACCAAGAAAAAGTGCCCACCAGGCCCCAGTGAGATGAGAAAATGAGGCAACATCCCTCCACTGTCCTACTTTGCACCTGACACCCTAGACTTTCTGGATGGGGCAAGGTGCCCCCTGAAGCAGCAGGACTCCATGGCCGCAGAAGGATAGGCCCCTTCACCCACTGTCCTCAAAGGTGAGGATACCGTGACCTAAAGAGGACAAGAGACAGGGCCACACAGTCGGTCAAAAGCAAAGCTAAGATGCTACCCGGCCAGCCACTCCTCCCCGAGCCACGAGAGAAAGCCCATGGGATGTGGTCCTGCATCCAGGGCCTGGACTGGGATGCAGGGGCTGCAGGCCGAGGAGGGCCAGTGGAGGCTGCAGGGTGGAGGTCCATGCCTGAAGCGTCACCGACGGTGGGGTTTGTGCTGCATGAGACTCTCCCTGATCACAGCGTGGCCCGTGGCAGGAGAGGACTAGAGTGGGCCAGGAGAGACCGAGGATGGCGGGCTCTTCCGAATAAGTGAATTCCTGCCACAGGTGATAATATGGGTGAATCTCAGACACAAAAGATGGAGGGAGCATCCTGGAAAACTATCTATATTATCCACTTCCATAAAGCTCAAAAAGCATTAAACAATAGATTGACCAGGCACATCGGTTTGCATGCATAAGAAAATCTTTTTTTTTTAGGCAAAGGGATGATAAACACAAAATCCAAGATAGTCAAAACCTCTAAGGGGTCTTCAGAGAGTACGGACACACAACTAGATGCAAATAACTAGAGACGTTCTAGTTTGAAGATAAGTAAAGGACCCATGTGTGTTTATTATACAATTAAACTTTCATGCTATATTATTAAACTTTATATTTTACCTCTACAGTAACTACTATTTATATCACATTTACCTCATGGCAGGCCCTTTAATGAGCTCATTATATATATGTCATATACCTGACATGAGACATCAGATTCTAATCCAAGCAGTCTGATTTCAGAGCCTATGGTCTAAACCTCTCTACCAAACTACATATATTATTGTATAAGTATGTTATTTTTAACGTAATTTTTTTATATAAATTTTTGTAGCTTAGACATTTATTTTATTTATTTATCTTTTGGGGAGTGGGATGGGGAGGGTGGGGAGGGAGGGGGACATGCGGGCCACTTCTATTGGTCTTTCATTTCTCTATTTTCATCCGTCTTTGTTCTTTGGCTCCTGTGGGCCTCCCATCGCGGTGGCCTCTGTTGTCGCAGAGCGCCGGCTCTGAGCACATGCGCTCCAGAGCTCCGGCTCGGTAGTTGGACACATCAGTCCAGCCGCTCCGTGGCACGTGGGATCTTCCCAGGCCAGGGCTCGAACCGGCGCCCCTTGCACTGCAAGGCGGTGTCCTTACCCACTGGACCACCAGGGGAAGTCCTAACGTAATTTTTTAAATTTAAAATGTACAGGGAGAGCTAGGACAGTCCCTCCTTCCCTCCCCTCCCTGCACCTCCTCTCTACCTACCCAGTAGCCCACACCCTTCTTCTCTGGGCACTGAGCTTTCATTTACACAGCAGGGTGGCTAGTCCAATCAAGGCAGCTGGGCTGGGCCTGGAAGATTCGTGGAGGAAGTCGCCCTGATCCCCACTTTGCAGACCTGGGGGCTGGCCCAGAGCTCCCCTCCCTGGGCTGAGAGGGGTGGTGAGTGAAGGAGGGGCTGGGTTCTCCTTGCCGTCTGATCCTCACCCTCCCACCTCTACCAGCCGGGCCTCCCCAGCCTCCTTATTTATAAACCATATGTCCTTGTGTTCCTGCCTGTTTGTCCAACGCTTTAGCTGCCTCCTCTGAGGGCCAGAGGTCCTGGGGCCCTGGGCGGGGCCCCGGGCAAGTTGAGGTCAGAGATGCTCAGCTGTGCCCCTTCCCCTGATCAGGAACCTTCAGGGACCCCATGCATGTCACAGGACCTGGTGCAGAGAACTTGCTCAAAAATTGGTAGTTGTCACCTTTCAGCATTTTAATTTCTGTTGCTGTCTCCCAGGAGCAATTCCAAACGGCTTGATAAAGTCCCTCAGTGTCAGTAGGGGAAGTGACTGGCCTTCATTCACACAGCAAGACTGTTGGTGGTTCTCTCTTCTTCCCTCCACTGCCTGTCTACTCCACCCGGACAGAGAAATGGGAAGAACTTGGCCCCAGACCATGGCTCTGAATCCTGGCTCTGCCCTTTCTAGCTGTGAATCTGTGAGTTAATTGCCTAACCTCTCTGACTTACAGTTTCTTCATCTTTAAAATTATAAGCATCGTTTGCTTTGTTCAATACTTAATACCTGGAACAATGCTTGACATGCAAGAGGAGCTCCAGAAATATTTCTCCATTGAATGCACGAGAGAATCCCTAGCTGTCAGCTCATTTATGGGCATCAAGGAAAGTCATATAGATGAGAAGTCCCAAACAATGCAAACACGCAGCAGGACACTGCAGATGAGCTTCTCCTCTGCCCCTTCACGGACCACCCTGAGGGCTCCAGCCTCCCTCTGCAGCCTCCCTTCTGATCCCAGTCTAGGATCCTCCATCTTCAGAACTCAGATCCATCCTGAAATTCCCAGGCACCAGGAGCCTGGAACCTAAGGAGTCGGCTCAGAAAGCCCCAGCCGGGCTCCCCACCAACGGCTCCTCTGGCCTGTGCTCCCACTTCTCTGCCTGCCCTGTGGTCCCTTCACTCAGTGCCTAGAGAAACAGCACCTCTGGCTTCCTCTTGAGCTCCAGCCTGCAAGGGCTGCATCCCCAGGTACCCATTTCCTCTCTTCTCTTTGGATCAGTGAACACCCCCGTCTCCCCATGACCAGTGGAGGGGAACAGGTGAGCAGACTGAGCGAGGTGCGATGAGAACAGAAAGCCAGGGGAGGCTGGCAGCCACGCCCAGGCACCCATGCCTGTTTGTCCAACGCTTTAGCTGCCTCCTCTGAGGGCCAGAGGTCCTGGGGCCCTGGGCGGGGCCCCGGGCAAGTTGAGGTCAGAGATGCTCAGCTGTGCCCCTTCCCCTGATCAGGAACCTTCAGGGACCCCATGCATGTCACAGGACCTGGTGCAGAGAACTTGCTCAAAAATTGGTAGTTGTCACCTTTCAGCATTTTAATTTCTGTTGCTGTCTCCCAGGAGCAATTCCAAACGGCTTGATAAAGTCCCTCAGTGTCAGTAGGGGAAGTGACTGGCCTTCATTCACACAGCAAGACTGTTGGTGGTTCTCTCTTCTTCCCTCCACTGCCTGTCTACTCCACCCGGACAGAGAAATGGGAAGAACTTGGCCCCAGACCATGGCTCTGAATCCTGGCTCTGCCCTTTCTAGCTGTGAATCTGTGAGTTAATTGCCTAACCTCTCTGACTTACAGTTTCTTCATCTTTAAAATTATAAGCATCGTTTGCTTTGTTCAATACTTAATACCTGGAACAATGCTTGACATGCAAGAGGAGCTCCAGAAATATTTCTCCATTGAATGCACGAGAGAATCCCTAGCTGTCAGCTCATTTATGGGCATCAAGGAAAGTCATATAGATGAGAAGTCCCAAACAATGCAAACACGCAGCAGGACACTGCAGATGAGCTTCTCCTCTGCCCCTTCACGGACCACCCTGAGGGCTCCAGCCTCCCTCTGCAGCCTCCCTTCTGATCCCAGTCTAGGATCCTCCATCTTCAGAACTCAGATCCATCCTGAAATTCCCAGGCACCAGGAGCCTGGAACCTAAGGAGTCGGCTCAGAAAGCCCCAGCCGGGCTCCCCACCAACGGCTCCTCTGGCCTGTGCTCCCACTTCTCTGCCTGCCCTGTGGTCCCTTCACTCAGTGCCTAGAGAAACAGCACCTCTGGCTTCCTCTTGAGCTCCAGCCTGCAAGGGCTGCATCCCCAGGTACCCATTTCCTCTCTTCTCTTTGGATCAGTGAACACCCCCGTCTCCCCATGACCAGTGGAGGGGAACAGGTGAGCAGACTGAGCGAGGTGCGATGAGAACAGAAAGCCAGGGGAGGCTGGCAGCCACGCCCAGGCACCCATGGTGTTCAGAGCGGTTCTGGAGGCTGTACAGCCTTCACAGAGATGGATCAGGGCTGCCCCGTGGTGACAGGGAAAGGCAGAGGAGAGACATGACCTCAGCGAAAAGCAGTCAGAGATGAGAACCGGGGCAGGCTCGAGCCACAGAAAGAGCTCCAGTCTGAGTGAGGACAGAGCCCCCGAGGGAATGAGCGAAGGGCCTGTCTCTCTGGCCTCAGTTTTTGCATCTCTTTAATGGGGAAAGGAAAGTATAGATGTGGGGGTTTGGTCAAGCCTCCATCCCCCCAGCTCTCCAGCTTCCTGGCATCATCACACCATCACCGCTGGCCCCCACCTGCAGCCATGGCTCTCCCAGGACCCCCAAGAGAACAGGCAGCTTCTACCTCCAGCCTCGGCTGCTAAGGATTCCTCCCGTCCCCTTCTCGACTCTTCTCTCAATCTATTAAACCCCAGAACCTGCCTTGCAGGGCCCACAAGGGAGTGGGCCATCCGGAGGAGGGTAGGGTCACATCAACACGAGAGCACGGCTTGGGAATAGTCCGCCTGGGCGTGCTCAGCCCCGGGAAGGGACCTCTCTGGCTTCTTCAAGAGCCGGGCTGAGATACAGGGAGGTGTTTCCACCCTGGGAAGCCCTGGAGGGTGTGGAATGAAGGCCAGGCCTGTGGGTGCTGGCCCGGCCCCCTCCTCCCTCGGCAGGGGCTGGGACTGGGTCTCCAGCACCGGCAGCAGGACGGAGCGGGCGGGCGTGATGCTGTCCTCGGCCAGCCTCTGTGAGGGCTCGCCACGACCCACCTTCCTCCCCGCTCCGTGCTGGTACCAGACCAAGTTAGAGGAGGGGCGCCCTAGGTCCTCCCAGTTCAGCAGAGGCACAGACGACTGGGAAGGACAGGCAAAGTTCAGCCCTGCCCCTTCTGGAGCTGGACGGACCCCGTCCTGGCCACACGGGGTATCAGGTCTCCCAAAGCATCCTAGAGCTTCCAGCATGGACCCAAGGCCTCCATCCCTCTGCGCGCCCTCTACAGGAAGTGCAGAGGCCTGGGGGCCTTAACTGCAGAGGCATGAGATGGGGTCTCAATCCCAGGACCCCCAAGCCCACACATGGGAAGAGGCCTCCTGGCATGAGGTTTGGAAAGGCCTTTGAGCAAAATCCCAGATCTGAGAGGGGATTCCTGGACTCTCGAATTCAGTCCTCATTATAGGGTCAAGGAAACCGAGGCCCAGAGAGAAGAAACACAGCCAAGGTTTCACCGAAAGTAGGTGGCAGAGGCAGACCTGGAACCTTGGGTCCGCACTCCAAGCTCATGTCCACCTGTTCTGACGGCCAGGGAGCCCTGGTGTGCCCAGCCCATCCTGGGAGCCCTGGGTCGGCCTGTTTCTGAGGATCCAGATCAGCTCTGGCTCAGCTCGGCCTCACCCCCAGCCCACACCACCTTTGCCCGCTGCTCAGCGAGCTTGGCACAGACATCAGCCCTGCTGGTTCCAGCACAATGAAGGCCAGTCAATGATTTATGGAGGCCGTGGTCCCGGAGGCCTTTGCCGCCTCCACCAGGCACCTGCCGCTGGCCACCCTGGACCGGGCAGGATGGGATTAATCAGTGATGGACCTCGAGGAAGGTCCTCCCCACCCACCAGCCAGACTGTACGTAGCCCACCCACCCTCCGCCTCTCCCTTTTTCTCTCCTTGTGTCTCTCAACCTTTATCATCTTTGTGCCTTCCGACAACTTTTCTCTCTCTCCTGGTCTCTCCCCGACTCCCTCCTTCTCCGTCTCTCTTGCACACGCACGCGCCCCCTGACCTGCCTCCCCCTACCTCCAAGCCCCCTGCACCCTCTCCATTGAAGTCGGATCTTTTCTCTCTTTCACCCTCTCCTCGGCCCTCAGGAGAGTTTCTGATAAACTAAGCTCTCCCCACGGAGGTATTAAGTAGGGGAATCTGGAAGCCGAGGAGCCCTGAGAGACAAAGCCCAGACCAACACGGACAGCACACGCTCTGTGGCAAATCAGTGCCCCAAACAGTCGCTGAATCATTTTCAAAAGAGAGGTCTATAGACCAAAATACCTTTGGTGGACACTGGCTTCGACAAGTGAGGTTTTTATTGCAGGGCTTGTCAGAGCCTCTACCATGATGAGTTTCCTGGAGGGTGATGTGGTTTTCAAAACTACCTCAGCCCCTGGGAAAAACCAGTCAAGAGCTGGAGTCGGGGGACCACAGAGCACAGAAGACCCACCCTGACCCCTCCACTCAGGCTGTGTCCAGCCACAGGAATGGTCCCTGCCAGGAAAATCCCCATGGCTGCTAAGCCTCTAACTCCCCAGAATTTTCCCTTCAGCTTGAGGCAGCTTCACAGGGAGAAAGAGGGAGAGAGGAATGAGCGAAAGTTGGGAGCCCTCAGAATTTTCTGGGCCTGGAGCTTTGGGCCCCATGGAGGCATTCCTAGGCTTGGTATCTCTGGGCCCCACATTCCTGGAGGCAAATGTGGTGGCTCCTCCCAGGCCGAGAGGTCAGCGCCAGCATTCTTGGAGTTCGTCTCGGATGGAAGGTGCCGCCGGCTCATCAGTCACAACCCGGGGTCACGTCAGCGAATCCTGGAACTTCATGAACTGTTTAACAAGATCCTCCTCTCCCTGGAGCCCAGGAATCCTCTCGCAGGGTGTGGGGCAGAGGAAGAGCAGAGAGGCGGGGGTAGGGGGACAGTGGTAAACAGAGGCAGGGGACAGAGAGAATGGGGGCACAGAGGACTGGGGAGCTCCCGTGTCCCTGTCTTTGCTGCTGAGACCTGGGCATGGGGTGAACGCACAGAACGCTGGAACAGGAGCTCACAAATACGTGTTTCAGAGCTGTAGTTGAAACATGCTTGCCAGTTGGCACCTGCCGGAGCCTGTGGACATTGAGGGGTCATGTGCCCCGGAACTGTGGGAGAACTCGCCTCCCAAACCAGCCTAGGTTAGTGATTTGACCAAGACACAAAACGAGCTCGATCTTTCTTGAACATGGAACTCAGCTCCCAGTACCTGATTCACAGGAATGTCAGCTGAGGAAGCATGGTACGCAAAAACAGAGATTGATAAGATTTTTATCAAATGTATAATTTATCATACATTTCTCACTGGAAAAAATGTTCACTGGCCAAATTGGCAAAAACACCACCATGTTATGTGTAATCTGCCCAAGAAGACCTGACTTGGTGAGGGTAAGGAGGGAGTCTGATCTCTACCCAACTCCCAGGAGCTTGCGTTCTCCAGCAGGCAGATCCACAGCGGCTGCCCAGAACTCAGCAGACGCCTGTCTGCTCTGTTGTCTGGGTAATATGCCTTCATTGCATTCAAAAATTCAAGCTCGGCAATGGAAAGGTTTCCTTGGAGTTCAAACAGATAACCTCAAATTTGTGAGTTGTTCATATCATCCGGGGGCAAGCAGCAGTAGCCTTCATGATCCAGAAGATGGTGCCTGTCGCCTCGGGCTTCGCTGATTCCTACTTTACGGCCCGGACATCATTCTCCACCACACCCACACCCACACCCACCAAGGGGTATTGACACCTAGCATGACCACCTACAGCTGTCAATTGCCACATGATTACAACATTATAGGTTTTATGGGTTTAAGTTGTTTGGGTTTTCTTTCTGAGTTCCTTAGAGTCATAGGTTATGTAACTTGCACTCTGAAAAATGTAAGTGAGTGAATGTCTCTTAGTTGTGTCCAACTCTCTGTAACCCCATAGGCTGTAGCCTGCCATGCTGTCCAGTCCATGGAATTCTCCAGGCAAGAATACTGGAGTGAGTCGCCATGCCCTACTCCAGCACATCTTCTCCACCCAGGTCTCCTGCATTGTAGGTAGATTCTTCACCATCTGAGCCACCAGGGAAGCCTGAAAGGTCTAAGCTAAGTTTAAAAAAATAATAAAGATCATGTTAAGTAAAGGGGTCAGGAAATATTAGTCACTGTTCAGAATGTTGGAGAATGCTGTCAATGGTGGGCTCCCATCCTTGAGAAACTTTTCATGTTTATTAATTCTCTGGGTTTGGTTCTTTTAGACTGAACTCATTGGTGGAATTCACTGAATCTCGCTTTCCTTCTTCCTCCCTCTGTCCCTCCTCTCTTTCATTTCTCACTCCCGAGACAAAACGTTTTCCCTCCAATTTTCTAGCTCCCAGTACCTGATTCACAGGAATGTCAGCTGAGGAAGCATGGTACGCAAAAACAGAGATTGATAAGATTTTTATCAAATGTATAATTTATCATACATTTCTCACTGGAAAAAATGTTCACTGGCCAAATTGGCAAAAACACCACCATGTTATGTGTAATCTGCCCAAGAAGACCTGACTTGGTGAGGGTAAGGAGGGAGTCTGATCTCTACCCAACTCCCAGGAGCTTGCGTTCTCCAGCAGGCAGATCCACAGCGGCTGCCCAGAACTCAGCAGACGCCTGTCCGCTCTGTTGTCTGGGTAATATGCCTTCATTGCATTCAAAAATTCAAGCTCGGCAATGGAAAGGTTTCCTTGGAGTTCAAACAGATAACCTCAAATTTGTGAGTTGTTCATATCATCCGGGGGCAAGCAGCAGTAGCCTTCATGATCCAGAAGATGGTGCCTGTCGCCTCGGGCTTCGCTGATTCCTACTTTACGGCCCGGACATCATTCTCCACCACACCACACCCACACCCACCAAGGGGTATTGACACCTAGCATGACCACCTACAGCTGTCAATTGCCACATGATTACAACATTATAGGTTTTATGGGTTTAAGTTGTTTGGGTTTTCTTTCTGAGTTCCTTAGAGTCATAGGTTATGTAACTTGCACTCTGAAAAATGTAAGTGAGTGAATGTCTCTTAGTTGTGTCCAACTCTCTGTAACCCCATAGGCTGTAGCCTGCCATGCTGTCCAGTCCATGGAATTCTCCAGGCAAGAATACTGGAGTGAGTCGCCATGCCCTACTCCAGCACATCTTCTCCACCCAGGTCTCCTGCATTGTAGGTAGATTCTTCACCATCTGAGCCACCAGGGAAGCCTGAAAGGTCTAAGCTAAGTTTAAAAAAATAATAAAGATCATGTTAAGTAAAGGGGTCAGGAAATATTAGTCACTGTTCAGAATGTTGGAGAATGCTGTCAATGGTGGGCTCCCATCCTTGAGAAACTTTTCATGTTTATTAATTCTCTGGGTTTGGTTCTTTTAGACTGAACTCATTGGTGGAATTCACTGAATCTCGCTTTCCTTCTTCCTCCCTCTGTCCCTCCCTCTCTTTCATTTCTCACTCCCGAGACAAAACGTTTTTCCCTCCAAATTATAGTTTTGTTGGCTTAAGTGCTAGCTAACTGAAAATGTATGTCAGCGCTCCCTTTCATGAGCACAGCCAAGCAAGCCTTCCCAGGCTCAGAGTCTCCATGGAGGGCAGACTGGCTTCACGTAGACCAAAGATAGCACCTGGTGTTGGCATCTCTTAAGAAACATAACCATGGGCAGAGGACGTTGCTTCAGTCCTTGACTACGTGGCAGGGCTTGGTCCTGGGTGAGGCTACGAGAGCGGACGGAGCACTGGGTCTGTGTGCCTACGCACAGCTGCACCGTGGGTCTCCCGTGAGAATCCCTGGCAGGTCTTTAGGACAGATCAGAGGACGGCTCCAAATACAGTACCGCAGGAGTTAGTTTTCCCCCAGCACACACACACACACACACACACACACACACACCACAACACACAGTTTCTAATCTGGACCTTCCTGGATAGAAGCCATTCAAATATAGAGAGAGAGGGAGAGAAATAATTCATTCTTTCTCACCTAGAGGGGATTGCAGAATATATGTCTCGTGGGGCAAGGGCACCCATCAAGCAGAACTGTCCCACCACTGTTGAGCTAAACAAGGTCTTGGAGGTCCCCGGTTGATGACATGTTGCCCTTCAAGTGCTGAACTGTGAAGCCATCCAGGGCAGGCTGGAGACAAGAGAAGCACCAGGGTAACCCGAGCCCAGGCAGGAATGGGTGAGGGGCGGGGGGAAGTATTTTAATATTAACACAAAAACTCTACTGTATATACAACAGATAACCAGCAAGGACCTACCATAGAGTACAGAGAACTATGTTCAGTATTTTGTGATAACCCATAAGGGAAAAGAATCTGAAATATGATACACACACAGATACATATGTTGTTGTCGTTTAGTTGTTATGTCTGACTCTTTGCAACCCTGTGGACTGTAGCCCACCAGGCCCCTCTGTCCACGGGATTTTCCAAGCAAGAATACTGGAGTGGGTTGCCAATTTCTTCTTCAGGGCATCTTCCTGACCCAGGGTGATTGAACCCACATCTCCTGCATTGGCAGGCGGATTCTTCACTGCTGATAGACCAGGGAAGCCCTGTATGTATGCGTATATATATATACACATATATAAACTGAATAACTTGGCTATACACTTGAAACTAACACAACATTGTAATTCAACTATATGTAAAGAAAAAATGAAAAAAGTTAACGATGAAGAAATGTAAAGGAAATACGTATTTCTATCCCATAAAACGTAAGTCTATGTTAAATATATTGAGTCCTATGTTTGACTTGTACTCCATTAGGTGCTGTTTATGATTTAATTTAATAAAATGTGTTAGTTAAAATATTTTAAAAACAAGCAGAGAATCGATGAGGCTGTACTAACCCACGTGGCCAAAGATCAGTCCTGCCCTCACCCTGTTCCCCACCAATACACTGTAAAAGTGGGTACAGCCCTATATCCCGAGACGAAGGCTTATTAAAATGAGGTAGAGTCACCTAAGCAGGACATGCGTGTTACAATGTCTAGGCTCCCTTCCTCGGCGGCCTCTCTGCACACCAGGGCCCGAGGTGTTGGTAGGAACCGTTTCTGGAGGGCTAGGGATGATGGCCCTGCTGGCAAGAGCCTCACCTGCTCCCCTACTTCCAGAATTTAACTTTCTGGGGCACCAGGGACAGTAAACATCACCACCTGTGGGTCCTTGCCACCCCCGCAAAATGGCCCCACCCTTCCCATAGCAAATTCCACTCAACATTCTCATTGTATTCTAAGCCTAAAGAAAACAAGGCGTCATGCCCAGCAGCTTGTCCATAAAACATTAATCACTATCTCCTTCCTTGAGAGGCTCCTGACCAGCGAAGGTGTGACCTCCAGGAGGGATGGAAAAATCCTAATGGGTCAACACGTGGCTGGGCCACGCCATGGGCAGAGGGCCCTGGCGCCAGTGCTTTTCCACTCTGGCTCCTGGCTTTGGTTGCAAGGACACTGAGGGTCAGCCTGGGAACCCCCAAAGGAAGTGAGACCTCTTTGCTTCTCCTAAATCCTCAAAAGGCACCATGTCCTTGAGGCGAATGGCTTCCCTGAGCCCCCCACAGTCTCTCCTTTGGGCCCTCTTGGAGTTCACGTGAGTTTCGGACGCTGGGTTCAGGGAGAGAGTTAGGGGTCCCCATTGAGGCCTCATGGCATCTATGTCTGACTAGCTGACCGACCCCAGTCCTGATCCAAAGATTGATTCTTCTCCTGTAGACCTCTTGAGAGCCTGGAAATAGGAATCTCCTTGACCCTGGAGGAGAAGGCTACATGAAAAGGGAAATATGCGTCTACGAGTATCCCAGATTCCTGGATGTTTAGAAACCCAGGAGTGACCCAGTGCAGGAGGTCATATATATGTATGACTGAAGGGTAGCCTCGGGTTTGTGTGAGTATGACTCACAAGTCTCTGGCTGGTATTCCCTGCCAAGGACTTTGGAAGAGTGTGCCATGTGGGTCAGGGTTCATAGGCCTCAGAACAGGTGAAGCAATAGTGGAATCACAGTCTTTCGCTCTTGTGATTTTAATGGAGAGATACACACCCTAGGATCCAGTAACTGCTGAATGACATCCTGCTTCCTTCTGGGCCGAGTGCAGAGGGCACAGCCTTCCCGGCCAGCTGAGCCTCCTCCACGTGCAGGTCTCCACTGGACTGTGGGGGAGTCTGGGGGAGAAAGGGCCTGGGTGTATCTGGTCTCAGCATGAATGCAGTTGGAGGAAGATGATAGGTCTCCCTGCATCAAAGCACCCTGTGTATGTAGAGGCTTGACTGCTCAACAACTGGGGAGCCAAGGCAGAGTCATGGAATCTTCCAGAAAATATACTCTCTTTAGTAAAGTGTAATGGACAAAACAGAAAAGAGTCTGGATGACTTCAGAAGCTCCACTTCCATTCCTGTTATTCTCCTAAAGCCTCTTCTCTGCTGGGCTGGACAGAACATGAGCAGAATGGAGTTGAGGCTGACCCTTAAGAGACTGGGTACCTAAAACCCTGAGTCCATGGGCTGGAAGATGAGAAGAAACTGGGGGCAACCTGACCCCACAGCTTTTGCCCCCAGGCCTGAAGGGTGCATTATTACCCCTCAGAGTGCAGCATTGTCCTACCCCTTCCCATACATTCCAGTGGGAGAGGACAACTTCTGGATGAGCGAGTTTATCAGACATTTTCCTCCCAAGTAGAGAGAGGAGCAGTCAGGCCTGGACGGCACTGGTGGGGGCCCATACCAGGGGAGCAGTCTTGGGCCAGGTGGTGCCATAGGTCTCAAGCAGACACAATGTCCACTTGCCCCCCACCCCGCAATAAACGGCATTTCTGCTGGTGCTGGAGTCTCCTTCAACCAGTTATTCTCTTCCCTTCCTTTTTCCTCTCAACACCCTCCAGGCAGAGGAAGCATAGCTTTTTAGCCTAGAGCTAAATTTAGTGGGAGTCATGACAAAATGGGCCAGCACCACAGAGGAGAAAGAGCCCAGGCTTTGAAGCCAAACAGAGCAAGTTCAAATCCCAATTATTGCCCCCAACGCACGGTGTGGGCAAATTATTTCATCTTCAAGGGCCTCGGTATCCTCTACAAATGGAGGTTGTCCTCTCTGCCTTCCAAGGGTATTGTTAAGATTAGAAAGGCTGTACGTGAAGTCCTGGGGGAGTCCCTCGACCTCTTATTCCAGCTGTATATCTTGGCAGGAGGATTCTAGAAGTTAAAACTAAACAATCACTAAGAAAGGCCCAGGAAGGGCCGCACAAGAGAGCTTCTGCACACCAGCACAGGTAGGCCGAGCGGCCGCAGGCTAACCTGGGCCCTGTTTCCATGGCCTGGCCTCTCCTTGCCATTCGTAGCGGGCCGCCGTCAGGGAGGCGCAGAAGCAGTGTCCATGGACTGAGGCCCCAGTGCCTCTCGTGGCGGCCCTGTGCACACTGGAATAAGAAAGCCTGCTCTGACGGCCTCAGCACCCTCCACAGGCCAAGCTGCCATGCATCATCATCAGAGAAGTCTCCGCAGAGGGAGGCAGGAGCTGGGCCTCTCTTAGAGCAAAACTGGGGTGCCAGGACCTTCCAAGTCACCCCTGACTTGCTCAGCCCACGCTCACAGCAACGCCTGCCCGTGTGGCCCAGCGAGATATCCAGGTTGGTGGTTCTTGGAGCCTCTCATGGGCTGGAAGATGAGAAGAAACTGGGGCAACCTACCCCTTTCTTTTTGAGTGCAGCATTGTCCTACCCTTCCCATACATTCCAGTGGGAGAAGACAACTTCTGGATGAGCGAGTTTATCAGACATTTTCCTCCCAAGTAGAGAGAGGAGCAGTCAGGCCTGGACGGCACTGGTGGGGGCCCATACCAGGGGAGCAGTCTTGGGCCAGGTGGTGCCATAGGTCTCAAGCAGACACAATGTCCACTTGCCCCCCACCCCGCAATAAACGGCATTTCTGCTGGTGCTGGAGTCTCCTTCAACCAGTTATTCTCTTCCCTTCCTTTTTCCTCTCAACACCCTCCAGGCAGAGGAAGCATAGCTTTTTAGCCTAGAGCTAAATTTAGTGGGAGTCATGACAAAATGGGCCAGCACCACAGAGGAGAAAGAGCCCAGGCTTTGAAGCCAAACAGAGCAAGTTCAAATCCCAATTATTGCCCCCAACGCACGGTGTGGGCAAATTATTTCATCTTCAAGGGCCTCGGTATCCTCTACAAATGGAGGTTGTCCTCTCTGCCTTCCAAGGGTATTGTTAAGATTAGAAAGGCTGTACGTGAAGTCCTGGGGGAGTCCCTCGACCTCTTATTCCAGCTGTATATCTTGGCAGGAGGATTCTAGAAGTTAAAACTAAACAATCACTAAGAAAGGCCCAGGAAGGGCCGCACAAGAGAGTTTCTGCACACCAGCACAGGTAGGCCGAGCTGCCGCAGGCTAACCTGGGCCCTGTTTCCATGGCCTGGCCTCTCCTTCCCATTCGTAGCGGGCCGCCGTCAGGGAGGCGCAGAAGCAGTGTCCATGGACTGAGGCCCCAGTGCCTCTCATGGCGACCCTGTGCACACTGGAATAAGAAAGCCTGCTCTGACGGCCCCAACACCCTCCACAGGCCAAGCTGCCTTGCATCACCGTCAGAGAAGTCTCCGCAGAGGGAGGCAGGAGCTGGGCCTCTCTTAGAGCAAAACTGGGGTGTCAGGACCTTCCAAGTCACCCCTGACTTGCTCAGCCCACGCTCACAGCAACGCCTGCCCGTGTGGCCCAGCGAGATATCCAGGTTGGTGGTTCTTGGAGCCTCTCAGACTCTGGGCCTCTGTCACTGGATACCAAGTTTTCCAGTCTGGTCGTCCCTGTTTTGAGAAATTAGCCCTAAGGGTGTGTGTGTGTGTGTGTGTGTGTGAGAGGGGGAGGGTCGGGGCATGGATCCACATGTCGGCTTGGCAAAGACCTGTCCTGAGACTGGGGCCTGTCTCTGATCATCCACTCCCCTCCACTGAGCAAGGATACCCACGCCTGCCCCAACACTGGCAGCCTCAGGTGGGAAGGGGTTTTGTGAGCTCAAGAGGGCTGGTGGAGCCCTTCCAGCCCACGCCGGCCTTGGGCTACACCAGGAAACACCGGAGCAGACAGAGGGGTACTTTGCTGTCTCCCCACCTGCAGAGGTCAGGCCACTCCGATGTCTTCCGCCCAAGGGATACCTTACAGGAGTCTGACGAAGGCCACAGGAAGATGCCCATCCTCACTGAGTGTGATTCCTGAGAGGAAGAGCCCTTCTCCCCAAGGCCTCAAGGAACTGAGCAGCCTTTCCCTCCTCAGCTCCTGCCGGCCATCTTTCCCCAGCCTCCCCTGCCCCTGACGCTAACCACGCCCTGACCGGTGAGTCCGTCTCCACAGCCAACCCCCGGGGCTGAGCTCCCCAGGTAGAGTCGGTGGGTCCCAGTGTGCAGCCTGGTGCAGGTGGGTCAGAAATGTAGGGAGGGCCAGAGAGTAGGGCCTGGGAAGTCCCTGGCGCTCCCCAGGCTTGGCTCCAAGGGGTCACAGAGAACCCCAAACTGTCAGACTTCTATCCTGCTTTCCCCTGTCCCTTTCAGATGCCAGAATTAAAAATGGCCCTGTGAGGGGTAGGAGCCTAGTTCCTCGGATGGCGCTCTGGGTGGGGCTGTGTCCCCCTCCTGAGGCCAGGGAGCCTGGGAGCAGGAGGGCGGGCAGCGGCTCTCCCTCAGACTCTGGCCAAGCTCTCAGCCCCAGAGATCCGTTGAAGAAACATGGTGCCCCAAGAAGAGAGACTTCACTGCAAGGAGCCTGGATGACCTATAATACTTTTTATTTTCTTAACATATAATGAAAATCCAATTCCAAAGAGACATATATGCAGAGCAGACAGATGCAGGGTCCCCGTGTGCAGTATCCAGAATGAGACAGGATGGCTCTGCCCACCTCTCCCCTCCAGCATACCCCTCACGCTTGCCAGCCTCTGGTCATCGCTCAGGCAGGAATACAGAAGCTGGAACTGAGAGGGGCCCTGTTTCAAGGTCCAGGAAATAGCCAGAGACACGGCCCTGGCCGCTGGGCCTGGCCACAACATCATCTCACTGTGGGACTTTGGACCTCGGTGTCTCTCTCTGTTATATGGACTAGAAGTTTTTGCTCAGAAATGGAGGAGAGAGTGTGTGGCCGTCGTGATGGATTGTGACCACGAAGGGCCTCCTGGTTGTCCTGCCGCTTCCACACACCTGTGGGTTGTGTCTCTTGATGTTCATCACTGTGGGGGTCCTGGACACACGGGGGTCCTGCTCTGGCCCTACCGGAATGGTACGGACTGTGTAGAGAGCTGCTCCCCAAAAAGACAGTGCTCAGAGTGTCCTTGGGCTGCAGCCATAGCTACCGTATCAGGTCAAGACCAGCTCTCTGCTCTAATGACATGAAGGGGAAGACTGTGGCCTGATAGCCTGGGCAGGTCACCCAGCTGTCCCCATGCCTCCAATCAGGAGCTCTGGAATAAGGGAGGAACCCCTTATTCCCTACTCCACCTTGGGGGTCAGCTGGGGGCCTGGAACCTCTGCAAAGACATCTGTCTCCGCGGGCTGATTTGACTCACGGTCATCTGTCCTAAGGCTGGAGAACCTTCAGATGACCCAGTGCCCTTCAATGAACACACTCGTGCATGATGTTGACCCATGTCCGCACTGGCAAGAGAAACTGAAGCGCCAGATAACGAGGGGGCGATGCAGCGAGCCGTGGAAAAGATCAACGACCACTCAGTGAGGGAACACGGGCGTCCCTCCTTCTACTTCTGAACGACCTCCGCTCTGCAGCCACCAGCGCTGTCTACCGGGGCCCCTCTCAGTCCTGCTCTCCTAGGAAAGGGAACTTCCAACGGCCAGACGACCTGCTGCTCTTTGCTGTGAAACATGTGTGTACACGTGCTCATATAGATGTGTAGGTACAGCTGTACACTTGGCAAGTGGAAGAGGCAGGACTGATCTAGACCACGGCGCCTTCCAGAACCTGCGACGCGTCTGTCTCTACGTACAGAATCCCGGAGAGGGGCCTTGAGCCCAGATAGCACTCCTTGTCCCTGCCACTTTACAGATGGGTTCACTGAGACATTCCCAAGGTCGTGCAGCACCTCGGGGGAGAGAGGGCTCTGGAAGCAAGCCAGGCGCAGGGTGGCACTTGTCTGCCACCTGACCCTGCACTTGATGGGAGTCCTCCTCCTCAGAGCATCCTTGGGGCAAGTGCACATTACAGGGAAGAGGGCCATGCCCAAAGGCACAAGGCAATCACGGTGGAGCCCCAGGCACCCGCAGAAGGTGAGTTGGTGAGCAAGTTTGGGACGAGGGGGGCTTCCTGGCACACCTCCCATCGCACTCTGAGAGGACAGCTTAGCAAGGTGGGTCCCTCTCTTTCACCTCCTCTGTGACTTCAAGGGAATGGGAGAATGGAAAAATCTTTGGTCCTCAGGAATCCTCAAAGCCGGGAAAAGGAGAAAGAGAAAGGTGATAGAAACAGCCCTGAATCAGGCTTGACCATGTAGGTCCTGCGGATCTTTGGGAAGTGACATCAGCCAGCTTGTCTGAGTGTCTATGATACAGATTTCAGCCCTCCCCGCCCTCTGCCCGCCCCTGCCCCGCCCCCACGAGGCTGCCCGGGCCAGGCCCCGCCCCTTATTTGGGCTTCATCTCCACCCTGGAGTTGAGGTCGTCGGCATCCAGGTCGTACTCCTCCACATGCCCGCTGGTCCACACTTTCATGCGGTCTGTGAGGTCGCTGCTGCGCGGGGCCAAGATGAAGTCGTAGATGAGCACGGCCAGGGCTGCTCCGATGAACGGTCCCACCCAGAAAATCTAGGAACAGAGCAGACAGGCTCAGAGGACGGCTGGTGGGACTTGCTTCTCCGAGAGACCCGCCCCACCCCCCACTGCGCGGCTGCTTCCGCACCTGCGCCTGGGACTGAGAAGGCAGCGCTCAACCCCAGCGTCCCCAGTCCTGCACCCCCACAACTGGCCCAAGCCACGACTTAGGGCTTTTCCTTGCCTCTGTGCAGCGCAACTCGGCTGCCTAGCATGGTCGTCGCCACTGCTCCACCCTCCCCAACTTTGAAAGGGCGCCAAAGACAGTCTGATTTGTAAAAAAAAAAAAAAAAAAAAAGTGACCCTGCACTGAAACACCAACAGCAGAACAGCTAAACCGGTCAGCGCTGACTCCCTGCTGCACTCAGCTTACAGGTGTTGAGCCTTCGCCCTGGGCGAGAGACAAGCCCTCCGCGCCACCACCTCACAGCGGAGGAAAAGCAGGCACCAAGAGATGCTGGGATCGTGGAGGTGGGGGGGCGGGTCAGTCTGATCTGGGAGGGGAAGCTGCCAAGGCTGCCTGAGGTGGGAGCCTCCCGCCCTTTCACTGCCTGGCTCATCTTCCCCTGGCCATCTCCCAGAGGGAGAGATGGGGGTGACATCTCAGGGCTGGGGGTGGATCTGCCCTAAGACACCAAAGCCTCCCACCCACCCCACTCCCCCACCCCCCCGGGGCAGCCCTGCAACTCCTTACCCAATGGTCCTGGAAGTTGTGCATGATCACCGAGGCGCCGAAGGACCGGGCAGGGTTGATGCCACAGCCAGTGTAGTCGATCTATGGGAGGGAAGGATCAGGGGAAAGGGAAAGGAGACAAAGACAGAGGAGAGAAAGGGTGACACGGAGGAAGAAGGGCAGAGAGGAAGCAGGGAAGTGACATCCAGAAAGCTGGGCAGCCAGGCCCTGTGCTTCCCTCTCTCAGGGAGCTGCTCCCCCAGCCCACGGAATGAGCCCTGAGTCCCACCCCCTGCCCTTGACGGGGCACCCCACAGCCTGGCTCCACCCTCACCACCTCCACCCCTACCTGGGAAGGTCCCCCACTCACCGCCAGCAAGTGTCCCAGGGCCACAGAGAAGCCAATGGCCAGGGGCCCGGAGCCCCCGAGGTCACGGCGCCTCCGGTCCGTGGTGGCCAGCACGCACAGCACCAGCTGCAGGGTCCCGATGATCTCGATGCCCAGGCCCTGCCCCGAGTTCACGCCAGGGGCCAGCTGTCGGGGAGAAGGGCAGCGAGGCTCCATGAGCAGCCACGTCAGGGTAGAGTCCCAGGGCCCCCAGGCCCAGGCACCAAGGGCCAGACCTCCAGTGCCCTCAGAGCCCATTGCTTCAGCCCCTGGCAAGGCCAAACTCAGGCACACACAGCCGGGGTGAACATCAGGCTTCCTCCCGCACCTGCTGAGGAAGCACCAGCTTATCCTAATCGCTGTAGCAACCTCCATGGAGGCCACAGAGGCCTGGAGGAGAGGGGTGCTTCTCCATCCAGCTACATCCAGACCAGGGTACACTGGGGGTACCAAGGCCATAGTGAGTGGCAAGCCCTCGACATGGGAGGACATGATCAGGGACTGTCTGAGACCAAGAGGAGCAAATGGGTGAGAGGGCCCAGCTGGAGACATTTCTTCTTACCCCCGAATCCTGAGCATACCACCCCATCCCCTGCTGCCTCTAAAATTCCCAGAGCTGGAGAGGGTCTTCCTCAGTTAGCTGGCTGAAGCGTCCCGCATCCGTGTCTGCCTCTCGAGCCTCTGTCTCCTTCCCGCCTCTGCCCGTCTCTCCCCTTGTTCGCTGTCTCCCTCCCGTTTCCTCTGGGCCCCGCCCTCCCTATCTGCCCCCCTTCCTCTCCCTCCTGGCCACACAGGCCCCGCCACCAGCGTCTGGCTCCCACTTGCTTCTGGGCCACTTTTAGAAACATGACTCACGGAAAAAGAAGGGAATGGGAGCTGCCATGAGGTCACCAGGACCCTCCCACTGCAGGGGCGCCAGGGAGACCCCTCCCCAAGGAGCCTCTGCCCCGTCCCAGATGTGGGGCTCCCAGGGGCCAAACATGCCCACACAAGGGACCGGGCCCCATAGGCCAAAACCCACTCACACATATGCCTGGATGTGGCTGCCTTCCCCCCGGGCAGGACTGGTGTGTCCAAATAAGGCTGAACAGAAGTCTCATTCTGAGGGGGTGGGGGGTGTTTCCAAGGCCAGAGGGCATTTTGCAAAATCCTAGGTGGAGGGTACCCCTCTGCATCCAGAGGTTTTCACAGTCCCACCCTGAGGCCATCTTATAAGAACAATTCTCTTCCCGCCTTTGTCTACGGCCCTGCATCACAGGGAAAATGACTCATATCCCCTCTCCTGGGTTGCAGCCCCAGCTCTGGGCCTTTCCTGGCCGACCCCAGGGCTGCAGCCCCTCAGCTCAGCCAGCCCTCTGGGAAATATCCAGCGTTCTTCGCGCCCCAGGGTGGGGCCCTGGAGGTAACATGAGTTCAGGTCCCTGCTCTCCTACTTGCTGGCAGCAGGCTCATGGTCTTTCCCCTCACTGGTCCTCAGTTTCCCCATCTGTAAAGGAGATCTAATTCCCCCTTCCCATTCTCCAGAGAAGCCAGGGGTTCTCAGGCAGTGGGGGCTGTCGGGGCATTGGGAAACACTGCAAAGGCAGGAGGGCTCCGGAGAGGAGCCGTGACTGTGTTCTCATCCTATCCCCGGAACTGGGGGGCAGGCAGAAGGGGCGGGGCCCGTGGCGCAGATGCCCACCGCACTCACATCTGCCCCGCCCTCCATGTCTGAGTGCTCCGGACACTCAGGGCTCGTCCTCCCTCGCTCTCCATTGCTCTCCAGGGCCGGCCTAATTGCTCGCTGGCAGGAGTCCTGAAACCAGCCCTTCCACCCTGATTAATGGAACTTTCTCTCTAAGTGGCTCCTACCTCATCCTCCCGATCCTCACCACACTCCTCACAGGTGTGGTCTGGGCAAGCTCATCTCTCCCTGGGTTCTTAACCGGGTCTCTGTGCGTGCCAGCTCCTGCTCTGCCCAGCGACACCACTTTTCATGCAAAGTGAGCAGAGCAGGGGGCCAGGAAGTGATCCCTGCCCTGGGGCCCCAACGACGTGCCTCTTCCTAGCTGCCCAGCACCACATGGGTGAGTAACTTTCCTCTCCGTAAACCCATTACCACTGCCACCACTAGCAGGAAGCCTCCCCTGATTGCTTCCATGACCTCCTCTCTTTCAACTGCCTTCCCCGGCACTGGTGTGTCCAAATAAGGCTGAACAGAAGTCTCATTCTGAGGGGGTTGGGGGGTGTTTCCAAGGCCAGAGGGCATTTTGCAAAATCCTAGGTGGAGGGTACCCCTCTGCATCCAGAGGTTTTCACAGTCCCACCCTGAGGCCATCTTATAAGAACAATTCTCTTCCCGCCTTTGTCTACGGCCCTGCATCACAGGGAAAATGACTCATATCCCCTCTCCTGGGTTGCAGCCCCAGCTCTGGGCCTTTCCTGGCCGACCCCAGGGCTGCAGCCCCTCAGCTCAGCCAGCCCTCTGGGAAATATCCAGCGTTCTTCGCGCCCCAGGGTGGGGCCCTGGAGGTAACATGAGTTCAGGTCCCTGCTCTCCTACTTGCTGGCAGCAGGCTCATGGTCTTTCCCCTCACTGGTCCTCAGTTTCCCCATCTGTAAAGGAGATCTAATTCCCCCTTCCCATTCTCCAGAGAAGCCAGGGGTTCTCAGGCAGTGGGGGCTGTCGGGGCATTGGGAAACACTGCAAAGGCAGGAGGGCTCCGGAGAGGAGCCGTGACTGTGTTCTCATCCTATCCCCGGAACTGGGGGGCAGGCAGAAGGGGCGGGGCCCGTGGCGCAGATGCCCACCGCACTCACATCTGCCCCGCCCTCCATGTCTGAGTGCTCCGGACACTCAGGGCTCGTCCTCCCTCGCTCTCCATTGCTCTCCAGGGCCGGCCTAATTGCTCGCTGGCAGGAGTCCTGAAACCAGCCCTTCCACCCTGATTAATGGAACTTTCTCTCTAAGTGGCTCCTACCTCATCCTCCCGATCCTCACCACACTCCTCACAGGTGTGGTCTGGGCAAGCTCATCTCTCCCTGGGTTCTTAACCAGGTCTCTGTGCGTGCCAGCTCCTGCTCTGCCCAGCGACACCACTTTTCATGCAAAGTGAGCAGAGCAGGGGGCCAGGAAGTGATCCCTGCCCTGGGGCCCCAACGACGTGCCTCTTCCTAGCTGCCCAGCACCACATGGGTGAGTAACTTTCCTCTCCGTAAACCCATTACCACTGCCACCACTAGCAGGAAGCCTCCCCTGATTGCTTCCATGACCTCCTCTCTTTCAACTGCCAAACCGCTTGTGTTACATACACCTGAAAAAAAAACTGATCATCCAAAACTAAAAGGGACAAAGATCTGTTGAAATTTGATGTCCACAAAAGAGTAAGTGAACATTCAGACTCTATGTTCCTCTTTTGTTGTTATTTAGTCACTAGGTCATTCCTGACTCTGTGACCCCATGGGTTGTAGCCTACCAGGCTCCTCTGTCCACAGAGAATACTGAAGTGGGTTGCCATTTCCTTTTCCGGAGGATCTTCCCAGACCAGGAATCAAACTCGTGTCTCCTGCTTGACAGGCAGACTCTTTACCACTGCGCCACTGGGAACCCCATATTCCCACTCACGACCTATTAAATTTGACACAGTTGGATAGATAGCGCTAGTCCCAGATCTGGTTACCTGTTATTGAAAAAAAAAATGTTTGCACGTCCCCAGCAAGGCTTGTCCAGCCCAGGTCTTATATTTCACTAATTAAGGCCCCCCAAAAAATAAAAATCAATTTTCTAAACACAAGTATACATAAGAGAAAAGTCCACACATTTAATCTAAAGCATCAGAAAGATGCAAGCTCTCCATTTTTGTGTCAAACCCACTAAAGCCCACTCTCAAGGCCCAATTCAGATTCCACCAGCACCAGAAAGTTTTCTCAGCTCCCTGTGTGGAATGAGCTTCTGCTTCCACTCCATCAAGCCCTCACTGAACAGCCTGCAAATCCTGCAGAGAGGTCACCTTTCTGCCTCCTATGTGGGCGCCTCAGAACCCCTGACCTGGGGACTCAGTGGGGACAGAATGTGGGCACCTTCTTATCTCTCTGCCCAGATCTCAAAGGGATGCTTGCTGTGCGGAGACAGAAGCAGCAGACAAGGGAATTTCCTGGATGCCCAATGGTTAGGACTCTGCACTTTCATTTCTTAGGGCCCAGGCTGAATACCGAGTCAGGGGACTAAGATCCCAAAAGCTGCTTAGTGTGGCCCCACCACCCCCAAAAGAAGTGGCAGATAATGTTAATTTTCTAGCATTTCCACCCTCTCTAGAGGTAGCCAGGGGAGCTTTTTGGAGCCAGGACAGGTTCATTTGCTTAATATTATAGCTGGGAGACCGCAGGCTAGTATTAGTCTCTGTGACCTTGCAGGACAGCCTATTCAGGATTCTGGGTGACGGCAGATGAGGAAGCCAAGGCCTAGGAAGGAGATGGCCTTGCCAGAATTCTTGCCCTGGAGTCTGCCGCCCTCATTCACAGGCCAAAGTGCTGGCTACCCGTGCACCTGGCTGAGGGCCCTTACTGTTGCCGGCTTGGACTGAGGAGTTGGCAGAAGATGCTCTATAGCTGCCAGGATGGTGCAGGGCTCGCCTCTCCAGGCAATTAATCTCTTTTGGGAGGGGCCACTTCTATTGATCTTTAATTTATTTATTTCCATCCATCTTTGTTCTTTGGCCTGTGTGGGCCTCCCACCGCAGTGGCCTCTCTCGCTGCAGAGCACTGGCTCTGGATGCGTGCGCTCCAGAGCTCTGGCTTGGCAGTTGGATACATCGGTCTAGCTGCCCCGCGGCACGTGGGATCTTCCCAGACCAGGGATCAAACCGGCACCCCTTGCACTGCAAGGCAGCGTCCTTACCCACTGGGCCATCAGGGAAGCCCAGGCAGTCGATCTTAAACCCTCCTCTCCCTACTGCCTGTGAGCAGACTGACCAGAGTGACTAAGGCCCGGGGCCCCAGCTTGGCCTGGGCATCCTGGCATCCTGCCCTTGGGGAGCAGCAGGCTCTGGAGCCAGGTCTGTCTGGGCTCTGGGCATCCACTCTGGAAGAACAAGACATCGAGGCCTGCCCCACCCACCCACTGCCTGCAGGACTCGGCATTCCAGGGAGGGGGATCTCAGGGATCCCCCTCCCCAGGTATCGCCCCTCCACCTGTGATTATGGACTTGTGCACATGCCTCTGCGGAGCCGCGGCTGTGTGCGCCTCTGTGTGTCCGTGTAGGCTGCTCTCTGGAGAGTCTGTAGGTGGCTACAGGTGTCCAGCCATGCCTCTTCCCTTTTCTTTTGCCTTAGACACAAAGAGGTTTATTAGACACGGAGTAAATGAGAAGTCTTTCCAGCAGGTATAAACGTTCTTAACCTGTATACACTAAACAATACAACCTACAATAGGTGACATGAAAGCTGACAGAATCGGGCTTCCCTAGTGGTCCAGTGGGTAGAGAATCCTCCCTGCAGTGCAAGGGGCACCAGTTCAAGCCCTGGCCCGGGAGGATCCCACACGCTGCGGAGCGGCTGGACCAGTGTGTCCAATTACGAGCCAGCGCTCTGGAGCGCATGAGCCCAGAGTCAGTGCTCTGCAACGAGAGGGGCCACTGAGATGGGAGGCCCACACAGGCTAAAGAATAAAGATAGATGAAAATAAATAAATAAAAAGCCAATAAAAAGGGCCAAGATTTAAAAAAGCCAAAAAAAACCTGACAGAATCACAGAAAGAAAATAGGCAACCCACGACCAGGGTGAAAGGGTTTAACAACCCTCTCTCAGAAACCGATGGAATGAGGAGTCGAAAAATATGCATAGCGTGAAGAGGGATGATTTGAACCACGCAATTAACGAGCTTGATTTAAGGAAAATACATAAGCCCTGCACCTTCAAATCCAAGAATATACCTTCCGTTTCAGCCCATGTGAGACATTCTGACAAACTAGTCATGTATTCATCAGCTGCATCTCAACTGTCTCTGAAAATCCCTATCAGGCAGGGTGCCGCCTCTTCCAGAGCTGGGCTCTGGGTGGGGGCGCGGGGCTCTCTGTGTGGCCTTGGGTGTCTGTGTTTGGCAGCTGGTGGCATTTCAGCGTGCATCACGCTGTCCCCAGGTGCTGCCCTCCCATGCACAGGTGCCATCGCTGGCTAGGGACAGAGGAGGAGAAGGGACGGAAGCCCACTTGAGTGAGGGAGAGAGAGAAGCAGGTCTCAGAGGGCCCTTTATCTGCTCCCAGACGCCACTGCTTCTTCCTGGCAAGAAACAATACACAAAGCCACGGCTTCCTCCTTCCCTCCCTCCTTCTTTCCTCACTCGGGGGGCAGCCCCGCCCTCCTGCCCTGGAAAGGAAGAGGTGCCATTGAAGAGCCCTCGCCCCACCCTCCTGGGGTCCCCGGGCCTGAGGGGGACCACCCAGGCTTGAGCACATGCTTCACGCCCGTGGGCGTGTGCCCGCGTGGAGCGCACCACTGTAACGGTGTGTGTGCGTGTGTGCGCCCGTGCCGCGTCAGTGTGGGCCGTCTGCAGGGATTCTCAAGGGTCAGGGGTGGCCCGCCGGGGCCGCGGTCCTGCCCGTCTGAGGCACAGCCTTGCTGAGCTTCCACCCTTCCGTGGGCCGCAGTCCCCCCATCGGTACAGCAGCGGCCTCCGCCGGAGTCTGGTCCCAGCCTGTCTCTAGCATTCCCCCATGCCTGGCACCAGACGCCTGCCCCCAAGACTCACAGCCGCCCTCTGGGCTCGGGTCCTGACTACAGGATTCCCGTGGGGCCCTCTGAACGGCGGGCGGGGCTCCACCCATGTGGCAGAGAACCCGTTACAGGGGCCCCAGCTCCCCTGGAACCGCCAGATGTTCCTCCCCCCGCCCCCGCCCCCCACAGCCCCATGCCTCAGAGCTGCAGCTGCTCAGATGCTTCCTGGTGGGGGAGCTTATTGCCTCTGAGACTGCCACTCCCCAGTTAAAAAATAAATAAATAAGCTCTTTCTTTACCCTGAGCAGACACCTGCTTCCAGTTGTCCTGTTGGTGGGGTTTCAGGCACTGAGAGGCAGTGCTCGTGGGGAAGGGCATTATTCTGTCCTTCCCACCATCTCGCGAGTTGATGTTTTCAGCTTTGGGGTACGCTTGCCCACTGGACGGCAGCTACTTGGCTGTGTGAAGACAGCCCCTCAGTCACCCCAGGCACGACTGTGGGTATGGAGCGCCTCTGAACCCTGGACAGAGGGTCTGCCTGAGGGTTAAGTTTGTAGGCTCAACCCACCCTCATTCGGGAGACCCCAGACCCATCAGTCCTTCTAGAGGCAGGGACCATGGCCCCCAGGGGGGCTTTGCCAACAAGAACCAAGGACTCCCTGTGTCCCCAGGAAAGCTTGGCCAGCTTTAAGGGGCAGCCAGGGGGCATGTCTGACCTTCCTGGGAGAAGCAGGGGGAGAAGCCTAAAGGCACTCTGCTGGGTGGGACCCTAAGAAAGCGGGAGCACCATGCGGGCCTGAGATCAGGTTAGGGGAGGCTGCATGGGACTGGCCTGCAGTGAGCTGTTGGCCCAAGGTGTGAGGGGAGGCAGTGACCTAGGGTCGGGGAGACTGAGGGACCCAGTGGGCCCCATCCCCTCTCAAGAGCCCGTCAGAGGCGAATTCCCAGAGCGAGCCCTGGTGAGGGCCAGTGTCCACTGGGTGACTTGGGGCTGGCAGGGCGGCTCTGAGGGCTCTAATGGGGAAACAGCCTCAGAATTTTCCGTGGTGAGGGAAGTCTCCACCGCAAAGCTCCAGCCTCTCTCTGTGCCTTCCCCCTCATCGGGCTCTGGCTGGAAACAGTAATTATACGTCCCATCTGTGGCATCGCCGCCCAGCCCCCAGCCCTCTCCCTGGACAGGGCCATCAGAAGCCTGGCTTCCTTTTCCCCAGCAAGCCCCCAACTTCCGGAGAAGCAGAAGACCCTCAGCCTTGCAAGAGCTGGTGCACATGGGCTCAGGAAAGTGGAGTTAGGGAGTTGGGGGGCACTCTCATTCTGCTGTTGGGAAGACTGAGGCTCCGGAAACTGGGGAAGCAGAGAATTTGGGGCTAAAGTCAGGCCCCAGATGTGAGAGGCTGAAGCAGTTCCCAGGCAGTCAGGCCCAGCATCAACAGGGCTGAGAAAAGACTCCCTCAAAATAAGGGAGGTTTGCACTCTGCCTGAGCTCCCAAAGGTGCTGAAATCACATGCTCTGGGATGCAGGCAAACACTGACCTGAGTCCTGAGCCTTCACTGCTCTCTAGAATCCCACCAGGATGCCCCTCTGTCAGCCACACCCCGTTGATTCTCAGGCCATGACCTCTACCCTGGAATCTCTACTTTCAGACTCCCGTGACACCTCCTCCCTGAAGGCCTCCTGGCCCTCACCAGGCTCAAGGTCAGAAGTTCACAGGTGCCCTGATGCATCTTATCACACCTGCCTCCTGCCCTCTGTCACAGATGCACAGCGGGCTTATCTTGCATGGGACCATAGGCTTCCCAGAGCAGGGAGCAGTCTGACTCAGCCCTGCATTCAGTCGGCAGTCATGAGAGTCATGTTTACAAGAGAGCATGGGTAAGCCCAAGTCAGAGAGGGGAAGAGTGATAAGAGCCGGTGAATGGTCAAGATTTCAAAGGTTCAAGAGCATCTTCCACTTCCCAGAGCCCAGCGCCACGCCTTTCCATGTACCCATTCCACAGATAGGGAGCTGGGACCACACAGACAAGGTTGCTTGCCTGAAGTCACACACCATTAGCACTTGAGCTAGGGCAGGGCAGGCCGGGCACCAGCCCCTTCTCTGAGTCTTTCACTCTAGGAATAAACTCAGGATCTGGTTCTGAGGACCAGTCAGGATGCGGCAGGACAGATAGAGGTCCATATCCTGAGCCCTGACTCAGTGAGAAGAGAGTTATCTCTGATGTATCCTTGGGGGACACCCCTTGACTCACTCCAACCACTTCCTGCCACATCTTTTCCTATTTTCCTTGGAAATCTCCATGCCAACAACTGGTTTGGGCTGGGTGGAGCCCGGGACTCAAGGGGCTCGGGGAACCTCTCCCAGAACCTGGAGGGCCAAGCATGTCACCTGCTGTGTAGACTGGTCTATGCCCTTCTTGAGGCATGGAGGCCACTCCCCCCGGGTCCCTTTAGACTCCAGGTTCAGTGTTCTGAACACCTGCCCTTTTTTTCGGCCCAAGACACGTGCTTCTGGACCTCAAGCGTCCATGGTGTGGCCAGGGCTGGGCCTGCCCCTCCCACCCCCAGCACTTGGTGCCCTCACGTTCAGCCTGGCACTCCCTGCGCTCCTCTTAGCCAGCCCCTAATGGGAGGAGTGATAAACTCAAGTCCACAAAGTGAGCACGCTGGCAGAATGAGTGTGGCCAAGAGGTATCAAGAGACCGAGGTCCCCTCTTAAAGTCGAAAGGTTCTCGACTCCAAGAATGTCAACAAGTAAGCAGCAGCCAGGCCTTGAACCCCACTTGTCTGCTTCCCTGCCCAGAGCTGGGCCCCTTTTCTCTTTCCTGCAACCCACCCAGCTCAGGTACTTGCAGAGACTGAAGAATGGAGGCCGGCTAGGGAAGGGGACACTGACGCAGGGCGTGGCCAGATTGAGATGCCCAGGGGTCCTTGCCCCTTGGATCTGCCTGGGATGCCCATGTGTGAGAGAACAGAGTCCCCAGCAGGTGCCTGGCCCTTGAGAGGGACAGTCAAGACTGGCTCAGAAGGCCTGGGGAGACCCTTTCCCCTGCCCCATCGCGCCCAGCCGAGCCCCGAGGTGAGCCTGATCCTACCCCATGGGCCTGCCCTGAGGTCACCCGGCCCTGTCCCCACTGGAGAGATGGGCCTGGAGGACCTTCCACCCACGGTGACCACATCTTCCTCGACTAAAGTCTAAACTCCAGCCCGAAGGGCCACCTTCAGTCCTGGACTGGGTGAGGTGTCACAGTGACACAAGGCGTGCTAATCCCTCCTTGGCAGGGTCATGCCAGCTGCCCTCGGCCCGGACCTCGCAGCCGCAGCACCGGCTCTGGCTCATCACCCCCCACCCTCTCTGTGGTGTCCTCGCCAGCCCTCTCTCTGTTCCCACCCCCACCAGCCCAGACCTGATCTGATGCCTCCTCCCTCCCTCCCTGCGAAACCACCTCCTCGGGTGCTCTGCGACCTCCTCCAAGCCCTGCGCAGCCTCTGGGGCCAAAATCTCCCCCTGCTGTGGCCCAAGCCAGGCCTGAGGTTGCACTTGGCTGAGGGTCTGGAAAAGCCCAGGTCGGCGACGGCAGGCCCAACAGCGGCCAAGTAACTGTGCTAAGCGGCCTGGGAGGAATTCTTCTCCGCAGCTGCCCCTCGGTCACCCACATCTGCTCCTGAGAGTGCCCCTAGGCCTGGCCCCGCTCCAGCTGCAGGCAGTGGGCCCACGCGGGGACACACTCGTCCCCAGCCACGCTCACACGGCAGCGCTAACGTGCTCTCAGACACCCTTCCAGACGTGGCGCCGGCGGCTTTCGCAGGCGCGCAGACCCCTGCCCCATCCACGTGCACACGCTACTCGTGGACACAAACGCGCGCCACACCAGTCTGTGCCCGGCGGTAGACAGTGGACCCGGACGGGAGGCGAGGGGTCCCTGCTCCGGCCCCTGCCCTTTGCTGCCGTCCCGGAACGCCACCTGCAGAATGCCCTGAACGCATTCTCACCTCCCGTTTCTGTCCCACTCCCTGGGCCAGTAGAACAAGCTTTTTCCTTGAAGGCAGTTTGTTGGGGCACCTGTGTAAATGTGGGGCTGCCTGGAAGTTTGAGGGGGCCCTCCAGGAGCACCCTGCTCACACAGGATCGTGTGGCCAGCTGCAGACATGCCGGGCATGTAGCTCAGGGAGACTGGGACAGCGGGCAGCGTGCCCGAGGGTCCAGGCTGCACGCGGGAGGGAGCCACTGCCCGGGCAGGGCGGAGGGGCGGGAGGGGAAGAAACTGCAGCCCAGGGGTGAGGAGCTGCTGGCTCCAACTGTTCGCTGCCTCCAGAGCTTATTCCCCACCGCAGAGACCCGCAGGGGACACGGGCCAGACCAGTATGCTCAGGGTCTCTGCTTCCCACAGTGCCTGGCAGAAAACAGGCTCTGGGCAGCAGGCATAGCCGAGTTCCAGTTCCAGCTCCACGTGACCGCCAGCCACCTCTTTTCCTCTCTGTTCCTCAGCGTCCCCGTCTGCACAATGAGTGGAGGACGAGAGGGCACTGTCTCAGCACCGTTCTAGAGCCCCTCAAGCCTGGGGCCACCCTACTCACCGCATTGATGCCGAGAGAGTTGTTGGGCACGGAGGAGGTGATGCCCGAGAGGATGGCCACGGCCACGATGGCCCCCACACACTGGGCAATGATGTACATGACGGCCCGGAGAATGCTGATCTGGCAGCTGAGCAGGAGCCCCAGCGTGACGGCGGGGTTGAGGTGGGCGCCGCTGATGTGGCCCACGCTCTGGGCCAGCGTGGCGATGCTCAGCCCGAAGGCCAGGGACACCTTCACGTTATCCTGGACCGCACCTGCCGTCTGGTTGCCCTTGATCGGATACTGGAAGCCCAGGGCCGAACCGATGCTGATGAAGACAAAGAGGGTCATGGCCAGGAACTCGGCCACCACTGCCCTCCAGAAGATCTTCTTCTTGAACTCGCTGGCCATGCTGGCGGGGGGCTTGGCTCGAGACCGCTGCCTAGTGCTCGTCTCCCTCCGAGAGCTGAGCCGCAGCCTGGGCTGGGCCTATTTATAGGGCCTCGGGGGGAGGAGAAGGGGGGAGTACAAAGGGAGGAAGGCCTCTCCTTGCTCCTGGCCCGCCCCACACTGCACGGGCCTCCTCTCAGCGATGGATGCAGACACAGCTCTGCTGTCGGACTGCCAACTTTTTTCCCTTCCTCCTCTCTCCCCTCCCTCCCTCTCTCCCTCCGCCCTCAGCCCTGCCCAGCCCGAGGAGGCAGGCAGGAGGCAGCCACTGCTCTAATAGGCTTTGAGAAATTCCTCCAAGTTGGCCCCACTCAGGGGGCCAGAGCAATCCAGGTGTCCCCGCCCTGTGTGCAAAGCTCAGGGGGTGCTGGAGGGCAAAGCCAGGCGCTCCGGATGGACGGGGCGGGGTGAGCAGCGGGGATCAGCAGGTGGACATTGCCCTCCAGGAGGCGGGCACTGTGACCCTGCCGGCCTGGCATCCCTGTCCCACTCCAGAGGAATATCAGCCTGGAGCCTACGGGTCCTGGGGCCCCCAGGGGCCGTCTGGGCCTCGCACACCCGGTCCAGACCTGGCCACTGGATGTCACTATAGGAATGGCCCAGAGCCCCTGGCCCCAGTGGCCTGACCTCAGTTGCTAGGGACACTGCGGCATCAGAGGGTGCAGAGAGCCCCTCTGTGGACCACCCCCAACTCTGTGGTCAAGGGCAGGCCTGAGATAGGCCAGAGTGTTGGAGGTCCCCACTCTGGGAGCCCTCAAGCATCTGGAGCAATTTCAGAAAATGATCTCCGGGCCAGGAGGGGGCAGATGAAAGCCGGTGAGGATATGCCTCTCAAAGGCAAGCTGGCGGGGGTTTCAGCGGGAAACAGAATGGCAACCGAACCTGGAGACTGGAAGGCCCGGAGGAGGTGGCAGAGGATGAAGGGGCACGAAAATGAGCGACAGATCCGGACAGAGAAGGAAGACGAAAAGGAGACAGACAGGAAGAGAGACAGAGAAAGACGCACAAAGAAGCAAAATCAGAAAAAGTGGAAGTGAAAGGGGTTGATCCGCAGACAGAGACAGGGAGACTGAGTAAGAGAGACAGAGAGAGACCAAAGGGTGAAGAGACAGCCTGGAAAGATGGGGCCCAGAGGCAAGAATCCGAAAGAGAATGATGAGTGAGCAGAAAGGAGCTGGGGGAGGGATCAGACAGTGCCCTCAGCAGGGGAGGGGCAGAGGCTGCTCTGCAGACCATCCCACCCCAGCTCCACCCCGTAGGCCAGCCTGTGTCCTGTCCATCCCCAGACCAGAGGCCCGGTGTCAGTCAATACACTGAGCAAGAAACCGGACCGTTAAGCCAGGAGCCCCATGAGGAGCCCCCAGGTCGCCAATCTGCTGCACGTTATCCTGTGAGAAGAAGGAGGCCGGGGGCCCTGGGTGGGGGCCCCGGGAGTGGGGGGCCTTCCTGGCCCTCTCCCACCTGCCCCACCACAGCCCTACCTCATTCACACCGTGAGAATGCTGGCTTCTCCCCATTCTACAGGTGGGAAACTGAGTCCCAGTGAGGAGAAAGGCTTCTCTGAGTTCTGTGTGTGTCCAGGGGCCATCTCCAGAAGATGACCCCAGCCCCGACTGGCGTCCCTCCTGATTGACTGTGGCATACCAGGGCTGCCCCTGACCTGGCGAGGAGCCCCCCAGAGGTCAGCCTGGGGTTTGCTGGGAGAGGAGGCCCTCTGGGGGTGAAGCTGCTGGGAGCTGCATGCCCCTAGGCCCACCAAAGTGTTTTTAGGAGTGGACGCGAGGCAGGGAGGCAGCCTGGTGGCTGTGGGCCCGGCCTGCACAGAGAATCCTGTGGCCGGAGGTATTTGGTGCCTTATTAACCGTCGAGAGAGGAACCGGCCCCACTGGACCCCTTCCGGAACCTCCTCCATGTCTGCTGCTCTGGGCAAGCTTGGCCCGGCTCACAGAGAAAGCCAGTGAGGAATGAGGCAAGCTGGCGGTTGGGAAAGAGGAAACCGATGGCAAGGCCCGGAGGAGGTGGCAGAGGATGAAGGCACGAAATGAGCGACAGATCCGGACAGAGAAGGAAGCGAAAAGGAGACAGACAGGAAGAGAGACAGAGAAAGACGCAAAGAAGCAAAATCAGAAAAAGTGGAAGTGAAAGGGGTTGATCCGCAGACAGAGACAGGGAGACTGAGTAAGAGAGACAGAGAGAGACCAAAGGGTGAAGAGACAGCCTGGAAAGATGGGGCCCAGAGGCAAGAATCCGAAAGAGAATGATGAGTGAGCAGAAAGGAGCTGGGGGAGGGATCAGACAGTGCCCTCAGCAGGGGAGGGGCAGAGGCTGCTCTGCAGACCATCCCACCCCAGCTCCACCCCGTAGGCCAGCCTGTGTCCTGTCCATCCCCAGACCAGAGGCCCGGTGTCAGTCAATACACTGAGCAAGAAACCGGACCGTTAAGCCAGGAGCCCCATGAGGAGCCCCCAGGTCGCCAATCTGCTGCACGTTATCCTGTGAGAAGAAGGAGGCCGGGGGCCCTGGGTGGGGGCCCCGGGAGTGGGGGGCCTTCCTGGCCCTCTCCCACCTGCCCCACCACAGCCCTACCTCATTCACACCGTGAGAATGCTGGCTTCTCCCCATTCTACAGGTGGGAAACTGAGTCCCAGTGAGGAGAAAGGCTTCTCTGAGTTCTGTGTGTGTCCAGGGGCCATCTCCAGAAGATGACCCCAGCCCCGACTGGCGTCCCTCCTGATTGACTGTGGCATACCAGGGCTGCCCCTGACCTGGCGAGGAGCCCCCCAGAGGTCAGCCTGGGGTTTGCTGGGAGAGGAGGCCCTCTGGGGGTGAAGCTGCTGGGAGCTGCATGCCCCTAGGCCCACCAAAGTGTTTTTAGGAGTGGACGCGAGGCAGGGAGGCAGCCTGGTGGCTGTGGGCCCGGCCTGCACAGAGAATCCTGTGGCCGGAGGTATTTGGTGCCTTATTAACCGTCGAGAGAGGGAACCGGCCCCACTGGACCCCTTCCCGGAACCTCCTCCATGTCTGCTGCTCTGGGCAAGCTTGGCCCGGCTCTCCGCACCCCGGGAGGCCGCTCACATCCTGGCCCTGGCCCCACGGCCTGGCAGCCACCGTGCCCCTCAGTGAAGGGTTCTCTGGTCAGTTCCAAGCCTCTGGCCAGAGCTCCCTCCACGTGGCTGGGATTCCTGCACTCTCAGGCTTTGGCAGACGGCCTGTTTACCCTCAGACCAGGCTCTGAGGGCCGGGTCAGAGCAGGGTCTTCTGGAGCAGGACCGTTCCCTTCAAGTCACGGGCTCTATGTCCACTGAGGAGGGAGACACACCCTTGGCCCAGGCAGAGACGGATTCTGACGCTGGTAGATGTTGGGTAGCCAGGAGCCGCAGGGGGCGAGCTGACACCAACCCCAGAGGGGCCTCTAGACTCAAGCTGGTGTGGGGCGCAGCACCCCAGAGGCAGGACTAGGAGTCTGCGTGGGCCTGTGTGCCCCAGGCTCTGTGAGCAGGCCAGGTCGGCAGAGGACACATCTCATATGACTGCGTGATGGTGAGCGTCACCTGGGAAGTACTAAGTTGCTCAGACGTGTCTGAATCATTGTGACCCCATGGGCTCCTCTGTCCATGGGATTCTCCAAGCAAGAATACTGGAGTGGGTGGCCATGCCCTCCTCCAGGGGAGCTTCCCCACCCAGAGAGCAAACCCGTGTCCCTTATGTCTCCTGCGTTGGCAGGCGGGTTCCCTACCACTCATACCAGCTGGGAAGCCTGAGAAGTACGAACTCAGCCAGCAAATGATTTTTGAGCACCTGCCATGTGCCCAACACTGTTCTAGGCACTGAGGAGGCATCTACAAACGTGAGAGCCCAGCTATTTGTCCCCCTGAAACAGTCCTCCCAGCGTGTGAGCCTGCAGGCTCTCTGTGGGTGACTGAGCGTGTGACAGCGGGGACACACGTGTGTGAGTGTGTACTTGCTAGAGGTGCGCATCCATCTGGAGCCAGACAGGGGATGGAGGATGAGGGGTAGGGGGCTGTGACAGAGCAATCTGCCCAGGCAGATTACGCAGCCAGCAATCTCAGGATGACATGAGGGTCCTCAGGGCTGTACCCCCAGACCCTGCCTTCCCTGATCCCTGTCCCAGGCTAGCAGGTCATCTGCCTTAAATGCCACCATTATAGCTGCAGTCCTTTGACTGCAGGCAGGAGGCACCAGCTGAATGCAGGCATCTCGAGAACAATGGCAGGCATCACCCCTCACTGGCCTGCCATCTCCTGTGATGCCAAAGGGCCTCTGTGGCCATGTCCCGACCATTCCAGTTGGGAAGGGGGAGCCCCAAACCCCTCCACTTCCTCACTGGTCTGCCACAAATCAAGCCCTATCAGGAAAGGAAGAAATAGAAACAGTGTTTGTCTGAGGGTCCATCCTCCCTACAACCCTGGGAGGCTCAGGCGTGAAGTGGTTTACCGAGGAACGGCAAGGCTGAGGGGCTCAGGAGTTCCAGTCTAGTTCTCTGCCACTCTATTAGGGCCCCTAATAGCCCTGATGATCAGCTGGAGACCCCAGATCTGCTGGTCCAGGGACAGGTACAAGGGCTGGGGAAGCTGGCCCCAGAGGTCTTAGGATGGGTGAGGAGAGGGTGTGAAAGAACCATTTTCAATTTCCCAGCATAATTCAGGTGGGGCTAGGGGATGCATGGGGAAGGAAGTGTCGAGGAGAGAGTGGGCACACAAAGAAGCTGGGAGAGGCCAGTGACACCCTTGTGGCCCCACCAGCCCGGGAGCTTGGGCCCCGCAGAGGGCACTGTCCCCACCCAGCTCCCGCTCCGTGCGGCCTGGCTTCAGCTCCATGGTCCTCCCACGGGCAGTGGTGTGGGCCCGGCCTCCAGAACCCACAGGCCTGAGCCGGCTACATGACGGGGGCTGCCCCTCCCCGGCTCCCGAGGCCTGGGCACTGTCTGGCCCTGCCGGAGAGCAGCCTCAGCAAACGCTTTTCCAGATGGGCCTTCTTCCTGACGTGCCCCCGAGGCCCGCCTTCCAGGCAGAGCTGGCTGTTCCCAGGGCCATCTGGTCCCAGTCCCCGCCGAATCCAGCGGGAGGACCTCTGCTGGGTCCAGAAGTGGACGCACAGAGCCTCACGCGCTGGCTAAGCACCGGCCCTCGGTTACGTGGGAAGAAGACGCCCATGGGTGTGACCACGGCCGCCCTCTCTCAGCCAGGAGCCTCTGTGGAGTGAAGAGCTGAGGGACCTAGCGGATGGCCCCTCCCTTCTGGGCCCACAGGGATTTCCCACCCACAGACTGAGCTTGTGGGCAGCAATGACTTCATTCCTTCCAGGAGGCCCACTGGGAAGATGGAGTTTGAGGTGGGAGGAGACGCAGACAGCAGACTGGCCGTGACCATCATCAGCTCACCAGCAGCTTGGATGAATTTCCCCACATCCCTCAGGCTCTCCTGAATGGGGCAGAGAGCGCTGATGGAGGGTGGAAATACAGGACAAAGTCCCTGGGGGCCTTGGAGAAGCAGCCCGGAATGCCCACTCCCAAAGACTTCCCCTGGTCCTACCAGCGCTATCCCTCAATAGGGAACTGGCTACCAGTCCACCTGGATCTTGACCTCAGCTGCCCCCACTGCCTAGGAAGCGAGGATTTGTTTCCAGCGGGGAGTCATCGTTGCTGGGAGGCATGGCCATTCCCCTCCAAGGGGGAGGAGAGGCGGGACCCGAGCCCAGAGCACAGAGACCAAAACGGAGACACAAATCCTCGTCTGCGTCCTCGAGGCTCTCCACTCACCTCCCTGTGGGGCACCTGCCACCACCCCTTCCCAGCCCCAGACTAGGGCCCGGGCTCCAGCGGCACCAGGCTCATGGTGCCCAGATGTTTGCATGTGGACCCTCCTTCCAGCTTCCCCGCTGTGCCAGCCTCCTCTGCCCTCTCCTCTCCACCACAGCCGCGACAGCACTGAGCTCACTCCAGCCTGGGTGTCCCCTCCTGACCAGGTGGGGCGCGGCTCGCCCGAGGGCCCGGGTCTTCTCCATCCGGCCCCCAAGCCCCCAGCAGAGCGGAGTGCAGGGCGGGGCGGGGCAGGCATGATCTTGGAACCATCTGCTGGCCGCCCATCCAACTCCCCCCGAAGACAAGGTACCCACTTCGTCAAGCATGTGAATTTTTCCCTGTGGGGCAGAGAACTCCTGGCCATCAAGGCTCACGATCCCCTTAAATCAAAACCGGATTTAGCGGCCACCAGTGATTCACCGAGAACTTTTTTCCCGGCCCCATTTTAAGGCTCAAGCCCTCGGTTACGTGGGCCCAGCCTTTCTGTGGAGTGAAGAGCTGAGGGACCTAGCGGATGGCCCCTCCCTTCTGGGCCCACAGGGATTTCCCACCCACAGACTGAGCTTGTGGGCAGCAATGACTTCATTCCTTCCAGGAGGCCCACTGGGAAGATGGAGTTTGAGGTGGGAGGAGACGCAGACAGCAGACTGGCCGTGACCATCATCAGCTCACCAGCAGCTTGGATGAATTTCCCCACATCCCTCAGGCTCTCCTGAATGGGGCAGAGAGCGCTGATGGAGGGTGGAAATACAGGACAAAGTCCCTGGGGGCCTTGGAGAAGCAGCCCGGAATGCCCACTCCCAAAGACTTCCCCTGGTCCTACCAGCGCTATCCCTCAATAGGGAACTGGCTACCAGTCCACCTGGATCTTGACCTCAGCTGCCCCCACTGCCTAGGAAGCGAGGATTTGTTTCCAGCGGGGAGTCATCGTTGCTGGGAGGCATGGCCATTCCCCTCCAAGGGGGAGGAGAGGCGGGACCCGAGCCCAGAGCACAGAGACCAAAACGGAGACACAAATCCTCGTCTGCGTCCTCGAGGCTCTCCACTCACCTCCCTGTGGGGCACCTGCCACCACCCCTTCCCAGCCCCAGACTAGGGCCCGGGCTCCAGCGCCACCAGGCTCATGGTGCCCAGATGTTTGCATGTGGACCCTCCTTCCAGCTTCCCCGCTGTGCCAGCCTCCTCTGCCCTCTCCTCTCCACCACAGCCGCGACAGCACTGAGCTCACTCCAGCCTGGGTGTCCCCTCCTGACCAGGTGGGGCGCGGCTCGCCCGAGGGCCCGGGTCTTCTCCATCCGGCCCCCAAGCCCCCAGCAGAGCGGAGTGCAGGGCGGGGCGGGGCAGGCATGATCTTGGAACCATCTGCTGGCCGCCCATCCAACTCCCCCCGAAGACAAGGTACCCACTTCGTCAAGCATGTGAATTTTTCCCTGTGGGGCAGAGAACTCCTGGCCATCAAGGCGTCACACGATCCCCCTTAAATCAAAACCGGATTTAGCGGCCACCAGTGATTCACCCGAGGCGGAACATTTAGTAATTTTCTAAACTAGACGACCTCCCATTCATGTCTCCTCACACTGCCCTCACCCTCACCCCTGCCTGCCCTGCGCAGAATCAAGGTTTTAGGGGAGGTAGGGAGGAGGGGACAGGGTCAGACCTATTTCTGGAAAGCGGGGTTTTCTATTTTGATGTCTTAGCAACTCTCCAGCAATATTCCTCTCTGATGCCACAGAGGAGGATCCAGTGAGACGGCATGGGATGCCGGCCCCCCACCCAGCTGGGGGAGTCAGGCTGGGCTCCCAGGCCTGAATAAGGGTGGCTTGAGGACACAAGGCAGCCCCCCTCCACCCCCACCACGCCCTCGTCTGCTAGGCCTGGAGGCGGTCCTCCAAGAGGGAGTGAGGTCACGTTTTCCCCAGCCCTGCCCTGCAGGCAAGCAGGGTGGCATCTCTCACTTCCAGAAAATGCTGGTGGTGCCTTTTGTCCCAAGCTGCGGACCTCGCCCTTGGCAGGACGGCGGGGGTGGGGGCTCTCCCCACGGGGCTGGCCTCAGCTCACTGGGTATCTGGCGAGGAAGTGGATTTGGAGTCTTTCCTCACGCTGGGCACACAAAGGGCACGCCCTGCTCCCCTGGCCTGGCTGTCCCTGCAGTGTCCACTTGACTCTCCAAGACCCGCACCGCCTTCTCCTTGGACCCTCAAAAATCTCCCGTCTTTGTCTCATTAGCTCATAATCCATCAAGGCGTGGGAGGAGGGGTCTGAGAGCATGGGATCTGATGCCCTCACTTTGCACGTGGGGCCACAGAGGCTTAGAGAGGCCCGTGAGGTGCCCAGGGTTCTTTGGTGGCTGAGGGTGAAGCCAGGACTGGAGTCCCGGTCTTCAGATTCTGGCCAAGGCCTGGCCTGCCGTCCTCACCCAGCCTCTGCCTCCTCCCTGCTCTACTGGACCAGAGGCCACCTTCTCCCCGGGCTCCAGCAAGGACTCACGAGAAGCGTCTGGGCAGCTGGAAGGTGTCCTAGGGGGAGCCTGCCTTCTGAACTCCTCTGCCCTGTCCACTGCCAGCCTCACCTCTGGCCACTGGCTCGGGGCGAGTGTCCAGGTGGGCACTGCAGGTCAGGCAGGCCGCGACTCTAGGCTCCCTGTCGTCCTGCTCCAGCCCTCTCCTGGACGCCCCGTGCCATCTGGCCACAGAGCCGCCCTGCTCTCTGTGGGCCCCGCTGCCTCTGCTACTCCTCAGGACATCGCCCAGGGCCCTGCCTCCTCCTGAGAACCGTCCCGGTTGCTGGGCCCTACTCCGGCCGCCCCTTGGTCCCTTCACACGTCCTGGGTGCCTTGGCCTGCTTTGGGCGCTGCTGGGACAGCTAGGCACTTGGCAGGGCCCGAGCCTCGCCAGCTCCGCGGCGTTTCCAGTGAGCACACCCTGGCTGGGTGCCAGCAGCGGGATCAGGGCTGTCTGGGGCCATGCTGTGGTTTCTCCGGGCCCTACAGTGGGACTGCCCAGGCTCTGCAGGTTCCAGAGCTGTAGGGAAACTCCTCTTTTACTGTGCTTGCACTTTACCACCAGCATTAGTAGACTGGCCTTTAGAGTCACCTAAATTTGATTTTCAGTATTTTTATGGAGGAAGGGACCCACAAAAGCAAAAGAATGCAGGGCTTGCAAAACTCATAATGCGGCTCGGAGCACCACCGTGGCCAAGGGCCGTCCCCAGGGAGCGGCTGGAGACGGGCATGCTGCAGCTCTGATGCTCCCTCTGATGAGTGAAGCGGTGTCCCCAGCTCTCTCCTCCTTCACTGGGAGTCCCTCGTCGCTCTTGCCTGGGCACGCCTGTGCTAGGTGCCACAGTACAGGCCAGTGGGAGTCCCGACAATGAACGAGCTTGCGTACGTGCGTGCACATGCACCGACACAAATACACACACAGCATGTGCTCATCCACGTGTACAGACATATGCACAGACATCACACACGCATGTATATGCCAGGCATGCACATTGGTGTGCATACACAAAACACGTGTTGCACTCATGCAAACACGTGTGCACGCCTGAATACACACACTTGCATGTGCACATACACCCTTATTGCACGTACACACGCGTACAAGCACACAGAGTAAAGAAAAGTGTCTTGGCCACAAAGCCCTGCCCGCCCGAAACTCTGCCGTGCGCACTATCGCCTCGGCTGCCTGTGCCTTGAGCTCGGGAGCCTCTGCTCCGCCTCTCTGGCGCCTCCAAGCACCCACAGCGGCGGCCACCGGTGCTGTTCACAAGGCCGGGGCCTCCGTCAGCTTCTTCACATGAAGCTGCGTTTACACGGTGGCGGGGAGGAGCCATAGGAAAGAGGAGCCCAGCGATGGGCGTTTCTGTGACACAGTGACTTTGTGGGCCTTCTCTTGGGAGCACGCTGTCTAGTCTCTCATCCTCTCTAGACAGGCCCCCTGCCCCTACCCTGGGTCTGGAAGGGGACCGAGTCGGCCCCAGTTCTCTGCTCATAGGCAGGTGGGGAGCGAGTTCACCGTGCAGGGCAGCGTGGGCCAGTACTCCAAGATGGATGGCAGCAGCCATCTGCCAGCCCACCAGCCAGCGTCAGGAGGGGCATGCTGAGGCCCCACAGCGCCCAAAGGGCCAGGGCCAACGAGGGGACCCCCTTTTCACTCCTTGGCTTCCTAGGACGCTGTCGGCTGGGGGGCGTAGGTCTAGGAGGGTGGGGGGAGGGAGGCGGGGCTGCCCGTGTCCCCGTCCACCAGTGACCCCTCCCTCTGTGGTCCAGCCTGGGGATTCTATTCATGTGGAGCCAACATTCCTGGAGCCCACAGGGCCAGCGAGATCATCTCACATAGGCGGATCGCTGTCTTGCCTAATGAGAAAATGATGACATGGCCCCCTACCCTGGGCCTCTAATTCCCCAGCAGCGCGGGCAACTTCACCCCGACACACACACCTCCTGCTTTGTGCTGCTCTTTTACAGATAGGCCTGTCAGTCCTAGGAAGTCCACTCACAGGGTGCCTGTGTGACCCTCTCCAGGTCCTCCCCTCCTGCCACCAAGATGGGGCACCGCTGAACTCCTGAGTACTAGACCATTAGGATAGGAGGGACTTCAGGTCAAAACACCTTACTACTGGGCCTCTCTGGTAGCTCAGTGGTACAGAGTTCACCTCTGCAGGAGACACGGGTTCAATCCCTGATCCTCCTGCCAAAGATGGCCCACATCCTGAATACACACACTTGCATGTGCACATACACCCTTATTGCACGTACACACGCGTACAAGCACACAGAGTAAAGAAAAGTGTCTTGGCCACAAAGCCCTGCCCGCCCGAAACTCTGCCGTGCGCACTATCGCCTCGGCTGCCTGTGCCTTGAGCTCGGGAGCCTCTGCTCCGCCTCTCTGGCGCCTCCAAGCACCCACAGCGGCGGCCACCGGTGCTGTTCACAAGGCCGGGGCCTCCGTCAGCTTCTTCACATGAAGCTGCGTTTACACGGTGGCGGGGAGGAGCCATAGGAAAGAGGAGCCCAGCGATGGGCGTTTCTGTGACACAGTGACTTTGTGGGCCTTCTCTTGGGAGCACGCTGTCTAGTCTCTCATCCTCTCTAGACAGGCCCCCTGCCCCTACCCTGGGTCTGGAAGGGGACCGAGTCGGCCCCAGTTCTCTGCTCATAGGCAGGTGGGGAGCGAGTTCACCGTGCAGGGCAGCGTGGGCCAGTACTCCAAGATGGATGGCAGCAGCCATCTGCCAGCCCACCAGCCAGCGTCAGGAGGGGCATGCTGAGGCCCCACAGCGCCCAAAGGGCCAGGGCCAACGAGGGGACCCCCTTTTCACTCCTTGGCTTCCTAGGACGCTGTCGGCTGGGGGGCGTGAGGTCTAGGAGGGTGGGGGAGGGAGGCGGGGCTGCCCGTGTCCCGTCCACCAGTGACCCCTCCTCTGTGGTCCAGCCTGGGATTCTATTCATGTGGAGCCAACATTCCTGGAGCCCACAGGGCCAGCGAGATCATCTCACATAGGCGGATCGCTGTCTTGCCTAATGAGAAAATGATGACATGGCCCCCTACCCTGGGCCTCTAATTCCCCAGCAGCGCGGGCAACTTCACCCCGACACACACACCTCCTGCTTTGTGCTGCTCTTTTACAGATAGGCCTGTCAGTCCTAGGAAGTCCACTCACAGGGTGCCTGTGTGACCCTCTCCAGGTCCTCCCCTCCTGCCACCAAGATGGGGCACCGCTGAACTCCTGAGTACTAGACCATTAGGATAGGAGGGACTTCAGGTCAAAAACACCTTACTACTGGGCCTCTCTGGTAGCTCAGTGGTACAGAGTTCACCTGCCAATGCAGGAGACACGGGTTCAATCCCTGATTGGAGAAGATCCCACATGCTGCGGAGCAACTAAGCCTGTGAGCCACAACGATGGAGCCTGTGCTCTAGAGCCTCAGAGCTGCAACTATGGAACCCGTGTGCTGCAACTACGGAAGCCCATGAGCCCTAGAGCCTGAGTTCCACAGCAAGAGAAGTCATGGCAACAAGAAGCCTGCTCACCTCCACTAGAGAGTAGCCCCCATTCCCTGCAACTAGAGAAGAGCCTGCGGCAGCAGTGAAGACCCAGAATAGCCAAAAATCAATCAATCAATAAAAATTTAAAAAAAAAACAAAACACCTTACTGCACAAAGGTAAACTGAGGCTACAGGCTAAAGTGACTTTTCCAGCGTCACACACAGGGAACCAGTCTCGGCCTAGCCCCTTTCCCCACAGGCAGAATGGCAGGCAGGCAGGCACTCAGTGGACCAGGAGGGATTCGCTGCTTGAAAGAGGGAGGACTCAGCACTCCCTCCAAGCTGACATCACTGGGGCCTCTGAAGAGCCAAGGCCCACGGGATTAGGGCTGCTGTACCCTAACCTCAGGAGCCCCGGGTCCCCTGGTGTCAATCCTGCCTCTGTCCAAGCCAGGACCAGGCCTGAAAGAGGACAGAGTGCTGGCAGCATCCGAGGAGGTGGTGAGAGGCCCTCCTCTGGGCCCTTCACGTTCCAGAGTCAGGTTCCCTGAAAGTGGCTTTTTTTCTGAGCCGGCAGGAAAAGGGACTGGCCAGCCTGATCAGCCTCTCCCTCTCATCTCCACCCTCCCCGCGAAAGGACAGGTGGGCAGAGAGGAGAGCTAGACCTGGGTTACCAGGTTGTTTGTGGGGCGCTCAGATTCACAAGCACAAGGCCGACAGAGAGGAGCACAGGCAAGGTTATGGGCTGGTGGGGAGGGAGGGATGGGTGAGGGCAGGAGAAGTCAGGGAAGCCTTCTTATAGGAGGAGGACTTTGAATCATGGAATCTCAGAATTGAAGGGATCACAAAAGCTGCCTAAAATGACCTATCATCAGACTCTGGAAGCTCTTAATATCTTACCCACCAGAGGGTTATGACCCCTCTATGGAGGATGCTTCCTCCTGGGAGCCTCTCATCTGCTTCTTGTGGGGAGCTCTTTCGAAGAGAGTGGTTCCTTCCCAGAATGCTGCCACCTCTATCAGCGCTGCCCTTCAGGGCCACAGACCAAGGGGTGCCCCCAACACCAGCCAGTGACAACTTTCTGGACAAGTAGGAACTTAAGGGCTATTTTTCTGGGGCTGTCGCTTGTCAGAGGGTCCCTCCTGCCCTCTGTGGCCCTGCTTCATCCCGGCGGCAGTAGGGAGCCCAAGCCCAACAAGATCACACCAAGACAATTCCATTACCCCCAGGAGAGTGGCCAGGAGCAGCCACCGGCCAGAGCTCAGCACTGCAGAGCACGACCTTGGTCCACGAGGGAGCAGGCAGCTGGACCACAGAGGGTCCCCCGTCCTGGGGCACAGGCTCACCACCTGGCTCATCAAATAGATGCCAACTTAAGAAGGTTCCCACCCCATGCCCTCAGTGACCTGACCCTGCCAGAGAGCACAGCGAGGACCAAATCAGAGACAGGGCTGCGGGGAAGGGGCGGGTCAGGCCTGAGCCGGGCTGCGCTGGAGATAAATTGCTTTGGTAGAAAAACGAAGGTAGGAAAGGGGAAAATCATTCCTAGTCTTATTTCAAATACCTTTTACATCTGTTTCCAAAGCATTTGAGGAGTCCAACAGTGCTTCTCAGACTTTGATACGGACGTGAATTTCTGGGGCTCTTGTTAAAATGTAGATTTTGACTCAGCCGATCCGGTGGGGCCGAGAGTCTTCATTTCGAACAAGCTCCCAGGTGATACCAACGCTGCTGGTCTCAAAACCATTGGTCTCAGGACCTTGAGCCGCAAGGAGCTGAATTCCCAAAACAAGCCAGATAAACTCCTGACCCCAGTCTAGTTAAGATAAAAACATGGAAAGGAAGGAACCTTCTCAGGACAAGAGAGAGAAGTTGTGACCAAGTATCGCTGGCCGTCTGAGTTTCCTGGAAGCCATGGCAAGAAATAAAGACGTGTTTACCTATGCTTACTCAAGGATAACAGATGCAGCTCTGTGTTCAGGAGAAGTCAGGGAAGCCTTCTTATAGGAGGAGGACTTTGAATCATGGAATCTCAGAATTGAAGGGATCACAAAAGCTGCCTAAAATGACCTATCATCAGACTCTGGAAGCTCTTAATATCTTACCCACCAGAGGGTTATGACCCCTCTATGGAGGATGCTTCCTCCTGGGAGCCTCTCATCTGCTTCTTGTGGGGAGCTCTTTCGAAGAGAGTGGTTCCTTCCCAGAATGCTGCCACCTCTATCAGCGCTGCCCTTCAGGGCCACAGACCAAGGGGTGCCCCCAACACCAGCCAGTGACAACTTTCTGGACAAGTAGGAACTTAAGGGCTATTTTTCTGGGGCTGTCGCTTGTCAGAGGGTCCCTCCTGCCCTCTGTGGCCCTGCTTCATCCCGGCGGCAGTAGGGAGCCCAAGCCCAACAAGATCACACCAAGACAATTCCATTACCCCCAGGAGAGTGGCCAGGAGCAGCCACCGGCCAGAGCTCAGCACTGCAGAGCACGACCTTGGTCCACGAGGGAGCAGGCAGCTGGACCACAGAGGGTCCCCCGTCCTGGGGCACAGGCTCACCACCTGGCTCATCAAATAGATGCCAACTTAAGAAGGTTCCCACCCCATGCCCTCAGTGACCTGACCCTGCCAGAGAGCACAGCGAGGACCAAATCAGAGACAGGGCTGCGGGGAAGGGGCGGGTCAGGCCTGAGCCGGGCTGCGCTGGAGATAAATTGCTTTGGTAGAAAAACGAAGGTAGGAAAGGGGAAAATCATTCCTAGTCTTATTTCAAATACCTTTTACATCTGTTTCCAAAGCATTTGAGGAGTCCAACAGTGCTTCTCAGACTTTGATACGGACGTGAATTTCTGGGGCTCTTGTTAAAATGTAGATTTTGACTCAGCCGATCCGGGTGGGGCCCGAGAGTCTTCATTTCGAACAAGCTCCCAGGTGATACCAACGCTGCTGGTCTCAAAACCATTGGTCTCAGGACCTTGAGCCGCAAGGAGCTGAATTCCCAAAACAAGCCAGATAAACTCCTGACCCCAGTCTAGTTAAGATAAAAACATGGAAAGGAAGGAACCTTCTCAGGACAAGAGAGAGAAGTTGTGACCAAGTATCGCTGGCCGTCTGAGTTTCCTGGAAGCCATGGCAAGAAATAAAGACGTGTTTACCTATGCTTACTCAAGGATAACAGATGCAGCTCTGTGTTCAGGAGAAAGGCTTTCCCCTGATTCTGGCTGTCCAGAGAACAGATCAAGCAGACCTTACCATCAGGAGCTCTGAGAAACAGGCTGTGTTTTGGGGCACTGCCTTTCCGTGAGAAGGATGGAGCCCGGGCAGCTCCACGGGATGCACCCCTGAGGGACACTCCCGGTTTAGATAACACAGTGCCCCTTGTGCCTACCCTGAGTCAGCGCCATGGTCAACGCCCACAGGAGACAGCTCTTCCACCACCCGTTGGCTCGGACACCAACTGGCCCAAGGGCCGCCGCTACGGAGCGAAACCGGGAGCTCTGAGGCGTCACCAGCAGCCCTGAGTGTTGGGCAGAGGGCAGCTGAGGCCGGAGCCTGAGCCTCAGGAAGGGATGAGGTGGACCTGTGGGCAGCGGAAGAGCCCCACCTCTTCCCAACAATCAGGAAAGGCTTCCCGGAGGAAGGGACATGGCAGACAGATCTGTTTGTGTAAAGGAAGGGAGAGGTCTGGGGAGAGGAAAGTCCAGGCAGGAGGAGGGGTGGAGCGGGGTGGGCTTCCAGCTACAGCAGAGGCGGGCTGAGGCCCCCAGAGAGGCGCAGGTGGCGGTGGGGCATCCTGCAGGAGGCTATCTCTTCTCGCCCACACCTCTGCTCCCCATCCAGGGCGATAGGCAGAGAAGGAGCAGGTCCTGCCTGCTCAAGGAGCACCCAGGCTGTGCCCTCAGAGAGTTCCAGACCAGTGAGGGTGGGAGGTGGGAGCCAGGGCTGAGGGAGGAGCTTGACAGTTAGGCCTCGGAACACCAGGGTGGGCACAGGGACAGCACCCGGCAGGAGAGAGGCCTGGCCAGCCTCGCCCCACGAGGCCTTGGGAGATCACTGCCCCCGCCCAAGGCCCTTCTCTCGTGAACAGGTATATTCCTAGGGTAGGCCAACCCGAGGGGTCAGCTCGGCCTGCGGCTGGGTCAGATAGAGCACAGCAGGGCCGCCTGGGAGCTGGATCCTCCGTCTTGCTTGCTTTTCCCACAGTGACCCAGAACACGCCCTTTCTCCCCAGCCTCCTCTGTGATGAAAGCGATGCGCAGGACCTTGATGAGTTCTCAGAAAAGGAAATGGAAAATCTTGACAAATAAAGCGAAGGTGTGTCTACATTAGCAGTGAAGAAAGACACATGCACTTGGCATTTTCAGACTGCCGAGGTCGTTGGGGGTGGACGTCGGGGCGGTGCGCTGGGGGGCTAGGAAGTGGGGCTTGCAGGAGGCCCTGGGGCTGGAGGGCTGTGCCCGCCTTGGCTGGCCAGGCTCGCTTCTGGGCAGGGCCAAACAGGCACTCGGATCCATCCTTCTCTCCAGGCCGCTTGAGGGACAAAGTCTGTGGCCTGAATTGAAGGAAAGGCTGGGCTCGCACACAATCGCTTGCTGGTGTAGAAACCAGGACACTCACAGACGTTTCCAGAGCCCCTGAGTCTCAGGCCTTGACTGGCGACAGGGCAGGAAGTAAGGGAAGACAGGAGAGGAGGGGTTCCAGGGAACCCCAGCCTCTCCTCCCCGCCTTGGCCTTCAGAGACAGGAGAGCAAACAGGAGGGCCTGGCACCTGCCGTCTGTCAGCTGGAGGCCCTGGCCGAGGACCCTGATGCCTTGAGACTCTGTTTCCTCATCTGCAAGCCAGAGGTTTGAGGGAAATGCTGGTCCGATGCTGCCAACGCTGCCGGCCTCTGGAGCCCTCAGGTCTTGACGCTCAGTGGTCACGACGGAGAGGGGTGTGCCCAGCTGCCTAAGGCCATGTCATCCAGCTGCCTCATTTCACCAACGGGGATCAAAGCCCAGAGTGCAGAGGAAGGGCCTCGCAGAAGCCAGGGAGGAAAACATTTCTCTCTAATGGAGGAGCTGCTAGGGGGACTGGTAAGAGGTGGGGAAAGGCGAGGAGAGACAGCAGCTGGGAGGGGGGCTCGGAAGGTACGGGGAGAGGGGCTGACCTCCAGGACTCAGTGGATGTGCTGAGGTCCAGTTGGCCTTGCTGGCTCTCCGCTTCCACATGGTCACCCTTCTTGACCCTCAGTGAGTGAGACCTCCCAAGTCCTGTGTCCTCCCACCCGGCTCCCAGGAAGAGACCAGCATCTACTGGGCCCAGACTGGGTGCCAGGCCCTGACCCAAGCACTGCCCACTTACTCCTCACACCAGACTTCAGAGGCATGGGATATGATTATTCCCATTTTACAGGGAGGGAGTCTGAGGCTCAGAGATTTTACTTTTGTTTGCTTGCTTTGTTGCTTACGTCACATTGGAGCAAACATCTAAACTCCAGTAATCAAGCTGTCCAGGCTCCTTTCTGGGCAGGGCCCAAATGGGGCTAGGCCAGGCTGCCGTTGGCTGGCCAGGCTCGTTTAAAATCCTTCTCTCCAGGCCGCTTGAGGGACAAAGTCTGTGGCCTGAATTGAAGGAAAGGCTGGGCTCGCACACAATCGCTTGCTGGTGTAGAAACCAGGACACTCACAGACGTTTCCAGAGCCCCTGAGTCTCAGGCCTTGACTGGCGACAGGGCAGGAAGTAAGGGAAGACAGGAGAGGAGGGGTTCCAGGGAACCCCAGCCTCTCCTCCCCGCCTTGGCCTTCAGAGACAGGAGAGCAAACAGGAGGGCCTGGCACCTGCCGTCTGTCAGCTGGAGGCCCTGGCCGAGGACCCTGATGCCTTGAGACTCTGTTTCCTCATCTGCAAGCCAGAGGTTTGAGGGAAATGCTGGTCCGATGCTGCCAACGCTGCCGGCCTCTGGAGCCCTCAGGTCTTGACGCTCAGTGGTCACGACGGAGAGGGGTGTGCCCAGCTGCCTAAGGCCATGTCATCCAGCTGCCTCATTTCACCAACGGGGATCAAAGCCCAGAGTGCAGAGGAAGGGCCTCGCAGAAGCCAGGGAGGAAAACATTTCTCTCTAATGGAGGAGCTGCTAGGGGGACTGGTAAGAGGTGGGGAAAGGCGAGGAGAGACAGCTGCTGGGGAGGGGGTTTGGAAGGTACGGGGAGAGGGGCTGACCTCCAGGACTCAGTGGATGTGCTGAGGTCCAGTTGGCCTTGCTGGCTCTCCGCTTCCACATGGTCACCCTTCTTGACCCTCAGTGAGTGAGACCTCCCAAGTCCTGTGTCCTCCCACCCGGCTCCCAGGAAGAGACCAGCATCTACTGGGCCCAGACTGGGTGCCAGGCCCTGACCCAAGCACTGCCCACTTACTCCTCACACCAGACTTCAGAGGCATGGGATATGATTATTCCCATTTTACAGGGAGGGAGTCTGAGGCTCAGAGATTTTACTTTTGTTTGCTTGCTTTGTTGCTTACGTCACATTGGAGCAAAAATCTAAACTCCAGTAATCAAGCTGTCCAGGCTCCTTTCTCACAGCGCACACCCCATGGGGGTGCAGCCCGGATCTCCCAAACCCAGAGAGAGAGGAACAGATGGGTGGACTCGGGCCCTCTGACCAACAGGCCCAGGAGAGCCAAGGCCCTGGCACGGCAGATGTGGAGGAAGCATGAACCTGGGACCAGGGACTGGGAGCTCTCTTTCCCCTCCTGCCTGAGCAGTTTCCAGAATGCCCACCAGCATCCCAAATAGCCAGAGTTGGCGGTTTCAGACTCTGAGAACATACATGAGGCCCCAAAGCACTCTCCCAACCCCGCCCATGGCAGAGACCTTCCCCGAGGCCACCAAGGGACCGAGAACCGTTCTGCCAGACTGGCCGTCTTCCATGTGCTCTTGGAGGTGACCAGGCCCGAGGGAGTCGACTGGCCCCGTCCAGCTGGCCCAAGGTCACCAACAGCTTTCAAAACAATGGGCAGTGGGTCCAGCCGTGGCTGGGGCCAGAACAAAGGCCTGGGCACTTCCTCACATTGAGGCCCCCTCCTTCATGGCTTGCCAAGGCAGGAGACGGAGGAAGCCTTCATCGGGAGGGCAGGCATGTTTTGCAAAGACTGTTCCCGGGACAGCTGCAGTCGCCAGTGCTGACGGGGTGACGACGGCGGGGACGGCTACTCAGGGCTGCGGTCGGCCTGCCAGGAAGCGGGGAGAGGAGCCAAGGGGTGCCGCCTTGCTCGTCGGGCTGGATCACTAACACGCAGGGGGTCCCCTTCTGCTCCTCCTCGCCGGGCTCCAGGCTGGAAGTCGGCATCTTGTCGAGGAGAGACAGCTGCTGGGAGGGGTTTGGAAGGTACGGGGAGAGGGGCTGACCTCCAGGACTCAGTGGATGTGCTGAGGTCCAGTTGGCCTTGCTGGCTCTCCGCTTCCACATGGTCACCCTTCTTGACCCTCAGTGAGTGAGACCTCCCAAGTCCTGTGTCCTCCCACCCGGCTCCCAGGAAGAGACCAGCATCTACTGGGCCCAGACTGGGTGCCAGGCCCTGACCCAAGCACTGCCCACTTACTCCTCACACCAGACTTCAGAGGCATGGGATATGATTATTCCCATTTTACAGGGAGGGAGTCTGAGGCTCAGAGATTTTACTTTTGTTTGCTTGCTTTGTTGCTTACGTCACATTGGAGCAAAAATCTAAACTCCAGTAATCAAGCTGTCCAGGCTCCTTTCTCACAGCGCACACCCCATGGGGGTGCAGCCCGGATCTCCCAAACCCAGAGAGAGAGGAACAGATGGGTGGACTCGGGCCCTCTGACCAACAGGCCCAGGAGAGCCAAGGCCCTGGCACGGCAGATGTGGAGGAAGCATGAACCTGGGACCAGGGACTGGGAGCTCTCTTTCCCCTCCTGCCTGAGCAGTTTCCAGAATGCCCACCAGCATCCCAAATAGCCAGAGTTGGCGGTTTCAGACTCTGAGAACATACATGAGGCCCCAAAGCACTCTCCCAACCCCGCCCATGGCAGAGACCTTCCCCGAGGCCACCAAGGGACCGAGAACCGTTCTGCCAGACTGGCCGTCTTCCATGTGCTCTTGGAGGTGACCAGGCCCGAGGGAGTCGACTGGCCCCGTCCAGCTGGCCCAAGGTCACCAACAGCTTTCAAAACAATGGGCAGTGGGTCCAGCCGTGGCTGGGGCCAGAACAAAGGCCTGGGCACTTCCTCACATTGAGGCCCCCTCCTTCATGGCTTGCCAAGGCAGGAGACGGAGGAAGCCTTCATCGGGAGGGCAGGCATGTTTTGCAAAGACTGTTCCCGGGACAGCTGCAGTCGCCAGTGCTGACGGGGTGACGACGGCGGGGACGGCTACTCAGGGCTGCGGTCGGCCTGCCAGGAAGCGGGGAGAGGAGCCAAGGGGTGCCGCCTTGCTCGTCGGGCTGGATCACTAACACGCAGGGGGTCCCCTTCTGCTCCTCCTCGCCGGGGCTCCAGGCTGGAAGTCGGCATCTTGTCTCTGAGTCGCCCGGCCCTCCACGCTGCTCCAGCGTCAGTCTTCTAGACCAGCTTGGCGCTCCTCCATGCCAATGAAGGCCTGCTCGGAAGCCCTCCCCTGCCCCAGTGGCTCCCCAGTGCCCACAGCGACAGGGCAAGCTTCTTAGCTTGCCATGAAAAGTCCTTCCAGATCCAGCCCTACTATCTTCCGTCTTCCTGCAGCCCTGGACTCTCCAGGCCCCTTCCCCCCGGCAGCTCTGCCCTCGTCCCGTCCTGCCTGGAGTGTCCTATCCCTCAGGCTCCCCTACCTTCCTTCAGGGCCAGGGCTCAACCCTCCCCCTCCAAGAAGCAACTTCTGGCCCTTTAAAGCTCCTTCCTCTGAGCCCTATGCTCCCAATGAAATCCAAGAAGGATCTGAACCCAGGAGCTTGGAGAACAGGGTGTCAGGGAGACGAATTGATAATAGAACAAGCCTTCCTTAGACTAAGCTTTCCCGCACAGAACAGTCTGTTGACTCAAGCGTCCTGACGTCATTGCTAATAGCACCCTGCTAAGGGGTGCTATTTGGTCCCTGTTTGGCCCCTGGGGCAGGGGAGGGTAGAGCAGAGCGGGCAGGGCTCTGTGTCCCCCTTCCCTGTCCTGAGACTACCTGCCCAGGCCGCCCCAGCAAGGCCTGGGGAAACCGAGAGAAGGGCGTTTCTACCCCCAGGGCTCTGTTTCCACACTGAGGTGGGACTTGGCTGAGCCTCACACATGTCAATGGGCCTTAAAACAGAACTTTCCAGATAAGCACCCAGGATCACCCTTATCGGAGGCCACAGGAAAGGCGCCAGCTTTAATCTCAAAACCACACCCAACTCAACGGTTTAGACACCTCAGGCAGCCTGGCTGTGCAGCAGCCCACACCTCCCAGCCAGTGACTGGGGTTGGAGCGGGGCAAAAGACTCAAGGGCTTCTTCAAAGAGGGAATCAACCTTGGGCCTCATCCCCACAATGGGACTGGTACGGGTGACTCCAGGCTGGGCCCAGGGGGGAGGAGCCAAGGGTCGCTGCATCTGTCCTCGTCCCCCGGCTCCAGGCTGGAAGTCGGCATCTTGTCTCTGAGTCGCCGCCCTCCACGCTGCTCCAGCGTCAGTCTTCTAGACCAGCTTGGCTCCTCCATGCCAATGAAGGCCTGCTCGAAGCCCTCCCTGCCCCAGTGGCTCCCCAGTGCCCACAGCGACAGGGCAAGCTTCTTAGCTTGCCATGAAAAGTCCTTCCAGATCCAGCCCTACTATCTTCCGTCTTCCTGCAGCCCTGGACTCTCCAGGCCCCTTCCCCCCGGCAGCTCTGCCCTCGTCCCGTCCTGCCTGGAGTGTCCTATCCCTCAGGCTCCCCTACCTTCCTTCAGGGCCAGGGCTCAACCCTCCCCCTCCAAGAAGCAACTTCTGGCCCTTTAAAGCTCCTTCCTCTGAGCCCTATGCTCCCAATGAAATCCAAGAAGGATCTGAACCCAGGAGCTTGGAGAACAGGGTGTCAGGGAGACGAATTGATAATAGAACAAGCCTTCCTTAGACTAAGCTTTCCCGCACAGAACAGTCTGTTGACTCAAGCGTCCTGACGTCATTGCTAATAGCACCCTGCTAAGGGGTGCTATTTGGTCCCTGTTTGGCCCCTGGGGCAGGGGAGGGTAGAGCAGAGCGGGCAGGGCTCTGTGTCCCCCTTCCCTGTCCTGAGACTACCTGCCCAGGCCGCCCCAGCAAGGCCTGGGGAAACCGAGAGAAGGGCGTTTCTACCCCCAGGGCTCTGTTTCCACACTGAGGTGGGACTTGGCTGAGCCTCACACATGTCAATGGGCCTTAAAACAGAACTTTCCAGATAAGCACCCAGGATCACCCTTATCGGAGGCCACAGGAAAGGCGCCAGCTTTAATCTCAAAACCACACCCAACTCAACGGTTTAGACACCTCAGGCAGCCTGGCTGTGCAGCAGCCCACACCTCCCAGCCAGTGACTGGGGTTGGAGCGGGGGCAGGAGGTGAAGGGAGGGGGCTGACGGGGGCTGGAAGGGGCTTCTTCAAAGAGGGGAATCAACCTTGGGCCTCATCCCCCACAATGGGACTGGTACGGGTAGCTGGCAGGGAGGAGGGAGAGACAGAAGAACCAGGTCCGCCAGGTCAGAGGTAAGGGAACACAACCACAGTGCTGTGCCTGTGTGTGCGTGTGCGTGCGTGTGTGTGCCTGGCATGCACGCTCACACAGAGTAAAGAGGGGGCGCTGGAGCTATGTGACCAACACCCACTCACTGGACTCTGGGCTCACAAGAGGAGCTGCTCGAGGGCATTCAGTCAGGCAGTCTAGGATACCTTCCTAGAGGAGAGGCCTTAGACACAAGCCGTGAGGGAGGGGTGGTAACTGACTGACGGACAGGGAGAGCTGGAGGGCAGGGACCCAGGTGCAGCACAAAGCGAAGGCCTCAGGCAGCGAGGAGCTCGCTGGGGAAGCAGCTGCTGTGGCTGGGGTGGAGAGTGTGTGGAGATGGAGAAGGGAATTGGGGAGATGGAATCAGAAGCAGATTAGAATCAGCCTCCCCAGTTTTTCAGCCAAAGACCATCTTGGTAGTCAAGTCTCCAGGAGGCCCCTGTGAAGGATACATGTCCTAGGAGGGCGCTTAACTATGGGCTGCTGTCTGGTCAGGTTCCCCATCTGTAAAGAGAAGGCCTTCAGGGACTCGAGGAACAGGACGGGTGTTTTACGGGAATGTGGGCCGGACAGTGGGATGGAGCTTCACGATGTGAAAATGGCATGGAAGGAGGGGTGGGAGGCGGACGGGGGGCTTGCCCAGGGCTTGACCCGCCCTCTCATGCAGAGCAGGTCTGCTGCAACAGCGTCCCCAGTGATGTGCAGGCACTGGCAGTGCGTCCCGGCCTACCCGCACGCCCACCCACCGTCAGTCCACCCCTCGTCCTGCATTAAGCAATCTCCATTATCGCAAATGCCTGGCATTTTTGCCTGGTGATTACAGCTCCCACAGGCCTGCGAGGATTAGGGCCTGATTAGAGAGTGAGGAGGACTCTGGCAGGCGGAGAGAAATACCCGCAGATGGGCTCGGCCGCTGCTTTGCCTCCTCCAGATGTCAGCGTCTCGGAAGGAATGGGTGGCCAGCGAGGATCGCCCATGGGGCCTCCGCTGGCAAAGGCCCCAGCACCTGCCCCTCCCATCTGCTCGCCTCTCCACTGGGCCTGCCCTCCCTGGGAGCTCTACAATAGCCCCTGGAGGTGCCCCCTTGCTCTGCCCCACACTCACTGCCCTGCCAGGGAGAAAGGTGAAGGAAAGCTCTGAACAGTCCTTGTCTCCAGGGAAAACATCCCCACCCCAGGGCCCACCACCTCGGGCCTCCACCTCCTCAGCCCTCTCTCCTAATCCTCCCACTCACGTCACCCCCGAGGAGAAAAACTGCCATCATATCACCTGGAAGGATCTTCACTATGGGGATGACTTCTGAGTTTCTAAACTGTCACCCCACTAAATCACAAGCTCTAGGACTAAGCTTCCAAAGGCTCTCCCACCTCCTGGCTTCTTGCCCTCCCAGGAGCCTGAGCCCATGGCTGCCCACTGTTCCACCCAGACTTCCCCTCGGAAGTGCCAGGCCCCAGCCTTGGCCGCTGACTTCTGGCTCAGACACACACAGAGACCCTGGGGAGCAGTCGGGTGGAATCTGGATGAAACCCTACCTTGGGCTTTCCCCCGATGCCTCCAAGCTCTGAGCCAGCTCTGATGGCCGGGGGAGTTCTTGCAGCTCTTCTGGAAACTGCTCTTCTTACCCAAGTCTCCACCACATAGAACTTACAGAGAGGCGGGTGGGAATGGTTCTGCGAAGGGTGGCCCATCACACCTGCCACCTACGGGAGAGGTTAGGAAGCACGGGGCCGGCAGTGGAGCAGGCCAGCAGCTGGCGAGTGCGCACACAGACACGGTAAAGGGGGAAATCTGTCGCTGTGTGAGCAACACCCACTCATTGCTGGGCTCATGAGAGGCACTGATCAAGGGCACTCAACTGGGCAATCTAGGACGCCTTCCTAGAGGAGAGGCCATAGACAAAGGCAACTAGAATCCCCTTCCTGCTTCCTCTTCATGGAGTGCCTCCTCTCCCTAAGCCAAATGAGGGAGGCTTCAAGAAAGCTGCCCCAAGGCCTCTCAGCGTGGGGCAGTCCTTGACTCCCACCTGGGAATGCTGGGATGCCACTGCTCCCGCAGACAGGCAGCCTGAGGTGGGAACGGTCTGGCTTCCAGAAATGGCGAGGCCAAGATGTGTTAGTGCTTCACTTGGTTCCAGCATGGATCCTGCAGAAGAAAAACTCCAGTCTTTTTAAAAGGGGAAGGAGAGGTTGACTCCACTAGAAGTGGGGTGGAGACAGGTGCTGGGAGCTTCCATGAGCACCAGCGTGAGGGTAAGTCACTTGACTCAGGAGAGAACCCCCAGTAGGTGAGAGGTCCCCCTACGGGCAGCAAGAGGGGAAACTTGCCAGTGATGAGAGCATGCCTTAGTGCGGCCAGAAGCCTGGTCTTCCTGCTCACACCACCGGAAGAGCGGTGGAACCAGCCGGGCCCTTCTTCCAGAGACCAAGAAACCACTAAGAAAAAGAGAATGTACAGGGAAATACAGTCGCCCAGCGTTCGGGGTGGGGGCTGGTTCCAGCGTGCCCCAAGGCTACCAAACTCCAAGGACGCTCAAGTCCCATCGCTGGGCTCTCCGTAGCTGCTGATGCAGAACTGATGGACACGGGGCGCCAGCTGTGATGAGACAGAGTCAAGCTGCTTCCTGCTCGCATCCCACGAATGCCTGCCTGTTCAATAACCCGGCTCCCTGTCCACATGGAAGTCATAGAGGGAGCAGCCAAGCCCCGGTTCGGCCCTTGAGAGGCCACTCAGCCCTAGGATACGGCTCTTAACCTTTTGGGGGAAAAGAGAGGGGGTTGTTGTACGATTAAAGTCATGAGGTAGGCGATAGACTGCACAGAAAATTACACAAAGGTATACATACACAAACATTTTAGTATGATTTGGGGGGAACTATGGACCCTCACCCACAACCTCCTTAGAAAATTCTGCAGCCCAGATTTTGGGAAAGCCACGTGCAAGGGGGCAGGGCCCGCATTTCATTCTTACAGCAGTACCGTGGGTTCATTCTGACTTGTGGATCTGGAAGATGGTGGCGTCGGGCTTCGTGCATCTTCCTTTCCAGAAAATTCCAGGCGAGGGGCGTCACACTGCACACATACCTGTATCTTGGCTTCTAGCAAAGGGCTTTTGTAATTTGTTGGAACTGGCCTTCTCAAGCAATGCTGGGAATATTTTGATTTCTCCGGCTCCGCCAATGGAGCCCTGGTCAGGAGGTTAAGTGTTTTATTGAAAAGACACACTTTTCCTTCCCAGGCTGATAAACAAGGCTGGTGCAGGGAAACCGACTTCCTCCCCCCGGGTCGCTCAGCTGGAGTGGCCTGGTCCCAGCCAAGGAAAACAAATGCATAAACATTTCAGGCACATATAGGAAGCATTTCTGCTGGACGCCTGCTGTGAACGGCCACTGGAGTTTACACAGCAAACCCCACGGGGCCTCGGGCACAGCCGGGACAAAGCACTCCCGGCCTCTCACTTCCCTCCCGGCTCCTCCCTGCTGCTCCCCAAAGACCCATAGTCCTGCCGCTGCTCTTTCCCAGCCCGTGAGAGCACAGAGCAGGCTCCTCGGCGGAAACCACCAAACGCCAGCTTTGCCCTCCGTGTCCCTGGCACTCAGAGAAGGGGTCTCCTTTCAGCCAGCACGGCAAGGGGAGCACAGCCGCTGAGCTGTTTGTGTCCTGAGCCTAAGGAGGCCCCCGAGGCTGGGGGCTGCCTGCCGTCCAGGGTCTATGATTCTCTCTGCGTCAGGAGTGCCTGCCTGGTCCCCGCATGCAAGCATTCTCTTCTGCGGGTCCCACTCAAGATCCTAGCCAAGCACTCGAGGGGCACAGCCGGGTGCGAGGGGTGGGGTTGAGGGGGCCCTGCCACGATGTGGCTCCTGACTCCCACGTGGACAGCCAGGTGACAGGAGTTCCTGGAGACCTTGTTCTACTTCTGGGCACCCTTACTCCATTGACCACTGGGAGCCACTGCGGAGGGGTCTTTGGCTTCGATTTTTGACAAAACTCTCTCCCTGGTCTTCTTCACCAGCCTTTCATTGCATTTCTATGCTGGCCCATGTTCCTCTTTGGAATCCGAGGGTATAAATTACTGGAATGAAGAAGCTCTGAGTATCCTCCCTTCCCTTCATAGGTGACTATGGAATTCTCCTGTTTACGCCTATCCTCCCTTTCCCCTTCGCTTTTCCGGAAATCTCGGCAAGGCGTCACACTGCACACATACCTGTATCTTGGCTTCTAGCATAGGGCTTTTGTAATTTGTTGGAACTGGCCTTCTCAAGCAATGCTGGGAATATTTTGATTTCTCCGGCTCCGCCAATGGAGCCCTGGTCAGGAGGTTAAGTGTTTTATTGAAAAGACACACTTTTCCTTCCCAGGCTGATAAACAAGGCTGGTGCAGGGAAACCGACTTCCTCCCCCCGGGTCGCTCAGCTGGAGTGGCCTGGTCCCAGCCAAGGAAAACAAATGCATAAACATTTCAGGCACATATAGGAAGCATTTCTGCTGGACGCCTGCTGTGAACGGCCACTGGAGTTTACACAGCAAACCCCACGGGGCCTCGGGCACAGCCGGGACAAAGCACTCCCGGCCTCTCACTTCCCTCCCGGCTCCTCCCTGCTGCTCCCCAAAGACCCATAGTCCTGCCGCTGCTCTTTCCCAGCCCGTGAGAGCACAGAGCAGGCTCCTCGGCGGAAACCACCAAACGCCAGCTTTGCCCTCCGTGTCCCTGGCACTCAGAGAAGGGGTCTCCTTTCAGCCAGCACGGCAAGGGGAGCACAGCCGCTGAGCTGTTTGTGTCCTGAGCCTAAGGAGGCCCCCGAGGCTGGGGGCTGCCTGCCGTCCAGGGTCTATGATTCTCTCTGCGTCAGGAGTGCCTGCCTGGTCCCCGCATGCAAGCATTCTCTTCTGCGGGTCCCACTCAAGATCCTAGCCAAGCACTCGAGGGGCACAGCCGGGTGCGTAGGGGTGGGGTTGAGGGGGCTCTGCCACGATGTGGCTCCTGACTCCCACGTGGACAGCCAGGTGACAGGAGTTCCTGGAGACCTTGTTCTACTTCTGGGCACCCTTACTCCATTGACCACTGGGAGCCACTGCGGAGGGGTCTTTGGCTTCGATTTTTGACAAAACTCTCTCCCTGGTCTTCTTCACCAGCCTTTCATTGCATTTCTATGCTGGCCCATGTTCCTCTTTGGAATCCGTAGGGTATAAATTACTGGAATGAAGAAGCTCTGAGTATCCTCCCTTTTCCCTTCATAGGTGACTATGGAATTCTCCCTGTTTACGCCTATCCTACCCCTAGTCTGGAGTGGGAGGGTCTCCCTGGCTCTGCCCACCCACATTGCAGCCAGTTCTCTCCACACACGGCCCCCTGCAGCCACACAGGGGACCACATCGAGCCCTTCGTCTCAGCCTCATCTTACTGTCCTCCGTGGCCAAGAAGTCCCTCCTACAAGGTTCTTTTCTCCATATATGTTTGACTGGGTATAGCCTACCCTCCAGGTCCACGTCTGTCCTCATGGGGTTTTGCAGGCATCCAGGTCGGCTCTGAGATGCGCTCCCAGGGGGCCTAAGTTGCTCCTGGTCAGCACATCCGACATGCGGCTGATCAACCGGAGGCCAGACTAGAAGCCCAGCCATGGATGCCTCTGGGCCTCAGGGCATGGCTCGCTCGCTGAGTGATGATGGAGCCCGAAGGCCTCCAGGGCTCTGGGCCCCTCCACCCACCACCACCACCCCTCCCCCCAGCCATGAACCACCCAGACTTCAGGCTTCCTTTGCAGCAACAGAACAAATGAAACTGGCCCTCAGCATGGATCTGACTCCTGCTTTATTATAGAAAGGCAACTCAGAGATACCGAGTGCCCAGGGTCGCTGGGCTGACCAGATCAGGGGCTTGGCGAGGGCACAGCCCAGCAGCGCACAGGGAGGAGGGATCCAGAGACAAGGCAGCAGAGGTCCCGCCAGCCTCCCTTGGCGGTCACAGCTTGGCTGGGAGGGGGCTGCACAGCAGCACGTTGGGCCCTCATCACTCCTGACGGTCCCTTCGAGGTTCTGGACGCTTCTGCAGCCGTGCTGGTTCAGGTGCCAGCCCAGACTTGTCCCTGAGGTCCGGGCTCAGCCGTCACCCCCAGTGATGAGTGCTGGAGCCATGTGGCTCACCCCCACGGAGGGTCACAGGATGGGTTCTGAGCCGTTCCAGTTCACCGAGGCCCCCTTCCACCTAAGAACAGAGGGACAGAGAGTTAGAGCTGCAGGGCCACAGGGGAACCATCTCTCGTCCTCACTCACCTGCTCTCCCGTCTCCAGGACTTCAAGCATTTCAGGTTGCAGCATGCCCACCTCACTGCTCCACACTCACCCACAAACCTACACACCAGGTTCCTATAAGACAAATGTGCCAAAAACGCCTTGTCTGATCCTTGGGATCTACATATCTGAATCTAGTCGATCTCCCGGGGTGCTGAAAGACCTAGATATGGAGCAATCCTGGAGGTTCCAAGGCAGTTGCTGGAGCCCAGAAAGGCAGGTAGAGGGGCACGGGGAGCCCACAGGGCCACCAGCACACAGGACCTGGGAGGCCGTGCAGGCATGCTGCTGTGCTTGGCTCTAAAAACCATGAGGAGCTAGTGAAGTGCTGTGAGCAGTTCAGTAAGACACAGATTTGCATTTTCAAAGAGATTACTTTAGGAAGCCTTAAGAAGCACTGAGTATAATTAAACAAGAGTCTGGAGTTAGACAGAATTTAAGAATAGTCCAGTCCCCAAATTAAAGTTATTATAGGAGAGACCAGCACTTGATTTTAATATTAATACATGGAACTAATTTTCTAAAAACGACCCAGAGGAATCACATTTATAGCAGGTGGAATATTTCGGAGATTTCTGGCATTAGGTGTGTTACACACAAACGTATGTCCTAAGATTGTGCAAATTAGCAAACAGATGTTGCACACCTTTACAGCAGAGCTAGAGGGCGAGGTCTGAGGCTGGGGTTTCCAAGAAGAATGCTTCCCAGGGTATGGGGCTTGGGGAGGGAGCAGACATTTTCAAAACCTAAAGTTTTACAAGTCAAAATTGGAACTGCCACAAGGGAAGAAGAATGGGACGCCTTCTTCCTTTACTTGTACATCTGCCTTGGAAAGTCCAGTAGAGGCAGAACTCATTTAATTGAGCTTCTGCTTTACTGCACTTTGCAGATACTGGTTTTTGTTGCTGTTGTTTACAAATTGAAGGGTTATGGCAACACTGCATTGAGTGAGTTATCGATGCCATTTTTCCAACATCGAGTTATCAGCTCGCTCTGCATCTCTGAGTTCCATTTGAATGATTCTCACGGCAGCTCAAAGTTTTGCATTATTGCTATATTTGTTATGGCGATCTATGATCTTTGATGTTGTTATTGCAAAAGCCTATGACTCACTGAAGACTCGTGAGGGCTAGCATTTTTAGCAACAAAGTACGTAACTTTCATATTCACCAGGAAACCAAAAATTCATATGACTCGCTTTACTGTGCTAGTCCGGAATGAACCCACAACAGCTCTGAGGTCTGCCTGCGTCCCTGTGGGAGTGACCGGGTTCTCTCAAAGTAAGATGGTAGCACTGAAAGGGGTACATAGGCAGATTTAGCAAGGGGTCCAGCCCGTCCCAAGGACGAGGAGAAGAGGAAGGACAAAGATAAATAAAGGCAAAGATCTTCAATGTTGAAACTGAAAACTTCTAATCTTACATTAATCTGGGCATTTACATTAGAATGTCTCACCTAGCCCTGAGGCCTGGAGACAGTCCTAGCTGATCTCATGTTAATATTGTGGGTGTAGGTCCACAGGGCCTTTACAACCTTAAGATATTCTTTTGATTTATTGTTCTGGTAACTGACTGGAAGATAGAAATTGTCCTGCTTCAACTGGCAAAGGGGGATACTCTTCTATCCTCCTTCCAGTGTCTAGGCTGGAAGCTTTTCCCTATGCTTTCTTACTTTAATCAACTTTCCACTGCACGAAGCTCTGAGTGACCATCACCGAGTCTTTAGATCCCAATGTGAATTCTTCTCCATTGGAGATTAAGAATCCAACACCGCTCACGGTAACCTACCGTCATCTTTCATCTATCAGCACTTTCTGACTGAATGCTTAGAAGCACCATGACGTTTCAGTAATGCCAACATTTTCATGAATCACCTAGACTCCCACTAAATTTCTCTCCTTGTTTCCTCAGGCTTCTGCTCTTCGTCTTTCTTCACGTCTGTGCCTGGCTTCAGTGACAGCATCAACGTCTCTGAGTTTCAAGGTGAGAGAGACAGCCTTGCAGAAGCAGCGGGGTTCCTCCTCATTCTCTTCTTCCAATCGACATTCCTCCTGTTTGCCAGCAACTTCTTGGGCTTTGTAAAAACCGTAAGACCCCCACTGAGTATTTTTCACACTTCACATCAATTCCACTTCCCTTCAAGTGAGCAAAAAGATTTCTTGCCATTTGGAGAAGACAAAAAGAATCTCAGTGGTAATGCTGTGCTTCTTGCTCCATAGAAAGCTGTGGTGGGGGAGACAAGATCTGTAGGTAGCGCATTCTGGAACAGTTAATATTGCATTCTCCTCCCAGCTCCACCCAGGCCTCTGCCCTGTCCAGACCTCCCATAGCCACTGGGGAACGTGAGAATGCAACGGCTGCCACGGTCTAGACTCAAGGCACAGCCCTGCCCTAGGTCATGCCTGTCAATGGACAGTTCGAGAAAGTTTCATCTGGTCCAAATATGAACGCTGGAATGCACGGACGTCAAACTATTTTAAGAAACCGGCCCCTCCAAAACGAGCTCTGCATTCTCTTCAGTGCCATTTGGTAGTGCCCTGTAATGCTGCAAGATCTCACCCAAACTGGGGCTGTGTGGTTCCTGGCAACTGGTCCTTTCCTGTCTGCATAAAAGTCTGAGGGGTACTATCTCAGCACCCAAGCCATTTGGTCCCTGGAATCCTTCTAGTCACAGATACTCAGAGACAGGTCTGGATGTGCAAAAACTCTGCCTATATTTCTAGAAGAGGGTTTCTCCTGTAAGTAACTGTTGGAAGAATTAGTAAGATCCATTCCAAGCCTAACCTGTGGTAAGACCTACAGGCTAACTTCTCGTGCTCCTCCCGGGGCCCTGCCTCGGCTTCATCATCAGTCATGTCAGGGGCATCAACGTGATCAGCATCACCTGTTTCACTGGATGTGGAAGAATTATGTGATTCTTTGGTACCCACGTGCTTTAGACAGTTTCCCGAGTGCCTGTGCTGTCAGCACTGAGGCCAATCTAGAGGGATCTATTAGACGCTTTGGGGTTGAACTACTCTGATGGAACCCACAGCATCAGAGCATCCATCACTGCTTAAAAGAGACAAACGGGACGGTATCTGAAGACAATTTAGCAGCCCTGAGAGAAGTCAGGCTGCTCATTGGTGATGAGTGCCCACGGCCTGCTCTGCTGGTGCGGGACCCTGGTGATGTCTCCGTAGCTAATACAGGTCCAGCTGGCGGGGAAGACGGATGCAGCTCTGACGTCCACAGCTGAGCAGGCTCCGGAGGTAAGACCAACTCAGAAGGGTTGTGATGCCCACAGGTTTCAAGGGAGTAGATGAACCTCCTGCATCTACTGGGTTAACAGCACTTTAGCAGCCTGAAGCCCCACAAGGAGAACCCCACTGATAACGACCACGCAACTTCAGGTTTTCCGTTTTCTTTCTCTGTCCATCATCTTTGCAGTTTTGAAACACAGCATTAAGAACCTTTCACTGTTGTGTTAAGATGCGTAGAGGAACATCAGCCCCTGTCAGTTTCCTATCAGAATCTCAGACACCAGGAGTACACCCCAGATCCAGAGGCGGCAGATGGGAGGCAGAGAAGAGAGCGACATTCCTGCCCACAGCCTGTCTCCAGACAGGCACCAGGGACCTAGATTTGCAAAGGGCGAAACTACCGCGGAGACCAGTTTGGATTCTTGCCCCCAGCCATGGAGAGAATGAGGGGAAGAGTCAGAAATAGACCAGACTTCCTGTATCCCTATAAGATCCACCCTCAGCCTGGCCCCCAATGCCCTTCCCTCATCCCTTTCCATCCCTCACAGCCTCACCTCCCCAAACCAGACCAACAGGCAGACAGAAGATCCTGCTCTGAGCTCCCAAGCTGACGAAATAGAGTCTGGCTTCAGTGCCGGGGTGAGTCATTCTTATCTGCTGCTGGACATCCTCGTCACACCAACCAGCCACTGAGGCCTAAGGTCAGGCTGTGGGGCTGGTGCTGGCTTTGTGGATTTTCAGAGGAAACTAACCTGCTGCACCCGGGCCGACAGGTGCCGAGGCAGGGAGGGTATTAGAAACACACAAAGAAGCAGTTTACAGCTGTAACAGGAAATCAGACCTGTTTTAAAAATGGAAAGAACTGAGAGGCTGGGATGCCATGCTTATGGAAGGAATGAATGGTTCCCCAGAGGAATGGTTCTGAAAGCATGGCCTGGCGGAAAAGGGTTTTGCACCAAACCCGTCTTGAAAGCCGTGCTCATGCTGGTGAGGTGCCCACGGCCTGCTCTGCTGGTGCGGGACCCTGGTGATGTCTCCGTAGCTAATACAGGTCCAGCTGGCGGGGAAGACGGATGCAGCTCTGACGTCCACAGCTGAGCAGGCTCCGGAGGTAAGACCAACTCAGAAGGGTTGTGATGCCCACAGGTTTCAAGGGAGTAGGTGAACCTCCTGCATCTACTGGGTTAACAGCACTTTAGCAGCCTGAAGCCCCACAAGGAGAACCCCACTGATAACGACCACGCAACTTCAGGTTTTCCGCTTTTTCTCTGTCCATCATCTTTGCAGTTTTGAAACACAGCATTAAGAACCTTTCACTGTTGTGTTAAGATGCGGAGGAACATCAGCCCCTGTCAGTTTCCTATCAGAATCTCAGACACCAGGAGTACACCCCAGATCCAGAGGCGGCAGATGGGAGGCAGAGAAGAGAGCGACATTCCTGCCCACAGCCTGTCTCCAGACAGGCACCAGGGACCTAGATTTGCAAAGGGCGAAACTACCGCGGAGACCAGTTTGGATTCTTGCCCCCAGCCATGGAGAGAATGAGGGGAAGAGTCAGAAATAGACCAGACTTCCTGTATCCCTATAAGATCCACCCTCAGCCTGGCCCCCAACGCCCTTCCCTCATCCCTTTCCATCCCTCACAGCCTCACCTCCCCAAACCAGACCAACAGGCAGACAGAAGATCCTGCTCTGAGCTCCCAAGCTGACGAAATAGAGTCTGGCTTCAGTGCCGGGGTGAGTCATTCTTATCTGCTGCTGGACATCCTCGTCACACCAACCAGCCACTGAGGCCTAAGGTCAGGCTGTGGGGCTGGTGCTGGCTTTGTGGATTTTCAGAGGAAACTAACCTGCTGCACCCGGGCCGACAGGTGCCGAGGCAGGGAGGGTATTAGAAACACACAAAGAAGCAGTTTACAGCTGTAACAGGAAATCAGACCTGTTTTAAAAATGGAAAGAACTGAGAGGCTGGGATGCCATGCTTATGGAAGGAATGAATGGTTCCCCAGAGGAATGGTTCTGAAAGCCTATGGCGTCAATGAAAAGGATGAATAAGAAGAACTCTACATATGCACTTAGGGCTGATAGAGAAAGGGGAAGGATGAAATGGAGTCGCGTCTGAGTCGGGTGGCAGCGTCAAGACTCACTCAGCTACGCTGAAGCAGACGGAGGAGGAGGGTGTGAGGGTTTAGAGCAGGGCTCCTCAGCCCGGGCAGAGCGGACTTTTGGGGCTGAACAGTTCTGTTGTGGGGGCCGTCTTGGGCATTGCAGGACAGCTGGCACCCTCCCCCTCAGGCATGTGCTGTTCAGTCGCTCAGTCCTGTCTGACTCTGCGACCCCATGGACCGCAGCCCACCAGGCTCCCCTGTCCTTCACTGTCTCCCAGAGTTGGCTCAAACTCATGTCCCTTGAGTCAATGATGCCATCCAGCCATCTCATCTTCTGTTGCCCCTTCTCCTCCTGCCCTCAGTCTTCCCCAGCATCAGGGTCTTCTCCAGTGAGTCAGCTCTTCCTATCAGGTGGCCAATGTATTGCAGCTTCATCTTCAGCATCAGTCAGTCCTTTTTAATGAATATTCAGGGTTGATTTCCTCTAGGATGGACTGGTTTGATCTCTTTGCAGTCCAAGGGACTCTCAAGAGTCTTCTCCAGCACCACAGTTGAAAAGCATCAGTTCTTCAGTGCTCAGCCTTCTTTACGGTCCAGGCTCACATCTGTACATGACTCCTGGCAAGAGCTTTGACTACATGGACCTTTGTCAGCAAAGTGATGTCTCTGCTTTTGATACCATTGTCGTAAACCAGACCAACAGGCAGACAGAAGATCCTGCTCTGAGCTCCCAAGCTGACGAAATAGAGTCTGGCTTCAGTGCCGGGTGAGTCATTCTTATCTGCTGCTGGACATCCTCGTCACACCAACCAGCCACTGAGGCCTAAGGTCAGGCTGTGGGGCTGGTGCTGGCTTTGTGGATTTTCAGAGGAAACTAACCTGCTGCACCGGGCCGACAGGTGCCGAGGCAGGGAGGGTATTAGAAACACACAAAGAAGCAGTTTACAGCTGTAACAGGAAATCAGACCTGTTTTAAAAATGGAAAGAACTGAGAGGCTGGGATGCCATGCTTATGGAAGGAATGAATGGTTCCCCAGAGGAATGGTTCTGAAAGCCTATGGCGTCAATGAAAAGGATGAATAAGAAGAACTCTACATATGCACTTAGGGCTGATAGAGAAAGGGGAAGGATGAAATGGAGTCGCGTCTGAGTCGGGTGGCAGCGTCAAGACTCACTCAGCTACGCTGAAGCAGACGGAGGAGGAGGGTGTGAGGGTTTAGAGCAGGGCTCCTCAGCCCGGGCAGAGCGGACTTTGGGGCTGAACAGTTCTGTTGTGGGGGCCGTCTTGGGCATTGCAGGACAGCTGGCACCCTCCCCCTCAGGCATGTGCTGTTCAGTCGCTCAGTCCTGTCTGACTCTGCGACCCCATGGACCGCAGCCCACCAGGCTCCCCTGTCCTTCACTGTCTCCCAGAGTTGGCTCAAACTCATGTCCCTTGAGTCAATGATGCCATCCAGCCATCTCATCTTCTGTTGCCCCTTCTCCTCCTGCCCTCAGTCTTCCCCAGCATCAGGGTCTTCTCCAGTGAGTCAGCTCTTCCTATCAGGTGGCCAATGTATTGCAGCTTCATCTTCAGCATCAGTCAGTCCTTTTTAATGAATATTCAGGGTTGATTTCCTCTAGGATGGACTGGTTTGATCTCTTTGCAGTCCAAGGGACTCTCAAGAGTCTTCTCCAGCACCACAGTTGAAAAGCATCAGTTCTTCAGTGCTCAGCCTTCTTTACGGTCCAGCGCTCACATCTGTACATGACTCCTGGCAAGAGCTTTGACTACATGGACCTTTGTCAGCAAAGTGATGTCTCTGCTTTTTGATACATTGTCTAGGTTTGTCACAGCTTCTCTTCTGAGCAAACAGGGACAACCAAAAATGTCCTCAGGTGTTGCCAAATACCCCCTGAGGTACAAAATTGCCCCCAGTTGAGGACCACTGGCCTGGAGGCTGAGCTCAGTGAACAATGAGGTGGTCCCCAGAGCTCAGGTCTGTTCGGTGTCACCTGCCCACTCCGGAAGGCCCATCTTATGATCACGGCTGAAGCCCTTTCGTCTCCAGCAGCCGTCGCTGTGCCGAGCAGCAGTTGCCGGCCTCCACAGATACCCAACATTGACGGAAGCGGTCTATCTCAGGAAGAACGATGCCTTGCTGTATCAGCGAGGAAAAGAGGGCGGGCCTGGTTTCAAAGCCTCCAGGGATGACCAGGAGAAATACACCCCAGAACTCCTCTTACTCATACTGTGAGTTTCCAGACAAGGATCCCGTGGGCCAGGGTTCCACCCTATACACCAGCTGCTGCAGCCAGAGCAGCTGGCAGGACGAGCCCCACGGGCTGTCTCTCACGTCAGATCTGGCGGGAGTGGGGCCCTCGATCTGCAGAGACCGACCTCCGCCTCCACCCCACATCCTCTGGAGTCAGATTCAGGACCGTTCCTTCCAGGAACATCCTTCCTCAGCCCTGCTGTCAGGCTCTCCCCCAGCACCCTATCGTCACAGTATCTCCCTCTCCCGCTAGACGGTGAGTGTCTCTCACTGGCAGGAAAACCTGAGTCTTCATCGCATGTCACTCTCTGTGACCCCAGAGGGCACTGAGCCCTGCCCCTGGCCCAGCCCACTTCGCCCTGTCCCCTCTGCTTCTTCCCATTCTTCCTCCTCCCTACAGCCACCTCGCATGGGAGTCCCCACGGTCTCCACAGCAAAGAGGAGGCTTCTACATCTCTTCTCGTGACCTCACCACAGCCCCTGGAAGACACTGTTATCCCCAGTCGATGGATGGGAAACTCAGGTCCAGAAGGAGCCAGGCCTTCTGGAAGTCATGCCAGGTGACAGCAGCAGGGCCAGGACTCAGTCAGGGTCTCCAGACCCCTCTGCAGTGCTCTGCCCTGCCTCATGGCGCACGTGTTTCATGAACAAGGAACACGGTGGGCAGCCATGCCTGTGAGCTGCGGGGAAGGGACTCAGAAGAGGGGGGTTGGACAGCGGGAGCACCCAGGGAGCCCTCCCTCGATGAGCGAGGGACTGTGATGAGGCGGCCTCGGCAAGAAGGGTGTCTGCGGGGGCTCCTCGGGGTAGGGCAGCGAGGGAGCTGGGCGCCCAGCTCCAGGGAGCACCCCCCGCTGAAATGACATTTTCCAATTTGTCTGATCCTCCAGAATAGCCCCACCCCCCCTGATCGGAAGGCCAAGCGTGATGGGTGCCGAGCAGCAGTTGCCGGCCTCCACAGATACCCAACATTGCGAAGCGGTCTATCTCAGGAAGAACGATGCCTTGCTGTATCAGCGAGGAAAAGAGGGGGGGCCTGGTTTCAAAGCCTCCAGGGATGACCAGGAGAAATACACCCCAGAACTCCTCTTACTCATACTGTGAGTTTCCAGACAAGGATCCCGTGGGCCAGGGTTCCACCCTATACACCAGCTGCTGCAGCCAGAGCAGCTGGCAGGACGAGCCCCACGGGCTGTCTCTCACGTCAGATCTGGCGGGAGTGGGGCCCTCGATCTGCAGAGACCGACCTCCGCCTCCACCCCACATCCTCTGGAGTCAGATTCAGGACCGTTCCTTCCAGGAACATCCTTCCTCAGCCCTGCTGTCAGGCTCTCCCCCAGCACCCTATCGTCACAGTATCTCCCTCTCCCGCTAGACGGTGAGTGTCTCTCACTGGCAGGAAAACCTGAGTCTTCATCGCATGTCACTCTCTGTGACCCCAGAGGGCACTGAGCCCTGCCCCTGGCCCAGCCCACTTCGCCCTGTCCCCTCTGCTTCTTCCCATTCTTCCTCCTCCCTACAGCCACCTCGCATGGGAGTCCCCCACGGTCTCCACAGCAAAGAGGAGGCTTCTACATCTCTTCTCGTGACCTCACCACAGCCCCTGGAAGACACTGTTATCCCCAGTCGATGGATGGGAAACTCAGGTCCAGAAGGAGCCAGGCCTTCTGGAAGTCATGCCAGGTGACAGCAGCAGGGCCAGGACTCAGTCAGGGTCTCCAGACCCCTCTGCAGTGCTCTGCCCTGCCTCATGGCGTCACGTGTTTCATGAACAAGGAACACGGTGGGCAGCCATGCCTGTGAGCTGCGGGGAAGGGACTCAGAAGAGGGGGGTTGGACAGCGGGAGCACCCAGGGAGCCCTCCCTCGATGAGCGAGGGACTGTGATGAGGCGGCCTCGGCAAGAAGGGTGTCTGCGGGGGCTCCTCGGGGGGTAGGGGCGCAGCGGAGGGAGCTGGGCGCCCAGCTCCAGGCCCTTGAAGGCACCCTCCCTCCCAGCTGAAATGACATTTTCCAATTTTTGTCTGATCCTCCAAACAGAAACATCTGCAGCCCAGCCCCAGGCCCCGGTTATGAGTTCTTTCCTCTCTTCTCTGGCCTGTTGACAACTGTTTCATTTTCTCCCATTCCAGGGAGGCTGGAAGCTTGAGAGAGGTCACTGTGTGTGCCTGGTTTGGAAATGACCATACATGAGTCTTTTTTTTTTCTGAGATGGTTAGATGCAGAGGAGGGAAGAGGATGGGGGACAAACACAAGCAAAGGTAACAGGAGTTTCTCTTGAGGCCTACGTGTGTGTTACACTGGAGACTAGAGATGGTCTGGGGCCCGGGGCGGGCTCAAATTAGGATGCTCTTCTCTGAAGGCAAAACTGGCAGTCTGGTCTTGTGCAATGTCACCGGGGCAACAAAGCCAGGTGGCGGGAAGTCACCATGCCCTCTCAGTGGCCTTCCACTGGGCTGGGACAGCACGGGCCTCAGCTCCAGGCCCTGCGCTGCCCGGGACTCGAGGTGAGGCCTAGGGCCAGACCCCTACCCTAGAGACTCCAGTCCGCAGAAGGAAGGGCCGTGACAGATGATGTCCGAGGGCCTTTCTGTGGATCCACGCAGGCTTCCAGATGGCCAGACATGTGGCCTGGCCCGTGTGGGCTCCTGAGCGTGTCAGAGGTTCTTAGCGGGCAACAAGAGCTGATTCTGAGAGCAGGCAGGGCATCTCTCCCTGGATTACAACAGAGGCAATCCTGAACTTGATTTCTGTTCGACTGCGAACTCAGAGCAAGAAGCAAGTCTTATCCAGCTGTTCCGTCCAGAAGCAAGTCTTATCCAGCTGTTTCGTCCATGGAGTCTGGTCTGGAGGTTCCATGAGGCTGAAATGTTGGCAGGGAAGTCCCACCTGCCCCCAGGTGGGTTTCGGCTGCCATGAGCACTCGGCTGCCTTTCAGCAGGTGCTTGGGCTCTGACTGACCTTGGACATGGCCTGAGCTCGGGCCATACCCACTTCCTGTCAAAGCAGAAGGACTTGCCCCAAGAGGCAGGGCCCCAGCTCTAGTGGGCCTCGCTGACCTTGAAGGCCACTTTCCCAGGTCTCTCCCTTCGAGCTGTTTGAGAATCTGGGATGAAAACAAAACGCCAAGCCTTTGTAATCCAACCCCTTGGAACAGAATTCTGGGAGACCGAGCCTGCTGGTTCCCATTACAGTGGTGTGTTATCTGATGGGGACACGGGGAAGAGCCCAGCATTCCCACTACTCACTCACCCACTCGGCCTTCCGAGAATGATGCTGGGAACGTTGCGCTGGGTTAACTGCCCAGACAGACCTGTCAGGGCCGAGCAAGGGATGGAAGACGCTGAGAGGGCTTCAGCGAAGTCCACCGAGGGGATGCAGAACGCGGACTGGCAGCCAGTGGAGCCAGGAAGAGTGTCCCCGGGGCCGGGGTGTTAGAGCAGCCAGAGGCAGGAGGCTCAGCCCCTCACTGGACGTCTGACTCTCCCCAGGCAGCCAGGGAAGGTGAGGGAGAGGCAGGCACGCCGTCCTCCCCACCCCCAGCACGTCAGTTCTCAAAGTGCCGCCCAGGGCAGCAGCACCTGGGAACTTGAGAAATGCAGGTTCTCAGGCCCCGTCCCAGACCTACAGGTCCAGAAGCTCAGGGGACGATCTGCGTCTTCCCACACCCCTCCAGGGGAGGCCCCCTGACGTCTGGGGACCACACACTAGAGCTGCTCTTCCCCATGAGTGGACAAATGCAGACACGCTGGACCGCGGGTTCCCTCAGACATCAGGGAACTGGGTGGAGTCTGAGCCAACCGGAGTCTCCAGACCAGTCTTCCCAACCTTGCGTGTTGCCCAAACGTGATGATTTTCTACTCGTGACCAGGACTAGGATGCGCTGCTGAAGAAGAGGCCAGGACTCAGCCTGGCCCGCCTGCCCCGGGGCCGAGGGCTCAGTGCGGCCTCTCCAGGTCATTCCCCATGCCCTCATTTCCTGGTTCATTTCACCATCCGTGGCCCCCGGGGCAGGGGTAGGTCCTGGGAGAGGAGAGGAGTGACAGAAGATAAAGAGGTGTCCCAAGCTCGGGCCATACCCACTTCCTGTCAAAGCAGAAGGACTTGCCCCAAGAGGCAGGGCCCCAGCTCTAGTGGGCCTCGCTGACCTTGAAGGCCACTTTCCCAGGTCTCTCCCTTCGAGCTGTTTGAGAATCTGGGATGAAAACAAAACGCCAAGCCTTTGTAATCCAACCCCTTGGAACAGAATTCTGGGAGACCGAGCCTGCTGGTTCCCATTACAGTGGTGTGTTATCTGATGGGGACACGGGGAAGAGCCCAGCATTCCCACTACTCACTCACCCACTCGGCCTTCCGAGAATGATGCTGGGAACATTGCGCTGGGTTAACTGCCCAGACAGACCTGTCAGGGCCGAGCAAGGGATGGAAGACGCTGAGAGGGCTTCAGCGAAGTCCACCGAGGGGATGCAGAACGCGGACTGGCAGCCAGTGGAGCCAGGAAGAGTGTCCCCGGGGCCGGGGTGTTAGAGCAGCCAGAGGCAGGAGGCTCAGCCCCTCACTGGACGTCTGACTCTCCCCAGGCAGCCAGGGAAGGTGAGGGAGAGGCAGGCACGCCGTCCTCCCCACCCCCAGCACGTCAGTTCTCAAAGTGCCGCCCAGGGCAGCAGCACCTGGGAACTTGAGAAATGCAGGTTCTCAGGCCCCGTCCCAGACCTACAGGTCCAGAAGCTCAGGGGACGATCTGCGTCTTCCCACACCCCTCCAGGGGAGGCCCCCTGACGTCTGGGGACCACACACTAGAGCTGCTCTTCCCCATGAGTGGACAAATGCAGACACGCTGGACCGCGGGTTCCCTCAGACATCAGGGAACTGGGTGGAGTCTGAGCCAACCGGAGTCTCCAGACCAGTCTTCCCAACCTTGCGTGTTGCCCAAACGTGATGATTTTCTACTCGTGACCAGGACTAGGATGCGCTGCTGAAGAAGAGGCCAGGACTCAGCCTGGCCCGCCTGCCCCGGGGCCGAGGGCTCAGTGCGGCCTCTCCAGGTCATTCCCCATGCCCTCATTTCCTGGTTCATTTCACCATCCGTGGCCCCCGGGGCAGGGGTAGGTCCTGGGAGAGGAGAGGAGTGACAGAAGATAAAGAGGTGTCCCGGGCCCACATTCACACTCAGATGTGCCCCAAGTGACTCTCAATCACTTGCCCATCAGAGATGACCCCATGGAGTCCAACCCCTGGGCTCCTGTGAGGTGCCTGGCGAGCGGAGCCCTGCGGCAGAAGTGTTCTCGGGGAAAGGGGAGTCACTCCAGAGAGGGGCCTGGTGGAGAGGTTCGGGGAGGCAGGCCACCCTGGGAGGGGTACAGAGACAGACGGAGGCCTTCCGTGAAGGGTCCCAGGGGTCTGGAGGTGGGCGGAGCCCGTGCCCAGGGTGCGGTCCAGGGCCTCGCTGGGCAGACCCGCCTGCAGGAAGGATGTCCGGTGGCCCCCCACCCTGTCCTGCACAAGGCGCCAAGGCTGGTGTCACCTCCTTCCCCTGCCGCTGTCCTTCTCTCATCACTCGGAATGAGTGGCCCTTTGTACATGAAAGGCAAGCGGTCTGCGTGTGCCTTTAATCCTCCCGATGAAAGAAACGCCGGCACGTGACCCCACCGGAGTGCTCCGTCCCAGTCTGGCGGGCTGGCAGGTGGATGGAGGAGCGGACAGACGGATGCCTGGGTCAGCTGTAAGGTGGATGCCCCGACGCCTCCTCCACGTCCCCACCTTGTGCTCGCAGAGCCTGCTTTCTCTCCTCAGCTCCACCCAGGGGCCCGCTGGCCCCTGGGTGGGTGGGTGGTGGCCCTGGGCTCCAAGGGAGACCCCTGGGTCTCAGGCGGTCGCCCACATCCTCCACCCCAGCCCCCACCACTTCACAAACAGGAAAGCAGAGGTTCCGCCCAAGGTCACAGCGAGGGGTGCGCGGCTGAGACCATAATAACCAGAGCTGTTCTCGGCCTTGGTGATGTCCCGGGGACCCTGCACAGTGACCCTGGGAGCCAGGCCTGGCCATAACTGCCACTTCACAGATGGCAAAGGTAGACTCAGAAAATGGCGCACCGACAGAAAGCTGCAAGGCCAGGATCCAAACTCAGAACCCAAGCCCACCACACGGGCAAGTTCTCTTGCTCCCCAGTGGGAGCCCGGGTCTCCTCCCTCCTGGGCCGGCCCCTCCCCTGGCACCCTGAGGCCTCCGAGTCGCCACCCAGAGGCTCTGAGAAGGGTCTGCCCAAGAGCTGGCGATGCCCCCTGGGTGCATCGCTGGTCAGAGAACTCCGGAGTCAAGTGAGTCCCCTGGGCTGAGCCTCAGCCTCCTTAGGGAGGACAGAGGGCAGGATAAGAGGATCCGGGGACCCCGGGGTGTTCAGAGTGTGCCACCTGCAGCAGTGGAAGGACCAGTGCTGCCCCGCCTGACGCAGAGGTGGCCGCTGCTCCAGGAGGCCATGGCTGAGCGCACACACCCTGGCCGGGCCAGGGCCTCCCCATGTCCGATCCTATCCAAGCCCGCTCGTCACTGTCAGGTAACCTCACCTGTTCTTCCTCCTTTGGGCCTAAAAGCATCACCGCAAATGGCAGGCAGCCACAGCCTTGAATGAGGAGGGGTTTCAAGCCCGGCACAGGGCTTGTTAAAGCTGACTGAAGACATGTCATCTCCAAATCACACGCTTCTCCCTGGGCCACAGTGACCACAAAAGGCCACGTACAAGCCAGCCCCAAGCATTGAGTCTTCCCAGACTGCGGGGGTCCTCTGATCCCCCGTCTGGCGGGCTGGCAGGTGGATGGAGGAGCGGACAGACGGATGCTGGTGCGGGGTGCACGCTCCACGCCCACCTTGTGCTCGCAGAGCCTGCTTTCTCCTCAGCTCCACCCAGGGGCCCGCTGGCCCTGGGTGGGTGGGTGGCCCTGGGCTCCAAGGGAGACCCCTGGGTCTCAGGCGGTCGCCCACATCCTCCACCCCAGCCCCCACCACTTCACAAACAGGAAAGCAGAGGTTCCGCCCAAGGTCACAGCGAGGGGTGCGCGGCTGAGACCATAATAACCAGAGCTGTTCTCGGCCTTGGTGATGTCCCGGGGACCCTGCACAGTGACCCTGGGAGCCAGGCCTGGCCATAACTGCCACTTCACAGATGGCAAAGGTAGACTCAGAAAATGGCGCACCGACAGAAAGCTGCAAGGCCAGGATCCAAACTCAGAACCCAAGCCCACCACACGGGCAAGTTCTCTTGCTCCCCAGTGGGAGCCCGGGTCTCCTCCCTCCTGGGCCGGCCCCTCCCCTGGCACCCTGAGGCCTCCGAGTCGCCACCCAGAGGCTCTGAGAAGGGTCTGCCCAAGAGCTGGCGATGCCCCCTGGGTGCATCGCTGGTCAGAGAACTCCGGAGTCAAGTGAGTCCCCTGGGCTGAGCCTCAGCCTCCTTAGGGAGGACAGAGGGCAGGATAAGAGGATCCGGGGACCCCGGGGTGTTCAGAGTGTGCCACCTGCAGCAGTGGAAGGACCAGTGCTGCCCCGCCTGACGCAGAGGTGGCCGCTGCTCCAGGAGGCCATGGCTGAGCGCACACACCCTGGCCGGGCCAGGGCCTCCCCATGTCCGATCCTATCCAAGCCCGCTCGTCACTGTCAGGTAACCTCACCTGTTCTTCCTCCTTTGGGCCTAAAAGCATCACCGCAAATGGCAGGCAGCCACAGCCTTGAATGAGGAGGGGTTTCAAGCCCGGCACAGGGCTTGTTAAAGCTGACTGAAGACATGTCATCTCCAAATCACACGCTTCTCCCTGGGCCACAGTGACCACAAAAGGCCACGTACAAGCCAGCCCCAAGCATTGAGTCTTCCCAGACTGCGGGGGTCCTCTGATCCCCATCACGCCCCTCCTAGGTGGGGACAATCCAGGAGCCCCATGCTCCTTCTTGCAGGCCACCCCCGACCGCGGCACCCGCAGCCACCGAGTCAGAGAATGCCGGACTCACTTGGTCCTGATGCAGAGCTCAAGGGGCGGGACGAGGTCCTTGTCTCTGTCCTCAGGGACAGGCTGAGTGGTGTCTGGGGAGGGAGGGAGACAGAGGCGCGCGGTCGTCAGCCAGGCCCGAGCTCCCCGAGGTCAGCACCCACAACCCCACTCCTGGGACCCGACTCCCTCAGCACCTGCCGCTCTCCCCCTCTCGGGGGGCCCCTCCCTGGTTTCCGCTCTGACCTGGACACCACGGCACGTCCTCCCCGGCCTCCCGTCTCCAGTCTCTACCCTCTTCTCCTGCTCCACTTCAGCTACCAAAATAATTCTTTCTGAAAACATGCCTCATCCCAGGACTCCTCTTGCCCCAAAACCTTCCACGGCTCCCCTCTGCCTGGACAATAAAACCCGCACGTGCTGGCGTGATGCTCTCTGCTATGAACTCTCCACCTCATCTTCCTCCCCTTACGTCCGTTCGTTTCTCAAGGCCCAGCTCTGGCCCCTCCTGCAGGAGGACCTGCTCTCGCTCGCCCTCTGACCCCCGAGTCCCGAGAGTCGAGTCTGCACCCTGCCCTGCCTGCCTGGCGTGGGCGTGCTGAGGCGGACGCCCCGGCCGGCCTGGAGGCTCCCTGGGCTGCACGGGGTGGGCGGGGAGGCGGCGCACCGACGGTCAGCCGGATCTGCTCCTGCTGGTTGGCCAGACCGTCGTAGTAGTACAGGTCGAAGAGCCGCTCGGCCCGCCAGTCTCGCAGCAGCTCGAGCTGCCGGCTGAAGAGGACGCTGAAGTGGCTTTCACTGCACACCACCCAGATGGGGAACCTCGGGGTCTTCAGGAAGCAGCCAACCTGGGGGAGAGGGAGAGGGAGCAGATGGAGAAGCCTGATTCCGTGGGCCACCCCCAGGGAGGCAGGCCAGAGTATCTTCTGTCCAGCCCCAGGCCCGGGCTGACCTCTGCAAGGCCCCTCGTGTGGCTCGCGGACACAGGGCCCACTGAGCCCACTGAGCCCGCTGCCCCAAGGGCCTCTGCCCCACAGGCCGTCATACGCAGCTACCCTCGCCTGAATGCAGGGCGGCCCCCTCCCCTCATCTCCCACAGCCAGCGGGCAGGTGACGCCGCCCGTCCTTCCTCCGAAGGTTCCCGCATGCCCGGCCTCTCTGTCCCCTGCAGGGACCTCTTTACTGGTGCTTTCCATACCCTGCCCTCCCCGGCTGCAGCCACACTACCTCTCGCCCGTCCTCAAACTAAGCCAGCCTGGCAAGCCTCCCGCCTGTGCACCGTCCACCGGTCCACCTCTCCTCTCCTTCAGGGTCTCACATCACCCACGTGACCCTGTCAGAGAGCACGCGCCACGTCCCCGTCTGGCTCCCAGGGTGAAGACGGGAACCGGGGACCAGGCACCCGCCCTGCTCTGCTGCCCTGCACCCCTCTGCCCCATGACAGCGCGTCGGCCTGCCTCGCACAGGGACTACACCCTTAGCGGCAGTGCAGGGGGTACGAGTCCACACAAGCAGACGTGTGATCACCCAGGGGCCTCGGGTGTGAAGGGAAACTTGAGCCAAGAATTTAGCCTGAAGACAGGTGGGGCTGGAGCTAGGGGGAGGAGGCGGGGAGGGCCTCTGGGTGGGCATCGGTGGGTGACGCCCGGACAAATGTCCAGAGACCTTCGGGGAAGCGCGGGGCATCGGGGGAGAGCGGGGAAGGGGAGAGCAGCGGCTGAAGCCTCCTGAGGAGGGAGGGCTCCGAAGAGCCCCTCGCAGGGGACGGTCGAGGCAGAGGAGAGCTGCGGGCCAAGGCAGACGCACGGATCAGCATCAGGGCCCTCCCCGACGCCTGCCTGGTCTGCCCTCGGCGGCCAGACCTCGACGGGCTCGCTCCTGCCACCTGGGACTCCAGGCCCTGACTTTATTCAGTTCTGTACGTGCAGCGGGCGGGCCCTGATTCGGCCTAATCCCCACCAGCCCCAGGGAGATGTTTGCATGCTCAGGTATTTACAGTCCGCAGCCCGTGGATTAAGGAAAGAATGGGAATTATTTTTCCAGCGGGGAGATGGGGCATACTTTCCCCGGTGCCCGTCCCAGGAGACTGGGCCTCCCAGAGCCCACCTGGAGCTAGGGTGTCTCTTGGCCAGAAAGGCTGTGCTCGGGGAAATGCCTGATCGTGAGCCTCCTACAGAGGGGAACAGGGTGGCCTTTACAAAGTCTTCATTTTCTCATTTATCCCAGCTCCCTGCCCACCCCAAATGGGCCCTCACCCTGGTCCTCTGGGAACATTAAAGTGTGACGGCAGAGCCCCCCTACCCACCCCCACCTCAGGGTGGGGTGGGGGCGGGGAATTCGTTGTCTTAAGGGACGTGGCCGGACGGACGTGCCTAAACCCCACTGCGAACTTGGCCTCCGTTCCAGGTTAAAAGAGGCTTTTCTGGTGAGGGCATCGCCTCGAACAGGGAGCCCTGCCCACAGGGAAGTCGGTGCTCACTCACTGCGGGGGCGGGGGTGGGGGGCGGGGAAGCGCCTCGCAGTCTGCGAAATCAGCCACCCTGAATTTTCCAGCAAAGGGACAAAAGGCCAGCTTGCCATTTAAGCAATGGTCAAAAGATTAAGGACAAAAAAAGCTGCCCGGGGAGTTTATAAATGAGTTTTCTCATTCGGGAGCCCCTTCCAATCGGGTGACTTTTTCCAAAGATGAAATTAGCTTCCTGTGGATTCTAAGGTAGCGGAGCAAAGGCCTGGGGCGGAGAAGGAGGGTGGGGGCACATTTCCCCCTGCCCCGGCCCCCCCCAGGCTTTCTCCTAGCGGGTGTAAGTGCAGCGCAGTCTTTGGGGATTACAGCCCACCCTTGAACAGCGCGGGCTTGGTCCATGCAGGTCCACTCACACGTGGGTATTTTGCTACAGTATCTACTGCAGGATTACACAGTCCATGGTTGGTCGACTCTGGATGCACAGGAATGGCGGAAATGGAGGACCAGTGATAAATTATACTCAGATTAACCCCTGAGTTGCTCAAAGGTCAGCTTGTACTTTTAAATGGATTCTTACACCTTTTGCAGGAGTGAACCGTGTGAATGCCTCCAGCCCATTCATGAACTGCCAGCTCCGAAGCCCTAATTTAAAAGGACCAACGTCTGACGGCAGGCAGAGTGACAGTCTGTCATCTCCAAGGATCGCATCCTTTCAACAAGACTGACACATCGGTCCCAGGCGTCCAGTGGTGAAGGACCCTGAACAGCCTGCCCTTGCGGGGAAACCTTACGAACGAGGAGGAGACAGTAAACAAGCAATCACACAGACCCATGGGCACCCCATTTCACCGGATCAAAGGTGCCCACAGAGCAGCGTTAAGCTCTGTATCACTAAGAAAGAACTTTACAGGCTGGTCACAAAAGCCGGACACACCGTCAACTGCCACCTTGCGTCAAACTCAGCAATATTCAAATGTGGGGCAACGCGACGGAATGGGACACCTACAACCCAGGCCTGGGAAAGAAAGAACTAAGATTCTGCGATGGAGGATGACGAGGTGGGCAGGGGCCGGGAGAGCAGGCCCCTCCTGAGAGAGAGGGATGAGGCCAGGAACATGTTCCCTTGGGAAGGGATGGGGAAGTCAAAACACGAAAGGAGGGAAAGCAGGGACAGGACTGTAGGGCCTTGTCGGTCATGGGAAGGTCTGGATTGTAGCCTCTGTGGAACTAACAGGGTTAAAAGTTTGCCTTAAGCAATGGTCAAAGATTAGGGGGGTTTATAAATGAGTTTTCTCATTCGGGAGCCCCTTCCAATCGGGTGACTTTTTCCAAAGATGAAATTAGCTTCCTGTGGATTCTAAGGTAGCGGAGCAAAGGCCTGGGGCGGAGAAGGAGGGTGGGGGCACATTTCCCCCTGCCCCGGCCCCCCCCAGGCTTTCTCCTAGCGGGTGTAAGTGCAGCGCAGTCTTTGGGGATTACAGCCCACCCTTGAACAGCGCGGGCTTGGTCCATGCAGGTCCACTCACACGTGGGTATTTTGCTACAGTATCTACTGCAGGATTACACAGTCCATGGTTGGTCGACTCTGGATGCACAGGAATGGCGGAAATGGAGGACCAGTGATAAATTATACTCAGATTAACCCCTGAGTTGCTCAAAGGTCAGCTTGTACTTTTAAATGGATTCTTACACCTTTTGCAGGAGTGAACCGTGTGAATGCCTCCAGCCCATTCATGAACTGCCAGCTCCGAAGCCCTAATTTAAAAGGACCAACGTCTGACGGCAGGCAGAGTGACAGTCTGTCATCTCCAAGGATCGCATCCTTTCAACAAGACTGACACATCGGTCCCAGGCGTCCAGTGGTGAAGGACCCTGAACAGCCTGCCCTTGCGGGGAAACCTTACGAACGAGGAGGAGACAGTAAACAAGCAATCACACAGACCCATGGGCACCCCATTTCACCGGATCAAAGGTGCCCACAGAGCAGCGTTAAGCTCTGTATCACTAAGAAAGAACTTTACAGGCTGGTCACAAAAGCCGGACACACCGTCAACTGCCACCTTGCGTCAAACTCAGCAATATTCAAATGTGGGGCAACGCGACGGAATGGGACACCTACAACCCAGGCCTGGGAAAGAAAGAACTAAGATTCTGCGATGGAGGATGACGAGGTGGGCAGGGGCCGGGAGAGCAGGCCCCTCCTGAGAGAGAGGGATGAGGCCAGGAACGTGTTCCCTTGGGAAGGGATGGGGAAGTCAAAACACGAAAGGAGGGAAAGCAGGGACAGGACTGTAGGGCCTTGTCGGTCACGGGAAGGTCTGGATTGTAGCCTCTGTGGAACTCTACTACACAGATTGAGCAGCTCAAACAACAGACATTTATTTTCTCATGATCCTGGGGGCTGGAGGGCCCGGACCAAGATGCTGGCAGGGCTGGCTTCCTCTGAGGCCCCTCTCCTTGGCCTAAGGATGGTCAGCTCCTCCCCGTGTCTGCATGTGGTCTCCCCTCCGTGGCCTCCCCTGTGTCCTAACCTCTCTTTACACGGACACCGGCCAGTTGGACTTGGTGACTTCTTTTTCCTTCATTACCTCTGTGATGGCCCTATCTCCAAACACAGTCACACTCCAAGGTGCTGCGAGCTCAGACTTCAACACGTGAATGTTGGGTTGAGAGTTGGGATGAAGATGCAATTCAGCCCGTAACAGTCTCAGAGGACTGGGAATCCCTGGGAGCTTGTTAAGCCCACGAGTAATGTGACTGGTCTACTCTTTTTTTTTAAGATTTTTTTTTTTTGCCTCTAGGTCATCATTCATTTATTTTCATCCATCTTTTTTTATTCTTTGGCCTGTGTGGGTCTCCCATTGCAGGGGCCTCTGTTGTTGCAGAGCACTGACTCTGGACGCATGCGCTCCAGAGTGCTGGCTCGTAATTAGACACATAGGCCAGCCGCTCCGTGGCATGTGGGATCTTTCCGCGCCAGGGAACTGGTGCCCCTTACACTGCAAGGTGGACTCTTTACCCACTGGACCACCAGGGAAGCCCTGGTCTACTCCTTTAAAGATCACACTGGCTTCAGTGAGTGAGCAGGATGGGAAGGAGGTGGGCACAGGAGCCGGGCTGTCACACGTGTCCAGACCAGAGGTGCTGGTGGCTTGAACAGGGGGAAAGTGGACAGACTTGAGAAACAATGTAGAGGGGAGCCCCGTGACCTCTGGATGGACTGGCCACGCTCTTGGTTTGAGTAACTGGGCGGATGGGGCTGTTTGTCGAGCTGGATAGAGGGGAGAAGCGTGGCTCTTGCAGAGCTCTCCCTGCCAAGCTCATCTGGCCTGGGTCCCTTTATGAAGGCAGCAGTGAGTATGACCTACAGTTCGGGAGGGACTCCCTGTGCCGTGCTCTCCTCCCTGGCCTGTCAGCCCCCGTCCCCACAGTCACCATGAGCCAGGAGGCGCAGGTTGTCCCACTGCAGCCTGCAGGGCAGCCCTGCCCCCACACTGAGCCCAGGGATGGAAGGAGTGGGGCTGGGAGGGGGAGTCAGATGGGCAAGGGCAGCCCAGTGGGTCACAGAGAGCAGATTAGGTCCCGTAGGTCACAGCCAGGCTGGGGTGGGGGCTCGTTCCTTACAGCAGGGGTGCATTTCTTGGCCCAGAGTTGCCTCTGCTTCTCCAGGGGCACAGGAGGAATGTGGGTCACCTGACAGGACCAACCACCCCCCTACAGGCTCAGGAGGGCTCCCAGCCAGAGGCTGCAACGCGGAGCCTAGAGATGGGCTGTGAGTGGAGGCAGGCCTGGCTCTGCCGTCTACATGAAAGAAAGGCTTCAGCCTTATCGGAACAGCTCTGCTGTCAACATCACGTCCAGGCTGCCCCAAACACCAGATCTTCCCCGTAACCGGGTCTGTGCTGCCCAGTGGAAAAAGACCAGGCCAGCCTGAGTGGGGGCCTGGGCTCTGGGTCCAGGTCTGGGCCTGAACTTCCCTGGATTCCTTCTGAGTGATGTGGCTAATCACAAAGGCCCCGGGGAACTCAGGACCAAAGGGACAGAGCGGGTGTTACAGGAGATGAAAGCATGCCACTAACTCCCAGGCCTCCACCGTCTCCTGCAGACGCCCGGCCCTCAGAGAGCTCTGGAGAGAGGGAGGGGAGGCCCAGGGTTCTTTCTTGAGCAAGGCCACAATCCCGAGGCAGAGGAGCAAACAACCCCTCGATGCAGGGAGAACGAACTTCCGTCTTGGACCAAAGAAACAATGGGGGTTCTATGTCGGTTCTAGGATTTGGATCATGGTAGGATCTGAATTTCTGCAACCAGCGTGTTATTCCAAGGAAAGCATGAAGCCCAACTTACGTTCCTGACAGTTACCCTCAACAGATCAAAGGGAAACAATACCTTCCACACAAGTGTGAAATCAGGGCTCCTGGTAGGCCTGGGGATTCTGCGAGCCGGGTCAAGATGACATCTGAGCCCATGGAATTTCAAGTGAATGCCTGCAGAGCCCACATAGGGTCTGAGGCTCAGGGCTCCTGGTGCATCTCACATCTTACGGGCTGCACTCCTGGGGACCCTCCTGATGCCAGCACTTGTGGGAATGAGTCACTCTCATTCTTTACTCCCCAGGTCTTTGAAACCCACAAGGCTGCTTCCTGTCTGTGGGGGTGCGGGTCACCCTGATGGGGAACCTGGGGATGGGGCCGCCCAGACAACAGTGTCCGGTGGGGACAGCACACTCCAGCAGGTGATCATGCAGGCTGGCCACCATGAAATGGAACCACCCTGCCTACCCATCCACCCGGCATGCTGTGTACATCCCTTTCGCTCAGCCTCTGCATCCCTGGTTCTGAGAAAATAAGATGCATGAGGCCTCGTCCTGACCTTCAGGAACCTCTGCTGGGCTGGTCACTGCAGCAAGACCTCCGGCTACCTCATCAGGACAACTCTTTCATGTAACTGACTATAGAGCAATGTCTTCCCTGAGGACATGAAAACCAAACCTCAGAGAAGGCTCATCAGCAGGTAGGGACAAGCACACAGGGCCCAGTGTTGCCCAGAGAATGTGGCTTTACAGGAAACAGGGCTGCCGTAGATGTCATTAGCTAAGCGGAGGTCAGGGGGTAGGGTGGGCCTGCCATCCCCACGCCTGTCTCCTCAGAAGGTGCCACAGAGGGAGAGGATCATCAGGGATCATCAGGGACTGCCCAAGAACACCAAACACTGGACGGGATGAGGAGCGTGGTCCTGCTGCAACCCTGACTGTGGGCTTCCGTTAGGAAAACCTGTGCTCCGGAGCTGTGGAGCATCCCGTGTTTGGGGTGGTGAGCCAGCCAGTGCTCTGTGGAGGCAGCCCGAGGAAACTAACGCAAGGTTAGCTTCAGGTCCTTGTCCCTGGAGAAAATTCCCTGCCCAACATACACACACACACACACACACACACACATGACAATTGCAGCCGCTGTGACACACAATCACTCTATACATTCCCTGACGTCCCTTTCCTGGCATTGGCTGGCTCTGGCCAGCCGCATGCCTGCACTGGAGGGCAGGGAAACCACACTTTTCCCGAACCCTATGGGACGGAGACTGGAGTGGAACTCCCCTTCTCCTCCCTCCCTCTTGTTGGGCCCCGGGAGCTGGGCTCCCGGGCCTCTGGGGGCCCGAGCGCTTCGTGGGCACCTGACACACGTTGTAGTGCTCGAAGAGGGACAGGAAGCCGATGTCGCTGCGCGCAGAGATGCCTTTGAGAAGCATGATGTTCCCGTTTCCAGAATCCAGCTCCACCACGTCGTTGAAAACATTGGACACGGCTTTCCCGGTCAAGAGCAGATTGACGAGTTCCTGTCGATGAAAGAAAGGGGAAAGGCTTGTCACGGCGAAGCGAGGGAACAAGAGAGAGAGGACAGAGGAGGAAGGAAGAAGGCAAGGAGGGCAAAAGGCCACCACCAGGGGGCTGTGACCGGCGCTCCCCCGGTCCTCGGGAAAGAGGCCAACTCTGCTCATCAAAGCGAGTCTGTACAGCACGCGTATGCACTGCACCACCTGTGCCCACGCCCCCGTGTATGTGCTGGGGCTTGGGGGGTCCTGCAGAGGGAAAGAGTGGCTCCTGACCTCGGGCATCCGGGTCTAGAGCGGCGAGGACCAGGTGCGGGCCTGCAGGCCCGAAGCACAATGTAGGATGTGACCAGGGCTGTAAACAATGGGAGCACACGGACATGGGACCATATGCCTGAGCCACAGCCGCTTTGTGGAGAGGCGACATTTGGGTGGGTCTTGAAGTGCTGGACTTTTGACGTTTTCTTTTAACTTGCTTTTTTTATTTTGAAATAATTCTAGAGTCCAAAGAAGTGGTAAAAATAGCACATGGAGTTCCTGTGTACCCTTCACCCAGCTTCCCTCACTGATAACATCTTACATCACCAGAGCACATTCTCAAGACCAGGAAGCTGGCAATGCGGAGACACCACCAACTCAGCTCCAGCCTGTGCTAGGATTTCACCAGGGAAGGCGAGGTCTCCGAGTGAGGAGACAGAAGAGAGCAGCAGAGGTAGGCAGGTGGGGCAGGCGGCTCCAGACTGGGTTCCTCAGGGACATGGCCTCTGGGGATCTCAGAACCACGAGACGGTGGCTTGTGGAGCAGGGACTCTCTGGCTATCTCCCTTCACCAGTGCCTGCTGCACCAAGCTGGCTGCAAGGGCCCTTCCCCAAGCAGAGCATCCAAGGGTCCAGTCTCCTGTTAGCAGGCTCACAGCTGGGAGAGGACCTGTCCAGGCCACACAGCCGCTGAGCAACAGAGCTGGACTCTCCCCTTCACTTTCCAGCATCTCCTCCCTCTCCCCTCACCTGTCACCTCCAGGGATCACTTGGCCAGCCAAAAGTCAACATGAAGAGCAACCTTTAAGCATCTGCTGCACTGCTAAGGCAGGATGCATGAGCCCAGCCTTAGCGCTAGGGCAGGACCTTCTCTCTGACCCACCTCCTCCCAGGGCTGCGGTGTGCCTGAGGCCAGCCTGCAGGAATCTTGCTCATGGTGTGTGGGAACGGCCGTAACAGCCCTTGCCCTACATCAGCTCTGGAGGGCAGAGTTCATGGAAGTGTTTCCCCCTGAACCGTGGGAGTGATGCTCAGCTTAATAAATCTCTCTGTCAACACCGGGACCGCTGGCCCAGAGGTAGTAAAAGAGGCCCCACTGATGGCCACAGAGGGGCCATTACTGGAGGGAGATACAGAGGGGCCCTCATTGTGTTCTTGCAAAGGCGAGAAGGAATTTGGAGGAAATGTCTGCTCTGAGATACTGCACCTCAGGGCAGCGGCTGCCGAAGGAAGGCACAGTCTTCTCAGACACATTCAAGGGTTCCCAGCTGGCTTTCAAGGGAAGAACAGGTCCTGCTCCCGTCTGGTCTGTGTCCCCAAAGAAGTGGTAAAAATCGCACATGGAGTTCCTGTGTACCCTTCACCCAGCTTCCCTCACTGATAACATCTTACATCACCAGAGCACATTCTCAAGACCAGGAAGCTGGCAATGCGGAGACACCACCAACTCAGCTCCAGCCTGTGCTAGGATTTCACCAGGGAAGGCGAGGTCTCCGAGTGAGGAGACAGAAGAGAGCAGCAGAGGTAGGCAGGTGGGGCAGGCGGCTCCAGACTGGGTTCCTCAGGGACATGGCCTCTGGGGATCTCAGAACCACGAGACGGTGGCTTGTGGAGCAGGGACTCTCTGGCTATCTCCCTTCACCAGTGCCTGCTGCACCAAGCTGGCTGCAAGGGCCCTTCCCCAAGCAGAGCATCCAAGGGTCCAGTCTCCTGTTAGCAGGCTCACAGCTGGGAGAGGACCTGTCCAGGCCACACAGCCGCTGAGCAACAGAGCTGGACTCTCCCCTTCACTTTCCAGCATCTCCTCCCTCCTCCCCTCACCTGTCACCTCCAGGGATCACTTGGCCAGCCAAAAGTCAACATGAAGAGCAACCTTTAAGCATCTGCTGCACTGCTAAGGCAGGATGCATGAGCCCAGCCTTAGCGCTGGGGCAGGACCTTCTCTCTGACCCACCTCCTCCCAGGGCTGCGGTGTGCCTGAGGCCAGCCTGCAGGAATCTTGCTCATGGTGTGTGGGAACGGCCGTAACAGCCCTTGCCCTACATCAGCTCTGGAGGGCAGAGTTCATGGAAGTGTTTCCCCCTGAACCGTGGGAGTGATGCTCAGCTTAATAAATCTCTCTGTCAACACCGGGACCGCTGGCCCAGAGGTAGTAAAAGAGGCCCCACTGATGGCCACAGAGGGGCCATTACTGGAGGGAGATACAGAGGGGCCCTCATTGTGTTCTTGCAAAGGAAGCGAGAAGGAATTTGGAGGAAATGTCTGCTCTGAGATACTGCACCTCAGGGGCAGCGGCTGCCGAAGGAAGGCACAGTCTTCTCCAGACACATTCAAGGGTTCCCAGCTGGCTTTCAAGGGGAAGAACAGGTCCTGCTCCCCGTCTGGTCTGTGTCCCCAAACCTTCCTCAGGACAGAGAGCCTTCTCCAAATGGGCGAGAACAGGGGACAGGTCGCTCCCTGAGCCTAGAGTCAAAACCACGCAACGGCAAAGCTTGATGGTCGTCTGGCTCCCCACCACTCAAAGAGCTGTTTGTGGACCAGCAGCACCGCCCTTCCTGGAAGCCTCGTAGAGAGTCAAAACCTCAGACCCCAGCCCAGGCCCGCTGAGTCCGAGCCAGCTCTTCAACAACACTCTGCAGGACTCACCTACACATCCAAGCTTAAGATGCACTGACCCACAGAGCGCTGTGGGAATAGGGGATCCTGCAGGGTCGCTGTGCGAGGGCCTGAAGGGGTGAGATTGGGGGGAATGGGAGAGGGGTGGAGGAGGGAGGGGGCCAGGGATATACATATGACTAATCTGGGAACATACATATCTGTAAACAACAAAACTCTATAAAAATAAAAAGTAAAATAAAAAGAAAATAATAAAAAAAGAACCACTGACCTAGAGATTTCCCTGGTGGTCCAGTGGTTAAGGGTCTGCCTTCCAATGCAGGGGACTGGGGTTCAACTTCCGGTTGGGGAACTAAGATCCCACATGCCACGGGGCACCTAAGCCTGCACACCTTGACTACAGAGACAATGCACCTCAACTAAGACCTGATGCAAACAAATAAATATTATTCTAAAACAATAAAGAAGCACTGATTTAATCCAAATGCCTTATTCTACTAATGAGGAAACCAAGGTTCAGGAGGAATAAGCTCCCCCTCATGCCCAGAACCGTGGGAGTGATGCTCAGCTTAATAAATCTCTCTGTCAACACCGGGACCGCTGGCCCAGAGGTAGTAAAAGAGGCCCCACTGATGGCCACAGAGGGGCCATTACTGGAGGGAGATACAGAGGGGCCCTCATTGTGTTCTTGCAAAGGAAGCGAGAAGGAATTTGGAGGAAATGTCTGCTCTGAGATACTGCACCTCAGGGGCAGCGGCTGCCGAAGGAAGGCACAGTCTTCTCCAGACACATTCAAGGGTTCCCAGCTGGCTTTCAAGGGGAAGAACAGGTCCTGCTCCCCGTCTGGTCTGTGTCCCCAAACCTTCCTCAGGACAGAGAGCCTTCTCCAAATGGGCGAGAACAGGGGACAGGTCGCTCCCTGAGCCTAGAGTCAAAACCACGCAACGGCAAAGCTTGATGGTCGTCTGGCTCCCCACCACTCAAAGAGCTGTTTGTGGACCAGCAGCACCGCCCTTCCTGGAAGCCTCGTAGAGAGTCAAAACCTCAGACCCCAGCCCAGGCCCGCTGAGTCCGAGCCAGCTCTTCAACAACACTCTGCAGGACTCACCTACACATCCAAGCTTAAGATGCACTGACCCACAGAGCGCTGTGGGAATAGGGGATCCTGCAGGGTCGCTGTGCGAGGGCCTGAAGGGGTGGGATTGGGGGGAATGGGAGAGGGGTGGAGGAGGGAGGGGGCCAGGGATATACATATGACTAATCTGGGAACATACATATCTGTAAACAACAAAACTCTATAAAAATAAAAAGTAAAATAAAAAGAAAATAATAAAAAAAGAACCACTGACCTAGAGATTTCCCTGGTGGTCCAGTGGTTAAGGGTCTGCCTTCCAATGCAGGGGACTGGGGTTCAACTTCCGGTTGGGGAACTAAGATCCCACATGCCACGGGGCACCTAAGCCTGCACACCTTGACTACAGAGACAATGCACCTCAACTAAGACCTGATGCAAACAAATAAATATTATTCTAAAACAATAAAGAAGCACTGATTTAATCCAAATGCCTTATTCTACTAATGAGGAAACCAAGGTTCAGGGAGGGGAATAAGCTCACCCCAGCTCATGCCCAGTTTCAAGTGAAACTACCAACACAGCTTAGAACCCAGCCCCAGGCTCTGTTCTGCGTCTTCTGTACGCTGCTTAGCTGCCCGCCCTTGGGTCGCATTTCTCTCTTCCTGCACGGGGAAGCTCCTACAGGGAGGAAGCTGCCTGGAGAGGGCTGGATCCCGGGCCCCCTTCCCACCGGCTGTCACTCAGTCTGAAACCTTTCTCTAGGCAACCGCACATCTCCTGGGTGCCTTAGACAAACCACAGGTCCCAGGCCAGCCCTTGCATGCTGCATGCTTTCATGCTTGCCTGCATGCTTTCATGACTGACACGTATGAGCCAGAACCTCTAGGACAGCTAAGTCCTCAGTGGGCCCAGCAGCCGGAGCAGCTCCACCCAGCCTGTCTGTGCTACACACACGGCCCCCAGACGCACTGAGGGTCAGGTTCACCCGGGGCCGGGCAGCCGCTCAGGGAGGCCTTGCCATGTGGAGGAAAGCTCAGGCAGAAGTCAGGGGCAGCATCTGGCTCCTAGTCCTGACGCCAAATGATAGGACCTTAAATTTATTTTTATTTATCTTTTGGCCACACCTTGCAACATGTGGGATCTTAGTTCCCCGACCAGGGATTGAACCCATGTCCCCCGAAATGGAGGCTCAGATTCTCAGCCACTGGACTGCCAGGGAAGCGCCCGCCATGATAGGATCTTAAATAGATCCTTCTCCTTGTGTCACTGGGTGACTGGGAGAATCAACGACACGCAGCTGTACTGAGGGAGCCCTGCTTGCCACAGGCCCCTGGAGGACTCTCTGTGAGGTCGTGATAAAGACAATGTCCTGTACACACAGAGGGGGCCAGGGCTGTCACCCCCCAGCTGGACCCGGCGCCCTCAGCCTGTGCCGGGGCTCCGGGCTGGGCAGTGCCCGGTCTGCCTCTTCAGCACCTCCTGCAGCTCCAGCCACACAAACCGGGCACAGCAAGCCTCAGAACCAGAAGCTAAGCTGAGCTCCTTTCCTAGGTCTGCGTGATGAGGAAGCCCAGCAGAGGTGGACCCTGAAAGCCGCTCAGCAAGTGCTGGCAGGAGCAAAGACAGAAGGGAAGAGGAAGAGAAAAGACGCGCCGGCTGCCCCACGCCCCACCACGGCCCTCACCTGCGTGCAGTATCCGTGCGCGCCAATCAGCTGGCTGGTAGGGACGTCGAAGTCCTGGCGGATGCTGGAGAACAAGAACAAAGGGCTGTTAACACATCTCTGCCTGACTCTGGCTGCCAGGGGCTCCCCTCAGGCTTCAGGCTGAGGCCCAGGATTCCAGCTTTGGCAGGACCCTGAGCTTCGGTGCTCGGTGCCCTCCCCGGTGCTGGAGCCCGGGGCTCCCTCCGCTCTGGGCCGCGGCCTCCACTCTGGCCTCACTGGGCCCTCTGCAGACACCAGAGCTGGGTGACAGAGCACCGAGGACCCTGGGTTTGGAATCAACGCCCTGCCTTCACACTCCAACTGTCGTTTACTGGTGGTGGGGACTTGGATATGCCTTGCCATTTCTGTCCTCAGTCTGCAAGTCAGTTAATTGGGTGAATGGCTTTGAATGCCTCCTTGAGTCCTAAAACAATAGCTGTCACCACGTGGGCATAGACCCAGTAGGACCCTGTACCAGGCTGATGGCAACCATTATTCCCAAAACCCTGAGTGAGAACCCAGGCTCCAAGAAGGACCGACTTGCCCAGGGCACTCGGCTCATGGGTGATAGAGCTGGGGGGGGACCTGCCTGCCAGACTGGGAGGCCTGTGCTCCCCTCACCCCGTGTCACTCCTGTGGCTCCTCCACCTTCAGAATGGGTGTCCCCCGAGAAGCACAAGGTGAAAAGCCCCTTGGCCAAAAGAAACCCATCAAACGGAGAGAAAGAGGCTTCTAGGGCTGTGTGCTATTGGGGGCCAGAACAATGCGGGGTGTCAGGTCGGCAGCGGCCCTGTCACATGTGAGGTCAGCACCAGGAGGCAAGCCCCCCGTCCCTGAATCTCCAAACCATCATACTGTCTAGAAAGCCCACCATAAGGACATTACTCCTCTGACCCCAAAGTGAATCCCTCAGGACACAAAGCATTATTGCTGAACAGAGCCATGGGGTGAGGAGTAAGAAAGGAGTTCCCCTCCACAGGAGAGCAGGTCAAACCTCGAGCCACCGGGGAAAGAGAACTACTGTATTTTATAGACATAGAAGGGCTTTCCAGGAGGTGCTAGTGGTAAAGAACCCGTCTACCAGTGCAGGAGATGTAAGAGACATGGGTCCCATCCCTGGGTCAGGAAGATCCCCTGAAGTAGGAAATGGCAACCCACTCCAGTATTCTTTCCTGGAAAATGCCATGGACAGAAGAGCCTGGCGGGCTATAGCCCAGGGGGCTGTGAAGAGCTGGACACAACTGAGCTTTTACAGACGTCTGAAAGAAGTTCAGGCAAGTTAACACCGGGGGTTGGAGGGTGTTATGTGAGGCCAGGGAGCTGGCTCCCCCGACGACCGCCCGCCCAGCATGGGCCATGGCCTGGCTTGCCCCCTACATCCCCACCCCAAAGACAGAGGCAAGGGGGTGGCCCAGAGGTAGGAAGAGCCGAGCAATCATGACGTTTTGTTTTTCCTTTTAGTGGAAGAGAAGAAAAAATCTGGTCTCAATTTCATGTTTTGAATCTAAGATCTGCCATAAACCCATAAATCTAAAACACGCACCCCGGTCCCACCTTAGAAACCCCAGCTCCACGACTCCATGAGAGGAACCCTTTCTTGTGGTTTTTACTAACTGTGGCCAAACAGGGATGGCCCGTGGTCCACACGAGAGGACGCGCTGGGTTGGCACCATGGGGCCCAGCCGAGAACCACGGAGGCTGGGGGTCCTTGGGAAGGGCCTTGGAGGCTGACCCACCAGACACGGCCCAGCAGGCCTGGGAAGGAGCCAGCTATGGGGGTTGGGGGGGAAAATGGCCGAGGGCAGCAGGCAGCTGGCGTGGGCTCGGGCAGAAGAATTGATGGAAATGCTCCTCGTGGCACACACAGGCATCTTCTGAAGGGAAGAAAATAAGCCCAGAGGAGCCCCGGGTGGACTGATAAGTATCGCTGGCCCCGAGCCACCCCAAAGCTTTCAGAAGCGGTCTGGTCTTCGGAATCTCACAGCCTCGTGTTCACCCAGCGGGCCTGAGCGCCTGCGTCAGCCGAGAGCAGAGGGACGGGCAGAGAGGACAATGGGAGGAAATGGCAATTGCATCCTTAGGTGCAAACATGATGGGAAACTCAGAAGGAGATGCAGACATTAAAAGGGAGAGCATCTGTATTTCATTATTAGGGTATTAGGGAGACGCCAAGCAGCAGCTTATGGCTTAAGAGATTTACAACTTTGGCAAATCTAGATGCCCAGACCTCCCTCCAGGGGAAATCCCTGGAGAGCCGAGAGCGAGGAATCCCGAGGTAAAGACATAGCGGCTTCTGCTCTGCCCAGAGACGAGGCGACTCACACGGCAGGGCCAGCCCCGGGCCCGAGGTCTAGCCCCAACTCGCCATGTGGCCACAGACCTCCCCTCTCTGGGCCCCACTGTGCCCTTCTGTACTATGAGGGGCTTGCCCAAGGTCATGCAGTGTCCTGGGAGCAGGGGTTGAATCAAAGAGGGGCTGCTGGGCTCTGAAGTCCCTTCCTCTGAGCTTAGAGTTACAAGCTGCGATGGGCCCTCCCCTGAGACTGACCACCATTCCAGACTAACAAGCAGTTATTACTTCCATGTCCTCCTGGGGGGCCAGACAGCACTGGACCCCAGGAGAACTGTGCAGAGCCCGAGGACCCAGGCACCAGACTGGGTGACAGGAGCCAGGAGGAGCCAGGGCCTGATGAAGTGTGCCCCCCGAGACTGTCCTGTACTGGGGACTCCCTCCAGGAATAGGAGCGTGTCTGGACTTTAGACTGCAGGAAGCACAGAGTGGTGGGAGCCTGGGTGGACCTGCCCAAGACCTGGACGCTTGCAAGGAGGCGCTTGGCCCGAGCCTGCCTGCCACAAACCTCCTCAGTGTCCTGGAAGCCAAGGGCCAGAACACGGACCAATGGTCTGGGGCGATGGCTCGACGCTGGCGGTGTCCAGTCCCCCTGCTGACAGAGGAGGGGGCTCCACAAGGGTGCCGGCGAGGACGGCTTCTCCCAACTCTGCCTTCACCGGGAGCCTGAGACACTGCCCTGCACCAAGAGACAGGATGTGGAGGGTGCCAGGGCTCGCGGATCCCCCTGGACCCAGCAGCTTGCAGATGGGAGAACGGACGGTCAGAGACAAGACACAGCTGGCCTAGAGGGACAGACAGCTGCCAACCCACATTCAGCCTGAAGCTGGTCTGAGAGCCCCATTGCTTCTGTCCAGCCTTCCGTCCAGCACGGGGCTCAGAGGGGCAGAGCGTCTCCTGCTGATGGGCTTACAATGCACAAGGCTCAGACCTGCAGAGTCTACTGTCTCTGAGGCTTTCGGGGATTCCGCCCTCCCTAAAGTCTTGGGGGCCAGCAGGCAAGAACCTCTACCTCCGTTCTGATGGGGGAACTGAGGCCCAGAAAAGAGAAGAGACCTGGGGTCGTGCAGAGTCGGCAGCACGGGGCCGTGTGCCCGACACTGCCATCACGCCATGTGGCCCAAGACACGGCCCAGCTGGCCAGCCTCTCCGGGAGCCCTGCCACCCCTCTCCGGGTCCCCATCCTCCCTGGCTGGGACAGAGCTGGTCCCTGCGCTCCAGAGCCTCCCCGACACACGACTGAACAGGTGAATCTGGGCTTGTTGTGCAGAAATTTCTGAATAATAATAATAATAATAATAATTTCTGAATAAGAAGGAAAATACGTCCTAGAAATAGGGTTCTGGTCTATAGCCCAAATTCACCTAAAATCAGTGTCAACAAGCAGCGGGGCCAGTGGCCAGCTCCGTCCTAGACTTGCTGAGTGACCTCGGGCAAGTCACTGCCTCGCTCTCTGCCTGTGTCTTCATTTACACAACCAGAGGCCTAGAGCGAAAGTTCTCCAGGGACCTTCCAGGATGTGAACACGTGTGCCTGGTCTACGCCTCTGATATTTAAAGCATCATGCCTAAAAATAGTCGGTAATTATCCAGCTATTTTTACCGAGAAGATCTGACCAGCCACCTCGCCTCCACCTCACCCTAGGGTGCCAGGCCCAGGGCGCCCCCACACCCTACTCATCAGCTCCTGCCTGTCCCTCTCAGGAGACCCTCCCCTAGAGACTGTGCCTTCCACTCCACTCCCGGTCACCTGCAGTGGCCTCCCGAATCCATCGCCTATGGGTGGGACTTCTGTCAACTCTCGGGGGCAACATCGACAGTGAGAGGCCAGCTGCGGAACAACTAAGAGGACCTGGCTCTGAAGCCAGGGAGACTGGACCTCCAGCCCCAGCTCCTCCCCTCTCTGAGCCTCAGTCTCCCCACCTGCACAATGGGCATGAAGATACCTCTTTTTATCACAGACTACTGTGAGAACTGGATGAGATGAACTATATAAAGCACTTGACATTTGGTAAATGGCAGAGGTCTCCTGCTGATGGGCTTACAATGCACAAGGCTCAGACCTGCAGAGTCTACTGTCTCTGAGGCTTTCGGGGATTCCGCCCTCCCTAAAGTCTTGGGGGCCAGCAGGCAAGAACCTCTACCTCCGTTCTGATGGGGGAACTGAGGCCCAGAAAAGAGAAGAGACCTGGGGTCGTGCAGAGTCGGCAGCACGGGGCCGTGTGCCCGACACTGCCATCACGCCATGTGGCCCAAGACACGGCCCAGCTGGCCAGCCTCTCCGGGAGCCCTGCCACCCCTCTCCGGGTCCCCATCCTCCTGGCTGGGACAGAGCTGGTCCCTGCGCTCCAGAGCCTCCCCGACACACGACTGAACAGGTGAATCTGGGCTTGTTGTGCAGAAATTTCTGAATAATAATAATAATAATTTCTGAATAAGAAGGAAAATACGTCCTAGAAATAGGGTTCTGGTCTATAGCCAAAATTCACCTAAAATCAGTGTCAACAAGCAGCGGGCCAGTGGCCAGCTCCGTCCTAGACTTGCTGAGTGACCTCGGGCAAGTCACTGCCTCGCTCTCTGCCTGTGTCTTCATTTACACAACCAGAGGCCTAGAGCGAAAGTTCTCCAGGGACCTTCCAGGATGTGAACACGTGTGCCTGGTCTACGCCTCTGATATTTAAAGCATCATGCCTAAAAATAGTCGGTAATTATCCAGCTATTTTTACCGAGAAGATCTGACCAGCCACCTCGCCTCCACCTCACCCTAGGGTGCCAGGCCCAGGGCGCCCCCACACCCTACTCATCAGCTCCTGCCTGTCCCTCTCAGGAGACCCTCCCCTAGAGACTGTGCCTTCCACTCCACTCCCGGTCACCTGCAGTGGCCTCCCGAATCCATCGCCTATGGGTGGGACTTCTGTCAACTCTCGAGGGCAACATCGACAGTGAGAGGCCAGCTGCGGAACAACTAAGAGGACCTGGCTCTGAAGCCAGGGAGACTGGACCTCCAGCCCCAGCTCCTCCCCTCTCTGAGCCTCAGTCTCCCCACCTGCACAATGGGCATGAAGATACCTCTTTTTATCACAGACTACTGTGAGAACTGGATGAGATGAACTATATAAAGCACTTGACATTTGGTAAATGTCACTTCCTTTTTCCTATAACAGCCATAACAACAACAACAAAAAAATAACAATGACTGAGAGGTCACGATTCCTGGAACTTCAACTATTGATATCATGGCCAAGAGCCCAGACCAGCGGCCCCGATCCCAGTGACTGCACTGGGCCTATGAGTATCTGAAAAGGATCTTGATACGGCAAACACTGACTCTTTTCTCAACGGGACTGACAGGGAGTGGACAATAAGTCAGAACACCTGGGGGTCGGGTCCCTCTGCCACCTGTGCTCGGTGACCTTTGGCAAATTGCTTTCTATCTCGGAGCCTTGGCCTGTTATCCCCTGATGCGGATAACAATAACCACCTCAAAGGGTTGCTGCGATAAGGGATAAGGCCATAAAAACGCCTTGCAACTGGGGGGGGGGAGGGTCCAGGGATATGCATATGAATGATCTGGGAACATACATGTTGGTGAACAACAAAACTCTCTAAAATCTTAAAATAATTTAAAAAAAAAAATAATAAAACACCTTGCAAACGCCAGACAGCCCCAGAGATGGGGGGAGCGGTGTTATTTCCATTCCGAAGAGGAAGGGGCTAGATGGGGACCCAGAACAGGGCAAGGTGTATGGACGGAGAGAGAGGGACCTGCCTAGAGTGAGCAAAAGCAGAGGTGCCCAAGCCCTTTCCTCTCCACCCACCTCTTCCGGTCCTCCCCCACAATCCAGCACCTTCCTTTCAGCCGCAGCTGGGGGAGTTATCCCCTGAGGCCTCTCCACTGGCCCTCGCCTGCTTCATTCTTGCTACCTGACACAACCCTTCCAACAAAGCTCTGCTAAATGTCGCCTCTCCCATAAAGAGACACCTCTCTCGCCCCAGAAGACATGTGCCCCATCTCTCCACGGACACCCTCTTCTGAAGAGCACCCCACCATCCATTGCTTTCCAGATGCACCAGCCTTGCATCATCAAACAGCAAGGACTGGGAGCGTCAGGTTTACACTGTGTCTGTCTGGCCCCACGACACCCAGAGCTGGGCTCTAACCCTGCAGGTGCACAGCAGATGGGCCCCGAATGACACGCGCCTGCCCACACCCACCCTGTGGTACGGCCTCTGGAAGCAGGGTCCCAGGCCATGGTCAGAGACAGGCAGACACAAGCTTCCCACCTAAGCTGCTGAAGCTAGACTGGAACGGAAGAGTCCTTCCCAAGGTGGACGGCCTCTCCCTCCTCCTGAGGCCAGTCCTCTCTACCTGGGCACCTTGCAAGCCCTTGGTGGAACGAGGAGGTGTAGCCTTGGGGCAAGTGGGCAGGGGTGCGGGATGCACTGAGCACCAGGAGACCCTCCCAGCTCCATCTCTAACCCAGGGTGGCCTGGGCTTGGTCGCCCTTCTCTGCCTCCAGCCCTCAGGCTCTGTGGGCAGACCTGCCGCCCTCAGCCATGCGCCGCTGGCCCTCACTGGCCATGACTTTCCATCTCAGCAGCTAGGACCAGAGCATGTCGGCTGAAATGCGGTGGAGAGTGAAGCCAGTGGACAAGCATCCGTCTGGGCTGGGACTCGCTGGGGTCGTGTTCCCATTCTGCTTCCCAGTGGGCAGACACGTCGAGCAGCGCCTGTCCTTCCTCCCCTAGCCCGGGAGACTCGGGTGATGGCGTCAACCATGTGCCAGCCTGCCTTGAACTCTCAGAGCCTTGGTCCCCACGTCTGCAAAATGGACTAATGGCCCCAGGCCCATGGGTCTGCCCCTTGGGGTACTGCCAGCCTCCAAAGCCTGGGGTGGGTTTCAGGCCGGCCTCAGCCGCGGGGGTGGGATGCCTGCTTCTGCTGGCCTCCAAACACCGCCGGGGACTCAGTTTCCGGAGGCCGTTCTAGGGACTGGGTGTGGGCAGACTCACACCATTTGGGGCCCATCTGCTGTGCACCTACAGGGGTCTAGGCCCCCTCCCTCTCTCCTCTACCTCCAGCGGATGCTGGGCTCCAGCACCTGGCTTCCTCAGGGTGAGGGAGCCAGCCAGAGAGCTGCAGGGCAGAGCTCTGGTCACTGCACAGGAGCTGGGTAACCCGGCAGCTAGAAGGTCAGTCGAAGGAAGTAGGGTCTGGGGGAAGTGTCTGCTGTTTCCAAGGACCAAGGTACAGGCAAGCCCTTTGGGCCTGCGTCCCACCCACCACCTTGGCCTCTTCAGACACATCTGCTGAAAGCCCTCACTCCACGGCCACCACTGTTGTTGTTCAGTCACTAAGTCGTGTCCGAATCTTTGCAACCCCGTGGACGGCAGCACACCGGCTTCCCTGTCCTCCACTCTCTCCTGGAGTTTGCTCAGATTCATGTCCATTGAGTTGGCCATGTCGTTTAAACCATCTCATCCTCTGCCTCCCCCTTCTTTGGCCTTCAATATGGCCTCCACTGGAATCTGAATCCAGGGTAAAGATGACTTGGAGTTCATTGAGAGAGTTCCTCTCCTCCTTCTCTGCCTCCAGCCCTCAGGCTCTGTGGGCAGACCTGCCGCCCTCAGCCATGCGCCGCTGGCCCTCACTGGCCATGACTTTCCATCTCAGCAGCTAGGACCAGAGCATGTCGGCTGAAATGCGGTGGAGAGTGAAGCCAGTGGACAAGCATCCGTCTGGGCTGGGACTCGCTGGGGTCGTGTTCCCATTCTGCTTCCCAGTGGGCAGACACGTCGAGCAGCGCCTGTCCTTCCTCCCCTAGCCCGGGAGACTCGGGTGATGGCGTCAACCATGTGCCAGCCTGCCTTGAACTCTCAGAGCCTTGGTCCCCACGTCTGCAAAATGGACTAATGGCCCCAGGCCCATGGGTCTGCCCCTTGGGGTACTGCCAGCCTCCAAAGCCTGGGGTGGGTTTCAGGCCGGCCTCAGCCGCGGGGTGGGATGCCTGCTTCTGCTGGCCTCCAAACACCGCCGGGGACTCAGTTTCCGGAGGCCGTTCTAGGGACTGGGTGTGGGCAGACTCACACCATTTGGGGCCCATCTGCTGTGCACCTACAGGGGTCTAGGCCCCCTCCTCTCTCCTCTACCTCCAGCGGATGCTGGGCTCCAGCACCTGGCTTCCTCAGGGTGAGGGAGCCAGCCAGAGAGCTGCAGGGCAGAGCTCTGGTCACTGCACAGGAGCTGGGTAACCCGGCAGCTAGAAGGTCAGTCGAAGGAAGTAGGGTCTGGGGGAAGTGTCTGCTGTTTCCAAGGACCAAGGTACAGGCAAGCCCTTTGGGCCTGCGTCCCACCCACCACCTTGGCCTCTTCAGACACATCTGCTGAAAGCCCTCACTCCACGGCCACCACTGTTGTTGTTCAGTCACTAAGTCGTGTCCGAATCTTTGCAACCCCGTGGACGGCAGCACACCGGCTTCCCTGTCCTCCACTCTCTCCTGGAGTTTGCTCAGATTCATGTCCATTGAGTTGGCCATGTCGTTTAAACCATCTCATCCTCTGCCTCCCCCTTCTTTGGCCTTCAATATGGCCTCCACTGGAATCTGAATCCAGGGTAAAGATGACTTGGAGTTCATTGAGAGAGTTCCTCTCCTCCTGTCTCCCAGCGGTAGTCCAAAGAGCTTGGCCTGTCAGGAGGGAGGGCCATTTACCGTTCAGCCTGGTCTCCGTGTCCCACCTGGAAAGCCCAGCTCCCTTCAGGGCTGCCAAGTAGTTGCTCTCTGTGTGAAGCCAGGGCACCCTGCCTGCTCTGGGCGGTTCTGCAGGCTCCCCCTTCCTGGGCTTAGGGGGTTTAGGGGGCGCGACAGGAGGGTAGAGGAGAATGCTGATGGGAATTCCCGTCTATCCCTTCCTTCCAGGACAGTGGGTCTGGGGCCATCAGGAGCCTGGGATTCTCAACCAGAACAGCCTCCCTGCTCAAATCCTTATGCCTCCATCCACTGGCCGGGTCAGCCCCACTGGGACCGGAACATTCGCCATTGCTGCTCTCCGTTTCTGAGGGTGATCTGCCGGGCCCAGATCGGACCCACCCCCAAGCTCACGCCTGCTCCAGCTCCTGGATATGTCCCGCCCCTCCAGATACTCATCACTCAACCCATCCCTTCCCCAGCCAGCGCGGTAGGTCCCTGGAGGTTCTGACCATCTTCGGGGGCTGCCCCTGAGTTCACAGGCCCCATGATGGGGGCAGCCCAGGCCTCGCTGCCATGAGGTATCAGGGGTCGGGGCACGGCTCCCTGGAGGACGGAGTACCAGAGGAAAGGCTCCAAGGAGCCCACCGGGCAGGAGGCTTCCCTGAGAACACGGCGCAGACAGACGGAAGAAGAGTGAAGAGAAAGAAGCAGGGACCCCCAGTCCCAAAGATACTGCTGCTAGGTTTCCAGATCCAGCCATTCCCAAAGCCCCAGGATCTGATATGAATTAATTAATAGCGCTGCTTTCTGCGTGCGCTGGCCAAGAACTGCCTTTCTGTCACTGGCCTTTGCATGACCAACACTCACGGCTGGCCTTCAGTTCCAGGCTGTTTCACTGTGCTGTTTTCACTATGCGGGAGACGGTCACAAGGAACACAGAGCCTCATGGTATGGGGGCTGCTCCACACCCTCGGCGCCTGGCTGGGGCTGCTCAAAAACGACTTCAGCAAATAACAAAGTACTGGCTCTTTTGGACTTTCAAGACTGCCCTTGGGCATCCAGAGCTGCCGCTGGAATGAATGCCAAAGGTCTACTGAATGAAAAGGTTTTCTTCACAGGCCGTCTCCCCCCATCACCCGGGCTGAGGGGCACGGCCCAAGCCCTCCCTGTGCCAAGGGGCGGGCACACCCCTGCGCTGCGCTCTGCAGGCCTGGCACGGAGCTGGCCTCGACCCCAAAACCCCGAGCATCTTTGGAGCTTGTGAGAATGGGCTGCGGCGAGTTCTGGGCCAGGCGGTTTGGAGGGCAAGGCAATGAGCGGAACATGAAAGCCTGTGGGAGATTTACTGTAAGCAACTCGAGACGTTAGGAAAGAAAACAGACGGCTTGAAATCAAGCAGGGAATAATAAAATGTCTTCTCAATGGTTTGCGCTCAGCCTGGAGTCAACAAAACTCAAAGGCCAGCTTTGCCGCTGGTTCCTCCCGCCTCGGAGCCCGAGAGGCCAGGCTGCACCCGGCCACGTCTGCGTCCGTCCACGGCCCCCTCCCTCGGCTCCACCCGGCGCTGGGGACAGCCCGCCGACAGCGGGCAGGGACTCGGGTGTGACGGCCGCCCCGGGAGCCCAGGCCTGAGCCTCAGCGCCTTCTAGAGGAGAGACGGCCGTGCCCTCGGTCACACGCACACTCTGGCACGTGCACAAACAAGTCAGCCTTCCCACAGTCCCAGACACACCACCAACACCCGCGGCGCCTCACGCCCAGCCCCGTGGACTCACTCGTCTCCCATCCACCCCCACCCCGCCACACACACACACAGACTCACACTGTTTGTGAGGAACACGGTGTGTTTCTCAGCAACCCCAACTTGGCTTCTCCTTAATAGCGCTGCTTTCTGCGTGCGCTGGCCAAGAACTGCCTTTCTGTCACTGGCCTTTGCATGACCAACACTCACGGCTGGCCTTCAGTTCCAGGCTGTTTCACTGTGCTGTTTTCACTATGCGGGAGACGGTCACAAGGAACACAGAGCCTCATGGTATGGGGGCTGCTCCACACCCTCGGCGCCTGGCTGGGGCTGCTCAAAAACGACTTCAGCAAATAACAAAGTACTGGCTCTTTTGGACTTTCAAGACTGCCCTTGGGCATCCAGAGCTGCCGCTGGAATGAATGCCAAAGGTCTACTGAATGAAAAGGTTTTCTTCACAGGCCGTCTCCCCCCATCACCCGGGCTGAGGGGCACGGCCCAAGCCCTCCCTGTGCCAAGGGGCGGGCACACCCCTGCGCTGCGCTCTGCAGGCCTGGCACGGAGCTGGCCTCGACCCCAAAACCCCGAGCATCTTTGGAGCTTGTGAGAATGGGCTGCGGCGAGTTCTGGGCCAGGCGGTTTGGAGGGCAAGGCAATGAGCGGAACATGAAAGCCTGTGGGAGATTTACTGTAAGCAACTCGAGACGTTAGGAAAGAAAACAGACGGCTTGAAATCAAGCAGGGAATAATAAAATGTCTTCTCAATGGTTTGCGCTCAGCCTGGAGTCAACAAAACTCAAAGGCCAGCTTTGCCGCTGGTTCCTCCCGCCTCGGAGCCCGAGAGGCCAGGCTGCACCCGGCCACGTCTGCGTCCGTCCACGGCCCCCTCCCTCGGCTCCACCCGGCGCTGGGGACAGCCCGCCGACAGCGGGCAGGGACTCGGGTGTGACGGCCGCCCCGGGAGCCCAGGCCTGAGCCTCAGCGCCTTCTAGAGGAGAGACGGCCGTGCCCTCGGTCACACGCACACTCTGGCACGTGCACAAACAAGTCAGCCTTCCCACAGTCCCAGACACACCACCAACACCCGCGGCGCCTCACGCCCAGCCCCGTGGACTCACTCGTCTCCCATCCACCCCCACCCCGCCACACACACACACAGACTCACACTGTTTGTGAGGAACACGGTGTGTTTCTCAGCAACCCCAACTTGGCTTCTCCTGGCTAAACAGCGTATGATTTGAGAGACTTGCTCTCTCTTTTGGGTTCCCACGTGAAGCCCTGAGTGGCACCAGATCACCCTGCAATGGTATCAAAGGGTTCAGCAAAGCTAAACCTGAACCCCAGAGCAGGGAGGCCCTGCACACTGCTCCAGAGAGGGGTCTCTGGGCACCAGGGAGGTCCTGGAACCCACTGGCAGGACACCCCCGTGGCCTGGAATCCCCCACGAGGCACCCGGCCCAGACTGAGGGCAAGACAGGCATGGGGCACAGAGGCTCCTGAGCAGAGCCGCGGCACTCGGCACCCGAGCCCGCCACCCCCCGGGGCCCCGCCAGGCCCACCACAGGTACTTCTGCATTGAGTCCTGTGAGGTGGAAATCATCGTCCCCATTTTACAGAGTAAGAAACTCGGGCTCAAAGGAGCACGGAGTCAGGCATGAAACCACGTCTGTTTTACTCCCAAGTTCAAGTCTTGAAACAATAAACCCAGAGAGCCTCGGCTGCCCGGGCTGAGCTCTGTGGCTTTGGGGCAAGGCCCTCGCCTCTCAGAGCCTCGTCTCCTCATCTAAAAGACAGAGACGGCGACCGTGGGCTGCCTTGGGGACGACCCGCGTCTTGTGTAAAATGTTACAGCAAAGGATCTGGCACGTGGGCTATCTTCCTAGATATTGGTCGCTGTCCTTCCTGCTGATGAGAACGTTCTCTATGCTGTCTTCTTAGAAGAAGGGAAAAGGGGAACCGCAGGCGTAAGACGAACAGGGCCAACACAAAAGGAAGTCTCTGGTAGGTCCTCCTGGAAGGCGGGGCCAGGCCGGCCAGAGCTGCCCCGCGAGGCTTCGGAACCACTGGTCTCCAGGACGCCGGGAAGGGCCTTGGGGGCCCTGAGCAGGAGAGGCTGTCTACATCCTCCCTCCAGGGCCGAGGGGAAGGAGGGCACCCCGACTGCACGGCGTGTGCACCTGTGGGTCTGAGTATGCGCATGTATGTGTGTGTCTCTTTCTGTGTCTGTGTGTGTGGAGGCGGGGGCGTGGCAGCGCTGTGACTGCGGGCCCACGGGCACGAGGCTGTGTGGGTTCGGCGGGGCCGCCTCCCCAGCACAGGTGGCCCGCAGGCGCCACGGCCGAGGCAGCCACCGAGGCCTCTGACTTGGTCGGTGGGGCGGGGAGGTGGCAGAAGCCGCCCCAGCAGTCCAGCTCCGAACAGCTTGAAGCGGAGCCTGGGTGTGGGGCTCCGAAGGCCCCTCAGAGGGGCACGGCTGCCGGAGTAGTTCCCTAAGGAGCACGCACGTGAAACAGGAGCCCGGCTCCCAGGCGGGCAAGCCCCGTGGCACCAAGAGCAGAGGCACCCTAAGTGCAGACACCTGGACTCCCAGAGCCAGGGGGTCCCCATGCAGATGGGGAAACGGGCCCAGAGGACTGCAGAAGGGCCTGGTCCTCCCACTGGGGAGCTCAAGAGACTCACCCACACACCCAGCAGCCCAGGGATTAGCAAACCCAGGCCTGGGAGAAGGCAGCGTGGCGGCTTAGAGTCTCCGTGCACGTGAACCCCACCAGGAATGAATCATATCATTATGGTAGGATTAGAAGAAAAATGCCATTAGAAAGTGCACACACATGCATTAATAAGGTCAGCAGCAGCCAGCAGTAGGCTGGCCAGCAGCACGCGGCTGCAGAGCCCCGGCCTCCTCCTCCGACCTGACCCGAGGGCCCCTGGGGAAGGCAGACAGGGCCCACCCAGGCCCGAGAGTGGGCAGCAAGCGTCCCCTTCTACCAGGTCCCCTCAGCCGAGTGTGGGCACCCCCATGGCTACTCTGTCCACCTCCCCTGCCCAGGGCTGCTCCCAAATCTTCCCCACACCATGCACACCGTCCTTCTCCGCCAAGTACATTTCACTCCACAAAGTGAAAATTCATTCTCCCAGCTCTCCACACCCTCTCGGGTCTGCCCTCGGCTTGGAAGTGGATGGGCCAATTGATTGCACTTTACAAACCTATTGATATGCTATTAATATGCTACCCTCCCTGGCGACATAATGCCCAGGTGACCAACACGGAAAAGAGGCCTAGAAAGCTCCCGGGGAATGAGAGTGATGGCGGAGCTCCAACCTTCAGGCAGCCCGGGAGCCTGCGCTTCACAGGGAGGCAGATACAAGTTGGAGACCCAACCTTCCTCCTCCCCCAGCCTCCAAGGCCCCGCCTGCTCAGCCCCCCAGAGTTGGCTCTCGACACACGCCTGGAAGGCTTTGGGACTGCTCTGGCCTACAGCGCATCCGCAGGGCCCTCCGGCATCTCGCTGCACTCTGCCTCAACTGTCCAGCCCCGCGCATGTCCAGAGGAGCCCCCCTGTGCCCTCAAGAATGCCCCCACTGCAGTGTGGCTGGGACCCCAGATCCACCCGCCCCCGGCACACGCGGGTAGACAGAGGAGAAGGTAGCGCGCACATGTGTGTGCAGAGGACCTAACTGTTCGCCCCCGCACAGCCTACTGCCCCAGTCCACTGCTCCATTTGTCCTTTCAACCGGGTTCACAAAGCACCCACTACGTGCCAAGCTCTGCAGTGACTGGACAGACGCGCCCGGCTCTGGGAACTGAGTGGGGACGGTACTCACAGCTCTGTGGTCCTGGACAGGATGGCCGACAGGGTGAGCAGGACACAACCATGGGGGCCTGCTTCAAACTGCGAAGAGGAGAAAGGAGTGAGAACCCGTCAAGTGTCTGCACCTCCCTCTTCCCGGTGCCTGGGAGGTCACACCCCAGGGAGCAGCCTGACTCCAAGCCAGCCAGCGACTTCAAGTCGGGTCCCAGAGGCTGCCAGGTGGCCCCACGGTAGGCCCCATGCAGGTCTCCCAAACCAGACTCCCAAAGGGACGAGGAGCACCCGAGCCTGAGTGACAACAGAGCAGAGGCAGTGCCCTCTACCTCTGCCCCAAGGAGCCATCCACGAGCGCCGAGCCCCAGAAGCTTGTGGACAGCGGTGGCCGGGGCAGCCTCCACCACCGTGCCTGTGCCTCCGGCTTGGAAGTGGATGGGCCAATTGATTGCACTTTACAAACCTATTGATATGCTATTAATATGCTACCCTCCCTGGCGACATAATGCCCAGGTGACCAACACGGAAAAGAGGCCTAGAAAGCTCCCGGGGAATGAGAGTGATGGCGGAGCTCCAACCTTCAGGCAGCCCGGGAGCCTGCGCTTCACAGGGAGGCAGATACAAGTTGGAGACCCAACCTTCCTCCTCCCCCAGCCTCCAAGGCCCCGCCTGCTCAGCCCCCCAGAGTTGGCTCTCGACACACGCCTGGAAGGCTTTGGGACTGCTCTGGCCTACAGCGCATCCGCAGGGCCCTCCGGCATCTCGCTGCACTCTGCCTCAACTGTCCAGCCCCGCGCATGTCCAGAGGAGCCCCCCTGTGCCCTCAAGAATGCCCCCACTGCAGTGTGGCTGGGACCCCAGATCCACCCGCCCCCGGCACACGCGGGTAGACAGAGGAGAAGGTAGCGCGCACATGTGTGTGCAGAGGACCTAACTGTTCGCCCCCGCACAGCCTACTGCCCCAGTCCACTGCTCCATTTGTCCTTTCAACCGGGTTCACAAAGCACCCACTACGTGCCAAGCTCTGCAGTGACTGGACAGACGCGCCCGGCTCTGGGAACTGAGTGGGGACGGTACTCACAGCTCTGTGGTCCTGGACAGGATGGCCGACAGGGTGAGCAGGACACAACCATGGGGGCCTGCTTCAAACTGCGAAGAGGAGAAAGGAGTGAGAACCCGTCAAGTGTCTGCACCTCCCTCTTCCCGGTGCCTGGGAGGTCACACCCCAGGGAGCAGCCTGACTCCAAGCCAGCCAGCGACTTCAAGTCGGGTCCCAGAGGCTGCCAGGTGGCCCCACGGTAGGCCCCATGCAGGTCTCCCAAACCAGACTCCCAAAGGGACGAGGAGCACCCGAGCCTGAGTGACAACAGAGCAGAGGCAGTGCCCTCTACCTCTGCCCCAAGGAGCCATCCACGAGCGCCGAGCCCCAGAAGCTTGCGGACAGCGGTGGCCGGGGCAGCCTCCACCACCGTGCCTGTGCCTCCGGCTCATGATCGCATCCAAGCCTGTCCCGGGCCGGCGTGATAAACTCTGTTATCACTGCCCTCTGCCGTGCGAGGACACGGCGGCTGAGAAACTGAGCGACTGGCCCGAGGTTATACAGCTTGTGGGTGGCCCACTGCGCATCCAGGGGGCTCCGTCTGATCCAAATCCCAATTGCGCCCGGGCAGGGAGCAGGTTGGAGGAAGGTTGGAGGGGTGGGTGCCAGGGAGATGAGCATGGCAAGTGCAAGGTTTTGCTGTCCATTGTGAATGTTTTTAGATTAATTTTAACAGTTTTTTAAAGATTGCACTAAAATACTGTTTATGCCGATGACTGGGGTGTAGTGGACCCCTTGGAATTTGGGGAGCACCTCACTCATTCTCCCCTAGTCTCGACCCTGGTTTGGAGCCTGGGGTCTGGCTGCTTGGGTTGACATCCCGGCTCTGCCACTCCTGGCTGTTGGACCACAGGGCCATTTCTTAAGCTCTCTGCCCCTAGTCTTCTCATCTGTAAAACACGAACAGTACGAACGGGAGCCTTCCTCAGGAGCGGGTTGTGAGGATTAAGTGAGATCATCCATGTAAAGCACTTCAGCCAAAGCCCGACACCAGCGTCAGCTGTCAGCATGGTGCTGGGTCCTCACTGCCCACCCGGCCCCAGGCGACTGGGGGGGACACTGTCACCTTCGCATCCTGGAGAAAGCCATCTCCCAGCTCTGAATGAGAGGGAAACCCTCACGCATCCCACTATGGGGATGATACCACTTCTGTGAATTACTGGTGGAAATGCTGCCTGCAATAACAGTCAGTGTTCCTTATGGGTGATCAGTTTGTTTTTGAACTTAAAAAAAAAGCTCACTTTTCTGGAACAATGAGAATCATATAACTTATCAGATTTCCATTTAGCCTTGGCTGCCAGGAAGCTCAGAGCCAAATATGACGTCAACTACTCAAACTATTTTAGCTCAAGGTGACTTTTTATGCCCCCAAAAGAAAGGGACGAGGAGCACCCGAGCCTGAGTGACAACAGAGCAGAGGCAGTGCCCTCTACCTCTGCCCCAAGGAGCCATCCACGAGCGCCGAGCCCCAGAAGCTTGCGGACAGCGGTGGCCGGGGCAGCCTCCACCACCGTGCCTGTGCCTCCGGCTCATGATCGCATCCAAGCCTGTCCCGGGCCGGCGTGATAAACTCTGTTATCACTGCCCTCTGCCGTGCGAGGACACGGCGGCTGAGAAACTGAGCGACTGGCCCGAGGTTATACAGCTTGTGGGTGGCCCACTGCGCATCCAGGGGGCTCCGTCTGATCCAAATCCCAATTGCGCCCGGGCAGGGAGCAGGTTGGAGGAAGGTTGGAGGGGTGGGTGCCAGGGAGATGAGCATGGCAAGTGCAAGGTTTTGCTGTCCATTGTGAATGTTTTTAGATTAATTTTAACAGTTTTTAATGATTGCACTAAAATACTGTTTATGCCGATGACTGGGGTGTAGTGGACCCCTTGGAATTTGGGGAGCACCTCACTCATTCTCCCCTAGTCTCGACCCTGGTTTGGAGCCTGGGGTCTGGCTGCTTGGGTTGACATCCCGGCTCTGCCACTCCTGGCTGTTGGACCACAGGGCCATTTCTTAAGCTCTCTGCCCCTAGTCTTCTCATCTGTAAAACACGAACAGTACGAACGGGAGCCTTCCTCAGGAGCGGGTTGTGAGGATTAAGTGAGATCATCCATGTAAAGCACTTCAGCCAAAGCCCGACACCAGCGTCAGCTGTCAGCATGGTGCTGGGTCCTCACTGCCCACCCGGCCCCAGGCGACTGGGGGGGACACTGTCACCTTCGCATCCTGGAGAAAGCCATCTCCCAGCTCTGAATGAGAGGGAAACCCTCACGCATCCCACTATGGGGATGATACCACTTCTGTGAATTACTGGTGGAAATGCTGCCTGCAATAACAGTCAGTGTTCCTTATGGGTGATCAGTTTGTTTTTGAACTTAAAAAAAAAAAAAAGCTCACTTTTCTGGAACAATGAGAATCATATAACTTATCAGATTTCCATTTAGCCTTGGCTGCCAGGAAGCTCAGAGCCAAATATGACGTTCAACTACTCAAACTATTTTAGCTCAAACTTCTGGTAATATTATCTGTTCTTTTTATCAAAATACAGACTTTATCAGAGGAAGACAAATACTGTATGTTATCACTTATATGTGGGATCTAAAAAATAAAATGAATTAACATAACAAACTAGAAACAGACTCACAGACCAGTAGGGAGAGGAAAGCAGGGAGAGGAAGGGTACGGGGCGGGGACTAAGAGGTATGAACTATCATGTATAAATAAATCAGCAACACAGATATATTGTATAGCACAGGAAAATAAAGCCATTATTTTAGAGTAACTTTAAATGGAGTACAGTCTATAAAAATACTGAATTGCTACTATGTTGTACACCTGAAATATACTGTAAATCAACTATATGTCAATCAAATATGTACACAATTTCTAAATATTACATATCTACACACACATATATACAATCTTTATTTTCACTCTAATTTAATTATTCATTCCCAAAAAATATATTAATGGATAAACTCTGCCAGAAGGATGTGCTGGCTAAAGCTGTACCTGGGAACAAAGTGGACATAGGTTTGCCCACTCGAGAAGTAACTCAGGAAAGAAAGAATAATGAGCAGCTTTAAAAAGCCGGGGGAAAGGGCTTTGTGCTGATGGAAACACAAGGTTCTCTGGAAACCCACAGGAAGGGCCTCCTTGGAGCAGGGCTGCCGTGAAGGAAGGAACACAGATGCTTGCTGTGAGCCTAACTCTGTGCAAACACGGAGAACGACGACTATGCTCAGGCCAGCACTGTCCACGGTCCTGGGGACGGCTCCAAGGGGGCCTCACTCTGAGCCGTGGATACACCCCTCTGTGTGGTCGGGCTAGGGGACACTGGACGTGACCCCCCTGGGGCATCTGACCTTTGCCGGAACACGACTGAACGGCACCAAATATCCCATTTTGCTTTAATAAACATTGATTAAAATTATCTCATCAAATTCCAGCCGCCAAGCCATGGAAGGCCACAGGGCAAAATGCCTGTGTTGAAAGGAGAGCCAGGCAGGCGAAGGGGCCGGAACCCACCAGCAGGGTCTGGAAACTTGTCTGGTACAGCTGGGGAAGAAGTGGCCGTTCCCCTGCGCGGCTCGAGCCCTGGAGAGACCCGAGTCCACCGAGAACCCCAGCAGGGGCGGGAGCCTCTCCCCAGCTCGCAGGGGGCGGCGGCCAGACATCTCACCACCAGGGTGAGCAGTAATGAAAACACGGCAAGGAGGCTGTTTATTTTGGGCAGAGCTGGTTCCGTGCTCATTTTCAGGCCTGGCACGAGGAGCCCCTTGTAGGCCCAGGCCATGAAAAATGAATTTGGTGAGGGTAGTGCTGAGACGGCTCAATTGCTTCCAGCAAAAACACAAATTCAACTGCAGGAGGGAAACACGGCCTTCCAGAGTGAGGGCCAAATATCGACCGCCCGTACCCGGGGACCAAGGCAGGGAGAGGAGGGGGGATCGCCCTGAGCCCAGCGGTGGGGCAGGAAGGAGGCGGCTCCCTCCGCTGCCAAAACTCTTTCTCATTCACGGTCTTGCTTCACAGGGTTTCATCAAAACGCTGGGGGACAGGGGCCAAGGCGGGAGGGAGACCCCATCTTATAGAAGAGGATGCTGACCATTTTGCTGCTGAAGGGTCACCCAGGGCCATCGGGGCAATGACGGGGCCTCACTCGCCCCAGGACCCCTCCTACGACCCATGCAGCCACACGGGGCTTCCAACTCGGCGTCACCAGGGGGCTGGGGATCTCACAGGGCATCCATCCCTGGCCTCGGCTCCGGCGGCTTCCTCTTGGCCACGCTTCCCTCGCATTTCTACCTGACGACAACGGACCTGTCTCAAGGCTGCCTTAAGAGATCGTGACCACAGAGATACAGTACCCACAGGGAAAGCTAACGACCACCGGGAACGTGGAGCAGGACGCGGGGCTCCAGCTGCTGGGCGCAGAGCTCTGAGGCGGCCCCGTCATCGACATCCACGTGTCACACAGGAGGAAACAGGCCCGGAGAGGGCAGGGAGGTGCCCGAGGTCACGGAGCCACCGAGGGCTGTGACCCAGCAGCCCACACAGGCACACGGCTCCAGCGACGCTGAGCCTCACCTGCCGAGCGTTCAGCAACCGCCCCCGCAAAGCCCCCCTGGCCCTCTGAAGGCTGGCTGGGTTCCGCCCCGTCCCACAGTCAGGAGCAGATGGGTGGCTCTCCCCCAGCAGAGGCTGTTCCAGAGGCCCTGGCCGGCCAGGCCTGGCTCCCGGGACACCACGCGAGGGCCTCTGCCATCAGGCTCTCCAGCGACGGCGCGCAGACCTCCAGCCCAGCCCGGGACTCCGCGTCCTCGGCACCTCCCCGGGCGGGTCGGGCCCTGCCCACTGACGAAGAGCTCTTTACCCGCAGAGGCAGCTGCTGGCCCTCGGACAGACAGACGGCTCTCGTGCCAACCCCGGATGGTGGCTTCCCTTCATCTGACCCCACTCCACCCCTGCTCTGCCCGTGCATGGGGGCGGCAGCTCCCCTTTACCTCGGCCACGGCCTGCCTTCCGGGATGCAGAGACAGAGGCCTGATCGTCTGCCTCCAAGCCCACCCTTCTCCAGCTGACACCACCCCGCCGCCCTGGCCTGGGCATGAAAGGGGAACAACCTCCGCGGACCAGCATCTCTTCCCCAGGGAAAGCAGAGGCTGAGCAAGGCGTACGCCCCACACGCTCAACCGCGGTTCGTACCTGATGGACGTTCTGCTGAAGAAAAGTCAGCAGCTCCTTGTAGCGGGTCAGACTGTGGAGTGTGAGCTGAGGAACACAAACACACAGGGTGAACGGCCCGCCCCACGCTGGGCGAGCTGCGGCGGCCCCGACCCCAGGAGCTAGCGGGCCCCCCTGGGGAATGACTGCAGTCAGAGTCGCGACCTCGGGAGCCGGGTGCCGAGGCGCTCCCGCGGCCGGTGTGATTTAAGGGCTGCAGGGCCCGGCTGGGGTCTCTGGGGCTGCCGCCCTGCAGCCACACGGGACCTGCCGCTGGAGATCCCAGGCTCTGAGACATCGTGGGACCAAAGCCAGGGAGCCGGCATCAGGCGCGGCTGACGGCCGGGGCTGTACCCTGCAGGCCGGTCACGGATCTCCGAGAAGCACTTTGGGGCCGGGGTGTCCGGGGGGTACAGGCCGGGTGACCCGTCCACGCCACCATCGCCGGCCAGGTGTAAGCCCAGCAGGCAGCGTCCTGAGTTCAGGGCGAAGCCGGGGTCGTGAGTCAGACAGGCCAGGAAAACACTTTCACAGAAAACATCTGACAAAGTGAGATCCTTAATTAAGATCTGAAGGTCACATACGTTCAAAAGGAAATAAAATAAAAGAGACGTTCTCAGTGACGAGGAGACTATGTGAGGGAAAGAGCTGCGGTTTCTGCATGGCCACGTGTCGCTCTTTTCTTTCCCGTCCTTGTCTTACTGGGGTCTGGCTTTGTGCCGGCGCTCTGTCCATCAGAGCTCTTCTCCGCTCTCTACGTCCTCTGCCCCCCACCCCCAGCATTCTCTCACAGCAAGCCCAGAGAGGATGCTGTGACGTAAGAGGGCACAGGAAAAGCCGGGGTTGAGCCAAAAGACGTTATGTACAGAATGTTGGGGGACCTCAGATTCTGCACCACCTCAGTGTGATAGGGCTCCTGTCAGCCTTTCAGCCATAAAGCCAGTTCTGGCTGGAGTTCATTCAAAAGCCACCCACCTCTGCCCCCACCCCAGTCCCAGGTGGAGGATCCTGCCGGCCTGGGCCTCGGGGAGGGCTGGCCCATCCCCAGCTGAGGGAGGATTTACTTATATGAAAGGAGACTGTCCCCAAACAAAGCCAAAGTTTGCGTGATAATGTTCCAGAAAGCCGTACTGTTTCTAAGACTCCATCTGCTTTGTATTTCCCTGTTGGACTGAACTGCTGTGTTCCCGAAGCCCTAAAAAGGAAAGGGAGATGCATGAGTCTCTGCTCAGAGAGAAGACATGCCCTAGAGCCAGGGCGAAACCACAGAGCCGCTCAAAGAGGACAAGCAGAAAGGTGGCCCAGAGGACAGAAGGCAGCCAAGTGCTTCTCGTTTTCCTGCTTTGAACTCACCCTTTCGACCGGTCCAGAGAACCCCACTGATGGGCGGGGGGAGTGGGACTGATATGGAGTGGACAAGAGGCAGCCGAAGGAGAGCCTGGGATAACCAAACCCAGATCTCCGAGAAGCACTTTGGGGCCGGGGTGTCCGGGGGGTACAGGCCGGGTGACCCGTCCACGCCACCATCGCCGGCCAGGTGTAAGCCCAGCAGGCAGCGTCCTGAGTTCAGGGCGAAGCCGGGGTCGTGAGTCAGACAGGCCAGGAAAACACTTTCACAGAAAACATCTGACAAAGTGAGATCCTTAATTAAGATCTGAAGGCCACATACGTTCAAAAGGAAATAAAATAAAAGAGACGTTCTCAGTGACGAGGAGACTATGTGAGGGAAAGAGCTGCGGTTTCTGCATGGCCACGTGTCGCTCTTTTCTTTCCCGTCCTTGTCTTACTGGGGTCTGGCTTTGTGCCGGCGCTCTGTCCATCAGAGCTCTTCTCCGCTCTCTACGTCCTCTGCCCCCCACCCCCAGCATTCTCTCACAGCAAGCCCAGAGAGGATGCTGTGACGTAAGAGGGCACAGGAAAAGCCGGGGTTGAGCCAAAAGACGTTATGTACAGAATGTTGGGGGACCTCAGATTCTGCACCACCTCAGTGTGATAGGGCTCCTGTCAGCCTTTCAGCCATAAAGCCAGTTCTGGCTGGAGTTCATTCAAAAGCCACCCACCTCTGCCCCCACCCCAGTCCCAGGTGGAGGATCCTGCCGGCCTGGGCCTCGGGGAGGGCTGGCCCATCCCCAGCTGAGGGAGGATTTACTTATATGAAAGGAGACTGTCCCCAAACAAAGCCAAAGTTTGCGTGATAATGTTCCAGAAAGCCGTACTGTTTCTAAGACTCCATCTGCTTTGTATTTCCCTGTTGGACTGAACTGCTGTGTTCCCGAAGCCCTAAAAAGGAAAGGGAGATGCATGAGTCTCTGCTCAGAGAGAAGACATGCCCTAGAGCCAGGGCGAAACCACAGAGCCGCTCAAAGAGGACAAGCAGAAAGGTGGCCCAGAGGACAGAAGGCAGCCAAGTGCTTCTCGTTTTCCTGCTTTGAACTCACCCTTTCGACCGGTCCAGAGAACCCCACTGATGGGCGGGGGGAGTGGGACTGATATGGAGTGGACAAGAGGCAGCCGAAGGAGAGCCTGGGATAACCAAACCCAGATCCACGGAGCGCGAACTCTGCCTCTCATCCACGGACGAGCCTATTTCCAGACTAAGGAATGCTGACCTGCCCTTCGATTTTAGGGACTTGACCCGTGTCTGTCCTTTTGGAGGACATCTGTTTACACAGCATCTGCAGGTGCAGCCCAGAAAGGCATAGACCAGAAGCGGTATTTAGGTTTGGGGCCACAAGCTTGCTGCGCAGCCTTCGACTAGCCACTGCCCCTCTCTGGGCTTCTGCTTCTTAATCTGTAAAGTGAGGGGAAATCGAATTGAATTCTCCCATCTGCGCTCAGGGTTGCCATGCAGATCCTGAGGGCCAGGGTTTGTAGGCTAACTGGAACATGGGTACCAAGGACAAGCACTCACTGAGAGCAACAGTGATGATGAGGATAGTACCCAACATTGGCCTGATACTTAGTACATGCCAGACCTGACCCTAAGTGCTTCATCACTTATTCATATAGATAAACGATAAAACTGTTCGATGATACTACCATTTAGGATAATACTTTTGTTTATACTGACTCATTCAATTCTCACAACCATCCCATTAAACGATCATTGTTCTCACCCCTATATCCCAGATGAGTAAATAGGCTAGGCACGGAGAAGTCAAGTCAATTAATCAAGGTCACACAGCCAATAAGCAATAGCCCTGGGAGTCAGCCTGATCTCTTAATTTAAAATGTGCCCCACCAAGGTTTGCGTGATAATGTTCCAGAAAGCCGTACTGTTTCTAAGACTCCATCTGCTTTGTATTTCCCTGTTGGACTGAACTGCTGTGTTCCCAAGCCCTAAAAAGGAAAGGGAGATGCATGAGTCTCTGCTCAGAGAGAAGACATGCCCTAGAGCCAGGGCGAAACCACAGAGCCGCTCAAAGAGGACAAGCAGAAAGGTGGCCCAGAGGACAGAAGGCAGCCAAGTGCTTCTCGTTTTCCTGCTTTGAACTCACCCTTTCGACCGGTCCAGAGAACCCCACTGATGGGCGGGGGGAGTGGGACTGATATGGAGTGGACAAGAGGCAGCCGAAGGAGAGCCTGGGATAACCAAACCCAGATCCACGGAGCGCGAACTCTGCCTCTCATCCACGGACGAGCCTATTTCCAGACTAAGGAATGCTGACCTGCCCTTCGATTTTAGGGACTTGACCCGTGTCTGTCCTTTTGGAGGACATCTGTTTACACAGCATCTGCAGGTGCAGCCCAGAAAGGCATAGACCAGAAGCGGTATTTAGGTTTGGGGCCACAAGCTTGCTGCGCAGCCTTCGACTAGCCACTGCCCCTCTCTGGGCTTCTGCTTCTTAATCTGTAAAGTGAGGGGAAATCGAATTGAATTCTCCCATCTGCGCTCAGGGTTGCCATGCAGATCCTGAGGGCCAGGGTTTGTAGGCTAACTGGAACATGGGTACCAAGGACAAGCACTCACTGAGAGCAACAGTGATGATGAGGATAGTACCCAACATTGGCCTGATACTTAGTACATGCCAGACCTGACCCTAAGTGCTTCATCACTTATTCATATAGATAAACGATAAAACTGTTCGATGATACTACCATTTAGGATAATACTTTTGTTTATACTGACTCATTCAATTCTCACAACCATCCCATTAAACGATCATTGTTCTCACCCCTATATCCCAGATGAGTAAATAGGCTAGGCACGGAGAAGTCAAGTCAATTAATCAAGGTCACACAGCCAATAAGCAATAGCCCTGGGAGTCAGCCTTCGATCTCTTAAGCGCTGTGCTCTCTAGAACACTGTGCCCCACCAAGGTGAGGCCTTTGTGTCCAAAGCCAGCAGACCTCCCATGTGGATTATGGGGTGGGGTTCCCCAGTAGTAGGGCAGGGCAGCAGCGGAAGGACCGCACTGGCTCCACCCCTGCCCTCTCACTTTGCTGAGTCTCCTCATCTGAGCAGAAGTTCAAGTGACAGAGCAAACGAAAGTGTGCTTCAGGGACTGGGCAGGGGGAAGTACACACAACTGAGTTAGCCTAGAGGCTGTTTTCCAGGGTCTTCAGAGTAGAGAAATACAGAGCGGAACAAGCTGCCCAGGGCCAGGGGTTTCCTCTGGTGGGGGGCATCCCCCAGTGCTCCCAGGGGACCAGGTCCCTGGATCTGACACCCTCTCGCCTGGGGCCATGTGGAGGGCCGGCCCTCTCCCAGGGTGGGGCTGCCCAGAACATCAGGCCGACTCTCTGGGCTCCCCCCAGCCTGGAGCACAGGGCAGGGGCCTGGGGGGACACAGACGGCCTAGCTGAGGAGACGGTTTCCCCAGGGCTGGGGTGGCACACAGCCAGCTCTCCGGCCTCAGGGCCCGCCCAGGGGGAGCAGAGGCAGCGTATCCCCAGGCAGCACTTACAGTGTGACCACAGCTCTCTCGTGGCTCCCGGCCCGCCACAGAATGTCTGCGATGGCCAGGGCCAGGCACTGGGTCCTGCAGGCATTTGAAGGCTGCAGCCTGAGGACAGAGAAGGAGATGTGTTTAAGCCTGTAAGGGCAGAAGTCAGAGACGGCACAACCGTGAGGCAGGCAGCCTGCCTGTCCTCTCCTTTCCCACCCAGAGGAGCCCTGCAGCCCGGAGGCCTGGGCAGGACCTAGGAGGAGGGGCCTCTGAAGAGGAGGACCAGGAAAGGAGCCGTGAGGGGAGCGGGCCCGACGGGCTGGAGGAACTGGCTGAGAAAATCACCCATGGGAGCCAAGGGGCCTCTGGAGACCTGGCAGGGCCCAGAGGTGTGAGGAAGGCTGGGAGTTCTGACAGAGCTGGGGGGACGGGGCCCGGAACTGCTGCCGCTCCACGCAGAGGCACGGCCCTGCCTGCCCTGACGTGAGCAGTCCGACACCCAGGCCCCCCGAGACAACGGCTCGTGCACACTGGCGCCCTGTGCTCCCCCGACTGATAGGAGATGAGACCCAAAGTTGAGAGGGAGCGTAGCCTGGCTCGCTGCTTAGACACAGGGGGCGGGCATGGGAGAAAGGAAGGATTCGTGATGACTGCAGAGTTTTGGGTGAGTGTGTGGGGGTGCCACCAGCTGAAACGTGGTGCACAAGGCGGGGAGGGCAGAGATAGGAGGTGCCTGCGGGACCCCTAAAGTTGCTCTAATGTTCAGGAGCACAGCATGGGCCAGGGGTTTCCTCTGGTGGGGGCATCCCCAGTGCTCCCAGGGACCAGGTCCCTGGATCTGACACCTCTCGCCTGGGGCCATGTGGAGGGCCGGCCCTCTCCCAGGGTGGGGCTGCCCAGAACATCAGGCCGACTCTCTGGGCTCCCCCCAGCCTGGAGCACAGGGCAGGGGCCTGGGGGGACACAGACGGCCTAGCTGAGGAGACGGTTTCCCCAGGGCTGGGGTGGCACACAGCCAGCTCTCCGGCCTCAGGGCCCGCCCAGGGGGAGCAGAGGCAGCGTATCCCCAGGCAGCACTTACAGTGTGACCACAGCTCTCTCGTGGCTCCCGGCCCGCCACAGAATGTCTGCGATGGCCAGGGCCAGGCACTGGGTCCTGCAGGCATTTGAAGGCTGCAGCCTGAGGACAGAGAAGGAGATGTGTTTAAGCCTGTAAGGGCAGAAGTCAGAGACGGCACAACCGTGAGGCAGGCAGCCTGCCTGTCCTCTCCTTTCCCACCCAGAGGAGCCCTGCAGCCCGGAGGCCTGGGCAGGACCTAGGAGGAGGGGCCTCTGAAGAGGAGGACCAGGAAAGGAGCCGTGAGGGGAGCGGGCCCGACGGGGCTGGAGGAACTGGCTGAGAAAATCACCCATGGGAGCCAAGGGGCCTCTGGAGACCTGGCAGGGCCCAGAGGTGTGAGGAAGGCTGGGAGTTCTGACAGAGCTGGGGGGACGGGGCCCGGAACTGCTGCCGCTCCACGCAGAGGCACGGCCCTGCCTGCCCTGACGTGAGCAGTCCGACACCCAGGCCCCCCGAGACAACGGCTCGTGCACACTGGCGCCCTGTGCTCCCCCGACTGATAGGAGATGAGACCCAAAGTTGAGAGGGAGCGTAGCCTGGCTCGCTGCTTAGACACAGGGGGCGGGCATGGGAGAAAGGAAGGATTCGTGATGACTGCAGAGTTTTGGGTGAGTGTGTGGGGGTGCCACCAGCTGAAACGTGGTGCACAAGGCGGGGAGGGCAGAGATAGGAGGTGCCTGCGGGACCCCTAAAGTTGCTCTAATGTTCAGGAGCACAGCATGGGCTGAGTACGCAAGTCTATGGACCTCCAGCCTATGAGGTGTCCTTGACGCTCTGAGTGGCTAAGATTTCCCGGAGAGAGGATGTGCAGGGAAGTGGCCAGGCTAAGGCTGAAGCCTGGTGGGACTCCAGCATAGGAGGGAGGCGGGGAGGGAGGCCGCAGGGCAGAGCTCAGAGAGGGGTCGGTACAGGCTTCGGAGCCAAAGGGTTTAAGAGCGGGCAGTCAGCCGTGTCTACAACAGCAGAGAGGCCGTGCACCATAAAACTGGTCGCTACGAGACCCCTACTGCATGAAGCCACCAAGAGAGAAGACACAACAGTCAACTACAGAAGCTCTTTCTGTCTCCAGGGCTCCACAGAGCTGTGCTTCTTGGCCAGCCCTGGCTTCGGGGAAGTTCTCCTAAACGCCCACAGAGGGAGGCTCAGCATCTGAGTGCTTCTCTGCCTAAGGAACAAGAAGGGCTGGATGCCGAGGCTCCCAGCAACGCAGAGGAATTCTCATGTTTTCAGTTGTCGTACCCTGAGCTCCAGGCCGAGCTATGGGGAGAACACTGGTGTGTGTCCTCCCTCTCCAGGGTAGGAAAGGAGAGCCCGGAAACCAGGAGACAGGTCAGCACGTGGCAGGTCAGAACCAGGGTGGGCAGCACGTGGCCACGGCCCAGTGCCTGGAACACAGAGCCGGCCGGCCGCACCCCGGCTGTTGAGGTGCAGTGACTTTAAAGTGGGTGACAATGTGACATAGGGTCCCTCCATGCCACCACTCCTAAACTGGCCACGGCAGTCGTACCTCCTGCCTCGTGTTGGGCACGCTACGTGAGATGCTGTATGGCAGGTGCATGGCCTAGTGCCTGGCGTGTGGAGGATGCTCAGTAAAGGATGCCGGTTGCTGTCATCTTTATGGGAACGTCAAGTCCCCACTTGACATTTTGGTCGTGGCCAGAGAGTCGACAGGACGGTGAACCCCCAACGTCCGATGTGAAAGTGACGACAAGCTGCTGACACCTGGCAGTCTTTCAAGGAGACAAACAAGCACTCAACCACTTGGGAAATGAGATGCGGCGTGGCCGGGGCGTCTGCAGCCTCAGGAAGCCCGCTTGCTCCTCTGGAAACAGCTCCGTGCCACCAGCTCCCGACACCTGGGAAGCACTGGCTGCGGGCCACTGTCAACTATGGAAACAAAGGTGAGGAAACATCGCTCTGGGGCCCGGGGGCGGCCGCCAAAGACCACGGAGGGCCGGGAGCGTGGGGCTCACCGGACAAAGGAGCAAGGAGGCTGGACACTCATCTCTTTGGAATTAGAGCCCAGGGGCCTGGACTCTGTCGTCCCCGCAGCTCCTGTTTCCTGCCCTGCCTCCGTCCAGGTGACGGTCCGCCACGACAGTCCCACCTCCTGGGCACCCAGGCTCGTCCTTCCCGCCCCTGCTCCTCCGCGGAGTGTGCAGCCAGTGCCCGGCCAGCGCTGCTGGCCCGTCCGCCCTCCCTCCAGCGCTCACTGCACACACTCACCGAGGGCTCCTCCTGCCACACAGGTGTGACCGGGGCACCCCCCACCCCCGACGCCTGTATCCCTCAACACTGGCCAGAGTGACGCAAAGGTACGCCTGGATGGTACACTCTGCCTAGAACATCTATGCTGGAGAACCCCGAGACGAGGCCAGCGGGTCGCCTTCCACACACTCACTCACACTAACTTGCCAGAGCAGGTAATGGTTCATGGAGAGCTTCTCAGTGCAACCACAAATAAGACTTTAAAAAACAGCATATGGGGCTTCCCTGGTGGTCCAGTGGGTAAGGACACCGCCTCACAGTGCAAGGGGCGCCAGTTCGATCCCTGGCCTGGGAAGATCCCGCGTGCCGTGGAGCGCCTGGACCGATGTGTCCAATCACCGAGCCGGAGCTCTGGAGCGCATGCGCCCAGAGCCAGCGCTCTGCGACAACAGAGGCCACCGCGATGGGAGGCCCACGCGGGCCAAAGAACAAAGACGGAAGAAAATAGATAAATGAAAGACCAATAGAAGTGGCCCGCCTCCCCACTCCCACTTATTTTGGTCGTGGCCAGAGAGTCGACCCCCAACGTCCGATGTGAAAGTGACGACAAGCTGCTGACACCTGGCAGTCTTTCAAGGAGACAAACAAGCACTCAACCACTTGGGAAATGAGATGCGGCGTGGCGGGCGTCTGCAGCCTCAGGAAGCCCGCTTGCTCCTCTGAAACAGCTCCGTGCCACCAGCTCCCGACACCTGGGAAGCACTGGCTGCGGGCCACTGTCAACTATGGAAACAAAGGTGAGGAAACATCGCTCTGGGGCCCGGGGGCGGCCGCCAAAGACCACGGAGGGCCGGGAGCGTGGGGCTCACCGGACAAAGGAGCAAGGAGGCTGGACACTCATCTCTTTGGAATTAGAGCCCAGGGGCCTGGACTCTGTCGTCCCCGCAGCTCCTGTTTCCTGCCCTGCCTCCGTCCAGGTGACGGTCCGCCACGACAGTCCCACCTCCTGGGCACCCAGGCTCGTCCTTCCCGCCCCTGCTCCTCCGCGGAGTGTGCAGCCAGTGCCCGGCCAGCGCTGCTGGCCCGTCCGCCCTCCCTCCAGCGCTCACTGCACACACTCACCGAGGGCTCCTCCTGCCACACAGGTGTGACCGGGGCACCCCCCACCCCCGACGCCTGTATCCCTCAACACTGGCCAGAGTGACGCAAAGGTACGCCTGGATGGTACACTCTGCCTAGAACATCTATGCTGGAGAACCCCGAGACGAGGCCAGCGGGTCGCCTTCCACACACTCACTCACACTAACTTGCCAGAGCAGGTAATGGTTCATGGAGAGCTTCTCAGTGCAACCACAAATAAGACTTTAAAAAACAGCATATGGGGCTTCCCTGGTGGTCCAGTGGGTAAGGACACCGCCTCACAGTGCAAGGGGCGCCAGTTCGATCCCTGGCCTGGGAAGATCCCGCGTGCCGTGGAGCGCCTGGACCGATGTGTCCAATCACCGAGCCGGAGCTCTGGAGCGCATGCGCCCAGAGCCAGCGCTCTGCGACAACAGAGGCCACCGCGATGGGAGGCCCACGCGGGCCAAAGAACAAAGACGGAAGAAAATAGATAAATGAAAGACCAATAGAAGTGGCCCGCCCACTCCCCTCCCTCCAACCCACTCCCCCCTACCAAAAAAAAAAAAAAAAAGAAACAGCATATGCTATAATAAGTACTTATTGCGTGCTAGGAGCATTTCATGTATGTATCATTTCATGAATCTTTAAAACCACCCTATGAAAGAGGTACTATGATAGCCCGCTTTGAAACTGGGGAAACTGAGGCACAGCGACTAATTGATTCACCCAAGGTCACACAGTTAGTAAAAACTGGATAAACTGGACAGTAGTCAGGGAGGCAGGCGAGGGTGGGGAGGTGGAACCCGCCGTCTAGAGCTCCCAGTGTCAGGTGCAGCACCCTTCGCCTCTGAGCTTGTCCTTCTTGAGCCACAGTGCCATCAAAAGATCTGGCTCCAGGCTTCCCTGGTGGTCCAATGGGTAAAGAGTCCACCTTGCAGTGCAAGGGGCACAGGTTCGATCCCTAGCCCGGGAAGATCCCACGTGCCGCGGAGTGACTGGACCGGTGTGTCCAATTACAAGTCAGCACTCTGGAGCACATGCACCCAGAGCTGGTGCTCTGCAACAAGAGAGGCCACTGAGATGGGAGGCCCACACAGGCCAAAGAATTAAGATAGATGAAAATAAATAAATGAAGGGCCAATAAAAAAAAAAAAAAAAGAGGCCAAAATTAAAAAAAAAAAAAAAAAGGGATCTGGCTCCTGGGCCTGGCCTATCTTCCAGGTCTCACAGGCTTTAATTACGGACCTCCTGAACGTCTGTTTCTACACAAAGTCCTCATTCTGTTCACTGGCTTCCATTTAGCTTCTCCACCCTTCCCTGGGCCTTGTCTAGTTTTTCTTTTGAGACACAGCTTTCCAGAAAGTAGCAGCCTTCGGGAAAGCGCAGTGGTGGGTTTGGGGCCTGGGCTCCATTCCTGGCTCAAGGCCTTGGGGAAGCCCCTTGTCCTCGCTGGCCTTCGCCTCCCCACCCGGAAATGCAGACGCTGGGCCAGATGTCCCAAGCATCGCTGCAGCCTCGCCCCCTGCCAGGTAACTGGCCGCAGGCTACCCAGGGCTGCGGTGGGTGCAGATGAGCAGAGGAAGGGGAGGTGTGGTGGCGAGTCACCCGGTCTCCACCTTCCCTGGGGGACTCAGGGTCTGCCTTCACCTCGGCGACCAGAGTGGTCCTGCACTGCCTTCTTCCCACTCCCACCGTGAACCCAGCACCTGGCCGGGCTCCTAAACCACGAGAGGTTTCTTTACAAGAGTCCAAATAGATCCTCACAGGAGGCGTGCAGGACTTGTCGGGGGTGGCGACGGGCGTCAGGGAGTGATACATCCTATGTTTGGCTTAATTAACCAGGTCTTTCAGATTAAAAAGAGGTTTCTACCCTCATTAATTCAAAAAAGGCTCGCCTGTCCCCTCTGCTGTGCCCACCAGTCTGAGGCTGGAGAAGAATCAGAACAAAGCTGGCGAGTGACCGCAGGCCCTTCTGCCTGCCCCCTTGTAGGGCTGCACACTGCCGGAGTGGGCTTGGGACCCCCGGACCTGGGTTCTGAGCCTGCCTCCACCAGCGAGTGTCCGGAGGGACCTGGGGTGAGTGCCCCTCCTTCTCTGGCCTCGACTTCCCCAGTTGTGATGGGAAGTGGGGGCTAGAAGTCCGTTCCCTGGCCCATGGTGCGTCCCAGGCCCTCCGGGGAACGAGGCTCGCCATTGCTTCCCATAAGCCGAGCCGGCTGGCACGGCCCCTCCTCAAGTGGAAAAACACCGAGTCCTGCCGCCGGGCTCCGTCCTCCCCGATCGAGGAGAGGCCGGCCGCCGGCCTGATGGAATGAGCCTTAATGAAGCCAGACAATCCCGCAGAAAAAACACCGGCCCTGCCAAGAAGCCTTTACTTCAGCATGATTTCCCCGGAGGCTGCGGTCCCGTTCTTGTGCTGCTCTCACAGAACCGTCTCCCCACGCGCTGCTGGGGCGACAGCGAGCAGGGCCACCCCCGCCAGGTCTGCGGACCCCCTGCAGGAAGGCCCGCTGGCCCCGGTCCCCGAGCCTCGCCAGGGCCCAGCGCGGCAGCGGCAGCGGCTGTCCCTGAGTGCCGTGAGGGCCTCCGCGGTGTTCCTGAAGAGAACAGAGGAGCTTGCCCGCTTTTTTTCTGTTTTCAAGCCGGATCATTTCTGCCATCTCAGATTTCAGAGTCAAAGGGGAGGCCTAAAGGCTCAGGCCCAGCTCAGCGCACACGGTCCATGCAGCGACACCAATGACCCAATCAGTGTTGAGAGCACACAGATCAATCAGCGCAGCCAGGGGCGCCAGGGCCGCCAGAGGCTCCCGCAGGCTCGTCTGGTGTCACTCTCTGCCCACACGAGGCCGCAGCCGATCTCCAAGGGCTCGCCCTGCTCCTCTGTATTGATTTGTTTTCCAAATTAGGAAAAAAGGGGGAGGTTCTGCCCAGAAACCCTTTGTAACGTAAAGAGCCTACGGAGCCGTACCTTAGTCACTAAGAGCCTGTCTAGAGGTCCAGCCTTCAAGTGTTTGGAGCCCAAACACCTGCACAGTATGGCACACAAGGCGTCACATGCCAGGCTAGGCTCTGCCCTACATGCCAGGTGTGATCTTGGACCAGCATCTGTTTCTTTCTGAGCCTCAGTTTCCCCGTATGCACCACGGCAGGTGATCTCCAGGTCCCACCCACTTGCACAGCCCTGGATTTATGAGGGACTAAGTTGCCTTTCCTTCAGTCAGACTTGGGCAGGACAGAGATTCACAAATGGAGGAAGTGACGCCTTTTGCTGGCCCGTGGACTGTAACCCAGCCTCTGGCCAGTCCAGTGCTCTCTCGAGCATGCCCCGGGCTAAGGACTGCAGAATGGAGCCCTCCCCCGGCCTCAGCACGGGCACCTACAGGCTGATTCGACGTCCACTCGACAAGGACAACTTTCTGTGGCTCCAATCTGCAGGGCCTCCCCTCCACAAACAGCAACCCAGACTCTCACCTCCCGCCTCGGCTGCCAGCCCCAGGCCCCAGCCCCTCACTTCCCTGGACTTCGCTTGACCCAAGTCCTAGCTGGAACCCAGAAGGACTTTCCTCTCACTCCCAATTGCTCTCCAGCCCCGAGGCAGGCTCAGGCCTCAGCAAAGCCAGGCCCCACGCAGCAGAAGTGGGAGGAGGAGACAGGACGGAGGTGTGGAGGCAGCTGGTGTCCCCCCCCCTCCAGCTGGGCCGCATAGGCATCTTCCTGAGTCCCTCAGGGACTTGAAGGGGAGCTTGCCCGCTTTTTTTCTGTTTTCAAGCCGGATCATTTCTGCCATCTCAGATTTCAGAGTCAAAGGGGAGGCCTAAAGGCTCAGGCCCAGCTCAGCGCACACGGTCCATGCAGCGACACCAATGACCCAATCAGTGTCGAGAGCACACAGATCAATCAGCGCAGCCAGGGGCGCCAGGGCCGCCAGAGGCTCCGGCAGGCTCGTCTGGTGTCACTCTCTGCCCACACGAGGCCGCAGCCGATCTCCAAGGGCTCGCCCTGCTCCTCTGTATTGATTTGTTTTCCAAATTAGGAAAAAAGGGGGAGGTTCTGCCCAGAAACCCTTTGTAACGTAAAGAGCCTACGGAGCCGTACCTTAGTCACTAAGAGCCTGTCTAGAGGTCCAGCCTTCAAGTGTTTGGAGCCCAAACACCTGCACAGTATGGCACACAAGGCGTCACATGCCAGGCTAGGCTCTGCCCTACATGCCAGGTGTGATCTTGGACCAGCATCTGTTTCTTTCTGAGCCTCAGTTTCCCCGTATGCACCACGGCAGGTGATCTCCAGGTCCCACCCACTTGCACAGCCCTGGATTTATGAGGGACTAAGTTGCCTTTCCTTCAGTCAGACTTGGGCAGGACAGAGATTCACAAATGGAGGAAGTGACGCCTTTTGCTGGCCCGTGGACTGTAACCCAGCCTCTGGCCAGTCCAGTGCTCTCTCGAGCATGCCCCGGGCTAAGGACTGCAGAATGGAGCCCTCCCCCGGCCTCAGCACGGGCACCTACAGGCTGATTCGACGTCCACTCGACAAGGACAACTTTCTGTGGCTCCAATCTGCAGGGCCTCCCCTCCACAAACAGCAACCCAGACTCTCACCTCCCGCCTCGGCTGCCAGCCCCAGGCCCCAGCCCCTCACTTCCCTGGACTTCGCTTGACCCAAGTCCTAGCTGGAACCCAGAAGGACTTTCCTCTCACTCCCAATTGCTCTCCAGCCCCGAGGCAGGCTCAGGCCTCAGCAAAGCCAGGCCCCACGCAGCAGAAGTGGGAGGAGGAGACAGGACGGAGGTGTGGAGGCAGCTGGTGTCCCCGCCCACACCCTGTCACCACTGAGACAAGCCCAGCTGGGCCCGCATAGAGCCACATCTTCCTGAGTCCCTCAGGGACTTGAAGCGGCTCTGGCTAGACCAGTAGGGTCAGTAGGCCAAACTCTCCACCCCTCCCTCTTGGCTGGTCATGAAGAACACCCACTCTGGGGTCTGCTTGGCCATCACTATGAGCGGGAAGGTGGTCCACTCTGCTCGGCCTGCGTGGAGAGCAGCTCTGGGTGCGGGGCCCCGGCAGCAGGTGTGGGGGTGCACCAGGAAAGGGGCTTATGAGGAGCACCCTCAGCTGTGGGGCTCCAAAGAAAGGGGAGCTCACTCTCCTGCAGCGTGAACCCCTCCACGCATCCTGTGGCAGTGATCCTGCCTGCCAGCTGGTCAAGCTCTCCCGGCTGCTCGGCCCAGGCCTCCTCTGGCCCAGCCAGGCCACCCTCCCACAGAGCAGGGTTCCTTGCCACCAGGCACAGCCCACACATAACCGCCAGCAGCCAGCAGCTCCTTCCAGCCTCCCCGGCTACGCACCACCAGCCCGGCCCCCGAGGACCTTCAGTCAAGGCTGGCCGCGTGATTTCTCCCACCGACAGTACGGGTTTTTTCCCACCCAGAGCCTGTCATGGGTCCCCAGCCAGAATAGCTTTTTGCCTTCCAAGCCCTGGATTCCTTCTCTGTTGTGGAAGGAAAGCAGAACTCTCTTCCAGGGACGTGCCTGGGGATCCAGAGGCTGTCACATTCCCTGGTGGGGCTGCAAAGTGGGAGACGAGGAGCCCAGCCTGCCTCACGCCCTGGGCAGAATCAGCCCTTCCAGGAACCAGCTTCCTGACTGTTGGGAAATGATCCACGACTTCCCCTGAGAAGCCCAAGTTCAAAAGCAGCTCTGAAGAGGCACGGGGCTGAAATGAATTCTGAAACAGGTTCCACAACGGCCAAGGCCAAGGCTCGCCCTAAGTGGGCAGGCTGGGCCCCCAGGGCCCTCTGGCAGCCTGGCCCTGACCTACCCAACGGCCCAGGTCTCACCCTGCCCCTCTACAACTCTGCCCTGGCCACCCCAGGCCACTCCCAGCGCCTCTCCTGTTGTCCGCCCCCGATGAGACAAGGCCAGCTGGGTCCCGCCCACACCCACATCCCTTCCCTTTGAGTCCCTCAGGGACTTGAAGCGGCTCTGGCTAGACCAGTAGGGTCAGTAGGCCAAACTCTCCACCCCTCCCTCTTGGCTGGTCATGAAGAACACCCACTCTGGGGTCTGCTTGGCCATCACTATGAGCGGGAAGGTGGTCCACTCTGCTCGGCCTGCGTGGAGAGCAGCTCTGGGTGCGGGGCCCCGGCAGCAGGTGTGGGGGTGCACCAGGAAAGGGGCTTATGAGGAGCACCCTCAGCTGTGGGGCTCCAAAGAAAGGGGAGCTCACTCTCCTGCAGCGTGAACCCCTCCACGCATCCTGTGGCAGTGATCCTGCCTGCCAGCTGGTCAAGCTCTCCCGGCTGCTCGGCCCAGGCCTCCTCTGGCCCAGCCAGGCCACCCTCCCACAGAGCAGGGTTCCTTGCCACCAGGCACAGCCCACACATAACCGCCAGCAGCCAGCAGCTCCTTCCAGCCTCCCCGGCTACGCACCACCAGCCCGGCCCCCGAGGACCTTCAGTCAAGGCTGGCCGCGTGATTTCTCCCACCGACAGTACGGGTTTTTTCCCACCCAGAGCCTGTCATGGGTCCCCAGCCAGAATAGCTTTTTGCCTTCCAAGCCCTGGATTCCTTCTCTGTTGTGGAAGGAAAGCAGAACTCTCTTCCAGGGACGTGCCTGGGGATCCAGAGGCTGTCACATTCCCTGGTGGGGCTGCAAAGTGGGAGACGAGGAGCCCAGCCTGCCTCACGCCCTGGGCAGAATCAGCCCTTCCAGGAACCAGCTTCCTGACTGTTGGGAAATGATCCACGACTTCCCCTGAGAAGCCCAAGTTCAAAAGCAGCTCTGAAGAGGCACGGGGCTGAAATGAATTCTGAAACAGGTTCCACAACGGCCAAGGCCAAGGCTCGCCCTAAGTGGGCAGGCTGGGCCCCCAGGGCCCTCTGGCAGCCTGGCCCTGACCTACCCAACGGCCCAGGTCTCACCCTGCCCCTCTACAACTCTGCCCTGGCCACCCCAGGCCACTCCCAGCGCCTCTCCCTGCCCTCGGGCCTCCGCACATGTTGCTCCCCTTACTGGAATACCACCCTCTCCCCTCCCAGCCAGTCTGGATAATTCATGCATTTGTCCATGCCTTCATTCAACAAAAATTCCGAGGGCCTCTTCTGTGGACTAGGGTCCGGAGCTGGATGCCAGGGACAAGCTATGGACTAGGCAGCCCATGCAGGTCCCTCTTCTCAGGGGTCTTGTGTTCTGGGGTGCAGACAATGGGCAGGTAATGACTTGGATAAAAAGGGCATCCAGTGGTAGGGGGCCTTGCAGACAGCATCTGGGAAGGTCGAGGAAGGCTGCCCTGAGGTGACAGCTTCGGCATGGTGAGGAGTCGGGGAGGAGCCTGAGGGATTTGCTGGGAAAGGCGAAACCGTGGGAGGGACAAGCTTGTGTCAGGACGTGTGTGAGGCCAATCGGGACTCCTGCTCACGCTCCACATCTCACTGAGGTTAAAATGCCACACTCCTCCAGCAAGCTCTCCTAACTCTCTACTCATCCAGGTAGGCCCTGAGCGCCCTGCCCATCCCGTGACCTCCCACTCGTCTGGCTCTCATGTTCAGGTTCAGGTGCCATGAGGGCAAGGTCACAGGTGTTGCTAAGAGCCCTGTACTCCCCCAAGCACCTACTAAATCCTCCCTGCATGCGTCTCTCTTATGCAAGGAGGACAGGTGGCCAGGCGGGTGCATATGTGCTCAGAGAGGGTCCCTGTACTCTTTGAGAGCAGGTAGCCAGAGGCCCCTCCCTTAGCCAGCCCCACCCAGCCAGTCAGGAGAGAATCTGGGGCCATGAGGCACTGCGCAGGCCTCTCCCCATCACAGTGTGGGCAGCACTTCACTGGACTGGACTCCAGAGCAGGCAGAGGGGGAGAACAGGACCAGGTCCGACCTTGTTGTGGAAATGCTACGTCACTGGGCCTCTGGTTACAGTCCCACTATGCTTCTGGAGAGCATCTTTCAGCTTGAAATCAAACACCCTGATTATTACTTGGTGAAGTCATTAGACAAATCGTATTACTGGACAAATTATAAAACGCCAAGCACAAGAAGATACCTTCGCTTGGACCCTGTCTAAGGCCACATCCTTTGAGCTGGTAAAGCATGTTTCATCTGTACCAAGTTTGACTGTGAGTCTGGGGAACCAGTATCCTTCCCAGCAAACTGAACATGAACAAACAGGGGATGGCCTTGCTTTCTTTGAAAAAAAAGAAAAGAAAAAAGGCAACAAAATGCCTATGTCAAGAGGAAGTTCCTTTAACAAAGGTTCAGGAACAGCTGTGATTTTCCAAATACGGTGAATTACAACTTTGGAGAAGAGAATGGATGTGTCCACTGGGTAGGAGCACACGCTTCCTGCGTGCTGGGAATCCTGTCTTTCCCGATCTGGGGGATGTGTTCGTGGGCGTTGTGATTTTGCAACAATTCATCAAGCAGAAAATATGTGAGTCGTGCACTTTCCTGAGCTGAGGATTCATCTGTATGAATGTTGTGGCGGTGGTTGAGTCGCTGAGTCGTGTCTGATGCTTTGTGACGCCATGGACTGCAGCCCACCAGGCTCTTGTGTCCAAGGGATTTCCCAGGCAAGAATACTGGAGTGGGTTGCAATATACTTCTCCAGTATGTGTGTTAGAGTTCAACTTAAAAAAAAAAAAGAAAGAACATCACCACTGCAACAAAAAGAATAAAATATCTAGGGATGAACCTACCTAAAGAGACAAAAGAACTGTACCCAGAAAATTATAAGACACTAATGAAAGAAATCAAAGACAACATAAACAGATGGAGAGATATTCCATGTTCCTGGGTCAGAAGAATCAATATTGTGAAAATGACCATGCTACCAAGTATCATCTACAGATTCAATGCAATTCCTATCAAGTTACCAAAGGCATTCTTTACAGAACTAGATCAAAAAAGTGCACAGTTCATATGGAAACACAAAAGATCCCAGATAGCCAAAGCAATCTTGAAAAAGAAGAATGAAGCTGGAGGGATCAACCTTCCTCACTTCAGACTATACTACAAAGCAACAGTCATCAAGACAGTATGGTACTGGAACAAAAACAGAAATACAGACCAATAGGACAAGATAGAGAGCCCAGAGTTAAACCCACATACCTATGCGTACCTTATTTTTGACAAAGGAGGTGAAAATATACAATGGGGCAATGATAGCCTCTTCAATAAATGATACCGGGAAAATTGAACAACTATATGTAAAAAAAAGAAGTTGGAACACTCCCTAACACCTTACACAAAAATAAATTCAAAATGGATTAAAGACCTAAATGTAAGACCAGAAACCATGAAACTCTTAGAGGAAAACACAGGCAGAACACTCGATGACATAAATCAAAGCAAGATCTTCTATGACCCACCCTCTAGAGTAATGGAAATAAAAACAAAAGTAAACAAGTGAGATCTAATTAAACTTAAAAGCTTTTGCACAGCAAAAGAAACTATAAAAAAGGTGAAAAGGGATTCGTCGTGTGATTTTGCAACAATTCATCAAGCAGAAAATATGTGAGTCGTGCACTTTCCTGAGCTGAGGATTCATCTGTATGAATGTTGTGGCGGTGGTTGAGTCGCTGAGTCGTGTCTGATGCTTTGTGACGCCATGGACTGCAGCCCACCAGGCTCTTGTGTCCAAGGGATTTCCCAGGCAAGAATACTGGAGTGGGTTGCAATATACTTCTCCAGTATGTGTGTTAGAGTTCAACTTAAAAAAAAAGAAAGAACATCACCACTGCAACAAAAAGAATAAAATATCTAGGGATGAACCTACCTAAAGAGACAAAAGAACTGTACCCAGAAAATTATAAAACACTAATGAAAGAAATCAAAGACAACATAAACAGATGGAGAGATATTCCATGTTCCTGGGTCAGAAGAATCAATATTGTGAAAATGACCATGCTACCAAGTATCATCTACAGATTCAATGCAATTCCTATCAAGTTACCAAAGGCATTCTTTACAGAACTAGATCAAAAAAGTGCACAGTTCATATGGAAACACAAAAGATCCCAGATAGCCAAAGCAATCTTGAAAAAGAAGAATGAAGCTGGAGGGATCAACCTTCCTCACTTCAGACTATACTACAAAGCAACAGTCATCAAGACAGTATGGTACTGGAACAAAAACAGAAATACAGACCAATAGGACAAGATAGAGAGCCCAGAGTTAAACCCACATACCTATGCGTACCTTATTTTTGACAAAGGAGGTGAAAATATACAATGGGGCAATGATAGCCTCTTCAATAAATGATACCGGGAAAATTGAACAACTATATGTAAAAAAAAGAAGTTGGAACACTCCCTAACACCTTACACAAAAATAAATTCAAAATGGATTAAAGACCTAAATGTAAGACCAGAAACCATGAAACTCTTAGAGGAAAACACAGGCAGAACACTCGATGACATAAATCAAAGCAAGATCTTCTATGACCCACCCTCTAGAGTAATGGAAATAAAAACAAAAGTAAACAAGTGAGATCTAATTAAACTTAAAAGCTTTTGCACAGCAAAAGAAACTATAAAAAAGGTGAAAAGACAACCCTCAGAATGGGAGAAAATCATAGCAAATGAAACAACCAACAAAGAATTAATTTCCAAAATATACAAGCAGTTTTTTCAGCTCAACACTGAAAAAACAAACAACCCAATCAAAAACTGGGAAAAAGACCTAAACAGACACCTCTCCAAAGAAGACATACAAATGGCCAAAAAATACATGAAAAGATGCTCAGTGTTGCTCATTATTAGAGAAGTGCAAATCAAAACTACAATGAGTTATCACCCAGTCAGAATGGCCATCATCAAAAAAATCTACAGACGATAAATGCCGGAGAGAGTGTGGAGAAAAAGGAACACTCTTGCACTGTTGGGGAGAATGTAAATTGATACAGCAGCTATGGAAGACAGTATGGAGATTTCTTAAAAAACTAGGAATAGAAGCACCTTATGACCCAGCAATCCTGCTATTAGGCATATACCCTGAGGAAATCAAAATTGAAAGAGACACATATACCCCAATGTTCACTGCAGCACTTTTTACAATAGCTAGAACGTGGAAACAACCTAGATGTCCATCAACAGATGAATGGATAAAGAAGCTGTGGTACATATATACAATGGAATATTTCTCATTCGTACAAGGAAATGCATTTGAGTCAGTCCTAATGAGGTGAATGAATGTAGAACTTATTATACAAAGTTAAGTAAGTCAAGAAGAGGACAAATATAGTACACTAACACATATATATGTGGAATCTGGAAAGATGGTACTGATAAATGCATGTGCAGAGCCGCAATGGAGAAACCGACATAGAGAACAGACTTACAGTCATTATGGGGAGGGAGAAGCGGATGAGAAGTGTGGAAAAAGTAACATGGAAACCTACACTACCATATGTAAAAAAAACAACCATTGTGAATATGCTCTAAGACTAAGGGAACTTATATGGGGGCTATGCAACAACCTGGAGGGGTGGGATGGGGAGGGACCGGGAAGGAGGTTCAGGTGGGAGGGATCAAAGGTATACCTATGACTGATTTGGATTTATGTATAGGTGCAAACAAAAAAACTCTGTAAAACTAAAACAAAAATAATTACAATTATATATATATATATATATATATATATATACACACACACATACATATAAAGAACACGTGTGTGTGCTAAGTTGCTTCAGAAAAAGAGGGGGCTTCCCTGGTGGTTCAGGGGGTAAAGAGTCTACCTTGCAGTGCAGGGGGTGCCAGTTCGATCCCTGGCCTGGGAAGATCCCATGGGCTGTGGAGTGGCTGGACCAGTGTGTCCAATTGCGAGCCAGGGCTCTGGAGCGCGTGCGCACAGAGAGGGTGCTCTGCAGCAAGGGAGGCCACTGCAATGGAAGGCCCACACAGGCCAAAAGGATAAAGATGGATGAAAATAGAGAAATGAAAGACCAATCAGTTCAAAAAAAAATCTACAGACGATAAATGCCGGAACTTGCATTTAAAAACAGCAGCTATGGAAGACAGTATGGAGATTTCTTAAAAAACTAGGAATAGAAGCACCTTATGACCCAGCAATCCTGCTATTAGGCATATACCCTGAGGAAATCAAAATTGAAAGAGACACATATACCCCAATGTTCACTGCAGCACTTTTTACAATAGCTAGAACGTGGAAACAACCTAGATGTCCATCAACAGATGAATGGATAAAGAAGCTGTGGTACATATATACAATGGAATATTTCTCATTCGTACAAGGAAATGCATTTGAGTCAGTCCTAATGAGGTGAATGAATGTAGAACTTATTATACAAAGTTAAGTAAGTCAAGAAGAGGACAAATATAGTACACTAACACATATATATGTGGAATCTGGAAAGATGGTACTGATAAATGCATGTGCAGAGCCGCAATGGAGAAACCAACATAGAGAACAGACTTACAGTCATTATGGGGAGGGAGAAGCGGATGAGAAGTGTGGAAAAAGTAACATGGAAACCTACACTACCATATGTAAAAAAAACAACCATTGTGAATATGCTCTAAGACTAAGGGAACTTATATGGGGGCTATGCAACAACCTGGAGGGGTGGGATGGGGAGGGACCGGGAAGGAGGTTCAGGTGGGAGGGATCAAAGGTATACCTATGACTGATTTGGATTTATGTATAGGTGCAAACAAAAAAACTCTGTAAAACTAAAACAAAAATAATTACAATTATATATATATATATATATATATATATATACACACACACATACATATAAAGAACACGTGTGTGTGCTAAGTTGCTTCAGAAAAAAAGAGGGGGCTTCCCTGGTGGTTCAGGGGGTAAAGAGTCCACCTTGCAGTGCAGGGGGTGCCAGTTCGATCCCTGGCCTGGGAAGATCCCATGGGCTGTGGAGTGGCTGGACCAGTGTGTCCAATTGCGAGCCAGGGCTCTGGAGCGCGTGCGCACAGAGAGGGTGCTCTGCAGCAAGGGAGGCCACTGCAATGGAAGGCCCACACAGGCCAAAAGGATAAAGATGGATGAAAATAAATAAATGAAAAACCAATAGAAGAGGCCAAAATTTAACAAACAAACAGAAAAACAACTGCCAGAAGTTCTGTATCTCTGAGGGTGATCCAGAACAAGTGGCCATGCAGTTCCTGCATAAGAGGGCTGCCTCTTCACATTGGCCAAGCTGGCCTGGCCCCTCAAGAATCCTTCTGTCCAAGCACCAACCACAGGGTAGAATCAAGGTTTTCTCTCTGTCCCTCCACCTCACAGAGCGCTCTGGAAAACAGAGACTGCATCTGTTCTTCTTCGGATCACTTATGCCTGCACAGAACATTCCAGAAACATCTGTTGAGCAAATGAGCATGAGAATGAGGAGCCGTGTGCAAATCCTCAGGGTGTGAGGTGCAGAATGAATGGCGGAAAGGAGGAAGCCGCGTCCTGCGGGGCCGGCCGGGCCATGGGGAGAGGGCTGCGGGCAGAGGTGGGGTATTGTGGGGAGGGAGGGGAGGCCTGGGCGCGGCACAGGGGTCAGCAGGCTGACCTGGGTGCGGACAGGATTCGGGCAGCTGCTGCTCCACTCCTGGGGGTGGGGGGCAGGAGCGGGGGCCTGAGCTCCAGTGCTGCTCCAGCTGCCTCTTCTCACGTGGAACGGGACTCAACAAGCCTCCCCGCTCACCGACACACACACACACAGGTCATTTAAACCGGTCCACACTGGCCCGGTTAGCCAACCTCCACTTCCCATTCCAGAAGACGGGAAATATCAGGGAACAAACACGCGTTTCCTTGCTTATTTGTTCTGGACACTGAGGAGAAGCCTTGGGAAGAGAAGCTATTGCCAGAATGAGCGCTGACTTACCGAGCGCCGTCAGCCCCGCTATCTCCTTCAAACAGGAGTTTCTGCAGGACGCAGGCCTGGACAGCCGCCAGGACCCCGCAGGGACCACCCTGCAGAGGAGGACGTGCGTTAGTGCCTGTGAGAACCGGCCCGGCGCACGGCCGCCTGCTCCTCCAGAGCTAACCTCCGCCCACAGGTCTCAGGACATGGGGAGCCCGGGCCCCTCAAACGGGGGTCTCTGACACGGTGACTCCTCCCCTGAAATGCTGACCCTGAGCCACAGAGGAGCGCTGACAAAGACCCCGGCGCCCATCGCTAGAGGAAAGTGCCAGCCTGGGGTGTGTGATGGAGGAAAGCGACTATCACCACCCAGCAGGGGCCATCACTAGAGATGGCCAGTCATCCAGAGACAGGCTTCCATGTCCACAGGCTGACATGGGCTGCCTACCCATTCTAAAGGCCTCCTCCTCCAGGCAGGCTTCCCTGACCATCTCGACTAGAAGGGAACCCCTTGGGCCACCTCCACTTGTGTGAGCCACCTTGTCCCAGGCCTGTGGCCTGCCTCAGCACCCAGTGTCTTGGAGGGAGAGGGCTCCTTGAGGAGCTCACCCTTCGGGCATCAACGAGTACAAGGCCCGTCGGAGCAGGGGCCGCGGGTGCCCTTGAACTCAGGGAGTGAGGCGTGCTGACTTAGCCAAGGTGGGGACAGACGTGGGTGGTCGTGGACCCCAGGCAGTGTGGGGCAGGGGGAGGTTCCTGGGGCTTGAGAACAGAGCCTGGAGAAGCTGCCAGATTTTCCAGTATTTTCTGGCCCTGAAGGGGGTCTCTCGGGAAATGGGTTTTAGCCACGTTCAGATCCTGCCACAATCTACCCGTTTCCCTGCCTTATGTCATCTCCTCCTCATGGGCTTCTGGTCCTCACGCTTGGTACTTCTGCCCCATCTGCAGTTGCTGGGTATTCACAGGCCTCCCTTGCCCGTGCTGCCACTTGCCTACCCCTCCAGAAGACGGAAATATCAGGAAAAACGCGTTTCCTTGCTTATTTGTTCTGGACACTGAGGAGAAGCCTTGGGAGGAGAAGCTATTGCCAGAATGAGCGCTGACTTACCGAGCGCCGTCAGCCCCACTATCTCCTTCAAACAGGAGTTTCTGCAGGACGCAGGCCTGGACAGCCGCCAGGACCCCGCAGGGACCACCCTGCAGAGGAGGACGTGCGTTAGTGCCTGTGAGAACCGGCCCGGCGCACGGCCGCCTGCTCCTCCAGAGCTAACCTCCGCCCACAGGTCTCAGGACATGGGGAGCCCAGGCCCCTCAAACGGGGGTCTCTGACGCGGTGACTCCTCCCCTGAAATGCTGACCCTGAGCCACAGAGGAGCGCTGACAAAGACCCCGGCGCCCATCGCTAGAGGAAAGTGCCAGCCTGGGGTGTGTGATGGAGGAAAGCGACTATCACCACCCAGCAGGGGCCATCACTAGAGATGGCCAGTCATCCAGAGACAGGCTTCCATGTCCACAGGCTGACATGGGCTGCCTACCCATCCTAAAGGCCTCCTCCTCCAGGCAGGCTTCCCTGACCATCTCGACTAGAAGGGAACCCCTTGGGCCACCTCCACTTGTGTGAGCCACCTTGTCCCAGGCCTGTGGCCTGCCTCAGCACCCAGTGTCTTGGAGGGAGAGGGCTCCTTGAGGAGCTCACCCTTCGGGCATCAACGAGTACAAGGCCCGTCGGAGCAGGGGCCGCGGGTGCCCTTGAACTCAGGGAGTGAGGCGTGCTGACTTAGCCAAGGTGGGGACAGACGTGGGTGGTCGTGGACCCCAGGCAGTGTGGGGCAGGGGGAGGTTCCTGGGGCTTGAGAACAGAGCCTGGAGAAGCTGCCAGATTTTCCAGTATTTTCTGGCCCTGAAGGGGGTCTCTTGGGAAATGGGTTTTAGCCACGTTCAGATCCTGCCACAATCTACCCGTTTCCCTGCCTTATGTCATCTCCTCCTCATGGGCTTCTGGTCCTCACGCTTGGTACTTCTGCCCCATCTGCAGTTGCTGGGTATTCACAGGCCTCCCTTTGCCCGTGCTGCCACTTGCCTCCAGCATCGTTTTTCCAGCTCTACTTGCAAAGTCACCCCTCAGTACTCAGCTGAAGGACCCTCTCTGGTACTCCTAATCAGAGACAGCTGCACCCCCACCCCACCCTACCCTGCCATGCCCTCTCCGCAAGGATTCTATATCACTCACAGTGGGGGTCAAGTTCCCCGGCCCTGCTTTGCACCCACATGTGAAGTTCCTGTCCTGGCTAGCCCAGGCAACACTCAGGATTCACCAAACTGGGGGACATGCATTCCGGTCCATGACAGGCCCAGAGAAGGGTCCCGGGGAGTCACTTAAACACAACCTGCCTTCTTCTGCACGATGCCATATTTTAATGACGCTGTGTCGTTAAAGGAAAAACTCTGAAGCTTCCACTCTTCACTGAAACAGCAAAAGCTGGAACCAAACAGAATGGTCTTTATGTCCTGTCAAAAGAAGAAAGGGCTTTATTGGTTATTTTAAAAGCAAACAATACACTGCTGGGTGTTTGCGTTCCCACGGGAGCTGGTCTGGAGTTCTAGCAAGGTAGTCTGTTTTCCAGTGAGGTCATCTAGTCTCTTTTTGTTTTGCAAACCCATTCTTCTCATATTTGAGGAAAGAGAAAATTGACCCTGAGGGTCTTGGCTCAGGAACAGCTGTAGACCCAACCAGCCTGTACTCACCCAGGCCAAAATCTGTTTAGGTTCCTTAGAAGTTCCTTGATAACACAAAATGTTAGTTGACAAGGGACCTCGGGGGTTCTTTTATCTTTAATATATTTACTATTTTTATTTATTTGCACTGGGTCCTAGTTGCAGCATGTGGGATCTAGTTCCCTGACCAGGGATTGAACCCAGGCCCCCTGCAATGGGAGCTCAGAGTCCTGGCCACTGAACCACCAGGGAAGTCCTCCCTTGGGAGTTTTTGGCTGCACATTATAATAACCTATAGAGCTCTGAACAATCCTGACGCTCAGACCCCATGCCAGACCAACTAAAGCAGAACCCCTGGGGGTCAGATGCTAGGGTCTGTAGTTTTAATAGCTCTCCAGGTGAGTCCAATGCACAGCCAAGTATGAGCACTGGTATTCTAGCAAAGTATGATTCGCAGGCCAAATCCAACCCTCTACTTCCTTCATAAATAATGTTTTATTAAAACACAGTAGTACCCCTTTGTTTACGTAGTATCTATGTTTACTTTTAGAGTACAATGGCGGAGTTGTGTGGTTGCCACCGAGAGCCAAAAATACATGATCGAGTCCTTTACAGGAAGTCTGCCACACCCACACCAGGACAGCCCCTCCCTACATGTAGGGATCCCAACATGGGCCCCCGGTGCCCCCCAGCAACGCTGTTGGGCATGCATTCCGGTCCATGACAGGCCCAGAGAAGGGTCCCGGGAGTCACTTAAACAACCTGCCTTCTTCTGCACGATGCCATATTTTAATGACGCTGTGTCGTTAAAGGAAAAACTCTGAAGCTTCCACTCTTCACTGAAACAGCAAAAGCTGGAACCAAACAGAATGGTCTTTATGTCCTGTCAAAAGAAGAAAGGGCTTTATTGGTTATTTTAAAAGCAAACAATACACTGCTGGGTGTTTATGCTCCCACGGAGCTGGTCTGGAGTTCTAGCAAGGTAGTCTGTTTTCCAGTGAGGTCATCTAGTCTCTTTTTGTTTTGCAAACCCATTCTTCTCATATTTGAGGAAAGAGAAAATTGACCCTGAGGGTCTTGGCTCAGGAACAGCTGTAGACCCAACCAGCCTGTACTCACCCAGGCCAAAATCTGTTTAGGTTCCTTAGAAGTTCCTTGATAACACAAAATGTTAGTTGACAAGGGACCTCGGGGGTTCTTTTATCTTTAATATATTTACTATTTTTATTTATTTGCACTGGGTCCTAGTTGCAGCATGTGGGATCTAGTTCCCTGACCAGGGATTGAACCCAGGCCCCCTGCAATGGGAGCTCAGAGTCCTGGCCACTGAACCACCAGGGAAGTCCTCCCTTGGGAGTTTTTGGCTGCACATTATAATAACCTATAGAGCTCTGAACAATCCTGACGCTCAGACCCCATGCCAGACCAACTAAAGCAGAACCCCTGGGGGTCAGATGCTAGGGTCTGTAGTTTTAATAGCTCTCCAGGTGAGTCCAATGCACAGCCAAGTATGAGCACTGGTATTCTAGCAAAGTATGATTCGCAGGCCAAATCCAACCCTCTACTTCCTTCATAAATAATGTTTTATTAAAACACAGTAGTACCCCTTTGTTTACGTAGTATCTATGTTTACTTTTAGAGTACAATGGCGGAGTTGTGTGGTTGCCACCGAGAGCCAAAAATACATGATCGAGTCCTTTACAGGAAGTCTGCCACACCCACACCAGGACAGCCCCTCCCTACATGTAGGGATCCCAACATCGCCAAAGAGCAGTCCCCCCCCCAAAACTTGGCTTGAACACTCCAACCGCAAGTGAAGGGGTTTCCACTACCTCCCAGGGCAGCTCCTCCATTTTTTTACACCTGTCTGCTCCAAACCTCTGGCTGACATTGCTTTCCCATCCAATCAAGCCCCACCCTCCAGAGCCCCAGAAAGCACCAACACACCTCCCCACTGACCAGCCATCAGATGGGAAAGCCAAGCCTCTCCCCAGACATCCCCTCCCCATGCCAGCTGCCTCTCCTCTCTGCCACAATTTTATACCCAAGAGTGTCTGAAGGGCTAACATCTGGATTCTGTCACTACCCACTCAGACCACTCTTTCGGGATCCTATCTTTCCTACAGACTCAGACTCATATTTCCTCTTAAGGAGGGTCCTTTCTTTTCACTGGGCATGAGTGCTCAGTCGTATGCGACTCTTTGTGACCCCACGGACTGTAGCCCGCCAGGGTCCTCTGTCCGTGGGATTTTCCGATCAAGAATACAGGAGAAGGTTGCCACTTCCTTCTCCAAGAGATCTTCCCAAGCCAGGGATCAAATCCACATCTCTTGTGTCTCCTGCACTGGCAGGCAGATCCTTTACCAACTGCCACCGGGGAAGCCTTTCTTTTCATTAAGTACAAGGAGAATGTCTGTGACAGAGCATTTTTCTCCACGTCATCAAATGTGGGTGGGCAGCACACAGGAGAGATGGGTGGGTAAATTCAGGGTATGGTTCTTGTATCAACTAAAAAAAAAAAAGGAAGTCCCTTGAGTCATGTCTGACTCTTTGCGACCCTATAGACTTAGTCCACCAAGCTCTTCTCTCCATGGGATTCTCCAGGAAAGAATCCTGGAGTGGAGAGCCATTTCCTTCTCCAAGGATCTTCCTGACCCAGGGATCAAACCCAGGCCTCTAGCATTGCAGGCAGATTCTTTACCATCTGAGCCACCGGGAAAGCCCTGCACCAACTATAATCATCCATGTATTTGGACTGAGTTTCCCGGGAGCCTGGAAATGAAAGGAACCTGAGTTTTCTGATTGAAGTCCATGACTGTCCTCTCGATCACGGAGTGGAAGATCCCAGCTAGGCACAGTGCAGTCGCCAGGTCACAGAGTTATGAGCCTGTAGAGCTTGGTTCTATTTGCTGTGGGTGCCATGTTCTGGGTCCTCCTTTCTCAGTGGGGGGCCTTGGTTTTCTCAGCTGTTTTCTGAGCTGCTATTACTGGGTGGTCCCTAGGGGGGCCCCAGAGGGCCCTTCCCAAAATGACAGTACCCACTACAAAGACTCGTAGCCTGTGGCTCTGTCTGTGGCTCCAGACTGCCAGAGCACTTACTGCCAGGCTTGAGGCGGCTTGAGACTGCTTGCCAGACCCTCCCCTGCGGCTTCAGAAAAAGAAAGGCAGAGGGGAGGGATGAAGAGGGACAAAGCCTCTAGAAATTGACTTTTCATCTGTGTGCTCAGTAAATACTCAGTAGGTAGGAAGAGAAGAGGGTCAGCTGGGTCCCCAAGGGTTTTATTTTCTCTTCCTGGATCCTGGCTAAGAAGCTAGTGGAGGACAGCAGGAGTCGCATTCCATCCCGCAGGAACCGATGGCCCCGGGGAAGGGCGAGGCCCTCTGGCAGCGGAGCTGGTGAGGACTCCAGAGCATCCCCGCCGAGGAAGCTGCTAAGGCCAGGTCGGCTCCAGAGTCCTGTGACTCCCGGAGGCCACTGGCGTGGGGGGGCCACTGAGCCTTACCAGCTGCCACCGGGAAGCCTTTCTTTTCATTAAGTACAAGGAGAATGTTGGTGACAGAGCATTTTTCTCCACGTCATCAAATGTGGGTGGGCAGCACACAGGAGAGATGGGTGGGTAAATTCAGGGTATGGTTCTTGTATCAACTAAAAAAAAAAAAGGAAGTCCCTTGAGTCATGTCTGACTCTTTGCGACCCTATAGACTTAGTCCACCAAGCTCTTCTCTCCATGGGATTCTCCAGGAAAGAATCCTGGAGTGGAGAGCCATTTCCTTCTCAAGGATCTTCCTGACCCAGCGATCAAACCCAGGCCTCTAGCATTGCAGGCAGATTCTTTACCATCTGAGCCACCGGGAAAGCCCTGCACCAACTATAATCATCCATGTATTTGGACTGAGTTTCCCGGGAGCCTGGAAATGAAAGGAACCTGAGTTTTCTGATTGAAGTCCATGACTGTCCTCTCGATCACGGAGTGGAAGATCCCAGCTAGGCACAGTGCAGTCGCCAGGTCACAGAGTTATGAGCCTGTAGAGCTTGGTTCTATTTGCTGTGGGTGCCATGTTCTGGGTCCTCCTTTCTCAGTGGGGGGCCTTGGTTTTCTCAGCTGTTTTCTGAGCTGCTATTACTGGGTGGTCCCTAGGGGGCCTCAGAGGGCCCTTCCCAAAATGACAGTACCCACTACAAAGACTCGTAGCCTGTGGCTCTGTCTGTGGCTCCAGACTGCCAGAGCACTTACTGCCAGGCTTGAGGCGGCTTGAGACTGCTTGCCAGACCCTCCCCTGCGGCTTCAGAAAAAGAAAGGCAGAGGGGAGGGATGAAGAGGGACAAAGCCTCTAGAAATTGACTTTTCATCTGTGTGCTCAGTAAATACTCAGTAGGTAGGAAGAGAAGAGGGTCAGCTGGGTCCCCAAGGGTTTTATTTTCTCTTCCTGGATCCTGGCTAAGAAGCTAGTGGAGGACAGCAGGAGTCGCATTCCATCCCGCAGGAACCGCTGGCCCCGGGGAAGGGCGAGGCCCTCTGGCAGCGGAGCTGGTGAGGACTCCAGAGCATCCCCGCCGAGGAAGCTGCTAAGGCCAGGTCGGCTCCAGAGTCCTGTGACTCCCGGAGGCCACTGGCGTGACCCTGGATGGTGCTGAGACGTGGGCCATACTCCCCTGTCCTTCCCTCACTGCAGTCTGACCTGCGCCTTGCTCAGGGGACTGGTGCGGGAGCAGAGTCGAGCCGATGAGGACAATCATCCTGTTCGCAGCTCAGCTCTGGAGTTTGCAGACCTGGTAGGTGAAGCGGCTCTGGTCCAAAAGAAAAGCTGTATCCTGGAATGTCTGAATGGAAAGACGTAGTATCCTCACCTCTACTCTCGGAGAGGGAGAGGGAGAGGGAGCTGCCAGCACCGAGCCCCCCTTTTCCAGATGCTCCGCTCAGGTTTTTTTCCACATAACATGCCAATTTCCATTTTAATAATGACTGAGAGATTATAAGGAGATGAATGGAGCCAGATAAAGGAAGATCGTCTCATCCATACAATTCAAATCAAGACACCTTCAATTCACTCCTCACCAATCCACACCAACTCAAATCAAGACACCTACAATGCATACCACACCAATTCACACCAACTCAAGACACCTACAATTTATACCTCACCAATTCACGCCAACTCATATCAAGGCACCTGCAATTCACACCATACCAGTTCACACCAACTCATGTCAAGACTATTACCTCACACTTTTCAATGGACACCTACCTTTGCCACCGCGAAATCGATGGGCTTAGACACTACTTTCAGCTTGAGCATAGCTGGGATTGGAGATAGGACAACTTCTTCCCTTAGTAGTTCGTCCTCCACATCCTCTGAAAGAAAACCATGGCCATGTGAGCTCTTAGTTAGGACTCGCAGAGAACAGATTAGGAAGTCACTGAACACCCAGGCCACTGGTGAGTGCTGAGACATTGGGAGGAGAGGAAGGCTCCTCCACTGTCTACCCCTGTCCCCTTGGGGGTCCCAAGCCTCCACCAGAAGGGAAAAAGCAGAGCAAGAACCCTTGCTCCTTGTCATTCCTCGCTGGTCCAAGGCTGCTGGCAGCTGGGATGAGGCTCTTGGTCCACCAGAAGGCGTCGTTTGTGGGCATACAGAAACAGGGGCCCAGGCCAAAGCTGTCCAGTCAGGCCCAGAAAAGCCTGGCTCAGACACGATTCCTATAAAAAGTGAGCAAGCATGACCCACAGATCCATCTCCCTGAGGACAAACATGAAAAGGGCAAAATGAGGCAAGTCCCGCCCTTCCTGAGAGAATAAGAACAATTAAAATAGACTGTCACTACTGCGGCTTTCACTACCCTGTTTATCACCCGTAACAGCTCCACGAGAGAGTAATTATCATCACCTCCGCTTACAGATGAGGAAACTGATGTTTGGAGAAGTTAAGTCACCGACCGAAAGTCACACAGATAGAAAGTTGGAGAGGTAAAATGTAAACCCGGGCTGCTCCAAATAGCTCTGCCATCCTGTCAGTCAGACCTCCCTGGGCCTCCAGCCAGAAGAGACACAAAATCACATTTCAAATAGAGCCTTCTCATAGCTGGGGTGAGAGGGTCCCGGGGTGAGTGTTGGCAGCACCGGCCTGTGCCTTCCCAGCCAGCCAAGGCTCCTCTTGCCATTACACCTGCTTCGGCATCTCTTACCAGAACACCCAGATGCAGGAATCACACAAAAGCAGCCCACGGCAATTATGCTGGCAGAGTCAAGCAAGCTGGTCTCCAGAGAGTCTCTGGAGACTCTCCTGCCCCCTTCTCCCAAGACTAAATGATTACTTTAAACGCACACCACACCATATAGGAGTCAACAATATCTGCCATAATTCTGTGCATCTGGGTCCATAGACACGTCACACAGTCCCTGCCATGCATCATCTTAGATGGTGTCCAAAGGCCAGCATCCCCAGGACAACATCCCCAGGCTGCTTACTCAACAGCCTCCTTTTCTTCCCTGGAGAAGGATCAGGCACAGCCCGAGGGCAACTCCTAGAGGCTCTGTCCACCGGAATGGAGGCAGATTCTACCTTTAGGCTGACACAAACTTTTTAAATAAGCCTGGAATTTAAATGAGAACCTTTTGCTTAGCGAGGGTATCAGAAGAAGCCACCTTGTAACCATGGCCTTACAAAAACACCTGACATAACCATCAGATGCTCACCCAGCAGTCTACATGGGTCTTGAAAACATGGCACTGGATTGAGAAAGCAAGAAATTAATGGGATCTATAGCACAAGACGGTTTCCTATAAAAGTGAGCAAGCATGACCCACAGATCCATCTCCCTGAGGACAAACATGAAAAGGGCAAAATGAGGCAAGTCCCGCCCTTCCTGAGAGAATAAGAACAATTAAAATAGACTGTCACTACTGCGCTTTCACTACCCTGTTTATCACCCGTAACAGCTCCACGAGAGAGTAATTATCATCACCTCCGCTTACAGATGAGGAAACTGATGTTTGGAGAAGTTAAGTCACCGACCGAAAGTCACACAGATAGAAAGTTGGAGAGGTAAAATGTAAACCCGGGCTGCTCCAAATAGCTCTGCCATCCTGTCAGTCAGACCTCCCTGGGCCTCCAGCCAGAAGAGACACAAAATCACATTTCAAATAGAGCCTTCTCATAGCTGGGGTGAGAGGCTCCCGGGGTGAGTGTTGGCAGCACCGGCCTGTGCCTTCCCAGCCAGCCAAGGCTCCTCTTGCCATTACACCTGCTTCGGCATCTCTTACCAGAACACCCAGATGCAGGAATCACACAAAAGCAGCCCAAGGCAATTATGCTGGCAGAGTCAAGCAAGTTGGTTTCCAGAGAGTCTCTGGAGACTCTCCTGCCCCATTCTCCCAAGACTAAATGATTACTTTAAACGCACACCACACCATATAGGAGTCAACAATATCTGCCATAATTCTGTGCATCTGGGTCCATAGACACGTCACACAGTCCCTGCCATGCATCATCTTAGATGGTGTCCAAAGGCCAGCATCCCCAGGACAACATCCCCAGGCTGCTTACTCAACAGCCTCCTTTTCTTCCCTGGAGAAGGATCAGGCACAGCCCGAGGGCAACTCCTAGAGGCTCTGTCCACCGGAATGGAGGCAGATTCTACCTTTAGGCTGACACAAACTTTTTAAATAAGCCTGGAATTTAAATGAGAACCTTTTGCTTAGCGAGGGTATCAGAAGAAGCCACCTTGTAACCATGGCCTTACAAAAACACCTGACATAACCATCAGATGCTCACCCAGCAGTCTACATGGGTCTTGAAAACATGGCACTGGATTGAGAAAGCAAGAAATTAATGGGATCTATAGCACAAGACGGTTTACCTCCATTAGAAGCACATGCACGCAAAACAACTCTAAACATTTTTGCAAGAACATACACAAACAAAAAGAAACCACTAAACACATGAGAGTGGAGTGGTAGCTGGTGGAGAGGAGGGTCATGGGAGTGTGGGGTGGGGCTCAAGCGAAATCAGGAAGGAAAGGCAAGAGGGTGGCCAATGGGCAGCTTTGCAAAGGTCAGAACTGTGAATGTTCACTAAGGTATGGAGATGTGTGATCAAATCAACCCTAGACATCTGAGGCCCACAGCAGAGGGCGAGAGGAACTGAATGATTCTGCCAGGCCTCAGCAATGCCTCAACCCGGCCGGTCTCTTGGGAGGCCCAGAGTGGGCAGGAGTTAAGCCTATTTGGAGACTGCTGTTTAGCCTGGGCTGCCCTGAAGGGAGCTGGAGCTGAAACGCACTCTGTTCGAGCTCCCACGAACTAAGTCTAAGGATGGAGGCTGGGGCCTCAGGGGGAGCTGACTGCGTGGAGCCCCCAAAGGGAGGCAGCCTCCCTTGGCCTCTGCCAGGAGGCAGCTGGTGCCTGCACAGGGAGCTGGTGCAGGGCCTCTAGGCAGGCGCAGATGTAGCGGGATGGCCAAGCAGGGGAAGACAAAGCATTCCGACGTGACGTGTTGGCCAAGCAGACAAAACCAGCTGCAAATGCTGGTGGTTTTCAATTGCTATTTTTAAGGCCCCAGTATAAATGTCTGGTTGAAAAGAAGCAAGGGATTTTGTTTCCCATATCATTTTACTGACCCTCTGGAGGAAAATATCTACATGGAAAGACTTTATAGAGGCCCCCCTATCTCTTTTTCCAGGCTTCCACTCAGTGCTACCCCCTGACTGCAAGACATCTTCTCCTAGAAGTGCCCCCAGTGCCCGCACTCAGGAATCTCAGCACTGAACCCCTGCGGGCTGCCATTCTGACTACAGAGCCCATCTCCCCAGCCCTCGACCAGGGGCCCAGGCGAAACCTCAGCCCTCTCCCACACGGCATGCTACTCCAGCCACCAGGTCGTCCTGCCCCTAGAAGGCCCCATACACTGCCCACCCCGCCCCCACCTTTTCTCTCCACTTTTATAGGAAGGTGTCGTTATTTTCCAATGCGCTCATCAAGCACTTTACTGGACACCTATGATGTGCCACGGGCTATGTGGGACAGAGGAGGTCCCGGGAGGATGAGACCACCACCTCCGCCTGCAAGGAGCTCACTGATTAGAGGGAGAGTCAGAGCCCTAAACAAATACCCTGGAGTCACGGAGACGAGGGCAAAGCTTCTAAGAGCAGAGAGGAGGCAAGTCATCCATACCGCCTGCAGGGTCAGGGGAGAGTCACACAGGTGGTAAGAGGGTCTTGGAATACCCACAGAGTTTCCCCAGGTAGAAGAGGGGCCCCACCACCTCTTCTCTGGGCTGCTCCAAAAGCCCCTCGCCGGTCTCCCAGTGTCCAGGCTCTGACCCCAAAAGTCACCCTCCACACACACCAGAGATGGCCTCGAGCCTGGCTCGTTTCACATCTCTGCTGGACAAGACCTTGCCCACCCTTCAAAGCCTTGTCTAAAGGCCACCTCATGATGGAAACTTCTGGAACCCACCACAGACCTGGCTCACTCGCCTCTTGAGGCAGTGAAGAGTCGCTGGCCATTCACTTTGTGTGTGCCTCTCTTCCTCCGTCCCCCCCAGCCCCGCCTTCCAGGAAAGCAAGGCTGCTTTTCATCACCTCCATCCACCTTCAGCCGGCCTGTCTGTGCCCGGGCACGGAAACGCTGCCCAAAGTGGGCTGAAGGGAACCAAAGAAAGATGAACGGGGGTGAGGAAGGGAACGCTGTTCCTCTAAATAAACTGTATTCCTTGTTTCTGATTTCCCCACCCCAAACGTCTCCTCCCCTTTCTCTGGAGAACCGGGTTCCATCAGAGGACTCTGGCCCTCGGATCTTTTGTTTCAGTCTCCTCTAAATCGTCGGCTGAGCCACCAGCAAAGCGAGGTCGGTCTCCCTCTGGAAAACACACCACACACTTCAAACAGCTGGGTTCTGAGAGAATTGCTAAAAGCCTTCCTCCCAGTAGAAGCCCTCTGGGTTCTGAGGGCCGGGAACTGCCTCACTTTACATCCAGACAGGAGTGGCTTTCATTAGAAAACCTTAGAGTGCTTTACAGAAAGTCTTCGGGTGCCAGCACTCCCTGGCTTGGTGCTTCATTCTGCAGGGGTGTGTGCCCAGCGCAACTTGCCCCTTCCTGGGTGGGCCAAAGGAAACCGCCGACCATCAATGACGATTAAAATTGTGAGGAATGGTGACCTCCGAAGAGAACCAAGGAGAATAAACAAACCCCTGCTTCCATCATCACTGCCCCTGCCTTTCAACTGCATCAAAGCAAACTGTCAGACGGCCTGTACCAATCACTTCTAAAGGCGGAGGGGAGAGTCCAAGGTACCGGGTCACCAGAGTCCAGGGCAAAGCTTCTAAGAGCCAGAGGAGGCAAGTCATCCATACCGCCTGCAGGGTCAGGGAGAGTCACCAGGTGGTAAGAGGGTCTTGGAATACCCAGAGTTTCCCAGGTAGAAGAGCCCCACCACCTCTTCTCTGGGCTGCTCCAAAGCCCCTCGCCGGTCTCCCAGTGTCCAGGCTCTGACCCCAAAAGTCACCCTCCACACACACCAGAGATGGCCTCGAGCCTGGCTCGTTTCACATCTCTGCTGGACAAGACCTTGCCCACCCTTCAAAGCCTTGTCTAAAGGCCACCTCATGATGGAAACTTCTGGAACCCACCACAGACCTGGCTCACTCGCCTCTTGAGGCAGTGAAGAGTCGCTGGCCATTCACTTTGTGTGTGCCTCTCTTCCTCCGTCCCCCCCAGCCCCGCCTTCCAGGAAAGCAAGGCTGCTTTTCATCACCTCCATCCACCTTCAGCCGGCCTGTCTGTGCCCGGGCACGGAAACGCTGCCCAAAGTGGGCTGAAGGGAACCAAAGAAAGATGAACGGGGGTGAGGAAGGGAACGCTGTTCCTCTAAATAAACTGTATTCCTTGTTTCTGATTTCCCCACCCCAAACGTCTCCTCCCCTTTCTCTGGAGAACCGGGTTCCATCAGAGGACTCTGGCCCTCGGATCTTTTGTTTCAGTCTCCTCTAAATCGTCGGCTGAGCCACCAGCAAAGCGAGGTCGGTCTCCCTCTGGAAAACACACCACACACTTCAAACAGCTGGGTTCTGAGAGAATTGCTAAAAGCCTTCCTCCCAGTAGAAGCCCTCTGGGTTCTGAGGGCCGGGAACTGCCTCACTTTACATCCAGACAGGAGTGGCTTTCATTAGAAAACCTTAGAGTGCTTTACAGAAAGTCTTCGGGTGCCAGCACTCCCTGGCTTGGTGCTTCATTCTGCAGGGGTGTGTGCCCAGCGCAACTTGCCCCTTCCTGGGTGGGCCAAAGGAAACCGCCGACCATCAATGACGATTAAAATTGTGAGGAATGGTGACCTCCGAAGAGAACCAAGGAGAATAAACAAACCCCTGCTTCCATCATCACTGCCCCTGCCTTTCAACTGCATCAAAGCAAACTGTCAGACGGCCTGTCTCACACCAATCACTTCTAAAGGGCGAGCTGCTTTCTTCCTTCGTGTAAAAGGGATTGCTTAAAAGGAGAGGAAAAGGATGTGAGTAGCTCTCAGTGCTTGTACGACACAATCGTCCAAAAGGTATCAATACGTTGCCGGCTTCCAGGAGAAGAGCAAAGGTCAATGGCACTCAAGCCTCGTCCTTTCATGTCGGGTCCCTGGTTCTCATCTTTTATTCTCGTCTTGGCTTGTGCCAAGTCCTGCAAACACATCAGTCTCTGGGGAGTCGAGAATTTCAGTAAGAGATAAAAAAAATGGTTTCAAAACCAAAGTGTGGACAGGCGTGTTCCTGTCTAGGTCTCACAGAGGAGGCACACAGATGCATACACAGGTAAAAGGGCACGAGCTGAAAGCTGAAGGCCTGTGCCCTGACGCGCCTTGTGATTCGTGTTTTACATCTCAATGATGTGCGGGTAAAGAATTTTCAAGGATGGGCTTCTCCAGGCCTCTGACTGAGCCCTGTCTTCTAGAGACTTCTGTAGGTTTTGAGGAACCCTAAAAGAATCTTCAAGTGCAGAAAGTGCGACTCTGCCCCTCTCTCCCAGTGTGGGTCTAGAAACGTCCGAGATTTCCCCAGCAGAGACAGGCTGTGGAAGATGGATTGGGACATCAACCAAAAAAAGAGAGAAGCCTGCTCTGTTCTCTGGGTCAGCACCTCCTTCCCCAGGTCATGTGGGAGGAAAGAAGTCCCCCACCCCAGCCATCAGGGAGCCCCCTCACCCACTACCTCCCAGACAGACCAAACGGAGACCCCTGATGGACAGTCAGCACCGAGGCCGCAGTGGTGCCTACCAAGCTGCAGCACATCCAGATCACCGTTGACCTTGTTGGATGCTGGCAACCGATTCTTCCTAGGAAAAGAAAAGGAAATGTCAACAGGAGAATGACAGAGAAATCCAAACAACAGAGAAGAAGTGCAGAAGCACTGGCTGGCCCTTCAGGAGGGGGGTTCTCTCCAGCCCTGGCCCTGCCTCTCTGCGTGCATGCCACGCAACAGCATATGGCCTCGCCCAGCCACAGGTTCCATATTAGATGGGATCAAATCACCTCTGGAATGCCTTTCAGTTGTGTACACACACACACACACACACACTCACACACCCCTCAGCCAATACAGGATGAAAGACCCTGCAGTTTGACATCTGGCAAGAACTGACCGCACGCTAACTTGCTGAGGCCCCTGTCATACTGCTGGCAAACACGTGCGTGTGCACACGGGCACACACACGTACACAAAGTCCTTGCAGTCCCTGCACAGATTTTCTTATCTCATTTCGTCATTGGTTTCCTTTTTCCCAGCTTTCTTGTAAAGCTACCAGCAGCTATTTCTCAGAAACCTCTAGAATACACCCAAGAATACCTACTGTGACACCGCCTAGTAAATTTGGGGCTGGGCACACAGAGCTTGTCTTAGACAGCTCACCTGTATTTCACCTCTCTTTAGATTTTCTCTCCCTTCAGCATGCTTCGATCTGAACTAAAGCAAAATAATTTTTTAAAAATCACATATTAAAAAATAACATTACATCACCCTCTTGGAAAATCCATTTACTATGTTTAAAATGACAGCCCTTTTGAACGTAGCATTGAAATATATTTTCCTCCAACATCCTTGCAGGGTAAGATATGATTGAAGTAACAATTGTAATCTTGCCACGGTAGGTTCCATTGAATTGGCTTCCTCCTGGAGACGTATGAAGGGGCGTGAGTGGAAGACCACGGAGGACACACAGTGCCGAACCCCCAGCACGTACTGCTTCAGACTCCGGGGTTTCTATCTCTGGCACCCGAACACAGAGCTCCCTCCCTCCCTGCCCCGCAGCCCTAAGCCTCCTGATCCTCCTCCACTCAGCTAAGCCTACTTTCCTCCATCTGAAACCACAAAATTTCTACACCCTCTGCTACCAGGGTTCTGCAAGCATTCTTGCAGTAAACGGTGAATGAACAAGTTGAAAAGCTAAGGCGCAGAGGGCCCGCAGAAGGATGTGGAGGGGGTCAAAACAGAGGCTGTACCTGCCTCCCCAGCGCCCACAAGGAGGAACTCGACTGTCGTCAGAGACCTCGGCCAGCCCCACCTCTCCCCACCTGCCCCTTGCGGCCAGGAAAGGCAAGGGCTGGAGCCCATTTCTTCTGTCCCTGCTGTCACTGCTTCATCGGGAGACTAAGGCAAAGTGCCCTCTCCTTGTGTGGCCTCAGTGGCTCAGGCTGAAAAGCAAGGACTGGGGTACAGGTGCTAGATGGCCTCTAAAAGCCACCCAACCCATCCTGAGCCAGAAATATGTCAGGAGTACGGATACCTCCGGAACACCCCACTGCCAACATCTCTCTGGCGCCCATCCGTGCTCTCTGCCTCCTCATCAGTCACCCGGATCACTCTCACAGCCCCGTCACTGGTTTCCTGACCCCAGAGTGAGGTCCCACCCGCTGGCTCCACATCGTCACACAAGTGACAGAGGTATCTTCCTAAAAAGCACATCTGACCACACGTGGCTAAAATTCTTCAAAAGTGTCCCATCATCACGCTCATCAACGACAGTCGCCATACTGATAAAAATGATGACAATTATAAGAGCAGATTTTTCTTTACTGGAATTTCCTCGAGGGCGAAACATAAAAATTTTAAAACTTTTTTCCCTCTTGGAAAATCCATTTACTATGTTTAAAATGACAGCCCTTTTGAACGTAGCATTGAAATATATTTTCCTCCAACATCCTTGCAGGGTAAGATATGATTGAAGTAACAATTGTAATCTTGCCACGGTAGGTTCCATTGAATTGGCTTCCTCCTGGAGACGTATGAAGGGCGTGAGTGGAAGACCACGGAGGACACACAGTGCCGAACCCCCAGCACGTACTGCTTCAGACTCCGGGGTTTCTATCTCTGGCACCCGAACACAGAGCTCCCTCCCTCCCTGCCCCGCAGCCCTAAGCCTCCTGATCCTCCTCCACTCAGCTAAGCCTACTTTCCTCCATCTGAAACCACAAAATTTCTACACCCTCTGCTACCAGGGTTCTGCAAGCATTCTTGCAGTAAACGGTGAATGAACAAGTTGAAAAGCTAAGGCGCAGAGGGCCCGCAGAAGGATGTGGGGGGGTCAAACAGAGGCTGTACCTGCCTCCCCAGCGCCCACAAGGAGGAACTCGACTGTCGTCAGAGACCTCGGCCAGCCCCACCTCTCCCCACCTGCCCCTTGCGGCCAGGAAAGGCAAGGGCTGGAGCCCATTTCTTCTGTCCCTGCTGTCACTGCTTCATCGGGAGACTAAGGCAAAGTGCCCTCTCCTTGTGTGGCCTCAGTGGCTCAGGCTGAAAAGCAAGGACTGGGGTACAGGTGCTAGATGGCCTCTAAAAGCCACCCAACCCATCCTGAGCCAGAAATATGTCAGGAGTACGGATACCTCCGGAACACCCCACTGCCAACATCTCTCTGGCGCCCATCCGTGCTCTCTGCCTCCTCATCAGTCACCCGGATCACTCTCACAGCCCCGTCACTGGTTTCCTGACCCCAGAGTGAGGTCCCACCCCGCGCTGGCTCCACATCGTCACACAAGTGACAGAGGTATCTTCCTAAAAAGCACATCTGACCACACGTGGCTAAAATTCTTCAAAAGTGTCCCATCATCACGCTCATCAACGACAGTCGCCATACTGATAAAAATGATGACAATTATAAGAGCAGATACTTTCTGATTCCTTTGACGGTCGCAGCACCGAAAGTCTCCTGCTCCTCAGAAGAGCCTAAGGAAGCAATCAGTGCACCGAGTCTCAAGTCCAGGAATCTCCCCAGCATTACACAGCGAGTAAATGGCAGCGCAGGGACTGAACCTCAAGCAATGACACTGTCAACTAAAAGAAACGGTGCACAATGTGAGAGTGGCAGTGAAGTTTTATTGGGGGCAACTTAAGGACTGCGGCTCAGGAAACAGCACTCAGCTAGCTCTGAGAAACGGTTCCAAAGAGGCAGGAGGGAAGGACAGTGTAATACAACTCTGGTAAAGGAGGGAGGATATACAGTCAGGCACATTTTTTTTTTTTCTGTAGAAAGTTTCTGCTGGTCTCGTGAAGCTTCTACTAGTCACGATAAACAAACGTCACCATGAAGGCTTTTAGTGCTTCTCTAGACACAAGGCGATACAAGAATTGGGCTCATCAACTCGGTTCCTGAGAATATGTAACTGTCTAAAGACCCGGCTGGCCAGTTTCCCAGAGCACAGAGAGCCTCCGTGCAGCTCTTCACCCCGAATGCCTTCATGGAGTGCTGAAGGTCAACAGTTGCAGCAGCACATGATTTAATCCTTGTAGAATGAGATGGCAAGCACCCATGGTAAGTGCCAATTTGTGGCTGACAACGCCAAAGACAATGGCAGCAACAGGACATATACTGCTTTCTCATAAGACAAAGCCAAGCCCGTTAGCTTGACCTCTGAGCCGCCTGTGACCTGGCCACTTACCAGCCGAGCACCTCCTCCCTCTGCACCCTCCCACCCCACCCGCATGGACAGGCTAACCTCTCAGTCCAAGCGGTTCTTCCCTGTTAGAATAGCCTTTGGCAAACTCACACTCACCCTTCCCAGCCCAGCTGGAACGTTACCTTCTTCTCAACTCCAAAATGCATTCATTCATTTCTTCGCTCACTCACTCACTAGCAAGGTTGTGGCCGTTATCCAGTAGGTGTGTCTCCCTGCTCCCAGGGAGACCCAGTTGTGTCAAATTTAGACAGAAATTGCAATATGATATGGTGGGGTAGGCTGAATAATGGCCCCAAAGATAGTCACATCCTAATCTCTGGAAAGAGAAAATGGTAACTTAATGGCAAAAAAGAACTTGACAAATGAGTTTAAATTAAAGCTCTTGAAATGGACTAAAAGTATCCTGGATTATCCAAGTGGGGCCAACCTCATCACAAACATCCTTATGAGAGGGAGGCAGCAGAGGATGGAAACGGAGGTTGAAATCATGCACTTTCAAGACAGAGGAAGGGGCCACAAGTCAAGAAACGAGGGTGGCCACCAGAAGCTACAAAGGGCAAGGAAACAGATTCTAGCTAATAAAGAGCTAGCCCTGTCAACACCTTGGCTTTAGCCCAATGGACCGGATTTCACACTTCACTCTTACAGAACAGCGAGACAATAATTCATGTTGCTTTAAGTCACTAAATTTGTGGTAATTTGTTGTAGCAGCTATCTGAAACTAATCCAAACAGAGACAGAAACACCAAGGAGGAACAAAGGACTGTGGGTACTTCTCTTGATGGCCTCTATCCTGCCTGCCCAGCTCCAGAATATGTAACTGTCTAAAGACCCGGCTGGCCAGTTTCCCAGAGCACAGAGAGCCTCCGTGCAGCTCTTCACCCCGAATGCCTTCATGGAGTGCTGAAGGTCAACAGTTGCAGCAGCACATGATTTAATCCTTGTAGAATGAGATGGCAAGCACCCATGGTAAGTGCCAATTTGTGGCTGACAACGCCAAAGACAATGGCAGCAACAGGACATATACTGCTTTCTCATAAGACAAAGCCAAGCCCGTTAGCTTGACCTCTGAGCCGCCTGTGACCTGGCCACTTACCAGCCGAGCACCTCCTCCCTCTGCACCCTCCCACCCCACCCGCATGGACAGGCTAACCTCTCAGTCCAAGCGGTTCTTCCCTGTTAGAATAGCCTTTGGCAAACTCACACTCACCCTTCCCAGCCCAGCTGGAACGTTACCTTCTTCTCAACTCCAAAATGCATTCATTCATTTCTTCGCTCACTCACTCACTAGCAAGGTTGTGGCCGTTATCCAGTAGGTGTGTCTCCCTGCTCCCAGGGAGACCCAGTTGTGTCAAATTTAGACAGAAATTGCAATATGATATGGTGGGGTAGGCTGAATAATGGCCCCAAAGATAGTCACATCCTAATCTCTGGAAAGAGAAAATGGTAACTTAATGGCAAAAAAGAACTTGACAAATGAGTTTAAATTAAAGCTCTTGAAATGGACTAAAAGTATCCTGGATTATCCAAGTGGGGCCAACCTCATCACAAACATCCTTATGAGAGGGAGGCAGCAGAGGATGGAAACGGAGGTTGAAATCATGCACTTTCAAGACAGAGGAAGGGGCCACAAGTCAAGAAACGAGGGTGGCCACCAGAAGCTACAAAGGGCAAGGAAACAGATTCTAGCTAATAAAGAGCTAGCCCTGTCAACACCTTGGCTTTAGCCCAATGGACCGGATTTCACACTTCACTCTTACAGAACAGCGAGACAATAATTCATGTTGCTTTAAGTCACTAAATTTGTGGTAATTTGTTGTAGCAGCTATCTGAAACTAATCCAAACAGAGACAGAAACACCAAGGAGGAACAAAGGACTGTGGGTACTTCTCTTGATGGCCTCTGTATCCTGCCTGCCCAGCACCTAGTTGCTGCTCCACATGTGGGTGCCAAATATTGGAGTGACCCTCACACAAGCGAACTCAGCAGCTCTCACAGGTCACCCAACTGAGAGGTGCCAGATTCAGGGCTCAAACCCAGGCCGCTCGCTCCAAATGCTGCGTTTTGCTCTTTTCTTCCATGTTATGCTTCCTTTCCCTGCCCAGAATCCTCCACGGCTTCTTGTGGACTGGAAGACATAATCCACACCTTCCAAGTGGTCCCTCTGGCTCCCAAAGGCAAAGCTATGGGAGCACGTGGATGGGCATGAGCCCAGGGGGAGGGCGGGACGTTGTTTCCACTGCACAGGGTACAGCAGGGCCTCTTCCCGGTCATGAGACTTTCACCCCGGGGCCATCCATCAGCCACGAGAGTTCGGCTCAGATGCCGTGGGCCATTTCCCATAGATCTCTTCACTAGAGGAGACTTCAGTCATGCTCACGTGGAGGGAATGCACTATTGTTCCTTTCACATGTCCCTTCGTGGCACAAGCATTACAAAGCTTAAAAGGTCAGTTTAAAAGCATGTTCTTGCCTTTGAGTGAAAACTTTTATGAAAAACAATGACAAAAGGATAAATCAAGGATTCAAAGCACTTTGCCAAAATGCGATTGTGCAGATAACCTAGAGATGTGTGTCAAAGGGTGCATCTAATAAATCCAGGGGAGCCAGGTTGGAAACACCAACTTGCCTGCTGGGTCTGAGGCCTCCGCCTTCCAGCCAAGATCCTCTTTGTGCCCCTCACGGAGGGGCACAGGTTAGGGCACTGAAGGTGTTCAAGGCTACACAGAGCCAGGACTTGGTCGGTCCCTGGATAACTGGGTTTCGAGTGGGTAGAAAGAGCTACTCAGAGACCAGAGTTTGCACCCTTGATTCCCCAACTCTGAGTGACCTTGGGCAAGACACTTACCTCTGTGGGCATCAGATGCCTCAACTGTGCTTTGGGGAAGCCTGAGCGTGGCTGTGGAACATGACCAGGTGCGCGGGCTCTGAGAGCATTGACATGCCTGGCTCATGCTATTCTTGAAGATGTTCGAATCGTTCACCAGATCTTAGCATATAAACAGAAAAGGAGCTGCTGTTTCCCCTATGTGTAGTACTGGAAACTTAGATAAGTTACTTACGATTACAAAAGAAAGCTGTCCCATGAGAAGAAAGATATCAATTGCTTACTATATAGTCTATTAGATGAAAACCCTGACCTCAGTGTGAATTGCTCCCGCTCATGTTGCATAAGAACCCAGAATATAAAAAATATACAGAAAATTTCCCCAAGCCAGTGATATTTCAACACACCTCACTGAAGGGACTCTTCTACAAAGTAGGTCACACAAGCTTCCCTGGGAGCGAGAGAGATCTTTTTCAAAGTTTCAATAAAAATGTGCTTAATACAAAACAATTGTCAAATATATGAGAAAATGATCCAATAAGTGAAACCCAACTGACACAATTAGAACTCTCAAGAACTTGAGATCACAGAACAGCAATCTAAAAGAGACTGCAATTAAAGAGAGAACTTTTTAAAAAGGAATGGAACTCAAATGAAAAGAAAAGACACGATGAGAAAAGGAATTTGCTCTGAGAAGCAAATACAGTCATGGAACTAAGAAAACCTGGCACATCATCCAGTGATAGTGATAGATAATAACATATAAATATATCTCTTTTAAATCCAGGAGTCTGCTACTAGAGGAGAAAGGAGGGGCAGGGGTAGATAATAGAAAGCTCTTCTCTATAAAACATGTCACCTAGTGAATGGAAAAGGAATGATAAAAATTAGAAAATTGCCATTTTATAAATGCATAACATAGGAAAAAAATCATCAGTGGATATTCAAACTGCAGGTTAAAAGATTTTTGAGGGCACAGGATATTCATATGGTCTGAAAGTTACAGACTCCTTATGAATTGCAAAAGGAAAAGTTACCTCTACAATAACAGAGAGATTGGCAGAAACCCTAGAGGACTAACCTAGCCTAATTCTGCATTACCAAAAATAAACTTACATCACATGCTCCTGATGTGATGTAATGGGAGGTCCACAACATCACATAAGCATCGTCCTTACCAAAAACTGTTTAACATAAACCCAGTAATGAAATCAACATATCTAAAATGTAGTCATTCTATGAGACAAGAGCCAACATTCATCATGAAAATAAGAAAAGAGAGGGAAATTGTTTGAGAACAAAGGAGATGAGACATGGCAACCAAATACAAGTGAACCTTAAATAGATCCCTGGGTTGAAAAACTAAAGTCTCCAAGAACATTTTGGAGCCACCTGGGAGATATTTGATTATGGGCATCATGTTAGTGGATGTTACTGAATCAATGTGAAATTTCTTGGATATGATAATGGTACTGTGGTTATGTTCTTGTCCTTAGAAGATGAAAGCTGAAATATTTATGGGTGAAATGCCATAATACCTGAATTCACTTTCAAATTAATCATCAAAAATGTTTGTCGATGAGGGAAGAATAGGAAAGAAAGAAAGAGAAAACAAATGTGAAAAATCTTAGAATTGCAGAAGGTAGGTACTGTTCTTTCAACTTTTCTGTGGGTTAGAACTTTTTAAAGTTGGGGGAAAAACTGTTGGTAAGCTTTGAAAAGGAGCTAGATACAGTGAAGAAATAATAAATTTCTAGCAACAATGAGATGGCATGGCATTTATTCAGAAGGCCACTCAGTCAGAGAGATCAAATACATGAAAGAACAAATAAGAGACATGGAAGGAAAAAATTTAAGTCCAATATACATCTAAAAGGAGATCCAAGGACTTCTTTGTCGGTCCACCAGTTAAGACTCCATGCTTCCACTGCAGGGGCACACGTTTGATTCCTGCTCAGGGACCTAAAATCCCACATTCCGTGTGATGCAGCCAAAATATAAGTTAATGAAAAAAATACAAAGGAATTCTAGAAGGAAAGAATAAAGAGAATGTGAGGACAGAAATGACTAAAAGGATAATAGCTAAGAACCTTCCAGACATGAATCCTCAAGGAAACATAGTAAGTTTCAAATGGTACACGTGAAAGAAAATGCAGACCTAGAATGCATTTAAACCAGAAATACCAAAGACAATGAGAGAAAGGAGGATAGAGACAATAAAGTTAAAACATACAACCAAAAAAAATTTGCTCCTGATGTGATGTAATGGGAGGTCCACAACATCACATAAGCATCGTCCTTACCAAAAACTGTTTAACATAAACCCAGTAATGAAATCAACATATCTAAAATGTAGTCATTCTATGAGACAAGAGCCAACATTCATCATGAAAATAAGAAAAGAGAGGGAAATTGTTTGAGAACAAAGGAGATGAGACATGGCAACCAAATACAAGTGAACCTTAAATAGATCCCTGGGTTGAAAAACTAAAGTCTCCAAGAACATTTTGGAGCCACCTGGGAGATATTTGATTATGGGCATCATGTTAGTGGATGTTACTGAATCAATGTGAAATTTCTTGGATATGATAATGGTACTGTGGTTATGTTCTTGTCCTTAGAAGATGAAAGCTGAAATATTTATGGGTGAAATGCCATAATACCTGAATTCACTTTCAAATTAATCATCAAAAATGTTTGTCGATGAGGGAAGAATAGGAAAGAAAGAAAGAGAAAACAAATGTGAAAAATCTTAGAATTGCAGAAGGTAGGTACTGTTCTTTCAACTTTTCTGTGGGTTAGAACTTTTTAAAGTTGGGGGAAAAACTGTTGGTAAGCTTTGAAAAGGAGCTAGATACAGTGAAGAAATAATAAATTTCTAGCAACAATGAGATGGCATGGCATTTATTCAGAAGGCCACTCAGTCAGAGAGATCAAATACATGAAAGAACAAATAAGAGACATGGAAGGAAAAAATTTAAGTCCAATATACATCTAAAAGGAGATCCAAGGACTTCTTTGTCGGTCCACCAGTTAAGACTCCATGCTTCCACTGCAGGGGCACACGTTTGATTCCTGCTCAGGGACCTAAAATCCCACATTCCGTGTGATGCAGCCAAAATATAAGTTAATGAAAAAAATACAAAGGAATTCTAGAAGGAAAGAATAAAGAGAATGTGAGGACAGAAATGACTAAAAGGATAATAGCTAAGAACCTTCCAGACATGAATCCTCAAGGAAACATAGTAAGTTTCAAATGGTACACGTGAAAGAAAATGCAGACCTAGACATGTCATCTTGAAACTACCAGAAATACCAAAGACAATGAGAGAAAGGGTAGGTTATTTATAAGCAGTGGCTATTTTAACAAAAGCATCTTTAATATTCAAAATATTAAAGGTAAGGATGAAATGAAAATATTTTCAAAGACTAAACATGTTTACCATCACAGATCTTCAGTGAATGAACAACTAAGGGACATACTTCAGGAGAATAAGACAGAACCAAGAGAGAGAGAAAGCTGGACACAAGCAATAGCATAAAATAAATCTGTGAATGCTTAAATCAACCTAAATGAGAGTTGACAATAGCAACTAATGTAGGGGAAGTTAAAAGCAATGAGATAATACTAGACAATAATACACAAGGAATCTGTGAGTGGGGAATAATCAGAATTAAAGATTTCTAAAATTCTCACATTTTTGAGGGAGTAGAGATACTGATTAAACTTAAAATTTTAAGATAATGATGATCAAAATTTAAGAGCAACCATTAAAAGAACAAAAATACAATATATAACTTCCAAATCAGAAAGCAGAAGAGAAAAGAATGCTTATCAGTTAATTCATAGGAAAATGCCACTGTGAAAAACAGTTTGGCAAATCTGCAAAAAGTTAAACATAGAATTAACACATGACCTTCCAATTCCACCCTTAGGTATATAGCCAAAAGAACTGAAAACAGGGACATGTGTTCATGGCAGCACTATTCTCAATCGCCAAAAGGTGGAAGCAACACATACATCTACCAATGGATGAGCGAATAAACAAAATGTTATATATCATACAATGGAATACTCTTCCACCATAAAAAGGAGTGAAGGACTGATACATGCTACAACATGGACACATCTCAAAAGCATTATGCTAAGTGAAAGAAGCCAGAGACAAAAGGTCACATATGATTCCATTTATGTGGAATAGTGTGGATTAGCCGTCACCAGGGGCCAGGAGTGGGAGGAATGAGGAGAAACTGCTTAATCAGAAAGAGATTTCCTTTAAAGAGAAGAAAATATTGTAGACGTAGGCAGAGGTGGTGGTTACGCAACTGTCTGAACGCATAAAATACCACTGGATCGTTCACTTCACAATGGCTGACTTAAAAGGGAAAGGAAGAAAACCAGAAAGTAAAACCATGGTAAAAGCAAAGTGCAAATTGTAACAGGACAAATGAATTCAAGTGTATCTAATTATATTAAAGGAAAACAAATTAAACTTGCCAGTTAAAAGACAAAGACACTCAGATTGAGTTTTTATTTTATTTTATTGTATTATTTTTTATATATCTTTTTGGGGGTGAGGTGGGGAGGGAGGGGAACGGGCGGGCCACTTCTATTGGTCTTTCATTTATCTATTTTCTTCCGTCTTTGTTCTTTGGCCCGCGTGGGCCTCCCATCGCGGTGGCCTCTGTTGTCGCAGAGCGCTGGCTCTGGGCGCACGCGCTCCAGAGCTCCAGCTCGGTAATTGGACACATCAGTCCAGCCGCTCCGCGGCACGTGGGATCTTCCCAGGCCAGGGATCGAACCGTTACCCCTTACACTGCAAGGTGGTGTCCTTACCCACTGGACCACCAGGGAATCCCCAGATTGAGTTTTTAAATTAGCAATGTGCTGCTTCACATGATACATGTGGAGAAAGGAGAACAGTAGAGCATTGGGGAAAAAATACATCATTTGTATGTCAATCATTTAAAAGCTAATGTAGCTAAAGTCTATTGGATAAAAATCAAATTAAGATAAAAGGCATTATTCGTGATAAACCTACTTCTTATAGAATAACAAATGGAGGAATTCAACATAAAAACTTAGCCCACATGAACCTCTGTGAAAAGGTTAATAATTGTCCCACCTCAAACAGTTGTAGTGAAAACTCAACAAGTTAATACATCAAGTGCTGAGAACAGTATCTGGCAGAGTAATTGCTATGTGTTAGCTAAGATGATGATGATGATGATGATGATGATGATGAAAGCAGCTAGTATAACCTTGATTCCAAAAGCTTAACATTTGCAAATAAAAGTGCAAAAATATGAAATAAAATAACAGACCACTTCATTAGCCATGAGTTTGGAAAAAAAAAAATTGACATAGTATGGATGCAAGACTATTTTAATATTGGAAAATCTAATAATCCTCTAGAAATTCCCTGTAAGAGGGAATGTAAAACAATCTCAATAGAGGCAAAAAAAATCATTTGATAAAAATAAACTCATATGTATTTAAAAACAAACTGAAAATTCTTAAAGAGACTGGAGTGCCAGACCACCTTATCCATCTCTTAAAAAACCTGTACATGGGTCAAGAAGCAACAGTTGGAACCAGTCATGGAGCAACGGACTGGTTCAGAACTGGGAAAGAAATACAAGGGTGTATATTGTCACCTTGTTTATTCTATGCAAGAGTGCATCATGTGAAATGCTGAGCTGGATGAATCACAAGCTGGAATCAAGACTGCCAGGAAAAATATCAACAACCTCAGATACGCCGATGATAACACCCTAATGGCAGAAAGTGAAGAGGAACTAAAGAGCCTCTTGATAAGGGTGAACCGAGGTGAGTCAGAGGGCTGGCTTGAAACTCAGCATTAAAGAACTAAGATCATGGCATCCAATCCCATCTCTTCATGGTTAATAGAAGGGGAAAAACTGGAAACGATGACATATTTTATTTTCTTGGGCTCCAAAATCACTGCAGACAGTGACTGAAGGCATGAAATTAAAAGATGTTTGCTCCTGGGAAGAAAAGCTATGACAAACCTAGATAGCATATTCAAAAGCAGAGCTTATCACTTTGCTGACAAAGGTCTGTATAGTCAACACTATGGTTTTTCCAGTATGGATGTGAGAGTTGGACCACAAAGAAGGCTGAGCACCAAAGAATTGTGGTGCTGGAGAAGACTCTTGAGAGTCCTTTGGACTGCAAGGAGACCAAACCAGATAAAAGGCATTATTCGTGATAAACCTACTTCTTATAGAATAACAAATGGAGGAATTCAACATAAAAACTTAGCCCACATGAACCTCTGTGAAAAGGTTAATAATTGTCCCACCTCAAACAGTTGTAGTGAAAACTCAACAAGTTAATACATCAAGTGCTGAGAACAGTATCTGGCAGAGTAATTGCTATGTGTTAGCTAAGATGATGATGATGATGATGATGATGATGATGAAAGCAGCTAGTATAACCTTGATTCCAAAAGCTTAACATTTGCAAATAAAAGTGCAAAAATATGAAATAAAATAACAGACCACTTCATTAGCCATGAGTTTGGAAAAAAAAAAATTGACATAGTATGGATGCAAGACTATTTTAATATTGGAAAATCTAATAATCCTCTAGAAATTCCCTGTAAGAGGGAATGTAAAACAATCTCAATAGAGGCAAAAAAAATCATTTGATAAAAATAAACTCATATGTATTTAAAAACAAACTGAAAATTCTTAAAGAGACTGGAGTGCCAGACCACCTTATCCATCTCTTAAAAAACCTGTACATGGGTCAAGAAGCAACAGTTGGAACCAGTCATGGAGCAACGGACTGGTTCAGAACTGGGAAAGAAATACAAGGGTGTATATTGTCACCTTGTTTATTCTATGCAAGAGTGCATCATGTGAAATGCTGAGCTGGATGAATCACAAGCTGGAATCAAGACTGCCAGGAAAAATATCAACAACCTCAGATACGCCGATGATAACACCCTAATGGCAGAAAGTGAAGAGGAACTAAAGAGCCTCTTGATAAGGGTGAACCGAGGTGAGTCAGAGGGCTGGCTTGAAACTCAGCATTAAAGAACTAAGATCATGGCATCCAATCCCATCTCTTCATGGTTAATAGAAGGGGAAAAACTGGAAACGATGACATATTTTATTTTCTTGGGCTCCAAAATCACTGCAGACAGTGACTGAAGGCATGAAATTAAAAGATGTTTGCTCCTGGGAAGAAAAGCTATGACAAACCTAGATAGCATATTCAAAAGCAGAGCTTATCACTTTGCTGACAAAGGTCTGTATAGTCAACACTATGGTTTTTCCAGTATGGATGTGAGAGTTGGACCACAAAGAAGGCTGAGCACCAAAGAATTGTGGTGCTGGAGAAGACTCTTGAGAGTCCTTTGGACTGCAAGGAGACCAAACCAGACAATCATAAAGGAAATCAACTCTGAATATTCATTGGAAGGACTGATTCTGAAGCTGCAATACTTTGGTTACCTGATGGGAAGAGCCGACTCCTTGGAAAAGACCTTGATGCTGGGAAAGATTGAAGGCAAAAGGAGAAGGGAGTAGCAGAGTATGAGAGGGTTAAATAGCAGCACAACTCAGTGAGCATGAATTTGAGCAAACTCCTAGAGACAGTAGAGGACAGAGGAGTCTGAAGTGCTAGAGATCCATGGGGTTGCAAAGAGTCAGATACAACCTAGCGACTGAACAGCAACAAAAATAAAATAAATAATAATAAAAAAGAAAAACTTAGCAAGGGAAGAGTCTGGTTTTACTCAAAATGTATGTATTTGAAGCCTACATATCATCCTAGCACTAAAGCATTGGAAACTTCCCTACTGCAGGCAGCAGCCCAATGAGGATGTCCATTAGCCTGAGAACTTCAAAGCTACACCAGAGATAACTCAGAGGCAGTACAATGAGGCGACTGAAACTGACATCTCACCAAGGTTTGAGTTCAGGACCAGAGTTCAGGTTTCCTGGGCGAGGTTCAGCACTCCTTCTGCCACCCTCAGGGTTAGATGGTAATGAAGCAAAGAGCTATTGTCCATGGATATACAGAAACTGGACAGATAAGCCAGCAGGACCAGCTCATGGCAGAGAAGTCTCAACTTCCCTTTTGTCAGAATCATCTTTGTGAAGCTTCAAGAACCATAGCCTCTAGCGATTCTGGGCTTCAGCTCTTCAGACCCAGCCTGTGGCCATCAACAGGTGCCTCTTGGCTGTCTGTGCTCTTGGCAGGCGTGTAGGAGACACCCTCGGGGGACCAGCTATGTTGTGTTGTGTTTCTTTCCTGCCCTCCCAGGTTATGCTGACTCTGCAAACTCCAGCACTTAAAGGCTCTTATTAATCACTGAGCTCCAAGAGGGGTAAGCCTTAGTGAGGTGGATCCCTAGAAACAAGCTAACAGAAAAAGAACTTTAGAAAAATTTCTCCATAGAAGAAAATATTTCTTATTTCAACTTTCCTGTTGTTTCTCTTTGGCTTCCCAGAGAGGCTCAGTCAGGCTCCCCCTGAAGAAGCCAAGATGCAGAATCATGATGAGTTAGACTTGGAAGGCGCCTGGGAGTCACCTGGCATAACCCTTAGATTCACAGATGAGGAAACTGTGCTCCAGCATAAGGAAGGGGGCGCCGCCAACATCTCCACCTTCCCGGCGCTCAGCCCGAGGGAATCCACGTCCCTGACTCAGGAAGAGCTCCACCTTCCTGGGCCGCCACGTCCACAGGCGTTTTTAAAATTAAGCCATCAAAGAACATGAGGTCTCATCAAGGGCTGGGTTATCTAGAAGCCATCATGTGCACAGATCTCGATTTTATACCCGACAGTTGCCAGTTCTCCAACTGTTGCTTAGCAAGGGAAGAGTCTGGTTTTACTCAAAATGTATGTATTTGAAGCCTACATATCATCCTAGCACTAAAGCATTGGAAACTTCCCTACTGCAGGCAGCAGCCCAATGAGGATGTCCATTAGCCTGAGAACTTCAAAGCTACACCAGAGATAACTCAGAGGCAGTACAATGAGGCGACTGAAACTGACATCTCACCAAGGTTTGAGTTCAGGACCAGAGTTCAGGTTTCCTGGGCGAGGTTCAGCACTCCTTCTGCCACCCTCAGGGTTAGATGGTAATGAAGCAAAGAGCTATTGTCCATGGATATACAGAAACTGGACAGATAAGCCAGCAGGACCAGCTCATGGCAGAGAAGTCTCAACTTCCCTTTGTCAGAATCATCTTTGTGAAGCTTCAAGAACCATAGCCTCTAGCGATTCTGGGCTTCAGCTCTTCAGACCCAGCCTGTGGCCATCAACAGGTGCCTCTTGGCTGTCTGTGCTCTTGGCAGGCGTGTAGGAGACACCCTCGGGGGACCAGCTATGTTGTGTTGTGTTTCTTTCCTGCCCTCCCAGGTTATGCTGACTCTGCAAACTCCAGCACTTAAAGGCTCTTATTAATCACTGAGCTCCAAGAGGGGTAAGCCTTAGTGAGGTGGATCCCTAGAAACAAGCTAACAGAAAAAGAACTTTAGAAAAATTTCTCCATAGAAGAAAATATTTCTTATTTCAACTTTCCTGTTGTTTCTCTTTGGCTTCCCAGAGAGGCTCAGTCAGGCTCCCCCTGAAGAAGCCAAGATGCAGAATCATGATGAGTTAGACTTGGAAGGCGCCTGGGAGTCACCTGGCATAACCCTTAGATTCACAGATGAGGAAACTGTGCTCCAGCATAAGGAAGGGGGCGCCGCCAACATCTCCACCTTCCCGGCGCTCAGCCCGAGGGAATCCACGTCCCTGACTCAGGAAGAGCTCCACCTTCCTGGGCCGCCACGTCCACAGGCGTTTTTAAAATTAAGCCATCAAAGAACATGAGGTCTCATCAAGGGCTGGGTTATCTAGAAGCCATCATGTGCACAGATCTCGATTTTATACCCGACAGTTGCCAGTTCTCCAACTGTTGACCTTCAGCATATAAAAGAAATGTTTGGGTTTTTTTTTCCCCTTTCTTTTCTCTTAAGGATGTGGAAAACCTGACTAGAACTGCCTGGTCTGACATTTCCTGTGAGAAAGCGCTCCACTTGGATACTGTGAAAGCAATCTGCCTTAACAATTCAGCCTAAATAAATTATCTTCCTGAAACTAGTGAAAGACATCAATTGGGAATTGAGCTGCATACCCAAGACTCTCTCATCCGGGCTGGACAAAAGCTGGACACAGATAGGGATCGCCCGGTGAGAACTGACTGGGACGGGGGTCCCCAACGGCCCCACATCCTCCTGGAAAAGCCATTGGCTCAGCCAGTTGAGCTGGAGAGGACACACGCTGTACTCTCACCTCCTGAACCATTGTTCTTCGGGGGGTGATGATCTCTCAGCTTAACTATCCGTATGCGCCCTTCCCCACCCGGGTCTGGCGCACACCCTCAGCCAGAAGTGTGCAGAGCTAGAGCAAGATCCAAAACCAACTCCAACGCTGCTCCTTCCCTCAGTCTGGCTGGATTCTGGCACATTCCAGGAACACAGAAGAAATTTACTCCAATCACCAAGGCATCAGACTGGGAGGGTTCCTTCAAGGGCACACAGTTCACAAAACAAAACTGTACTAGATGTGACCTTCTTTGATTTTTATTCTCCCAATTTGGCACAAGGCACAAGGCCTTAGCATACAACTGGTATTTAATGGATGCTCCCTGAAAGCTGTGGAGTGCCCAGAGTAGCCATTCCCTGTCCAGGGATCTTCCCAATCCAGGGAATCTTCCCATATGTTGGGTCACTAAAAATGACATTGGAAGGCGCCTGGGAGTCACCTGGCATAACCCTTAGATTCACAGATGAGGAAACTGTGCTCCAGCATAAGGAAGGGGGCGCCGCCAACATCTCCACCTTCCCGGCGCTCAGCCCGAGGGAATCCACGTCCCTGACTCAGGAAGAGCTCCACCTTCCTGGGCCGCCACGTCCACAGGCGTTTTTAAAATTAAGCCATCAAAGAACATGAGGTCTCATCAAGGGCTGGGTTATCTAGAAGCCATCATGTGCACAGATCTCGATTTTATACCCGACAGTTGCCAGTTCTCCAACTGTTGACCTTCAGCATATAAAAGAAATGTTTGGGTTTTTTTTTCCCCTTTCTTTTCTCTTAAGGATGTGGAAAACCTGACTAGAACTGCCTGGTCTGACATTTCCTGTGAGAAAGCGCTCCACTTGGATACTGTGAAAGCAATCTGCCTTAACAATTCAGCCTAAATAAATTATCTTCCTGAAACTAGTGAAAGACATCAATTGGGAATTGAGCTGCATACCCAAGACTCTCTCATCCGGGCTGGACAAAAGCTGGACACAGATAGGGATCGCCCGGTGAGAACTGACTGGGACGGGGGTCCCCAACGGCCCCACATCCTCCTGGAAAAGCCATTGGCTCAGCCAGTTGAGCTGGAGAGGACACACGCTGTACTCTCACCTCCTGAACCATTGTTCTTCGGGGGGTGATGATCTCTCAGCTTAACTATCCGTATGCGCCCTTCCCCACCGGCTCTGGCGCACACCCTCAGCCAGAAGTGTGCAGAGCTAGAGCAAGATCCAAAACCAACTCCAACGCTGCTCCTTCCCTCAGTCTGGCTGGATTCTGGCACATTCCAGGAACACAGAAGAAATTTACTCCAATCACCAAGGCATCAGACTGGGAGGGTTCCTTCAAGGGCACACAGTTCACAAAACAAAACTGTACTAGATGTGACCTTCTTTGATTTTTATTCTCCCAATTTGGCACAAGGCACAAGGCCTTAGCATACAACTGGTATTTAATGGATGCTCCCCCTGAAAGCTGTGGAGTGCCCAGAGTAGCCATTCCCCTGTCCAGGGGATCTTCCCAATCCAGGGATCGAACCAGGGTCTCTTGCACCGCGGGCTGATCCTTTACCTTTACCGTTTGAGCCAGCAGGGCATCCTCATCCAGATAAAGCTCATCCATCTATAACGGCTGGAAATGCTAACTCAAACCAATCTTGCCAGCCACCCTGTCAAAGGTGGGAATGGGAGGGAGAGCTTTTATTAACTCCAAGAACCCCTGCATAGTGGGCAAAGCCAAAAACACAACTTTGGCTCTAGATTCTCACCACAGTCCATTCTCATCTATCCCATGCTGGATGCTGGAGACACTAACTGTGTATTCTAGAGACCCCAAACGCACTGGGTCAGGGGGTGGCTGCTCTCCCCTTAGTGGATGCCCACCAACGCCGTTTCCTGGGTGCACCTGAACTCAGCTCCACAAGGTGACTGGTGTGGGCATTGCTCAACAGGCAGCAAAAAGACGGGGAGAGAGAAGGTGACTCCAGGGAAAGACAAATACTCTCCTGAATGACAAGTGGTCCCTCTGGAGTGCATCTCCGGGACACGGCCAGATCGCTGAGTGACCACTCATTCACCCGCACGTGAAGCCCACCAGGCAGAAGGCTGCCAGCCCGCGATCCTCCTTCCTCTTCGTCTTGCCTGCGCTGCTTTGCCCGCCAGCACATGGCTGCGTGGCTCCATCAGGCCCGGCCACAGTGGGATGGTCATCATCGTTTAGTCGCTGAGTCATGTCCAACTCTTTGCGACCCCATGGACTGCAACCCGCTGGGCTCCTCTGTCTATGGGATTTCCCAGGCAAGAATATTGAAGTGGGTTGCCATTCCCTTCTCCAGGGGATCTTCCGGATCCAGGGATCAAACCCGCGTCTTCTGCATTGGCAGGCCGATTCTTTACCACTGAGCCACCTGGGAAGCCCCTGTGGGATGCTGGATGGGCCCAGTCACCACGGCTGGAGGGAGAGACTTGAGGCAGAACCTGGCCCATGCAGGAGCCCCAGCCCCTTCCACCAGGAGCCCCAGATGGCACACCCAGCAGGTGGGACCCCTAGGGCTGTCTCCAATGAGGGCTCCCAGCTGTGGACTGAGGACCCAAGGGGATGATTCCATCAGAGACAAAGATTCCCCCAGTCCCTCCCTCCCCAAGGCTCATGTGACAGTGCAGGATGGAAAGGATTGCCTCTCCAACGTTGGCCCTGTCCCAGGAAGTCTAAAGTCACACTTGGAGTTCTATAAGGGAAGGCTCCAACGTGCACCCAGAAGACATTACGTAAGCGTTGCTGCCGGTCTCCACTGTGGAGTGGAGAGCTGTGCGGGGATGTTTACTTAGCTGCTAAGAGAAGCTGCTCTCTGGCACCACGTCCGCGCTTTACTCTCCTAATAAAAGACCATGCGCCCGGAGAAGGAGTGTCTCAATGACACAGGCTGATTTTCCGAGTCCCATTAAACATGAGATCCACTTACGTTCTGTGTGGTAAAAATAGGCCAAAGGGTGGCTTAAAACAACTTCTGGGGCAAAATATTTTCATTTTGAACTCACAAACACGCTCCCCTGCATAAGCATTAATAAGAGTCTAAAGCAGCAAGTTTGAAACACAAGGTTAGCAAGGTTAGCTTGCAAGGGGTGCAAGGTTAGCTTCCTATCAATTTGAAAATAAAGAAATGGGGGTTCATTTACTTTTAGAAAGGGTGAGAGGGTGAGGAGGTGTACACTTAAATAATACCTTTTTTTTTTTTTCCTGGAGCTCCTGTCTTTCCCCAAGCAGTGGGCTCCACTGTCCCTTCCATGACATTCCTAGGGCTCTGAGTTTGTTCTTACAACAGAGCGTTTATTTGGGTGGGTGCTTATTTCTATTGTACCAAGTACTTTGAAAGCACAGGTTTTTAAAAATTTATTTCTCACAAACCACCTGAAGGGAAAACAGCAAAGGGACTTCTTAGCCCTATTTTCAAAAACGAAGACACTGAGGCTCAGACAGTCAGAAACTGTCCAACACAAGCCAGTCCCTGGCACACAGGTCTGTGATCCAATGGGGACCACAGGCAACAATATGGTGACTCTTTCCTAAGGCTTAATTCATTCATTTCAAAGGGCCCCAGATGGCACACCCAGCAGGTGGGACCCCTAGGGCTGTCTCCAATGAGGGCTCCCAGCTGTGGACTGAGGACCCAAGGGGATGATTCCATCAGAGACAAAGATTCCCCCAGTCCCTCCCTCCCCAAGGCTCATGTGACAGTGCAGGATGGAAAGGATTGCCTCTCCAACGTTGGCCCTGTCCCAGGAAGTCTAAAGTCACACTTGGAGTTCTATAAGGGAAGGCTCCAACGTGCACCCAGAAGACATTACGTAAGCGTTGCTGCCGGTCTCCACTGTGGAGTGGAGAGCTGTGCGGGGATGTTTACTTAGCTGCTAAGAGAAGCTGCTCTCTGGCACCACGTCCGCGCTTTACTCTCCTAATAAAAGACCATGCGCCCGGAGAAGGAGTGTCTCAATGACACAGGCTGATTTTCCGAGTCCCATTAAACATGAGATCCACTTACGTTCTGTGTGGTAAAAATAGGCCAAAGGGTGGCTTAAAACAACTTCTGGGGCAAAATATTTTCATTTTGAACTCACAAACACGTTCCCCTGCATAAGCATTAATAAGAGTCTAAAGCAGCAAGTTTGAAACACAAGGTTAGCAAGGTTAGCTTGCAAGGGGTGCAAGGTTAGCTTCCTATCAATTTGAAAATAAAGAAATGGGGGTTCATTTACTTTTAGAAAGGGTGAGAGGGTGAGGAGGTGTACACTTAAATAATACCTTTTTTTTTTTTTCCTGGAGCTCCTGTCTTTCCCCAAGCAGTGGGCTCCCACTGTCCCTTCCATGACATTCCTAGGGCTCTGAGTTTGTTCTTACAACAGAGCGTTTATTTGGGTGGGTGCTTATTTCTATTGTACCAAGTACTTTGAAAGCACAGGTTTTTAAAAATTTATTTCTCACAAACCACCTGAAGGGAAAACGGCAAAGGGACTTCTTAGCCCTATTTTCAAAAACGAAGACACTGAGGCTCAGACAGTCAGAAACTGTCCAACACAAGCCAGTCCCTGGCACACAGGTCTGTGATCCAATGGGGACCACAGGCAACAATATGGTGACTCTTTCCTAAGGCTTAATTCATTCATTTCAAAAGCATGACTTTTCTTTGAAGATTGGATCTATATTTAAATTTTACAGAATTGTTTTAATGTTCTTACTTAGCCAGAAAGATAAATAAGAACGACAGCCTGAAGAGCGCCGGTTTACCATGAAGTTAATGGGACTTAAGCGTCAGGGACCCTCACTTGCACAGGCCCTTCCAAGAGGCCTAGTGTTGGCACGGCCTCCTATTTTTGTCAGATTTGCAAAAATGAAGTAGGTTTGTATTCTTTGTCTTCAAGAGGCACCCGAGCTATGTAAGTTTCAGGCCCACAACATCTGGATCTGAACCTGAACCCAGGGAATTTGTCTTTGTGTTTTTATTTTGCTCACCCACGAATTCCCAGTGACCAACAGATGTCCCAGCGTCTCCTCCGACCCTACACCTGGAATTGTCTTGTCCAAGTTGGTACAGCGTTTTCTCTACCCGGCCGAGACGGGCTCCTGGGGTTTCCCTTTCTTCCAACACCTGTTGCCCCATCAACTCACAAAAAGGGACTCTCCAGGAAACTTGGACCTACTCCCAAATCACAGAGGACTGATTGTTTTCCAGGCCTTTCTTTAAAAAAAGGAGAAAGAGATGTTGCTTTAGACTCAAGTGAGCTCTGCAAACTTTGAGCATTATACCACTCGCACACAGAAAACTGGAGAGCTGTGGATTTCTACGGGTGAGCCAGCCCCCGTCAGGGCATGCACACCTTGGGCTAAGACGAGCAGTGTCCCAGGGTCAGCTCTCTGTGTCTCCCCAGGCAGTGCCTACACTTGGCGGGGGGGTGGGAGGGAGCGGGTCCTCAGGTGCCAACAAGAATGTGACAGCCCTTCCTCCTGACCCCTCTGGGGTTCCCACCCTGCCTCCCAGGAGGGTTCCGGGGATTCGGCAGGGGGAGCTCCTGGGTGGAGAGCCTGGCAGGTGCGGGTGCTCAGTGGGAACTGAAATGCAGATAAACATAGCCGCTCAAAGGAGGGGAAATCTGTGCTGGAACAATACATGAGCCCCAAAGCAGGGGTGCAAAGGACCCCCCTCACACAGAAGTCAGGAAATGGGGTCTCTGGATTTTAGCACAGGGCAAGTACTTCTTCCCAAATCCTTAAGCGGTAACAAAATTCCGTACGAGTATGCAAGAAGGAAAATTTTAAAAAGCAGTACATTCTCTTTTCTCCTTGATCATGAAACTTCTGCAGAAGCAGAATGAAGCCCTTTGGCAAGGCTCTGGCTCCTGTGGTTTTTTTCTAGGGATCTAAATGCAAAGAACACACAGGAGACTGAAAACACACGCCCTGCAAACTGCCCCCACCCCGAGTCCTATGTCTCCAGGCAGCCCCACCCTTCTGCGGGGGTTGCCTGGCCCCAGCAGGGTGGACCTGCAGGGACTTGCAGACTGCAGCCTCTGGTGGACCGCGGGGGCGAGAAACAGTCCCAGCAGCGCAGCCAACAGGAAGCGCTCTGACCCAATGTATCTGGAGCCTTTTCCAGGACAAATAGAAAAACCATATGAACCACGTCAGGCAGTCTCCTGTTGGAAATGTCACGTTGAGCCTCACAGTGTGGGTGTAATCAAAAGTCGGCGAGGTACGAGAAAACATCCAGAAGGTCGGGAGAGGGAAGACGCGGCGAGCTTGTACTGTGGGCGAGCGGAATTCCAGGCCTAGTGGCCCGGGTGGGGGAGGACGGATGTGGGGAGGGAGGGAAGGAACGGGCTTCGCAGTGTCCCCCAGGATGGCACCAAAAGGGATTGCTTTTGGTGCATTCGGAAAATCACAGACAAACTCTTGTGTCTATCACAGCCATTGGTTCCTTGGAGGTCAAAGGGCTTGAAGACGCCAGTAAATAACCAAGAAGCGGCTGGGCTAGGGTGCTCCCTTGGTGTGTCCTGTGCTCGCCCGTGTCTACTCCGTCGTCTCACCCAGATTCCAGCAATTAGTGACCCTAGTACACCCTTCACCATCTCTACTGAGAGACAAAAAATAGATCCTATTGACTATTCATTTTTCCCATTTGTTCCATACATATTTTCCCTTTCTATTTTGAAAAAATGTTAAACCTACAGGAAAACTGAAAGAGTGACTACAATAACATCGGTATACTCTTCACTTACTGTGACACATTACTAATATTTGCCTAAAACTGGGGTCTCTGGGATTTTAGCACAAAGGGCAAGTACTTCTTCCCAAATCCTTAAGCGGTAACAAAATTCCGTCAGTATGCAAGAAGGAAAATTTTAAAAAGCAGTACATTCTCTTTTCTCCTTGATCATGAAACTTCTGCAGAAGCAGAATGAAGCCCTTTGGCAAGGCTCTGGCTCCTGTGGTTTTTTTCTAGGGATCTAAATGCAAAGAACACACAGGAGACTGAAAACACACGCCCTGCAAACTGCCCCCACCCCGAGTCCTATGTCTCCAGGCAGCCCCACCCTTCTGCGGGGGTTGCCTGGCCCCAGCAGGGTGGACCTGCAGGGACTTGCAGACTGCAGCCTCTGGTGGACCGCGGGGGCGAGAAACAGTCCCAGCAGCGCAGCCAACAGGAAGCGCTCTGACCCAATGTATCTGGAGCCTTTTCCAGGACAAATAGAAAAACCATATGAACCACGTCGGGCAGTCTCCTGTTGGAAATGTCACGTTGAGCCTCACAGTGTGGGTGTAATCAAAAGTCGGCGAGGTACGAGAAAACATCCAGAAGGTCGGGAGAGGGAAGACGCGGCGAGCTTGTACTGTGGGCGAGCGGAATTCCAGGCCTAGTGGCCCGGGTGGGGGAGGACGGATGTGGGGAGGGAGGGAAGGAACGGGCTTCAGTGTCCCCAGGATGGCACCAAAAGGGATTGCTTTTGGTGCATTCGGAAAATCACAGACAAACTCTTGTGTCTATCACAGCCATTGGTTCCTTGGAGGTCAAAGGGCTTGAAGACGCCAGTAAATAACCAAGAAGCGGCTGGGCTAGGGTGCTCCCTTGGTGTGTCCTGTGCTCGCCCGTGTCTACTCCGTCGTCTCACCCAGATTCCAGCAATTAGTGACCCTAGTACACCCTTCACCATCTCTACTGAGAGACAAAAAATAGATCCTATTGACTATTCATTTTTCCCATTTGTTCCATACATATTTTCCCTTTCTATTTTGAAAAAATGTTAAACCTACAGGAAAACTGAAAGAGTGACTACAATAACATCGGTATACTCTTCACTTACTGTGACACATTACTAATATTTGCTTTCCCTCTCAACATCTCCCTCTCTCTCTCTACACACACACTTTTTTTTTTCCAGACTATCTGAAAGCAAGTTGCAGATATCACTTTAGCTTTTCATTCCTAAGAAGAACAGTCTCCCAGAAAATCCAAGTGAGGTTTATTCGTATGACAACACTTTTTTAAAACCAGGATCTTTGTTTAAGCTCTCCCAGATCCCTGCATCTGATAAGTATATCCTTTGGGGATTATTTTCTTTAAAAAGAAGAATGATAAATCACTTACGATGTCTTCCATGGAGAAGATCTGTTTTTGGTTTTTGTCTAACGTGGATATTTTCAACTTCTCTTTTCTTCTTTTAATACACTGTTGGGGGGTGAGGGGGGGAGGCTCTGGGTTGTAGAGTGGTGTGGATGGACTGCCTTGGCAGTTTCTGGCGCTGGTTCCTAGGCACTTGTTGAAATATCCTTATAAGTTCATCTGCTCTCTGCATAGCAGCTTCTGGAACAGGAACGCTCGATGTGTCATTGCTCCATGAAAAGGTGAGTAGAAAAATAAGGCAGCTCGAAGCCTTGCAAAAGAGCCTTCAGTCCTCGGGTGAGTTGTTGCTGCTGTCCAGTTTCTAAGTCATGTCCGACTCTTTGCAACCCCACGGACCGCGGCGTGCCAGGCTTCCCTGCCCTTCCCTATCTGCAGGAGTTTGCTCAAACTCAGGTCCATTCAGTCATCCAACCATCTCATCCTCTGTAGCTCCCTTCTCCTCCTGCCCTCGATCTTTCCCAGCATCAAGGTCTTTTTTTAGTTTGCTCCGCAACACTAACTTTTTGAGTTTGCTCCATTTGTTTTTTCTCATTCAAAAGAAGAAGGGAGAAGGCGGAACAAAATGAACTGGGACCAAAGCATTGTCATCACTTATAGGAGCTCCGTCCTCCATCCTGGACTTCCCGTTACCCTTCCTCCCCTACAGAATCTAATGAAGCCCAGGTCCTGAACAGAGGCTGTGAGAGCGGGGACCACAGCCACGTGGGCGAGGCAAGGGCAGCTCACTGTCCAGACCCAGCAAACGTGCGCAGCTTTCTACAAACAAATACACTACTCGGTATACTCTTCCAGTACATTATATATTTGCTTTCCTCTCAACATCTCCCTCTCTCTCTACACACACACTTTTTTTTTTCCAGACTATCTGAAAGCAAGTTGCAGATATCACTTTAGCTTTTCATTCCTAAGAAGAACAGTCTCCCAGAAAATCCAAGTGAGGTTTATTCGTATGACAACACTTTTTTAAAACCAGGATCTTTGTTTAAGCTCTCCCAGATCCCTGCATCTGATAAGTATATCCTTTGGGGATTATTTTCTTTAAAAAGAAGAATGATAAATCACTTACGATGTCTTCCATGGAGAAGATCTGTTTTTGGTTTTTGTCTAACGTGGATATTTTCAACTTCTCTTTTCTTCTTTTAATACACTGTTGGGGGGTGAGGGGGGGAGGCTCTGGGTTGTAGAGTGGTGTGGATGGACTGCCTTGGCAGTTTCTGGCGCTGGTTCCTAGGCACTTGTTGAAATATCCTTATAAGTTCATCTGCTCTCTGCATAGCAGCTTCTGGAACAGGAACGCTCGATGTGTCATTGCTCCATGAAAAGGTGAGTAGAAAAATAAGGCAGCTCGAAGCCTTGCAAAAGAGCCTTCAGTCCTCGGGTGAGTTGTTGCTGCTGTCCAGTTTCTAAGTCATGTCCGACTCTTTGCAACCCCACGGACCGCGGCGTGCCAGGCTTCCCTGCCCTTCCCTATCTGCAGGAGTTTGCTCAAACTCAGGTCCATTCAGTCATCCAACCATCTCATCCTCTGTAGCTCCCTTCTCCTCCTGCCCTCGATCTTTCCCAGCATCAAGGTCTTTTTTTAGTTTGCTCCGCAACACTAACTTTTTTAGTTTGCTCCATTTGTTTTTTCTCATTCAAAAGAAGAAGGGAGAAGGCGGAACAAAATGAACTGGGACCAAAGCATTGTCATCACTTATAGGAGCTCCGTCCTCCATCCTGGACTTCCCGTTACCCTTCCTCCCCTACAGAATCTAATGAAGCCCAGGTCCTGAACAGAGGCTGTGAGAGCGGGGACCACAGCCACGTGGGCGAGGCAAGGGCAGCTCACTGTCCAGACCTGGCCTCGGGAGAGCTTCTGGAAAAAAGGAACGTCTGCTCTCAGGAATGTCTGCTCCAAGCCCCAGTCAAGGGTCCTAGCCCCTGTTCCGGGCCTCATCACCCTGGACCTCGCCACTTTCGGCCGTGACCCACATAATGAGCTGAACTTTTCTCTTTGACCGTCACCATCGTGCAGAATCTGCCTCTAATCACACTTCCCCTCCTTTTCTTATGAAACACCCATTTATTCAGGAGTACATCCAACAATATGAGAAACAGGGCATTTGGGGTAACTAAATAGTAGGAAAAGAGCAGGTATTTATTAGTTATTGTGGGCCCAATATTTTACATACAGTATTTCACTGACTCTTTATAATATAAAGATAACATCGACATAAAAGTAGGTAGCTCATCCCATTTTTTAGATGAAGAAACAAAGTTTTAAAGATTTTTTTTTTTTTAAATACACACACTGCACCCAAGGTCACCCTGCTAGTAAGAGACATATCAGTCCAGTTCTAAATCTTGGGTCCTTTCAACACACCATGCTGAGTTATTAAATATATTATAGCTGGAGAGCCACATTGCACAGTCTCAGAATACAATAACATGCAATGTTCCCCTAGCAAGTAGCAGTCTTCAGAAACTTAACAAAGCTTTGCTTAATTGGAATACATTGCAAAGACTCAAAAACTCTGCTGAGCAGGATCGGCTCTTTCATTGAGGATTTAAAAGGTACTCTGGGACCTTGTAATGCCCCGGATCCATCATTTTGGACATCAATTATCATCGTGGAGCATGGCAGAATATGAATCTGGCTCCTGTGGCCGCTGCCCGCTCCCGGCCCGCCCAGGCACGGGCTTCCTGCCTTCTGGGAGCCTCTGGGAGCCGTCAGTCTTCTCCCCTCTGCTGCTGGCGCCCAGCCCTTGGCTTAACGTGCTCACATCTCTGCTGCCCTGGAGACAAAGACTCTGCTCCCTAACCCTCTCCCCTCTTCAACTGCCAGCCTGTCCCCGCGCTTCCCATTCCCTCTAACCTCTTTTAAAAAGCTCCGTGTTCTCGTGTGTGTCCTCACCCCGCGGCAGTGACCTTCTGTCCCCAGCCCCTACCGAAAATGCTCTCTCCAAAGCCACTCTGTCACCAGTCCCAGGGACCTTCCCACACTCTCTGCTAAGAGTTCAAAGCTGCCCACAACTCCTGCTTCCTGGAGACCCTCTCCTCCCTCACCTCTGGAGTCCTCCTCCACTCTGACCGCTCTTCTTCCTAACCACACCAAATGCACGCCTCTCGCGCTGCAGGATTCTGAGCCCGGCACCTTTAGCCTGCGCCCTTGGCCAGGTCCCTGCCCCCGACCCCAAGGACATCAGCCACAGCCCCACTGGACATCTCCAGGACCAGCCTCCTCATCCGCTTCCTGACCCAGGGCCTACCCTGTCGCGTCCCCTCTCCCTGCCGTCTGCGTGCCTGGCCTCGCAGGCTCTCCAGGCCTACAACCTCCCTACAGGCCAGCTCCCAAGGGTTCTCCTCCCCGATCCCCTGCTACTCACCCCTCCATATAGTTGTCTCAGGGCCCACCACACCTTCTAGGTCAGGCTCCTGTTACTGGTCACCTTCTCGGTATTACAGTGCCCCCGGGCTAATCTTCCTAAAGCACAGCTCTAAGCAGTTACAACAAAACAAAAAACCCCACCACCTAACCCAAAATGCCAGAGAGTGTTCTCTTCCTCTCTACTGCTCTCTAGCTTGGCTCTCAGGCACCACCCAGTCCTCCTGTCTCCCCTCCTCCTGGTCCCCACACACACCCTGGGTTCCAGCTACACCACCTCACCCGCCTCTGCACATTTGCTCACACGGGCCCCTCAGCTTGGCATGTGCCCACTCCCTGAACCACCAGGCCAACCCTCTCAGTCCTCACCCAGGGCAGCTCCCCATCAGTCCTTCTGCCTCAGACAGGGGCCTGAGAACAGGGGTTAAGACTGAGGTCCCTAGAGCACCTGCAGGAACTCGGGCTGAGTGTGCCTCCATTTTACCACCTGTAAAATGGGCCTCATAAGCCTCCTAGTGCTATTAGAATTAAATGGGGCAACAAATCGAACATTCTTGCAACAGATTGAGTATTTGATAAATATCATCAACTTAATTACGCCTGAAACAATGCAGGGGTTCCTCACCCCGCGGCAGTGACCTTCTGTCCCCAGCCCCTACCGAAAATGCTCTCTCCAAAGCCACTCTGTCACCAGTCCCAGGGACCTTCCCACACTCTCTGCTAAGAGTTCAAAGCTGCCCACAACTCCTGCTTCCTGGAGACCCTCTCCTCCCTCACCTCTGGAGTCCTCCTCCACTCTGACCGCTCTTCTTCCTAACCACACCAAATGCACGCCTCTCGCGCTGCAGGATTCTGAGCCCGGCACCTTTAGCCTGCGCCCTTGGCCAGGTCCCTGCCCCCGACCCCAAGGACATCAGCCACAGCCCCACTGGACATCTCCAGGACCAGCCTCCTCATCCGCTTCCTGACCCAGGGCCTACCCTGTCGCGTCCCCTCTCCCTGCCGTCTGCGTGCCTGGCCTCGCAGGCTCTCCAGGCCTACAACCTCCCTACAGGCCAGCTCCCAAGGGTTCTCCTCCCCGATCCCCTGCTACTCACCCCTCCATATAGTTGTCTCAGGGCCCACCACACCTTCTAGGTCAGGCTCCTGTTACTGGTCACCTTCTCGGTATTACAGTGCCCCCGGGCTAATCTTCCTAAAGCACAGCTCTAAGCAGTTACAACAAAACAAAAAACCCCACCACCTAACCCAAAATGCCAGAGAGTGTTCTCTTCCTCTCTACTGCTCTCTAGCTTGGCTCTCAGGCACCACCCAGTCCTCCTGTCTCCCCTCCTCCTGGTCCCCACACACACCCTGGGTTCCAGCTACACCACCTCACCCGCCTCTGCACATTTGCTCACACGGGCCCCTCAGCTTGGCATGTGCCCACTCCCTGAACCACCAGGCCAACCCTCTCAGTCCTCACCCAGGGCAGCTCCCCATCAGTCCTTCTGCCTCAGACAGGGGCCTGAGAACAGGGGTTAAGACTGAGGTCCCTAGAGCACCTGCAGGAACTCGGGCTGAGTGTGCCTCCATTTTACCACCTGTAAAATGGGCCTCATAAGCCTCCTAGTGCTATTAGAATTAAATGGGGCAACAAATCGAACATTCTTGCAACAGATTGAGTATTTGATAAATATCATCAACTTAATTACGCCTGAAACAATGCATGCTCCAGCTCCCTCGTCATTTTCTTTCCTTCTTTTTTTTTTCAATTCTGTAGAACAGATATGGGTATGGATGTCTCTGCCTCTATGGGACAAGATCCTCATCTTCAAGCATCTCTCTCCCCAGCAGTACGCAAACAAGCAAGAGGCGCTCTGTAAATGCTTTGTTGCACTGAACAAAATTAAATAACAGGTATTTCGATAGAGATCAAAACCTGTTTACTCTATCGGGAAGAGGGCCGACTTCTGAGGAACCCATGGCCAAAAACCCAAACCCCCACAGGAAATGGAAGGAATCCCACAGCTTTAGTAACTTCTTGTGGAATGAGCAGAGAAAACAAAGTAGAATTTTCTGGAATGAGGCACACACACGGAATCCAGCTCTACGGAAACTACCGGGTCATCTTTGTGATCTGAAGAACTCTGCCCCGGGTGCCCCCGACAGAGCCCAGCATCAAAGCCCATCTTTCCCAAGGTGGAGGCCCCGGCCCGGAGGAGTCATGGCCACCGTTTAGGAAAAGCAGCTGAGGAGTCAGGAGAGAAGGTCCACTCCAGCAGGACGGAGCTGGCTTTGGCAGGGCCGAGACTCCAGCTCTCTCCCCCAAACCCCCCCAGGTACCAGCCAGCCTATCAGTGGTACTCGGGGTGGGAACAAGGATGCCCATCATTTCCCTGAATCAATGCCCTTTCCCAATCCTTTGGAAAGTTCCAGGTTTAGGCCAGGAAGATGGTCGATCCAGGGGAAGCTGCTGCTGCTGCTAGATGGAGCTTCTCCCTGGCCGTGTGCCATGGGCCTGGGCCCGGGGCAGAGCTGGCAAGGCCGGGTGTGGGCAGAGGAGGCTCTCAGAGCCACCATTCTCTCAGGCCACCATTCTGACATCCACACATGGACAAAATAGACAAAATGAGACCATTCACCCTTCCAAGGAGGGGTGGACCCGCCTCCTAGACTAAACTCAACACCTCAGAACTTATTTTACCACCTGTAAAATGGGCCTCATAACCTCCTAGTGCTATTAGAATTAAATGGGGCAACAAATCGAACATTCTTGCAACAGATTGAGTATTTGATAAATATCATCAACTTAATTACGCCTGAAACAATGCATGCTCCAGCTCCCTCGTCATTTTCTTTCCTTCTTTTTTTTTTCAATTCTGTAGAACAGATATGGGTATGGATGTCTCTGCCTCTATGGGACAAGATCCTCATCTTCAAGCATCTCTCTCCCCAGCAGTACGCAAACAAGCAAGAGGCGCTCTGTAAATGCTTTGTTGCACTGAACAAAATTAAATAACAGGTATTTCGATAGAGATCAAAACCTGTTTACTCTATCGGGAAGAGGGCCGACTTCTGAGGAACCCATGGCCGCGAAACCAACCTCCACAGGAAATGGAAGGAATCCCACAGCTTTAGTAACTTCTTGTGGAATGAGCAGAGAAAACAAAGTAGAATTTTCTGGAATGAGGCACACACACGGAATCCAGCTCTACCGGAAACCGCCCCGGCGGGTCATCTTTGTGATCTGAAGAACTCTGCCCCGGGTGCCCCCGACAGAGCCCAGCATCAAAGCCCATCTTTCCCAAGGTGGAGGCCCCGGCCCGGAGGAGTCATGGCCACCGTTTAGGAAAAGCAGCTGAGGAGTCAGGAGAGAAGGTCCACTCCAGCAGGACGGAGCTGGCTTTGGCAGGGCCGAGACTCCAGCTCTCTCCCCCAAACCCCCCCAGGTACCAGCCAGCCTATCAGTGGTACTCGGGGTGGGAACAAGGATGCCCATCATTTCCCTGAATCAATGCCCTTTCCCAATCCTTTGGAAAGTTCCAGGTTTAGGCCAGGAAGATGGTCGATCCAGGGGAAGCTGCTGCTGCTGCTAGATGGAGCTTCTCCCTGGCCGTGTGCCATGGGCCTGGGCCCGGGGCAGAGCTGGCAAGGCCGGGTGTGGGCAGAGGAGGCTCTCAGAGCCACCATTCTCTCAGGCCACCATTCTGACATCCACACATGGACAAAATAGACAAAATGAGACCATTCACCCTTCCAAGGAGGGGGTGGACCCGCTCCTCCCTATTCAGCCACACTTCCTGGATCTCAAAGGAAATCTGAGTTAGGAGAGGTCTCTTTCCCTGGGGGACGCAATGGAAACCCCAGAACTGAAGGCACATGGCAGCCTGAACTACCGCACAGGGCCGAGGGCGTCAGTGGGCTCCTGGGGGGCTGCGAGTGGCCGACAGTGGCTGCTGGAGCCGGCTCTCATGCTTCCTCTCCTCGGTGTGCTAGGGCACAGGAGTGGCATTCCACTGGAAACCGGGGACACCACGTAGGATGAGGGTGGGCAAGAGGTGGGATGGAGAACCAGCTGGGCACGGGCCCGAGGGTGGGCTGGAGGCTGGCGGCACCGTGCCAGGCTGGCCGCTGGGGTCAGCCGTGAAGGGGAGGCGGCGCCAGCACAGGCCCCGGGCAGGACGCCGGTTCACCCGGGCCGTTCAGCCTGAAAGGAGAGCAACTGTGCGTTACGTATGTACCAAGAGTCAGCTGGTTTCAAACCTCCCTAGTCTGACATAAAGTCCGAACAATGTGCAGAGACGAATTAAAATGGAAATTCTAGGCATTACTCATCCCATGCAGTGCAGATGTCAGACTCAGGGTGCTCGGAGAGGGGGAGTGATCAATAAACCGCACATGCCACGTCCTCTGCTCGGCCTCTGCCAGGCCCCAGAAGGCAGCGTTCACTCCCCTTCCCCACGCCAGCAGGCCTGGGCTGGTGACCGGGAGCCCGGGATGGGTGAGCCCCGGAGGGACTGGATCTCATTCATACGTCTCCCGCGTGAGGGCGCTGTGGTCGTCGCTGGTGGGGGCCTGGGGAGGGTGGTCTGGATGAAACCTGGCAGCAGGGCCGACCAAGGTCTCTGGGGGTCCCGGAGACGGATGAAGGTCTGCTGCCACCTACTGTCCACTCTCCTACAAAACCCCAAATCTGACGGGGGGCACATCCCAGAGTCAGCCAGTTGTATCCTGGAATTGACTACTGGCTTTGACAGAGGCGGGGACCCCGGTGCTGTGGTGGGGCCGTGGCCGCGTCCAGGCGGCAGAGGCCCACGCAGAGCCAGACAGGCGGGGCACCGCTCTTTCTCACCCAGTGTTACTAGTTCACCATGAGGTTTTTCCATTAAATGAAACCGCTCCAAGCCCAGCGCAGCCCTGGCTTGTCAATAGCGCCCCCATCTGCTCCTGGACCTTCTCCTCCTCTGTGAGGACCACGGTCGAGCCCTCAATTACATAGAGCCCAGGCTTCCGAGCAGGGAGTCCTCCTGTCCTTTCACATCCTCAGTACCAGATCTGGACACCAAGTAAGCTCAAAGCCACCTCCTGTCTGACAGAGACAGCCCAGCATTCCCCAGCCACGAAGACAATGCTGGGTCAACATGGAGCTCCTGCCATGAGAACGGCAGTGTCGCGGTAGGAAGGGCCGCTGTTAGCCTGTGTCGTGTTTCACTTCAGCCTTCCCCTCTGGGGTCTGTCTCCTCACCTGTAAATGACCCCGCTTGGCCTGCCGCACCAGGGCATCCTATGCACCAGACGCCGTTTCAGGGTTCATAAAACATTTAATGTACCAAGAGTCAGCTGGTTTCAAACCTCCCTAGTCTGACATAAAGTCCGAACAATGTGCAGAGACGAATTAAAATGGAAATTCTAGGCATTACTCATCCCATGCAGTGCAGATGTCAGACTCAGGGTGCTCGGAGAGGGGGAGTGATCAATAAACCGCACATGCCACGTCCTCTGCTCGGCCTCTGCCAGGCCCCAGAAGGCAGCGTTCACTCCCCTTCCCCACGCCAGCAGGCCTGGGCTGGTGACCGGGAGCCCGGGATGGGTGAGCCCCGGAGGGACTGGATCTCATTCATACGTCTCCCGCGTGAGGGCGCTGTGGTCGTCGCTGGTGGGGGCCTGGGGAGGGTGGTCTGGATGAAACCTGGCAGCAGGGCCGACCAAGGTCTCTGGGGGTCCCGGAGACGGATGAAGGTCTGCTGCCACCTACTGTCCACTCTCCTACAAAACCCCAAATCTGACGGGGGGCACATCCCAGAGTCAGCCAGTTGTATCCTGGAATTGACTACTGGCTTTGACAGAGGCGGGGACCCCGGTGCTGTGGTGGGGCCGTGGCCGCGTCCAGGCGGCAGAGGCCCACGCAGAGCCAGACAGGCGGGGCACCGCTCTTTCTCACCCAGTGTTACTAGTTCACCATGAGGTTTTTGCATTAAATGAAACCTCTCCAAGCCCAGCGCAGCCCTGGCTTGTCAATAGCGCCCCCATCTGCTCCTGGACCTTCTCCTCCTCTGTGAGGACCACGGTCGAGCCCTCAATTACATAGAGCCCAGGCTTCCGAGCAGGGAGTCCTCCTGTCCTTTCACATCCTCAGTACCAGATCTGGACACCAAGTAAGCTCAAAGCCACCTCCTGTCTGACAGAGACAGCCCAGCATTCCCCAGCCACGAAGACAATGCTGGGTCAACATGGAGCTCCTGCCATGAGAACGGCAGTGTCGCGGTAGGAAGGGCCGTCTGTTAGCCTGTGTCGTGTTTCACTTCAGCCTTCCCCTCTGGGGTCTGTCTCCTCACCTGTAAATGACCCCCGCTTGGCCTGCCGCACCAGGGCATCCTATGCACCAGAGGTGATGGTCACGAGCAGGCTTTGCAACTACCTATTTTTATTACCCCCCTGGGAGCTGGGTGAGTGTAGAAGGAATCATGAGGGCTGACATGGAAGACGCAGCAGTCCCTTGATTGGTCACTCCCATCCCAGCTGTGCATCATGCTGCACCCTTTCCCAGGGACCAATCCTTCACAAAACTCAGCCAGGAGGTGGCACGCTGCCCGCCAGGATGGGCCACGCATAGCCAATGACAGACACAAGAAAAATCGGCCCTCTCCTAGCTTAACAGTGGGAGCAGCTCTGGGTCAGTCCTCACTCTCATCTCCCTTTGGGAGCATCCTGGCCGCCCTCCCCCACCACTTGGCTGAGACCTTCCTCTGCTCTTTCACGCGTTCCTCACTGCCGTTCTCCTGAGAGAACACCCCAAAATGATGACATGTGCCCGACCACGTAATCCTGTAAGCCCCTCCATCTCAGGCTTCGCTTCCAGGGCACTGGGTCCCAAACCTCAGCCGGCCGCCCATCACCTGGAGGGCTTATTCAAACACGCTGCGGGGCTTCACCACCAAAGTGCCAATTCCGCGGGTCAGACAATCTGCATCTAACAAGTTCCCAGACAATGCACGTGCTCCTGATCCAGGAATCACACTTTGAAAATAGCTGTTCTTGGGACTTTGACCTAAGATGGAAATCATTCAACAAGTAACGGGCAAAGGGGCTGGGCTGGCAGGATTTAACCACGCCGCACTCAGCCTGCCTCCCAGTCAAAACCTCGCAGCTGGAACAGGAGATCATCAGCGCCCCATCTGCTCCTGGACCTTCTCCTCCTCTGTGAGGACCACGTCGAGCCCTCAATTACATAGAGCCCAGGCTTCCGAGCAGGGAGTCCTCCTGTCCTTTCACATCCTCAGTACCAGATCTGGACACCAAGTAAGCTCAAAGCCACCTCCTGTCTGACAGAGACAGCCCAGCATTCCCCAGCCACGAAGACAATGCTGGGTCAACATGGAGCTCCTGCCATGAGAACGGCAGTGTCGCGGTAGGAAGGGCCGTCTGTTAGCCTGTGTCGTGTTTCACTTCAGCCTTCCCCTCTGGGGTCTGTCTCCTCACCTGTAAATGACCCCCGCTTGGCCTGCCGCACCAGGGCATCCTATGCACCAGAGGTGATGGTCACGAGCAGGCTTTGCAACTACCTATTTTTATTACCCCCCTGGGAGCTGGGTGAGTGTAGAAGGAATCATGAGGGCTGACATGGAAGACGCAGCAGTCCCTTGATTGGTCACTCCCATCCCAGCTGTGCATCATGCTGCACCCTTTCCCAGGGACCAATCCTTCACAAAACTCAGCCAGGAGGTGGCACGCTGCCCGCCAGGATGGGCCACGCATAGCCAATGACAGACACAAGAAGAATCGGCCTCTCCTAGCTTAACAGTGGGAGCAGCTCTGGGTCAGTCCTCACTCTCATCTCCCTTTGGGAGCATCCTGGCCGCCCTCCCCCACCACTTGGCTGAGACCTTCCTCTGCTCTTTCACGCGTTCCTCACTGCCGTTCTCCTGAGAGAACACCCCAAAATGATGACATGTGCCCGACCACGTAATCCTGTAAGCCCCTCCATCTCAGGCTTCGCTTCCAGGGCACTGGGTCCCAAACCTCAGCCGGCCGCCCATCACCTGGAGGGCTTATTCAAACACGCTGCGGGGCTTCACCACCAAAGTGCCAATTCCGCGGGTCAGACAATCTGCATCTAACAAGTTCCCAGACAATGCACGTGCTCCTGATCCAGGAATCACACTTTGAAAATAGCTGTTCTTGGGACTTTGACCTAAGATGGAAATCATTCAACAAGTAACGGGCAAAGGGGCTGGGCTGGCAGGATTTAACCACGCCGCACTCAGCCTGCCTCCCAGTCAAAACCTCGCAGCTGGAACAGGAGATCATCAGGCCTCCAGCAAGAGACCCTCGTGTCCAGGCCTGGGGGTGGACCCAGGCTGCTGAGCCCTGTGTCTTCTACAACAGAAGCTCAGAGGAGCCCACCATCCAGGAGGGGCGCCCGAGGCACGGGAACCTGGTTCACACCTCATTCTTTACGCAAGATGAACATCAGGGTTTGGCCAAATAGACCGTGATTCCTGGATCTCTGACAGCATGGAAGTTTGATCTGGACACATCCAAGGCTGTGTGTAAATGTTGGGTGACAGGATGTCAGAGACACGCTGTTGTTTAGTCACTAAATCACGTCCACCTCGTCTGAAACCCCATGGGCTGTAGCCCGCCAGGCTCCTCTGTCCATGGCATTTTCCCAGCAAGAATACTGGAGTGGGTGGCCATTTCCTTCTTCCTCCTGACCCAGGGATCAAACCCACGTCTCCTGCATTGGCAGGTGGATTCTTTACCACTGAGCCACCAGGGAAGCCCTCAGAGATGGAGATGCCCCTAAAGCGCCATCCATCCAAGCCCTTCCCTTAATAGACAGGAACACAGAGGCCCAGAGAGGGCTGGAGATGTGACCAAGGGAGACAGTCAACCTGCAAACGTAGTCAAGACAACTGCTTGCACTCTCCTCAGAGAAGAGCCATGCACAAGCCTATTACTTGGGCTCTCGTGACAGTCGCTGGTGTGAGAAACGGCCCCCTCACAGCTTCAGTAAGACCCCGAGGCCAGAGGAGGAGAGAACCGCCCTGTCACAACAGCACAAATGGGGCCTGAAACCAGACCGCAGGGCAGCTGACGGCTCACATCTGCGGATTCCAGACACCAGGCCCCTGACTCACAGGCCACACGGAGGCCAGTCAACAAAGAAACACAACGGGCCCGATACAAAAGTATCAATGGGCTGCGCCCAGTGCCCGTGTCAAACGTCTGGGACATTTAAGTGACACGTGCTCCTGATCCAGGAATCACACTTTGAAAATAGCTGTTCTTGGGACTTTGACCTAAGATGGAAATCATTCAACAAGTAACGGGCAAAGGGGCTGGGCTGGCAGGATTTAACCACGCCGCACTCAGCCTGCCTCCCAGTCAAAACCTCGCAGCTGGAACAGGAGATCATCAGGCCTCCAGCAAGAGACCCTCGTGTCCAGGCCTGGGGGTGGACCCAGGCTGCTGAGCCCTGTGTCTTCTACAACAGAAGCTCAGAGGAGCCCACCATCCAGGAGGGGCGCCCGAGGCACGGGAACCTGGTTCACACCTCATTCTTTACGCAAGATGAACATCAGGATTTGGCCAAATAGACCGTGATTCCTGGATCTCTGACAGCATGGAAGTTTGATCTGGACACATCCAAGGCTGTGTGTAAATGTTGGGTGACAGGATGTCAGAGACACGCTGTTGTTTAGTCACTAAATCACGTCCACCTCGTCTGAAACCCCATGGGCTGTAGCCCGCCAGGCTCCTCTGTCCATGGCATTTTCCCAGCAAGAATACTGGAGTGGGTGGCCATTTCCTTCTTCCTCCTGACCCAGGGATCAAACCCACGTCTCCTGCATTGGCAGGTGGATTCTTTACCACTGAGCCACCAGGGAAGCCCTCAGAGATGGAGATGCCCCTAAAGCGCCATCCATCCAAGCCCTTCCCTTAATAGACAGGAACACAGAGGCCCAGAGAGGGCTGGAGATGTGACCAAGGGAGACAGTCAACCTGCAAACGTAGTCAAGACAACTGCTTGCACTCTCCTCAGAGAAGAGCCATGCACAAGCCTATTACTTGGGCTCTCGTGACAGTCGCTGGTGTGAGAAACGGCCCCCTCACAGCTTCAGTAAGACCCCGAGGCCAGAGGAGGAGAGAACCGCCCTGTCACAACAGCACAAATGGGGCCTGAAACCAGACCGCAGGGCAGCTGACGGCTCACATCTGCGGATTCCAGACACCAGGCCCCTGACTCACAGGCCACACGGAGGCCAGTCAACAAAGAAACACAACGGGCCCGATACAAAAGTATCAATGGGCTGCGCCCCAGTGCCCGTGACCTAACCCTGCTCCTCCCTCATCGTCCTCATTTCAGGGAAGAGTGACCCCATCTTCCGGTTGTTCAGCCAAACACTTCGGAGTCATCCTTACCTTCTTCTCTAATGCAGCATGTCTAATCCACGGGCACATCCTGCTGACTCGACCACGTACGGCTTTCCCCTTCCACCCAAAAGTAGAGCGTTCCCACGATAGCTTTCCTAGGTGGAAGTTGGGTGAAGCCAAGAAGCAACGACCTGAGAACACGTCTTGTTCACAGAGACACGAAGCAAACTGACATCAGCCCAGAGGCTCACGGGCACAGTTCAAAGCCACGGGGGCCTGATGCTGAGATGCGGAGCGTGGCTCCAGGGAAAGGAGCTCAGCAGTGCCATTCTGCTGGCTGTGCTGGGTGCAGGCTGTCTCTGGAACAACCTAGTGCAAAATGCTGATCCCTATTTTCACTTTTGGCCTTTTACTTAACAGTGAAAATCCTCTTTGGATTAATTTTGGTTGACTAATGTAGGCCTTTTAGGAAAGGTCAAGTGGAATGAAGCTAATGTGAAAAGCAGAGGATCCCTGTATATGTGTGTGTGTTACAACCCAGCCCTCACCTCACCACCTGCCTGCCCGATGCAAGCCACCATCAGCTCTCCTGCAGACAGCTGCAGTCACCCCCTGCCTGGCCGGCTGGTTTCAGCCTTGTCTCCTGAGTCTCTCCTCGACCTCAACCAGGCAGCCAGAGTGCTCCTACTGAACACGAGTCACCACAGGCCATGCCTCTGCCTAACCCCCAAAAGCTCCCCCATTGTGTAAAGGCAAAGCCCGCGCCTTCGGTGGCCTCCAGGTCCTAGGACCCCCTCGCCCTTCACCCTCTCCCTTCCTCTCTCCCTCATCTCCTCAGCCTGAACAAGAAACTTGCTCCAGCCCCAGGACTGCTTTTTCTTCGCATTTGCTTCCAGGGATCAAAAGCTGGTTCCCTGGGTTCCCTCTAGACTCTTCTAGGGCACCTTTCTCCCATCCAAGTACTAACCGGGACCAACCCTGCTTGGTTTCTGAGATCAGATGAGGCCGGGCACGTTCAGGGTGGTATGGCCGTAGACGAGGGCATCTTCTCAATAAAGGTCTCCCCAGCTACCCGTTTGTAAAATGTCAGCCTCAAAGCCTGGGTTCCCCATCCCACTTCCTTGATTTTTTAATACTTTTCCTCACAGCACCCAGGTACGTTATATATTTACCTGTTGGGTGGTTGTTCTGGCTGCCTCTCCCCGCCCGAAGTTACATTTCATGGGGGCAGAGACTTGGTCTATTTCATCCATGTGGAATCCCCCGTGGCTAGAACTGTGACTGCCCAGTGGAGTGCTGAGTAGAGAATTAGCAGAAGTTGCCAGCTCCCCAGAGTGAGTGAAGGAGAGGCTAATGTGCAGCACTGGCCAGTTTCCTGGGGCTTCCCAGGTGGTGCAATGGTAAAGAGTCCACCTGTCAGTGCGGGAGACTCAGGAGACATGGGTTCAATCCCTGGGTCGAGAAGATCCCCTCGCGTAATACATTCCAGTATTCTTGCCTGGGAAAATTCCATGGACAGAGGATCCTGGTGGGCTACGGTCCGCGGGATTGCAACGAGTTGGACATGCCTGAGCACGCACACATAGTTAAACATGGTGTAAATACTCCTACCACGGCCAAGTTAAAGCTACCACCTGGACGTCAGACGTGGCAACAATGGGCTCCATAAGCCAGGATGAGCTGGCTGTGACACACTATGGCACTCTTTAATTAAAGAGCTGTTAATAAGTTAAGTGAATCAGTGGATATTTCTGTGAATCAATTTTTTTTTTTTTTTGAGGACAAACTCTATGAACGCAGGGTCTGAAATCAAATCTCTCCAAAACCAAGGGAGTTGCTGCACGAGGAAGAGGAATGTCATGCGTTGGCTGTTCACTGTGCTGGAAGCTTATACTAAGAACAGGGAGGACCATCCATACTTTGAGAAAAAGCTCTAAACGTAGCCAGACAGTGACGACAGAGCTTCTGAAAGGACTGCAGGACACCTGCACGAGCTCAGGTGAGTCGTCTCCCGGCTGCTCCCCGAGCCCTGCGCCCCAGCTGCCCAGTGGAGGGCTGGGGTCCTCAGGACCTTCCTACCCCTGACAAACTATAAGAGTAAGAGTCAAGACAGACCCTAAAGCAGCATCTATTCAACTCTGCTTTTAAAACATCCAACTGAAGATATCTTTTAAAAGAACCGAACATGAATTCCATCAATTCTATCATTCTTTAAGCTTGAGTTCTGGGAAAACATCCGTCTTCCACAGGGTGACACCCATCAATGTGCATGAAATTCACACCTGCCCGAGCTCACTGGACACACCATGGCAGACCCATAGCCACGCATCTTCTACACGCCTGATCCCGGGGCTCCTGGGGGCAATGTGGCTGTGGGTTTTCCCAGTTCCCTTCCCACACATGACCCACATGAAAGAGAGAGAGAGACAGTCAGACAGGGGAGAAGGCCTGGGAAAGGTGAAAACAACACAATTTCTCCTAGGAGTGGTGGAAAGTGAGACTGAGAGGGTAAAAGTAAACACTTTAAAAATCCTAAGGAGCCTAGAAAGATTTTAAACACTGTAAGAAAATCCAGCTACCCTCTGTGGCAGGTAAGATAATGCCCACCTCTAATAATGCCCACATCTTATGCTCTGGAGCCTGTGAAGATGTTGGGTTACATGGCAATGGAATTGGGTCCCAGATCGAGATAAGGTGTGGGCACGGTCTATTAATTGGACATGCCTGAGCACGCACATAGTTAAACATGGTGTAAATACTCCTACCACGGCCAAGTTAAAGCTACCACCTGGACGCAGCGTGGCAACAATGGGCTCCATAAGCCAGGATGAGCTGGCTGTGACACACTATGGCACTCTTTAATTAAAGAGCTGTTAATAAGTTAAGTGAATCAGTGGATATATCTGTGAATCAATTTTTTTTTTTGAGGACAAACTCTATGAACGCAGGGTCTGAAATCAAATCTCTCCAAAACCAAGGGAGTTGCTGCACGAGGAAGAGGAATGTCATGCGTTGGCTGTTCACTGTGCTGGAAGCTTATACTAAGAACAGGGAGGACCATCCATACTTTGAGAAAAAGCTCTAAACGTAGCCAGACAGTGACGACAGAGCTTCTGAAAGGACTGCAGGACACCTGCACGAGCTCAGGTGAGTCGTCTCCCGGCTGCTCCCCGAGCCCTGCGCCCCAGCTGCCCAGTGGAGGGCTGGGGTCCTCAGGACCTTCCTACCCCTGACAAACTATAAGAGTAAGAGTCAAGACAGACCCTAAAGCAGCATCTATTCAACTCTGCTTTTAAAACATCCAACTGAAGATATCTTTTAAAAGAACCGAACATGAATTCCATCAATTCTATCATTCTTTAAGCTTGAGTTCTGGGAAAACATCCGTCTTCCACAGGGTGACACCCATCAATGTGCATGAAATTCACACCTGCCCGAGCTCACTGGACACACCATGGCAGACCCATAGCCACGCATCTTCTACACGCCTGATCCCGGGGCTCCTGGGGGCAATGTGGCTGTGGGTTTTCCCAGTTCCCTTCCCACACATGACCCACATGAAAGAGAGAGAGAGACAGTCAGACAGGGGAGAAGGCCTGGGAAAGGTGAAAACAACACAATTTCTCCTAGGAGTGGTGGAAAGTGAGACTGAGAGGGTAAAAGTAAACACTTTAAAAATCCTAAGGAGCCTAGAAAAGATTTTAAACACTGTAAGAAAATCCAGCTACCCTCTGTGGCAGGTAAGATAATGCCCACCTCTAATAATGCCCACATCTTATGCTCTGGAGCCTGTGAAGATGTTGGGTTACATGGCAATGGAATTGGGTCCCAGATCGAGATAAGGTTGCTGGTCAGCTGATCTTGAGATCGGACTACCCTGAATTATCCCGATGGACTCAATGGAACCACAGAGACCCTTCAAAGGGGAAGGAGGAGGCAGAAAAGGGAGAACCAGGGCTTCCTTGGTGGTCCAGTGGATAAGGACACCGCCTTGCAGTGCAAGGGGCACCAGTTCGATCCCTGGCCTGGGAAGATCCCACGTGCCGCGGAGCGGCTGGACCGATGTGTCCAATTACTGAGCCAGAGCTCTGGAGCGCATGCGCCCAGAGCCGGTGCTCTGAGACAACAGATGCCACCGCGATGGGAGGCCCACACAGGCCAAAAGAACAAAGAAGGATGAAAAACAGATAAATGGAAGACCAATAGAAGTGGCCCGCCGGCCCCCGTCCCTCCCCACCCACCCGCCCCCCAAAAATAAAGTGCTGCACCATGTTTAAAAAAAAAAAAAAGAATCCTCAAGGGCCATTGTGAACGACTGAATGAGAAGGACTTAGGACAGGGTTTTAAAAAACTGCTCCGCAGTCTTGGGGGAGCTGGTTCACTACCAGACCTCCGGCCTCCACACATCTATTGTACCACATCAGCCTGACCCTTGAGAAGTAAGATGAGCCAAGCAACTCCCCCAGAGCCTGCTGGTGTGTGCACTCTGGGCTGTTTTCTCCCTGATGGAGTGACCAGCATCACCTGTCCCATTTCAGAACCACGCTCCGAGAGCCCAGGGATCACCCAGGACTGGACAGGTCTCTGAAAAACCATCACCCAAGCACAGCGCGCTCACCTGAGGCCGGGGGGCTGGCTCCCCTGCCGTCTGAAGGCTCTTTCAGGTCTCTCCTGGGTCGTCAGGGCATTCCCACTGGAACTGGACAGGAAGAACCTCGGGGCAGTGCTGTTGGCCTCTGGGCCGCTGTCCACGGCTGGACTGTCTTCTGAAAGGTCCTTCCATCTGCCGCTCCCCGTCGGGGGCAGCCCCTTGCCTGGCAGGTGAGGAGGGCTGCTGGGCGAGGTTCTCCACCTTTCTGAGGTCATCTCGCTGGGCAGGGCCAGGGGGCTGCTAAGGGTGGAGGCGGTGCTGGAAGCCAGTCCCTCCTGCAGAGTGGGACAGGCTGGGGTCTGAGCAGAGCCCTCGGGCTCTTGCGGTCTCCCTTCCTTGTGAGGCTGGGTCATGCTGCTCAAGGCCGGGGACCGCCTCAGCGAGCATCTGCGGAGGGAATTCTGAAAGGGGCAAGAGCAGAGGTGAGGATCCCCTTGGAGGGAGGTGAGAAATAACCTACTTCAAGCATTTAGCTATGATGTTCCCACCCCAGGGAATATCTTTTCCATCCTCAATTCCTTCCCTTAAAATCCCACCTACCCTCAGGGCCTCCACTTCTGTAATGCTTTCATGGCTCCCCACGAGCATAAACCCCAGGAGCATGCCTCGGACCTCCTCCCACCCTCCTTACAGAGAGCTCCAGGGTCAGACCTCTGTTCTGATTCCCGCGTCACCCCCTGCCAGTCCCGGCCTCTGTGGCAAGTCACTGAACTGCTCTGTCCCTCACCTCCCCTACCTGTAAAACAGTCTGTCCACAATCAGCTATCTGTAATTTCTAAATTCCAAGACTTCTAAAAAAGGAACATTTCTCTTGGAATCCTACGGCAAGTTCTTTTTCATTGTTATGAGGTTACTTGCTATCATTTTTGGGCAGGGGGGTTCCCGCACCTCGGGGCTTGGGATCATCTTAGTTCCCTGACTAGGGACTGAACCCAGGCCCTTGGCAGTGAAAGTGAGGAACCCTAACCACTGGATCGCCAAGGAATTCCCTTGTGGTCTTTTTTGTTTTCATCGTGAATATTCATATGTTTTGTGGCAGGAATGTTTTATTTAAGGGACGTTACTCTGAACTCTACTGCAGGCGTTCTGTGGTATGTGGTTTATGCATTGTATTTCCTTTCTGAAGTTAAGCTCTAAATTCCAAAATATATTTGGCCCAAAGGATTTGGGACCTGCAGTGCCGACCTCCCACAAGACCACAGACAGGACTGAAGAGCCCCAGAGCTGTGTGAGGCCCTAGCACGGAGCCAAGCCCTCAGAGCGGCCAGCAAATGTTAACACGACTGCTTAGTATCTCTGCCTCTGTTCCCACTTCCTTATGGCCTTGACCCTTCCTGCCGGGAGACCAAGTGATGGAGGTCATTCTTCCTCTCTGGTGCTTTCTGGGAGCTTCCCAGCACAGTGACCTAGACTTAGTAAACAATCAAGACTTGCTCACTTTCAAAATGAAGGAATCTCAGAGGGGTCAACTGAAGTGTACTCTCTCACTGTCAATCATTAACCAGCAGAATGGGAACTCACGCTGTCAGCCGTCTGAGGTGGTAGCGTAGAGGGAGGGGACAAACATACACCTGCTGGGCTTTTTCTGGACCTCTCAGCACTTCCCAAAATAACCCTGAACCAAGTGGTAAAGCCTGTGCCCAAAAAAGAACATCTAATTCTGTCCTGTTCCCACCCAGTGGAAATTACTAGGCACTATAAACCTCCTCCGAAAGCCGCCCAGGGCATCCCTTGCCACAGAGCAAGGAAAGCGTGAGTCACCATCCCCACGGAGACCCACACTTCCGGTCACGGGCGGGGAAGCCAGCCTCTTACTCATCCTTCAAAAGTGCAGAGCTGACCTAGCAGTGAAAAATGATGCAATACCTAGCACACCTCACTCTTTCCTCCTGAGCAACCAGGAAGCATCGGAGCAACGGGCAAAGTTCTTTTTCATTGTTATGAGGTTACTTGCTATCATTTTTGGGCAGGGGGGTTCCCGCACCTCGGGGCTTGGGATCATCTTAGTTCCCTGACTAGGGATTGAACCCAGGCCCTTGGCAGTGAAAGTGAGGAACCCTAACCACTGGATCGCCAAGGAATTCCCTTGTGGTCTTTTTTGTTTTCATCGTGAATATTCATATGTTTTGTGGCAGGAATGTTTTATTTAAGGGACGTTACTCTGAACTCTACTGCAGGCGTTCTGTGGTATGTGGTTTATGCATTGTATTTCCTTTCTGAAGTTAAGCTCTAAATTCCAAAATATATTTGGCCCAAAGGATTTGGGACCTGCAGTGCCGACCTCCCACAAGACCACAGACAGGACTGAAGAGCCCCAGAGCTGTGTGAGGCCCTAGCACGGAGCCAAGCCCTCAGAGCGGCCAGCAAATGTTAACACGACTGCTTAGTATCTCTGCCTCTGTTCCCACTTCCTTATGGCCTTGACCCTTCCTGCCGGGAGACCAAGTGATGGAGGTCATTCTTCCTCTCTGGTGCTTTCTGGGAGCTTCCCAGCACAGTGACCTAGACTTAGTAAACAATCAAGACTTGCTCACTTTCAAAATGAAGGAATCTCAGAGGGGTCAACTGAAGTGTACTCTCTCACTGTCAATCATTAACCAGCAGAATGGGAACTCACGCTGTCAGCCGTCTGAGGTGGTAGCGTAGAGGGAGGGGACAAACATACACCTGCTGGGCTTTTTCTGGACCTCTCAGCACTTCCCAAAATAACCCTGAACCAAGTGGTAAAGCCTGTGCCCAAAAAAGAACATCTAATTCTGTCCTGTTCCCACCCAGTGGAAATTACTAGGCACTATAAACCTCCTCCGAAAGCCGCCCAGGGCATCCCTTGCCACAGAGCAAGGAAAGCGTGAGTCACCATCCCCACGGAGACCCACACTTCCGGCCACGGGCGGGGAAGCCAGCCTCTTACTCATCCTTCAAAAGTGCAGAGCTGACCTAGCAGTGAAAAATGATGCAATACCTAGCACACCTCACTCTTTCCTCCTGAGCAACCAGTAAGCATGGGCAAGGCACGCAAAGGCCCACAGTACACCTTCCAGAAACCCTGGGGAAGTTCTACCTCAGCGTCCTTCACAGGATTCAGATGCCCCAGGGGAAAAGAACACCTCGGGGAAGAACCACTTCTCCTCTGGGGCGGAGTTGGCAGCTATCTGTCAGCAGTAAAGCGGATCCAAGCCACCCCCCTCACACCTCACTTAGGAAGGCGACTGAACTGCACACACTTGATGATTAGAAAGTCATGGTAGATGGGACTGCCCCGGTGGTGCACTGGCTAAGACTCTGTGCTCCCAATGCACGGGGCCCAGGGTCTGATTCCTGGTCAGGGAACCGGACCCCACATGACGCAACTAAGAGTCTGCCTGCTGCAACTGAAGATTCCTAATGCCACAGCTAAAAGAACCCTCACGCCACACCGAAGATCGAAGATCCCTCTGTGCCAAAACTAAGACCCGCTCAGCCCAATAAATAAGTAAATAAATATTAAAAAAAAAAATTCATGGCAGTCCACTAGTTCTCAAAGCGTAACCCACTGATCTTAGGAGTCTGTTCCCACACCACTTCAGAGAGCTCCAAACTATTTCCATAATAAGATAGGATTTGCCTTTTTCGCCATGTTGACATTTGCAATGATGGTTCAAAATCACTTGTGAGAAGATCTGCCGGCCATTGGCACAAAAGGCAGCGGCACCAAACCTGACCAGAGCTCGAGGTATTCAACACCACTCACAACAAAAGTAAGCAAGTCAAATGCGGATTTCACTTAAGAACATCTGTGCCAATGCATAGACAACATTCACTGCATTCGATCTTGACCCTGTGTTAGACATCTCTTTAGTCGTCTGTGTGACAAAGAGGAGGTAAATATAAACCTTCTGCAGGAAGCAGATGATGCAGGCTGTCGCCTGGAAAACCCTTGTACAGCCATCGGAGTTGTGAGCTGAGCTTGCTTTTTTGTTCATGGAACAACTGACAGACAAACTATGGTTACTTCAGAATTGGGTATTTGGCAGGCATTTTAAAATAAATTGAGCCCATCAAGGGAAACAAATGACATATTGTTGCCAGTGATCAAACACAAGTTACCAGGTAAAAATTAGAATTGGGGGAAACACGTGGTTGCCATTATGAACTTAAGGGCTTCTCTATACTTAAAAATTTTCTGATGAGTGGAGGGGTGACATCAAGAAAGGTGATTTTTTAAAATATCTTTTCTTGTATAATGAACTGTGTCAATATCCAGACAATCTAGTTAACTTCAGAAACCAGTTAACTTCCACATGACCGATGCATCATGTTACTAAACCATGCAGTGGCAAAAGATTCATTCAAAGTGCAAGACAAACCAGTGGAAACTGGTAATACAGGAAAGTTCATTGGGGTGGTGTCAGAGTTCACATTAAGAAACTACAACTTGTCTAGCTTTGGTGGAATAGTAAAGAATACCCCTAGTTTTCTGAGAAGACCATAAAGAAAGTTTTCCCTTTTCCCAATGCAGGACCATCTCTGAGCCATGAAATTCCAGATCTCGAAGGAAGCTTAGACACCTGGTCTAACAAACGAGACCGTGGCCAAGAGGAATAAAGACGTCCGAAACCTCACACGATGTACGCAGGAGCGGGGAGAGGGTTCCCCGCTTTTTGCCCTAATTCCTAATGAACTGGAGAGCAGTGCTGGCGTCTGCAGCCACACCCACACGTACACACGCTGCCCTGAGAGTGGAGGGACCAGCGTGGACACAGATGACCTGTTTTTGGTTTGCGTAGGTTCCCTGATTTGACTGAGACTACAGTATGAGTCTGTATTCGATTTTCCTTCATTGTTCTGTTTCTCTTTTGTTTTACAAACTCCTTTTACATTCATTCTCTCATTTGGTTTACTTTCCTATCCTACAGGACCCTACCATCACCCCTCCTTAAGGGTGACTATAAAGCACTTTGTTAAATCTTTAGATTTTTTTTTTTAAGGCAAAATCAAACTATGTGATTTGGGATTACTTTTTCCCTTTTCTCTATCATGATTTTTTTTTTTTTTTGAATGTTCTCTAGACTTGGATGGGTTCCCCACTCCTGAATTGCAAAGATGAACCTAGGCTGATGTGTTCTCACTAGGCAAAGAAACATAAAACCATGATAACCATCTGGTCGACAGATGGGTAAACTGAGGGCAGGGAAGGTGATGAGGCCCATGGACCCACAGGCGGCTGACCACACAGCTAGGCAACAACAATAACAAAAAAAAAAACCCTTTTCTTGCCATCCCATGACACATATCCTGCCTTCTTGAGCTGTGCTGTGGGATACCCCCAACTAAACCCAGGCACCCCGGTAGCCCTGCCCATCTCCACTTTCCATGCTCATAATATCAGGAAGAGCCCCAGGCCCACCTGTGGGGAGCTGGAGATGGGCCCAGTCATCATGCCTCGGACGATCAGGCCAGACTTTGGCCTGACCTTCTCTCCCATCCTCTTCAGGTCCGAGGAAGTCTCTGATGGAAGAGACTTCCTCTCTGATGGAAGCTTGTCCTCCTTCTCCCATGCAGGAGCCACAGCACGGTGTTCACCCGGGACAGTCTGCAAGGGCTTGCTTCTGTGTGAGGACCTTTTGGACGATACAAAACAGCCAAGTGCATCCCCATCAAGACCGTCATGTCTGCAAAAAAGGGATATTGCCATTAAAACAGATTCCTCAAAAGGAATCACTAGTGATAATAATCAATCCCACATTCCACAGGCATTCGTGGTAAACCCATTCACAAATCTGTCGTGATTTCTAACCAGTTTTATCATTAAAGGTAAGGCAAAGAAAAGACTCTTGTACCAGGGCAGGTCTGGCCTACAGAATGAGACCAGAAACAAGGAACAAAGTCAGAGTTGGTGACTGAGGACCAGATCCCTTGAACCTTAACATAAAGACAGCACCTTCGTATTTTCCCAGACCCCAGTGATTTCCAGATCCCCAGATTAAGGAAAACTGCGGCCCTTCAATACAATAGCTCCCCCACCACACCCCACCCATAGTAGCTAAAAGGTCTGACACTGACTAGGGTTCCAGGCATCTGGGATGGAGGATGCTATAGTCACGAAAGGCGTGGAGCCCAGTTACTGCACACCATTGAGGGTGGTGGTTGGAGACCTTTGGCAGACTTGGCATCACCAGGTAAAGTTCAGCAAAGTTAGGCAAGACAACTGCTTCTTTTATTGGGTTGTTTGACATTGAGAGAGAGTAAGAAAGAGAGTGTGTGTGCGTAAGAGAGTAAGAAAGCAAGACAGACAGAAGAGGGTGAGAGACCGAGAGCAAGCAAGGAGTGAGGAAGAAAAAGAATGAAAAAGAACCAGAGCAAGAGGCCCGGGTAGAAAGGGATCCCACCCGGGGGCACCGAGAGCCAAGCGCTCCTTCCACACGGGCTGGGCTGGGCTCTATGACTGGGCTCTGGTGTAAAGGAGCCTCAGCCTCGGTGCCAAGCCGCTTACCAAGCACTGGGTCATACATGACAGAGAAGCCGTGGGTGCTGAGATGGGGGTATGCCCACAGAGGAAGGGTCGGGAACCAACCCCAGGGAAATCTAGAAGGCCTTCCGGAGAAGGCAGCACCAGAGTCTGAAAGAATGAGTAGGCAGGAGGTACCCAGGAGAAGGTCCCAGTCGCTACAGGGAGTCCTGTGAAAGCAGAACATACTGGGGAGGGCTAGGGGAGGAGGTGATGCTGGAAAAGGCTTCGCAAGTTCTCCTGGGGAGCTTGCACTTTATCCTGAAAGCTACAGGGAGTGTCTGAAGGCCGTTCAGCAGGGGAGATCATGGCTGGACTTGTTTTGTGGAAATCTCGCTTTACCTTAAGAGCAAGGGTGGATTTGAGGAGAAGATGATCAGGGACCTGGAAATGATAGAAGAGACCCTGGGTGTTAGCCTGGGCAGGTCTGGCCTACAGAATGAGACCAGAAACAAGGAACAAAGTCAGAGTTGGTGACTGAGGACAAGATCCCTTGAATCCTTAACATAAAGACAGCACCTTCGTATTTTCCCAGACCCCAGTGATTTCTAGATCCCCAGATTAAGGAAAACTGCGGCCCTTCAATACAATAGCTCCCCCACCACAGCCCACCCATAGTAGCTAAAAGGTCTGACACTGACTAGGGCTCCAGGCATCTGGGATGAAGGATGCTATAGTCACGAAAGGCGTGGAGCCCAGTTACTGCACACCATTGAGGGTGGTGGTTGGAGACCTTTGGCAAACTTGGCATCACCAGGTAAAGTTCAGCAAAGTTAGGCAGGACAACTGCTTCTTTTCTTGGGTTGTTTGACATTGAGAGAGAGTAAGAAAGAGAGTGTGTGTGCGTAAGAGAGTAAGAAAGCAAGACAGACAGAAGAGGGTGAGAGACTGAGAGCAAGCAAGGAGTGAGGAAGAAAAAGAATGAAAAAGAACCAGAGCAAGAGGCCCGGGTAGAAAGCGATCCCACCCGGGGGCACCGAGAGCCAAGCGCTCCTTCCACACGGGCTGGGCTGGGCTCTGTGACTGGGCTCTGGTGTAAAGGAGCCTCAGCCTCGGTGCCAAGCCGCTTACCAAGCACTGGGCCACATGTGACAGAGCAGCCGTGGGTGCTGAGATGGGGGTATGCCCACAGAAGAAGGGTCGGGAACCAACCCCAGGGAAATCTAGAAGGCCTTCCGGAGAAGGCAGCACCAGAGTCTGAAAGAACGAGTAGGCAGGAGGTACCCAGGAGAAGGTCCCAGTCGCTACAGGGAGTCCTGTGAAAGCAGGACATACTGGGGAGGGCTGGGGGAGGAGGTGATGCTGGAAAAGGCTTCGCAAGTTCTCCTGGGGAGCTTGCACTTTATCCTGAAATCTACAGGGAGTGTCTGAAGGCCTTTCAGCAGGGGAGATCATGGCTGGACTTGTTTTGTGGAAATCTCGCTTTACCTTAAGAGCAAGGGTGGATTTGAGGAGAAGATGATCAGGGACCTGGAAATGATAGAAGAGACCCTGGGTGTTAGCCTGGCATGGAGGTGAGGCCCTGCATGGAGGCTGCTGCCTTCAGGGCAGAGAAAGGGGGAGTCTAGCATCTACAGGACACAGAGATACAAAAATGACAGACAGGGAGGACTCAAGGGTAATAATGCCCAAGCCTGCAGCCCGGGCAAAGGGAGGAACCCAGAAGCTTCAACCTCTGCACAGCTTCCCTTCTGAGCGTTTCTGAAATATTTTATTTCCCAGCCAAACAGCAAGTGTCTTTGAAGGAGGACTCATCTTTTTCATACCACCCTCATTTCCTTTCACATCTGAAGCCTTGAATTTAATTTTTCAGGGGTCTCCATCTTTTATTAGCTTGGCACACAGACACTAGGCTTTGGCTGCCCTCAGGAAAGAGAGCTGAGCTGGAAGAAGACACCCTTTCCCAGGAAGTTAGACTCCCTGTTGGTGACTACATGTAGGTTGTTAACGTTGTAACTAAATGTAACTGCTCTCTAATGGTGATCAGTTTGTAATGGATAGAAATACTGAATCGCTCTGCTGTGTAACATGAGTTAGCATAGTGCTAGAGGTCAGTAATACTTCAAAAACAAACAAAAGAGAAAAAGAGCTCAGATGTGTGGTTACAGGAAGTAGAAGGGAAGTGGAAGGGGAACTGGATGAAGGTGGCCAAAGGTGTAAACTTCCAGTTGTAAGATAAATAATTACCAGGAAGGTAATGTGCAACATGATCAGTGCAATCACTGCTTTGTGTTATACATCGAAGAGTCAATCCTAAGAGTTCTATATTTTTCTTTCTTTTTTTTCGAAAGAATGAGTAGGCAGGAGGTACCCAGGAGAAGGTCCCAGTCGCTACAGGAGTCCTGGAAAGCCATACGGAGGGCAAGGTCTGAAAGAATGAGTGGCAGAGGCCTCCCTGGCCAAAGAACATACTGGGGAGGGCTAGGGGAGGAGGTGATGCTGGAAAAGGCTTCGCAAGTTCTCCTGGGGAGCTTGCACTTTATCCTGAAAGCTACAGGGAGTGTCTGAAGGCCGTTCAGCAGGGGAGATCATGGCTGGACTTGTTTTGTGGAAATCTCGCTTTACCTTAAGAGCAAGGGTGGATTTGAGGAGAAGGTGATCAGGGACCTGGAAATGATAGAAGAGACCCTGGGTGTTAGCCTGGCATGGAGGTGAGGCCGTGCATGGAGGCTGCTGCCTTCAGGGCAGAGAAAGGGGGAGTCTAGCATCTACAGGACACAGAGATACAAAAATGACAGACAGGGAGGACTCAAGGGTAATAACGCCCAAGCCTGCAGCCCGGGCAAAGGGAGGAACCCAGAAGCTTCAACCTCTGCACAGCTTCCCTTCTGAGCGTTTCTGAAATATTTCCCAGCCAAGCAGCAAGTGTCTTTGAAGGAGGACTCATCTTTTTCATACCACCCTCATTTCCTTTCACATCTGAAGCCTTGAATTTAATTTTTCAGGGGTCCCCATCTTTTATTAGCTTGGCACGCAGACACTAGGCTTTGGCTGCCCTCAGGAAAGAGAGCTGAGCTGGAAGAAGACACCCTTTCCCAGGAAGTTAGACTCCCTATTGGTGACTACATGTAGGTTGTTAATGTTGTAACTAAATGTAACTGCTCTCTAATGGTGATCAGTTTGTAATGGATAGAAATACTGAATCGCTCTGCTGTGTAACATGAGTTAGCATAGTGCTAGAGGTCAGTAATACTTCAAAAACAAACAAAAGAGAAAAAGAGCTCAGATGTGTGGTTACAGGAAGTAGAAGGGAAGTGGAAGGGGAACTGGATGAAGGTGGCCAAAGGTGTAAACTTCCAGTTGTAAGATAAATAATTACCAGGAAGGTAATGTGCAACATGATCAGTGCAATCACTGCTTTGTGTTATACATCGAAGAGTCAATCCTAAGAGTTCTCATCACAAGGAAATATATTTTTCTTTCTCTTTTCTTTTGTGTCTATATAAGATGATAGATGATTACTTATTGTGGTAATTATGCCATAAGGTATACAAGATAAATGCTGTACAACTTAAATGTACATAGTGGTGCATGTCAATATCTCAGTAACTCGATATCTCAACTGGAAGGAAAAAATAACTGTTTTCCAAATAATAGAGGTATAATCAAGAATGTCACTCCAGGGACTTTCTTGATGGTCCAGTGGCTTAGATTCTGGGCTACCAAGGCCGGGGACCCATGTTCAATCCCTGGTCAGGGACCCAGATCCTCCCTGCTACAACCAAGATCCTGTGTGCCACGACTAAGACCAGGCACAACCACATAAATAATTTTTTTAAAAGAATGCCACTTTATTTTCTTCTTTAAAAGGCCTTATTTTTCAGATTTTTCCCATCTCTCCAGTGTTTCCTGGCCTTTGAGAATGCCATATGCTTTTCTTTAAGAAAATACAAACAAAGGGAGCCCCTGAACGTCATGAATCATGGACTTGAAGCACTTTGAATCGTAAGTATCCTCCATCATAAAGGAGTCTATGCCCATGGCCTCTAGAGATAAATAACAGTGCTCCATGACAGGGATTCTAAACCATAGAGAGTGGGAGGCTGAGGAACGGCCTCCTGAAGATGCACACCCGAAACCCTGGAGCCTGTGAACATGTCACCTTACATGGTAAAAGAAAGGGATTCTGGAGATATGACCATGCAAAGGCTCTGGAGACGAAGAGGGGGGGATACATGCTATGTATGACTGAGTCATGATGTAGTGAAACTAACACAACATTGTAATGGATAGAAATACTGAATCGCTCTGCTGTGTAACATGAGTTAGCATAGTGCTAGAGGTCAGTAATACTTCAAAAACAAACAAAAGAGAAAAAGAGCTCAGATGTGTGGTTACAGGAAGTAGGAGGGAAGTGGAAGGGGAACTGGATGAAGGTGACCAAAGGTGTAAACTTCCAGTTGTAAGATAAATAATTACCAGGAAGGTAATGTGCAACATGATCAGTGTAATCACTGCTTTGTGTTATACATCGAAGAGTCAATCCTAAGAGTTCTCATCACAAGGAAATATATTTTTCTTTCTCTTTTCTTTTGTGTCTATATAAGATGATAGATGATTACTTATTGTGGTAATTATGCCATAAGGTATACAAGATAAATGCTGTACAACTTAAATGTACATAGTGGTGCATGTCAATATCTCAGTAACTCGATATCTCAACGGGAAAGGGAAAAAAATAACTGTTTTCCAAATAATAGAGGTATAATCAAGAATGCCACTCCAGGGACTTTCTTGATGGTCCAGTGGCTTAGATTCTGGGCTACCAAGGCCGGGGACCCATGTTCAATCCCTGGTCAGGGACCCAGATCCTCCCTGCTACAACCAAGATCCTGTGTGCCACGACTAAGACCAGGCACAACCACATAAATAATTTTTTTAAAAGAATGCCACTTTATTTTCTTCTTTAAAAGGCCTTATTTTTCAGATTTTTCCCATCTCTCCAGTGTTTCCTGGCCTTTGAGAATGCCATATGCTTTTCTTTAAGAAAATACAAACAAAGGGAGCCCCTGAACGTCATGAATCATGGACTTGAAGCACTTTGAATCGTAAGTATCCTCCATCATAAAGGAGTCTATGCCCATGGCCTCTAGAGATAAATAACAGTGCTCCATGACAGGGATTCTAAACCATAGAGAGTGGGAGGCTGAGGAACGGCCTCCTGAAGATGCACACCCGAAACCCTGGAGCCTGTGAACATGTCACCTTACATGGTAAAAGAAAGGGATTCTGGAGATATGACCATGCAAAGGCTCCGGAGACGAAGAGGGGGGGATACATGCTATGTATGACTGAGTCATGATGTAGTACAGTGGAAACTAACACAACATTGTAAAGTAATTACATCCCAGTAAAAATAAATAAATAAAAAGCACTCTGAGATGGACACATTACCCTAGATTGACTGGGTGGGCCCAATGCAGTCACAGGGGTCCTTCCTTCCCAAAGGGCAGACGGGAGGGTGAGTCAGTAATAGGAGGTATGATAACAGAAGCAGAGGTTGTAAGGAAGTGCTTTGAAGAGAGAGAAAGAGGCCACAAGCCAAGGAACAGAGGCAGCCTCTAGAACTTGCAAAAGGGAAGGAAACAGATTCTCCCCTCAAAGCTCTAGAAAGAACCAGCCCTATGACACCTTGCCCTTAGCCCAGTGAGACCTGTTTTGGACTTCTGACCGCAGAACTGTAGGATAATAAACCAGTGTTGCTCTAGGACATCTTGATGGTTCAGGTTTGTATTTCAACTTGGCTAGGCTATGGTGCCCAAGTGTTTGGTCAAACACTAATCTAGATGATGTTACGAAGGTATTTTTTTAGACGTGATTAATATCTACAACCAGCTAACTTTAAGTAAAGGACAACACCCTAGATAATACAGGTGGGCCTCATTTAATCAGTTGAAGACCTTAAGAGCAAAAACAAAGGTTTCCCAAAGAAGTCCCTCTGCCTCAAGTTTGTAACACAGAAATCCTGTCTGAGCTTCTAGCATGCCAGACTGCCCCTATATTTCAGACTCGCCAGCCCCTACAACCACATGAACCAATTCCTCAAAATAAATCTCTTTATTTAAGTACATAATATTTATGCACATATATATTTATGCATGCATGCATATTAAGTTGCTTCAGTCCGGTCCAACTCTTTGCAACCCCATGGACTGTGGCCCACCAGGTTCCTCTGTTCATGGGGTTCTCCAGGCAAGAATACTGGAATGGGTCGCCATGCCCAAGGGGTCTTCCCTACCCAGGGATTAAGCCCACATCCCTTATGTCTCCTGCATGGGCATGTTGGTTCTCTACCACCAGCACCACCTGGGAAGCCCATATATATTTATATCTAACACACATTTATATATCCTATTGGTCTCTATTACAGACTCCAAGTTTACAGTAATTTGTTACAGCAGACAGCAGAGATAAGAAACTAACCCACAGTAAAAATGAGAAGAGGTACCTGGCTTTGCTGGCTTCTGACAGTGATGTTCTCCAACTCCCATCTTCATCTGCGAGGTCATATATATTTACCAGCGTGGTCTCTGAGGATCTCAGTGGTAATTTGCTACTTTTCTTTGGTATTGAGAGTACAGGGACGGGTGTCTCTTGAGTAAAATTGTTACCAATATTTCCAAAGTGATCCAGAAAGTATCTGGTAATGAGTTCAAGGCTTGTTTTTACAGGATTTTTCTGTGCCTATCATTGGAAGGAAAAAAATCTTTAATTTACTTACGGCTTTAAGGGAAGGGTGGGAAAAGTAGCCATTACAATTCTTTGGCATAGCTTAGCAACTTCTTATTCATCCACACATTCTTTTAGCAAACATCCACTGACTACCTACCTATGTCAGCTTCTGTTAGGTAGCAACACAGAAATGAAAACAACATCAGTACCCTCCAAGAACTGGTATCAAAAAAACAAAACAAAACAAAACAAACAACAACTGGTATCCAATGCATGAGAGAAGAGATTCAGTGAACAACTGTAACAAAATGTGGTATGAACAGAGGCAAGCACATTTCCTCTTGGTTCTTTTTCTTGGTAATAAATTTATAATATATATATATCCTTTCATTCAAAAAAAATTATGATCGCTAACTCTGCAAGATGATAAACACTTGGGGCCTAAATGAGTTCTTAGTTTGTGTACTCCACGCCCAGCACTGGACACAAGAGACAGAGACAATGCAGCCTCAGGTTAGTGCAAAGGCACAGAGTGGGCAAATCAGGAGTGACCAACTCTTTGCAACCCCATGGACTGTGGCCCACCAGGTTCCTCTGTTCATGGGGTTCTCAGCAAGAATACTGGAATGGGTCGCCATGCCCAAGGGGTCTTCCCTACCCAGGGATTAAGCCCACATCCCTTATGTCTCCTGCATGGGCATGTTGGTTCTCTACCACCAGCACCACCTGGGAAGCCCATATATATTTATATCTAACACACATTTATATATCCTATTGGTCTCTATTACAGACTCCAAGTTTACAGTAATTTGTTACAGCAGACAGCAGAGATAAGAAACTAACCCACAGTAAAAATGAGAAGAGGTACCTGGCTTTGCTGGCTTCTGACAGTGATGTTCTCCAACTCCCATCTTCATCTGCGAGGTCATATATATTTACCAGCGTGGTCTCTGAGGATCTCAGTGGTAATTTGCTACTTTTCTTTGGTATTGAGAGTACAGGGACGGGTGTCTCTTGAGTAAAATTGTTACCAATATTTCCAAAGTGATCCAGAAAGTATCTGGTAATGAGTTCAAGGCTTGTTTTTACAGGATTTTTCTGTGCCTATCATTGGAAGGAAAAAAATCTTTAATTTACTTACGGCTTTAAGGGAAGGGTGGGAAAAGTAGCCATTACAATTCTTTGGCATAGCTTAGCAACTTCTTATTCATCCACACATTCTTTTAGCAAACATCCACTGACTACCTACCTATGTCAGGTTCTGTTAGGTAGCAACACAGAAATGAAAACAACATCAGTACCCTCCAAGAACTGGTATCAAAAAACAAAACAAAACAAAACAAACAACAACTGGTATCCAATGCATGAGAGAAGAGATTCAGTGAACAACTGTAACAAAATGTGGTATGAACAGAGGCAAGCACATTTCCTCTTGGTTCTTTTTCTTGGTAATAAATTTATAATATATATATCCTTTCATTCAAAAAAAATTATGATCGCTAACTCTGCAAGATGATAAACACTTGGGGCCTAAATGAGTTCTTAGTTTGTGTACTCCACGCCCAGCACTGGACACAAGAGACAGAGACAATGCAGCCTCAGGTTAGTGCAAAGGCACAGAGCGGCAGTCAGGAGTGACGCAGTTGACATCCCAATCTTTTATAAAAGATACAGTGAAATTCTTTAATGGTAGGTTTTGGAAATAAGTGGTATCAGTATTTCCCTACCCTGATAGCACTAAATAGTATCTTTGGAGGTTTTATTCAAAGAAGACAAGTTCTCGGATCTCATTGAGTCTTACTAAGCCAGAATCACCAAGATTAGAGCCCTTATTTCTTTTAGAAATTCTCCTAAGGAACTTGTAGACACAGTTATCCAAGCAGCTCTCTGCAGACTGGCCTCGAGGGCTAGGCCATGTATCAGTCAGCAACCCCACCTGCCGAGTAACATCCAGGCCCTTTGGAACTGCAGCCAGGCATGCGGCAGGTGGTGACTTGGCAGTCAGAGTGGTAAAGTGCCTGGCCCGATAAAGCCTGGCACAGAGAGAACCATTGGCTGTACCCAGTCTTTCCCCCTTTCTAGTCCTCTGACCTACACAGCTGAACTCTGGGACCAAGGCCCACAGGTTATGATCAAACTCAGCAGAATTATCAGGCAGTCAAAACCAGAGGACAGCTTTATTTTTTAAAAGGGGACCCAAACTCTTGTCTAAGTCTAAATAGAACTTACAAGGAAGAGAGTTAGGGGGCTGGGGATTTAATATAATTTATTTCAACCTTCTTATTTTCCCTTCAAGATGAGAGATTTAGGGCCCTAAACACCCAAATTACACATTATCACTTTTTCATATCACTTTGTTCATAAAGATACAGCCTTCCTATGAATCTAGATACCATTTTTCAAAACCTTAGTCTTACTTAGACATTTTACCTATGGTATATTTAATAAGGGAAAACAACTTACGAGAATTAACATTAAATTGCAGGGATGGGCTTCCCTGGTGGTCCAGTGGCTAAAGACACCGCCTTGCAGCGCAAGAGGCGCTGGTTCGATCCCTGGCCTGGGAAGATCCCATGTGCCACAGAACGGCTAGACTGATGTACCCAATTACCGAGCCAGCACCCGGAGCTGGTGCTCTTAGTTTGTGTACTCCACGCCCAGCACTGGACACAAGAGACAGAGACAATGCAGCCTCAGGTTAGTGCAAAGGCACAGAGTGGCAGTCAGGAGTGAGAGTTGACATCCCAATCTTTTATAAAAGATACAGTGAAATTCTTTAATGGTAGGTTTTGGAAATAAGTGGTATCAGTATTTCCCTACCCTGATAGCACTAAATAGTACCTTTGGAGGTTTTATTCAAAGAAGACAAGTTCTCGGATCTCATTGAGTCTTACTAAGCCAGAATCACCAAGATTAGAGCCCTTATTTCTTTTAGAAATTCTCCTAAGGAACTTGTAGACAGTTATCCAAGCAGCTCTCTGCAGACTGGCCTCGAGGGCTAGGCCATGTATCAGTCAGCAACCCCACCTGCCGAGTAACATCCAGGCCCTTTGGAACTGCAGCCAGGCATGCGGCAGGTGGTGACTTGGCAGTCAGAGTGGTAAAATGCCTGGTCCGATAAAGCCTGGCACAGAGAGAACCATTGGCTGTACCCAGTCTTTCCCCCTTTCTAATCCTCTGACCTACGCAGCTGAACTCTGGGACCAAGGCCCACAGGTTATGATCAAACTCAGCAGAATTATCAGGCAGTCAAAACCAGGGGACAGCTTTATTTTTTAAAAGGGGACCCAAACTCTTATCTAAGTCTAAATGGAACTTACAAGGAAGAGAGTTAGGGGGTTGGGGATTTAATATAATTTATTTCAACCTTCTTATTTTCCCTTCAAGATGAGAGATTTAGGGCCCTAAACACCCGAATTACACATTATCACTTTTTCATATCACTTTGTTCATAAAGATACAGCCTTCCTATGAATCTAGATACCATTTTTCAAAACCTTAGTTTTACTTAGGCATTTTACCTATGGCATATTTAATAAGGGAAAACAACTTAAGAGAATTAACATTAAATTGCAGGGCTGGGCTTCCCTGGTGGTCCAGTGGCTAAAGACACCGCCTTGCAGCGCAAGGGGTGCTGGTTCGATCCCTGGCCTGGGAAGATCCCACGTGCCGCAGAACGGCTGAACTGATGTACCCAATTACTGAGCCAGCACCCAGAGCTGGTGCTCTGCAGCAAGAGAGGCCACTGAAATGGGAGGCCCACACAGGCCAAAAGTACAAAGATGGATGAAAATGGATGGATGAAAGACCAACAGAAGCGGCCAAACAAACAAACAAACAAAAGAATTTAAAAAAAAAAATTGCAGGGCTTTCCCAGAATCACTCTAGCTTTGCGTTGAGTGAACGCCAAAATTAGGATACCATACAGATTAACAAGTACATTTTCCTGTAAAATATAAGCTCCAATTTATTGTATAACAGCTAATCACTGCTGGATAGATCAAATAATCAGGGTGCTTTATCAACACACAATGAAAACACCTTAAAGATCTTCAGACAATAGCTACCTTAGGGAGACTATACTACAGTGAAGAAATTAAAAAAAAAAACGTGAATGGCAAAGATGCTTCTGGGAAATTAGGTAAAGGTGCATTTTTATAAAAATCCCACTGTGCCACAATGGTTAATTGAATTTTCTGCTTAACGGCCTCCCTCTCTCTGGAAAAATCTTTCTGAACTGTACGGTCCACTCTCCTGCCTCGTAAGAGAGCCAGTGGAGCCCAGCTGAGCGTCTGCCACCTGGGGCGCAGCCTCCAGTCAAGCGCCTGCAGGAGACGGGGGGCCCGGGGTCACCACAGGACCAGAGCACGAAGGTTTCTACAGGGCTTCTGGTAGGGCTTCATCTGCCTGCCGCTTGGGATAAAGGCTCAAAGACAAGGCCACCTGGTTCTTTCCAACTCTGATACTGCACCTTCCCATAAGGCAGCATCTGCTGCAAAGCCCACTGTTCAATCTGTCAGCTGCAAACTGGTACTTGCCAAGGACATCTGCCCTCCGCCTCTGAGGAGATTGGATCGCCTGCGGCTACAGCGTCAACACACCCCGAATGGAGTTCAGGGTAGAGAGTGCGGCACTCTGTGGCCCGGGGAACCTGCTTCGGCAGTTAGAGGAACATATCTAATGATCTTCAAGAACTGATGTCATGTTCCCAATCATTGCATCTCGTCACATCTAGAAAAGCACTGGTTCCCTTCACAATGACACCAGTTCCTTGTGCCCAGCAGAAAACCTCTTGTACAGTAAGCACTTCATCACACAGAACTCCCCCTTCACCAAAATCTTACAGGTCCACCTGCCCCCACTACCTCTCTGGAGCAGGCTCTCAGAGCTATCTGGGGTGCTGCCTCCCAGGCTGCAGTCCTCATTTTGCTCCGAATAAAACTTCACTCACCACTCTCACCTCATGCCTCTTTTTTCAGTCGTCAAATTAAATCGTAAAAGTCTCTCTTCCTAACAGAAAGAGCAACTGATTCAGAATAGCAGCTTTATCCATCCATTCATAGCTTTTCACTCACTTGCTCATTCATTCATTCACCCATAAATACACGTTTACTAGCTCCTCAGGCAGCGTGTGAAAACACCTTAAAGATCTTCAGACAATACCTTGGGACATACTACAGTGAAGAAATTAAAAAACGTGAATGGCAAAGATGCTTCTGGGAAATTAGGTAAAGGTGCATTTTTATAAAAATCCCACTGTGCCACAATGGTTAATTGAATTTTCTGCTTAACGGCCTCCCTCTCTCTGGAAAAATCTTTCTGAACTGTACGGTCCACTCTCCTGCCTCGTAAGAGAGCCAGTGGAGCCCAGCTGAGCGTCTGCCACCTGGGGCGCAGCCTCCAGTCAAGCGCCTGCAGGAGACGGGAGGCCCGGGGTCACCACAGGACCAGAGCACGAAGGTTTCTACAGGGCTTCTGGTAGGGCTTCATCTGCCTGCCGCTTGGGATAAAGGCTCAAAGACAAGGCCACCTGGTTCTTTCCAACTCTGATACTGCACCTTCCCATAAGGCAGCATCTGCTGCAAAGCCCACTGTTCAATCTGTCAGCTGCAAACTGGTACTTGCCAAGGACATCTGCCCTCCGCCTCTGAGGAGATTGGATCGCCTGCGGCTGCAGCGTCAACACACCCCGAATGGAGTTCAGGGTAGAGAGTGCGGCACTCTGTGGCCCGGGGAACCTGCTTCGGCAGTTAGAGGAACATATCTAATGATCTTCAAGAACTGATGTCATGTTCCCAATCATTGCATCTCGTCACATCTAGAAAAGCACTGGTTCCCTTCACAATGACACCAGTTCCTTGTGCCCAGCAGAAAACCTCTTGTACAGTAAGCACTTCATCACACAGAACTCCCCCTTCACCAAAATCTTACAGGTCCACCTGCCCCCACTACCTCTCTGGAGCAGGCTCTCAGAGCTATCTGGGGTGCTGCCTCCCAGGCTGCAGTCCTCATTTTGCTCCGAATAAAACTTCACTCACCACTCTCACCTCATGCCTCTTTTTTCAGTCGTCAAATTAAATCGTAAGAGTCTCTCTTCCTAACAGAAAGAGCAACTGATTCAGAATAGCAGCTTTATCCATCCATTCATAGCTTTTCACTCACTTGCTCATTCATTCATTCACCCATAAATACACGTTTACTACCTCCTCAGGCAGCGTGTGAAGTACGGGGATGGAATGGTATCCTGCAGCTGTCCAAAGTACTGGGGAGGCAGATCCTAAGCAAACACCCACACAAATATTCTAAGTGTAACAAGGACAACAGAAGAAAACCAGAGGGGATTCTGAAGGCTCACACAGAAGGTGGGGGGATCAAGCACCCCTATCACCACCCAAGGAGGTCCCTGTGCCATTTGCTATCTCAACTCCAACACACCTGGGTGAGCTGAACCCAAGCCCCCATCTTCCTGAATTAAATGTCATGGTGCCCTTAAGAAAATGGTATTACTCAGAGCTGAAGAAGGAAAACCATTTTAGGCAGAGAATGGAAAATTTTAACATAACTGAATGCTATATTCTTCAGTACAGTCTTACTAAAAATAGCCTCATGGGGGAGGAGGGAGTCCAGGGATTAACTGTTAACAGGCTCAGGTTCTGGTGCAAACCTGAGCCCCATCAGGGCCACATGTGCTATACCGGTGGGCTGGGCCGACCGAGACTAGAAACCCCACACACAGTTGGGATTTTTCTTATTTGCCTAGGACCACAAGTACAGCAAGCCTGTGCAGCCCCTGGTTCTCTGATGACCTGGCAGGGCTCATGAGTACCCCAGCCTTGCCAAATTCCCTTCTAGAACTCCCCACCCCACTTGAAAAGCATGTACCTTGTTTTCCTTGTAGAGAAATTCAAGATGCAAAACCTTTCGGAGATGGTTCCTGCTGTTGATGCTGAGGTCAGAGCGTGGGCGTTCCTGGTCCATGGTCTCACAGGTTTTCCTTAAGCCCTGAGGGAAGCACTCTGAATCACTATTTACCATTTTAAATGTAAACCTTCCGGGCTCTGACGCAGAGGATCAGCCAAAGACTGCTGATGTTCATTACTGTCATCTTCTCCCACCTTCCTCATAGGATACTGGGAGGACCGAAAACTGACTTAAGAATTTATTTTTATATAACTTTTACACTTGACATCATCTCCGCAATTATTATTCCAAATCTCACAGCCACCCCATGGGCTGAGCTCAGGCTGGAGTTGTCAGCGCATTTTAGAGAAAAAGAAAGTGAAATCCAGGTAAGGTCTCACCCCTGCCACTGGCTCAGGAGCCCTAGGTTTGGCTTAGATTTGGGGCCACAGGATATGAAGCTTTAAACGTAAACAGGGGGCTTCCCTAGTGGCTCAGTGGATAAGAACCCATCTGCCAATGCAGGAGACACGGGTTCAATCCCCGATCTGGGAAAATCCCACATGCCATGGAGTAACTAAGCCCACCCATCAATGAAGACTCAGCACAGTCACAGATAAATAAATTTTAAAAGTTAAAAAAAAAAAAAAACGTAAACAGGAGGAAACACATAAACAAAAGGCCAATGCTCTTCCCTTCTTTTTTCACATGGAGTATCAGGGTTGATTTGTCCAACATAACACAAGTGGACTCACAAACGGGGAGATCTGACCATTCCAGGCTGTGAAGCGGTGACAGCGGGTCCCGGACTCACAGGAAGCACGTGGTGAGCATCTGCTGTGCCCCAGCCCAGCCGTTTTCCTACATCCAGCCCTGAACTCCCAAAAGGTCCAGTGTGGAGGGCCCCTGACGAGCTCCTTCTTTTGAAAACAACCGCAGCAGCTGCACCCTGCCCACCTCCCCAGACGGTGATGAGCACCGAGTGGCAGAGGAATGGGAGATGCCTCGCACGCGGCTCAGTCTGGCACTAAGGGAGCCCCTTGGTCCTGATGGATCCAGATCCCAGTGTTAGCCAGGCTTCAAGGACTCCCCTAGGCTTTGTGTTCAGAATTTTTCAGAGGCTCTCAGTGCTGGGAAAAAAAAAAAAAAAACCCAAAACTCGCTGCCGGCCCTGAATTAGGGCAAGAAGAATTTTGGAAACAAGACATACGAAAGCAACCTTGACACAAAGAGAATGAAAAGGAAGTCTTAAGGAGATGGGGACAGAAAGAAATGGGCGTTTATGTTGAGGAAAAGGCAAGGACACACCTGGGTGCATTAGGGAGAGTCAGCTGGAAGGAGAGGTGGGCTCAAGAGGCACCTGCATGTCATCTGGGCTTAGCCATGGCTTTCCCACCAAAGAGACATGGAAACCTCCACAGTGAGGGTCCCTCTCCCTCAGCTAACTCTCGGAGGATGCCCTCAGAAATCAGTCAGTCCTTGGTCCGATCATACACTCAACAAAGGCTCGTTGTGCAGCTACTATGCACCAGGCTCTGTTCTAGATGCAGGCGATAGAGACGGAATGTGACCAAGTCCTGCACACACAAAGCTGACATGCTGTTGTGAAAACAAATGATCCACAAAAGGATGAATGCACAGTACGCCAGCTGCTAATAAACTCTATTATGAAGACAAAACAGTGAGAGAGGCGATAAAGAAGGTGGACACTCTTTTAGACAATCAGCTGTTGACTGAGCATCATCCATGTGCTCACTCTTGTTTTCCAATTTCCCCATCCGTAAAATGAAAGGAACAAACCATTAGTCCACCAGGTCGTCTGCTAGAGGCAGAGGAGTGAAAAGACCAAGGTCTTGGCCCTCATAGAGCTCCCCTACTATCAGGAAAAAGATAACAAATAGAATAAGCATGGGCAAAAAATACAGCGGAGTCAGGAAACAGAGAGGGCCAGGAGAGGGTGAAGGGAAGGGAACCTGCTGTATAAAAGGTGATCAGAAAAGGCTTCATGATTAAGTGACATTAGAGCCAAGATGGGAGGGACTTAAAGGACCCTAGAGACACTTGTGGGTAGAGTGTTCTGGGCAAATGACAAGTGCAAAGGTTCTGTGGCAGCAACAAGGAGGCCAATATAGCTAGAGCCACATAACGAGGGGAAAGGAAATGAGGCAGGGAGGTTGCCCAGAGCCTGCTAAGGAAAGGCCTTGTTGGCTTTTGTGAAATGGGAGGCTACGGGAGGATCTGAAAAAAGAAGCATCTAACATATCTACTAACATATCTGTAAAGGATCACTTGGTTGCTAGGTAGAGAACAGATTGTACAGGACAACGAATTAAGCATTAAGATTAAGGCTAGTGAACAATTCACATGAAAGATGGCGGTGGCTTGGGCCAGGGGGTTTGTAGCAGAATGTAGATAAGGGGTTACACTCTTTATGTGCTCTGATGGTAAAGCCTGCAGGTTCACTGATGGACTGTGTGCAGAGTGTACATGAGGGAAAAAGAGCCAGGGATGGGTCCTAAAGGCTTTGGCCCAAGCAACCATATAGCCAGGCATGCTATTTACCCAAGTGGGAAAATTGCAGGAGGTAGAAGGAATCAGGAAATGAGTTTCGAATGTGAAGTTGAGATGTCTATTGGATATCCAAGTGGAAATGAGTTCAAGGAGAGGTCTTGGCTAGAGAGAGACATTTGGAAATTGTCAGCCTATCAACGGTACTGGAACCCACCAGCATGCACAGCTCAGGAAGCTGGGAGGAACTTACCAGGAACCTGAGAAAGGGTGACCAGAGAGGCACAGAAGGAAAACAGAAGAGAGGTACACAGCGGATGATCTCCAGAAGCTGAAGGGAATGAGTTTCCAAGAAGGGCATAATCAACGGAGTCCAACACGATCGTGAGATCAATAAGTATAAGGACTAAAAATCAGAAGTCCCTGATGAACTTGAAAAAGAGGTGTTTCCATGGATTGATGGGGAGAGAAGCCTGATTAAAGTCTGAGAAAAGAGGGAGAAGAATTAGAATCAGAGGATAACAGTCCTTTTACAGGGTTTTGCTATAAAAGGGAGAAGAAGAAAAGACTAGCAGCTGGAGAGGCTTGCGGGTCCAGACGGAATTTGCAGAAGCATGTTTACATGTTGATAGGACTAACCCAAGAGAGAAGACAAAATACACGCTAAAATAGAGACAGAAGATGGAAACTACACAAGAGTCCTGGAGCACACAGAGGGGCCGGGCACACTGGGAGGGGTCGGCCCTACCCAGGAGGATGGAGAACTCATTCCTAAGAACAGGAGGCAGGCGAAGCAAATGGTTCAGGCCCAGAAGAGTTAGTTACTGTGGTGGTAGGGTGTGCTAGAGTTTTCTCAAGACTGCTTCTATTTTCTCAGTGAAGTTAAGAGAGAGAGGGAAGGGGCCCTGGAGCTTGAAAAGAGAGGTGTGTAAAATGATTGTCTAAGACTGGAGAAGTATCACCAGGTGGGCAGGCCTCTCTGAGACAGCACAGGGGTGTGAGGCCATGGACTGAGCATAACTGTCAACATGGTGTGTGTTTCTCCCAGCCCCATTCAGCTCTGCGCTGTAGGCACAGAGGAGGCCTGATTGAATTTTTAAAATAGAGGGGAGTCTAAAGAAGGGAGAGACAGGCAAGGGAGCTGAGTGTGGTATTGAGGGCGAGATCACAGTGATGGGTAAGACGTGGGGAGAGGTCACGAGAGGGCTGGGAGACCATGAAAAATGGGCAGGAACTGTGAAATGAAGATGAGAGTGAGGTTGAAGAATAACTGATATTGGGCTGCTGATGCGGGTGAGCTGGAAGTGAGGGTGATTGGGATGCTTGGAACTGGGATCATGGAAATGACACGCTTGGGGCGTGGCCAGCTGGAAGAGGGTGGCGGAGGCAGGGCGGGACAGGTCCCTGCAGGAGGGTAGGCTGGGGCATGCACGTGGTGGGCCCTGCCACGGCCAGGAAACTGTCATCGTTCTCCCTGAGGAGGGATCGCACTTGGAGAAGGCCAGCGTGGCTGGGTGCAACGTAGGATGGAGGGCAGAGGAGGCAGCAGCGGAAGGGGAGGTTCAAGGGGGAGCCGGCAGCCAGGTTGTGGGGAGCCAGGCAGGTAAGGCCTTCTCCGAGATGTTACTCTAATTGTAAAAGCAGTGTGCGGGATTTGCAGAAGCATGTTTACATGTTGATAGGACTAACCCAAGAGAGAAGACAAAATACACGCTAAAATAGAGACAGAAGATGGAAACTACACAAGAGTCCTGGAGCACACAGAGGGGCCGGGCACACTGGGAGGGGTCGGCCCTACCCAGGAGGATGGAGAACTCATTCCTAAGAACAGGAGGCAGGCGAAGCAAATGGTTCAGGCCCAGAAGAGTTAGTTACTGTGGTGGTAGGGTGTGCTAGAGTTTTCTCAAGACTGCTTCTATTTTCTCAGTGAAGTTAAGAGAGAGAGGGAAGGGGCCCTGGAGCTTGAAAAGAGAGGTGTGTAAAATGATTGTCTAAGACTGGAGAAGTATCACCAGGTGGGCAGGCCTCTCTGAGACAGCACAGGGGTGTGAGGCCATGGACTGAGCATAACTGTCAACATGGTGTGTGTTTCTCCCAGCCCCATTCAGCTCTGCGCTGTAGGCACAGAGGAGGCCTGATTGAATTTTTAAAATAGAGGGGAGTCTAAAGAAGGGAGAGACAGGCAAGGGAGCTGAGTGTGGTATTGAGGGCGAGATCACAGTGATGGGTAAGACGTGGGGAGAGGTCACGAGAGGGCTGGGAGACCATGAAAAATGGGCAGGAACTGTGAAATGAAGATGAGAGTGAGGTTGAAGAATAACTGATATTGGGCTGCTGATGCGGGTGAGCTGGAAGTGAGGGTGATTGGGATGCTTGGAACTGGGATCATGGAAATGACACGCTTGGGGCGTGGCCAGCTGGAAGAGGGTGGCGGAGGCAGGGCGGGACAGGTCCCTGCAGGAGGGTAGGCTGGGGCATGCACGTGGTGGGCCCTGCCACGGCCAGGAAACTGTCATCGTTCTCCCTGAGGAGGGATCGCACTTGGAGAAGGCCAGCGTGGCTGGGTGCAACGTAGGATGGAGGGCAGAGGAGGCAGCAGCGGAAGGGGAGGTTCAAGGGGGAGCCGGCAGCCAGGTTGTGGGGAGCCAGGCAGGTAAGGCCTTCTCCGAGATGTTACTCTAATTGTAAAAGCAGTGTGCGGGGATTTGGGGCAGAGGAGTGGCATGATCTGACCTGCTCACCCCGGGCAAGTTTCTTCGCCTCCCAGTCTGATCATAGTCTTTTATGAAAGAGAATAATTCTACATGTCTTTCAGGACTGATATGAGGATTTGAGAAAATAAACAGGCACCTGGAAGGTACCTTGCACTAGGACGGGAACTCTCTTGGTTAGAACTGCCAGCGACCTGCCAGGCTCCAAGCCCCAAGGGGAGTCCATGATCTCTGCCCCGGAGCAGGAAGCAGCCTGCCGGGGCCACAGTCCCAGCTCTCCGTGACTTTCTGAGTGCCTGTGGGTAACTGATTCCTCTCTCCTCTCAGGGTTTAGTCTCCCCCAGTGGAAAGCCAGAAGAGAGGAAGCAGGTGAACCAGGCGACCGCAAAGGCTCCGCTCAGCTCTGCGTCGGCTCTGTGAACCTGTCTAGTGGGTGAGATGGCACATGTATCAACTATAACATGAGTGCCCACGAGCAGACCACAGACGAATAGGGCAGTCATTCCAGCCATGGTACCCGAGACCTCTTGAAGAAAAAAGACTTGGGATGCATTCTGGGTGGAACAAAGGAAAGCACGTAGGAGAAGCTGGAAATGAGACCAGGCTGGTTAGCCACAGAGGAGCCTCAAATATCAGGTGAGGACTTGGGATTTCCATTGTACTCAAGAAAGACCTCAGAGACTTCCACTTCCAAGATCAGATGTAAATGACGGCAGTGGCCAGCCCCACAGGGTATGTCGTTGGTAAAATAGGAGCACATTAGAGATGCTGAATGCCTACTATGTGCCAGATACAGTGGCTGGGACCTGCCCATATATCATTATTAACCTTATCTGCAAAGGGAGGCTTATTATTCCTCTTTTACTACTATTATTTACTCACTAAATTATGTCAGACTCTTTGTGACCCCAGGGACTGTAGCCTACTAGGCTTCTCTGTCACTGGGATTTTCCAGGCAGAAATACTGGAGTGGGTTGCCATGTCCTTCTCCAGGGGATCTTCCCGACGGGATAGGCAGGTAAGGCCTTCTCCGAGATGTTACTCTAATTGTAAAAGCAGTGTGCGGGGATTTGGGGCAGAGGAGTGGCATGATCTGACCTGCTCACCCCGGGCAAGTTTCTTCGCCTCCCAGTCTGATCATAGTCTTTTATGAAAGAGAATAATTCTACATGTCTTTCAGGACTGATATGAGGATTTGAGAAAATAAACAGGCACCTGGAAGGTACCTTGCACTAGGACGGGAACTCTCTTGGTTAGAACTGCCAGTGACCTGCCAGGCTCCAAGCCCCAAGGGGAGTCCATGATCTCTGCCCCGGAGCAGGAAGCAGCCTGCCGGGGCCACAGTCCCAGCTCTCCGTGACTTTCTGAGTGCCTGTGGGTAACTGATTCCTCTCTCCTCTCAGGGTTTAGTCTCCCCCAGTGGAAAGCCAGAAGAGAGGAAGCAGGTGAACCAGGCGACCGCAAAGGCTCCGCTCAGCTCTGCGTCGGCTCTGTGAACCTGTCTAGTGGGTGAGATGGCACATGTATCAACTATAACATGAGTGCCCACGAGCAGACCACAGGACGAATAGGGCAGTCATTCCAGCCATGGTACCCGAGACCTCTTGAAGAAAAAGACTTGGGATGCATTCTGGGTGGAACAAAGGAAAGCACGAGGAGAAGCTGGAAATGAGACCAGGCTGGTTAGCCACAGAGGAGCCTCAAATATCAGGTGAGGACTTGGGATTTCCATTGTACTCAAGAAAGACCTCAGAGACTTCCACTTCCAAGATCAGATGTAAATGACGGCAGTGGCCAGCCCCACAGGGTATGTCGTTGGTAAAATAGGAGCACATTAGAGATGCTGAATGCCTACTATGTGCCAGATACAGTGGCTGGGACCTGCCCATATATCATTATTAACCTTATCTGCAAAGGGAGGCTTATTATTCCTCTTTTACTACTATTATTTACTCACTAAATTATGTCAGACTCTTTGTGACCCCAGGGACTGTAGCCTACTAGGCTTCTCTGTCACTGGGATTTTCCAGGCAGAAATACTGGAGTGGGTTGCCATGTCCTTCTCCAAGGGATCTTCCCGACCCGGGGATGGAACCCGTGTCTTCTGCACTGCAGGCAGATCCTTTACCACTTTCCTCTCTTACAGATAAGGAAATAGAGGCAGTGGGTTACATACCCAAGCTTGAGTTGTTAGCAAACAGCAGCTCAATACATCCTGGAACTCCCAGCGACCTCTTCCCCAGCCCGCCTTCACCTCCACTGTCAGGACAGGGGAGAGCCAAGGATCTCCCCAACTTTTGAGGTCTCTATTAACTCTCCTCGTACAACATAAAACAACTTAAAACAACCTGAACTTCCCGCTGATGAACAGGGCTAAAGGGTTTGATTGGCAAGAACTTATTTTAACCCTTTGGGTTCTGTTTGGGAGGAAGTTTTTTTTTTTTTTCCTACTGAGACATAAGTCTGATTACAGAGCTAGGCAGCCAAGCCGGCCTGCGGGACTCCCAGAGCCTGGGGAACTACTGAAAAATGAGAAACGGAGGAAAATGAGGAGGGGGCGGGCCCAGGGCTCTCGAGCTCAGAAGAAGAGACGCCAGCCCCTCTTTGCGGGAAGTGCAGCGGCGGCAGAAATGGCTCCTGGGAAGTGTAGTTCCCCAGGCCGGGGAAAGTGACTCTCGCAGTGGGCATTTCTAGGGCAGGCAGCGGGCAGGGGAAGGGCTCCCCCCGAAGGTGCAGAGGTTGCCGGAGAGTCTCCAGACTGCTCCCCTCCTCCCCGCCCACTCCCACTCCCGAGCAACTTCCCCGGGCTCCGAGGGCGGCGCCACGTACCTTGCTGCTAAGGAACTCCCTGATCAGGGAGGCCGCCACCTCCTCCACGAATAAGCTGTCCATGCTCCGCTGGCCACGAGGCCGCAGCGCCGCGGCCCCAGACCCCGGTCGGTTGGGGCCAGTATGGCCGCGTTGCCGTGACGACGGTGTCACCAGAGCCGGAGAACTCCGCCCCTTCCCTGGAAGCAAGCTGGCTGGGAAGGCGGGAGGAAAGGGGAGGAGCATCCTTCAAACTTGCCTGCGGGAAGCAGAATCCAGAAGACACAAGTCCCGGGCATCCCAGAGGCCAGGCCGAGGGCTCCGCCTTCTCCAAGGGATCTTCCCGACCGGGATGGAACCGTGTCTTCTGCACTGCAGGCAGATCCTTTACCACTTTCCTCTCTTACAGATAAGGAAATAGAGGCAGTGGGTTACATACCCAAGCTTGAGTTGTTAGCAAACAGCAGCTCAATACATCCTGGAACTCCCAGCGACCTCTTCCCCAGCCCGCCTTCACCTCCACTGTCAGGACAGGGGAGAGCCAAGGATCTCCCCAACTTTTGAGGTCTCTATTAACTCTCCTCGTACAACATAAAACAACTTAAAACAACCTGAACTTCCCGCTGATGAACAGGGCTAAAGGGTTTGATTGGCAAGAACTTATTTTAACCCTTTGGGTTCTGTTTGGGAGGAAGTTTTTTTTTTTTTCCTACTGAGACATAAGTCTGATTACAGAGCTAGGCAGCCAAGCCGGCCTGCGGGACTCCCAGAGCCTGGGGAACTACTGAAAAATGAGAAACGGAGGAAAATGAGGAGGGGGCGGGCCCAGGGCTCTCGAGCTCAGAAGAAGAGACGCCAGCCCCTCTTTGCGGGAAGTGCAGGGGCCCAGAAATGGCTCCTGGGAAGTGTAGTTCCCCAGGCCGGGGAAAGTGACTCTCGCAGTGGGCATTTCTAGGGCAGGCAGCGGGCAGGGGAAGGGCTCCCCCCGAAGGTGCAGAGGTTGCCGGAGAGTCTCCAGACTGCTCCCCTCCTCCCCGCCCACTCCCACTCCCGAGCAACTTCCCCGGGCTCCGAGGGCGGCGCCACGTACCTTGCTGCTAAGGAACTCCCTGATCAGGGAGGCCGCCACCTCCTCCACGAATAAGCTGTCCATGCTCCGCTGGCCACGAGGCCGCAGCGCCGCGGCCCCAGACCCCGGTCGGTTGGGGCCAGTATGGCCGCGTTGCCGTGACGACGGTGTCACCAGAGCCGGAGAACTCCGCCCCTTCCCTGGAAGCAAGCTGGCTGGGAAGGCGGGAGGAAAGGGGAGGAGCATCCTTCAAACTTGCCTGCGGGAAGCAGAATCCAGAAGACACAAGTCCCGGGCATCCCAGAGGCCAGGCCGAGGGCTCCCGCCTTGCGTCCTGGCACTGGTCCTGCCCATCTAGAACAAGTCGCCGTTCCGGTCTCTCACGGTGTGAACTGGGGAGAGCGCCTGACTCCTGGTTCCTAGAGGAATAAACCCATAGTGAAGCGGCCCCTAGAGGACCAGCTCCAGCACCTCCGTTGTCTCCTGAGTTCCCCCAGGCTGAGTGGCCTCTGCTGGCCTGGGCTGACTTGGTGCTGAAAGTAAAGGAGTCCCTGGCCCACCTTGGGCCTGCTCTCCCATAAGGAGACTGCCAGTTACTAAGCAGCAAGCATTCACATATGTTACCACGAATCCTGCAGCCTCCAGGCCAGGTGGTTACTATTAGCCTATTCCTTAAAAATAAGACACTGAGATTCAGAGAGGTGAAGATTGTGCTAAAGGTCACACGGCTTGCCTGGAGGCTCCGTGCTTAAGAATCGCTGCCTGCCAAAGCAGGAGAAGCGGGTTTGATCCCTGGGTCAGAAAGATCCTCTGGAGAAGCAAATAACCCACTCCAGGATTCTTTCCTGGAGAATCCCATGGATTGAGGAACCTGGAGGGTTACAGTCCAGAGGGTCACAAGGAGTAGGATAGGACTGAAGCGACTTAGCATGCATGTACTCTTGAGATAACTTTACCATGCCACATAAATGGGGATATCTGGTCGGTAAGGGAAGGGTGAAGGATGTCCTGCCAGCACTCTGGGGGAAGGAGTGGATTGCATCATATATACCCCATTTCTTACAATAGACCCCAGCCAGGCATCCTGATTTTTTTTGCATTTTGCTCTTGTCAGTTGGAGAATCCCACAGAGCACTGTAAAGAAGCCTAGCCCTCTCGCCAGAATGTGAATGGCGGTTGGGGTCCTCAAAAATGACTCCTCATATCAAACATGCAGAGATGGACAATAACATCATCCCAATGAAGACCAAATCATTATACTTAGTTGCTAAGTCGTGTCCAAGTCTTTACAACCCCATGTACTGCAGCCCACTAGGCTGTCTGTCCATGGGATTTTTCAGGCAAGAATACTAGAGGGGGGTGCCATTTCCACCTCCAGGGAAATCATTATAAATACCAAAACTCCTTTTTTTAATGCTGTTCCAAGTCCCATAAATGGAGAGCCACTCCTGAAGCCACTAAATAAATAAGAGCTACAGAGTATGCAAACACAGTTTCTCTAGGCCACACGCTGGCCTAAAATCAGCCTTGGCCAAGATGAGCGTTGCCTAGCTGGTGGTCAGCAGTCATTATTTGCCTTCAGAAATTCAATGGACTACTCAGTAGGCTTAACAATAAAACAGTGACTAAAAAGTTCCCGGCCCTGAGTGGCCTCTGCTGGCCTGGGCTGACTTGGTGCTGAAAGTAAAGGAGTCCCTGGCCCACCTTGGGCCTGCTCTCCCATAAGGAGACTGCCAGTTACTAAGCAACAAGCATTCACATATGTTACCACGAATCCTGCAGCCTCCAGGCCAGGTGGTTACTATTAGCCTATTCCTTAAAAATAAGACACTGAGATTCAGAGAGTGAAGATTGTGCTAAAGGTCACACGGCTTGCCTGGAGGCTCCGTGCTTAAGAATCGCTGCCTGCCAAAGCAGGAGAAGCGGGTTTGATCCCTGGGTCAGAAAGATCCTCTGGAGAAGCAAATAACCCACTCCAGGATTCTTTCCTGGAGAATCCCATGGATTGAGGAACCTGGAGGGTTACAGTCCAGAGGGTCACAAGGAGTAGGATAGGACTGAAGCGACTTAGCATGCATGTACTCTTGAGATAACTTTACCATGCCACATAAATGGGGATATCTGGTCGGTAAGGAAGGGTGAAGGATGTCCTGCCAGCACTCTGGGGGAAGGAGTGGATTGCATCATATATACCCCATTTCTTACAATAGACCCCAGCCAGGCATCCTGATTTTTTTTGCATTTTGCTCTTGTCAGTTGGAGAATCCCACAGAGCACTGTAAAGAAGCCTAGCCCTCTCGCCAGAATGTGAATGGCGGTTGGGGTCCTCAAAAATGACTCCTCATATCAAACATGCAGAGATGGACAATAACATCATCCCAATGAAGACCAAATCATTATACTTAGTTGCTAAGTCGTGTCCAAGTCTTTACAACCCCATGTACTGCAGCCCACTAGGCTGTCTGTCCATGGGATTTTTCAGGCAAGAATACTAGAGGGGGGTGCCATTTCCACCTCCAGGGAAATCATTATAAATACCAAAACTCCTTTTTTTAATGCTGTTCCAAGTCCCATAAATGGAGAGCCACTCCTGAAGCCACTAAATAAATAAGAGCTACAGAGTATGCAAACACAGTTTCTCTAGGCCACACGCTGGCCTAAAATCAGCCTTGGCCAAGATGAGCGTTGCCTAGCTGGTGGTCAGCAGTCATTATTTGCCTTCAGAAATTCAATGGACTACTCAGTAGGCTTAACAATAAAACAGTGACTAAAAAGTTAACTCCCCAAAGAGTACATACAGCAGATCTCTGTGTACACTGAAAACAATGTAAACCAAAAAAGTATAATTTGTAGAAACATAACTTCAGCATAGCATTTTAAAATAACAGCAAAGAAGTAAATACCATACGATTCAGAACAGCAGTGGTCTTAAGAGTGGGAGGCAAGGGGACAGGCTAGGGGAGACCCATGTGGGTAAATACAAATAATCATCATGGGGGTATTTGTTTCTTAAATGCTTGCTATGGTACTTCTATTGATTCATTAGTTAATAAAAGATGGTCTTGCAGGGACCATTGATGAGAGACTGTCATGAACCAAGATGTATTATTAATTAATCCTGTGCCTCTGAGGTCCAGAAGAAAGTAGGGGAGGAAAGAGGAACAGAGAGAAATTCAGTGGTCTTTACATCAGAGGGACAATTTAGATGTATTCTCTTATAACGCAGAAAGAGTTCTGCAGGTACGTGTGTACATATGTGCAGCAGTGACTCTATGCATAGGAGAGTCTGTGAGCCCCTCCGTTTGTGTGAGTCTAACCCGAGGAGTTTATGGACCCCCTGATTCTGCCTGATGCCTCGTTAGACTCTGGCAGCAGAGTGTGACAGGTGTAGAAGGGGCCTTGGAACAGGGAGGTGGGCTTGCTGCATTGGTTTGTGATGCCTCCTGCAGGATGCTCCAGGGAGGAGACTGATGGTACGGATCCCCTTCCATCTTAGGGCCCCTATGGGCAAGGCAGGGCTGGGCATTTCCCTGGGTCAAAGAGTCCAGAAAACAGAAGCACACCTGCTTGTCCCCATGACCGTGTCCTCCCCGGGGACCTGCTTTCCAGGCTCAAGCTGGGAGCATGGTTCTGCCTAGGTGCAGCTTGTTGGGACCCGCTGGACTGAACAATATTGTGAAAGTGACTCTCAGTCTTTCCCACTGTTCTGGTCACTGCTCCCAGAGGTCAGGGCCAGGACACGCCACTGTGCTCAGCAACATGAAGGAGAAATTCACCCACGCTCCCTCCACATGGCCCTATCTCCCTGGCCACCTCCCAGTCTCTACTCCACAAGGCTACCAACGTGCGACTGCAGAGGAGGAGGGAAGTCCCAGGCCCCAGCCCAGCTCCGGCTGGATGAAGTAGCGCAGCCCCAACCCCAGGGAGGCTTTCTCGGGTTTTCATGCCCACAGCATCCCAGACGCCCCTACTTTCAGCGCGGGAGAGTCCAGTCAGCTGTGCCAATGCATGCAGCAGGGCCACTCAGGCAGGCCTGGGTTGTGGACCATCCGGGCAGAGAGTGAAGGGGAAGCAGAGGCATCCAGTGAAACTTTGAGAATGTGGCTCCCTTAACCAAGAAGTAGGTCTAATTCCCTTCCACATCCGTGATGGCGAATGTCATGTAGCAATGTGTCTAGGTCATAGTACTCAGATATTTGGTTGAATATAGATATGGCTGAGAAGTTATTTTTTTGGAAAAGATTTACCATTTAAATCAGTTGGCTTTGAATAAAGCCTATTGCCCTCCATAATGGGGTAGGCCTCATCCAATCCGTTGAAAGCCTTAAGAAGAAAAGATGGACGAACCCCAGGGAAGGTGGCATTCTGTCCCCAGACTGCCTTTGTCTCAAACTGCAGCATCAGCTCTTCCCGGGGTCTCCAGATTGCCAGATGCCCTGCGGACTTCTCTCTGTCTGTCTGTCTGTCTGTCTTTTACTTATATGTTCGTTCTCTGGGGAAAATACCATCTTTGACAGTCACTCCACATTCTGGTGCCTTGACCATCAAGAGCAGATCCCAGACCCTCAGACACGGCTGTCAGTGCCAACGTGTGAATAGTTCCTGACTGAAACAAGATGATGTCATCCTTTGGAAATCACAATATAATACCCTTTCGGAAAGCTCTCTGCATGAAAATTCTGGTCCAAGTGAGTCGATGGAAATTTCTCCCAAAGCATTGTGGCAAAAATCCACTGACTGCCCACAGAATCCATTCTTTCCTTCACTTGCGATAATATATTTGGAGATGGGCAAATGGCTTCACCATCGTACTGTGTTTTGTGTTTTCCAGCTGTCCTTGCAGTTGGATGTGGCCATGATATAAAGGAGAGGAAACGAGAGGGCCAGCCATTGAAGACCAGGTCCCGCGTTTTGCATACTCTTTGCTCTCCAGTAAGCCAGAGCACAGCTGCGCCTAGGGGTGTGTTCTGTGACCATAAACACAAGACAGCACCCTAGGGCAGCGGTTCTCAAACGGTGGCCACCAAAACACCAGCATCACCTGAGAACCTATTATAAATGCAGATGCTCAGTCCTTACATCAGATTTACTGAATCAAAACCACTCTGAGAGTGGTGCCAGTAACTGGTATTACATTCCACCACCCCCTGTGAGTCGCTCAGTCGTGTCTGACTCTTTGCAGTCCCATGGATTGCAGCCTGACAGGCTTCTCTGTCCATGGGGATTCTCCAGGCAAGAATACTGCAGTGGGTTGTCATGCCTCCCTCGAGGGGATCTTCCCAGCCCAGGGATCGAACCCAGGTCTCCAGTATTGCAAGTGAGTTCCTTACCCACTGAGCCACCTCTGTGCAATTCTGTGGCTCACCTTCATTTGAGCACGTTTCCCTAGGGGTCGGCAGAAATAAGATGGAAGGCACCTGGTTCCCCGAATGTCTGCGTGGAGCAGAGTCACCAGGTGGTCTGGAATTCAGATGCTTAAGAAGAGTAAACTTGGTCTGGCTTAGGTTTTGTTTGTTTATTTGTGTTTGTTTTTATTTTTGGAAGGGGAAATGGAGGTGTTCTTGTGATAGAAGCTTATCTTTTCAACCTAAATAATACAAACCTCCAGGAAGGAGTCAAACCCCACTGCTGGCCATGGTCCCTCCCTCCAGGGTTTGCTAGCACAGCGTTCCCCCACGGGATCATCCACCTGCTGCAAACTGGCACTGGGTGTGCTGAGATCACCGCCTCCCCAGGCCTCAGGGTGGCTGGCTAAAGCCAACCTGGCCAGAGACCACAGACAGGACAGCCACGACCAGCCTTCTCCATCTACCCCAACACACCTCATCATTTTCGCATGTGCCCTGACGTGGACACTGCCCTGGGGATGCCTCTTGCTCTTCATGATGTTCCATCTTCTGCACCTTTGCACTCCCCTCCCCTGGTCCTCTGACCTCTTCATACCCAGCAAGGCCTGGGTCTCTTGCTCCCACGGCCTGATTCAGGCACTTGCTCCGAGATGACTGTCTGAACATCCCAACGCCAGTCTCCTAAGCTGATGGTCTTTGGGACGTTCCCTTCCACTCCAGTCTCCCTAAAGACAAGGGGATCCAGTCTCAATTTTAAGTCCGTGCTTGGAGGTTATTGGAGGATTTCTTTTCTCCCAGGTTTCTCTGCTTCAAAGGAAGCTGTTTGGAGCAAGTGACTCTCCACCTCTCCCCCAATCAACTGAGGCCCAGGGTGGTTGCTTCAGGGACTACTTTGGTGGGGGAGGGATTCTGGAGTCGTGTCTGACTCTTTGCAGTCCCATGGATTGCAGCCTGACAGGCTTCTCTGTCCATGGGGATTCTCCAGGCAAGAATACTGCAGTGGGTTGTCATGCCTCCCTCGAGGGGATCTTCCCAGCCCAGGGATCGAACCCAGGTCTCCAGTATTGCAAGTGAGTTCCTTACCCACTGAGCCACCTCTGTGCAATTCTGTGGCTCACCTTCATTTGAGCACGTTTCCCTAGGGGTCGGCAGAAATAAGATGGAAGGCACCTGGTTCCCCGAATGTCTGCGTGGAGCAGAGTCACCAGGTGGTCTGGAATTCAGATGCTTAAGAAGAGTAAACTTGGTCTGGCTTAGGTTTTGTTTGTTTATTTGTGTTTGTTTTTATTTTTGGAAGGGGAAATGGAGGTGTTCTTGTGATAGAAGCTTATCTTTTCAACCTAAATAATACAAACCTCCAGGAAGGAGTCAAACCCCACTGCTGGCCATGGTCCCTCCCTCCAGGGTTTGCTAGCACAGCGTTCCCCAGGATCATCCACCTGCTGCAAACTGGCACTGGGTGTGCTGAGATCACCGCCTCCCCAGGCCTCAGGGTGGCTGGCTAAAGCCAACCTGGCCAGAGACCACAGACAGGACAGCCACGACCAGCCTTCTCCATCTACCCCAACACACCTCATCATTTTCGCATGTGCCCTGACGTGGACACTGCCCTGGGGATGCCTCTTGCTCTTCATGATGTTCCATCTTCTGCACCTTTGCACTCCCCTCCCCTGGTCCTCTGACCTCTTCATACCCAGCAAGGCCTGGGTCTCTTGCTCCCACGGCCTGATTCAGGCACTTGCTCCGAGATGACTGTCTGAACATCCCAACGCCAGTCTCCTAAGCTGATGGTCTTTGGGACGTTCCCTTCCACTCCAGTCTCCCTAAAGACAAGGGGATCCAGTCTCAATTTTAAGTCCGTGCTTGGAGGTTATTGGAGGATTTCTTTTCTCCCAGGTTTCTCTGCTTCAAAGGAAGCTGTTTGGAGCAAGTGACTCTCCACCTCTCCCCCAATCAACTGAGGCCCAGGGTGGTTGCTTCAGGGACTACTTTGTGAGCTGGCAGGCGAGGTGATGTGGCTCAGGGATCAGAGCAAAAGAAGGCAGCTCTCTGTCCTTTGTGTTTACTCCCACACCTGATTATATTGGTTAGCATTAGGTTCGTTCGAGAGTGACAAGCAAGAGTGACTTAGAAGGTCCTCAAAGATTTCTTAAAAAACTAAAAATAGAAGCACCCTATGACCCAGCAATCCCACTCTTAGGCTTATACCCTGATGAAATCAAATCTGAAAGAAGCACCTGTACCCCAATGTTCATTGCAGCTCTCTATACAATAGCTAGAACATGGAAGGAACCTAGATGCCCATCGACGAACGAATGGATCCAAAAGCTCTGGTACGTATATGCAATGGAATACTACACAGCTGTAAAGAGAGATGCAGAAGAATCAGCCCTAATGAGGTGGCTGGATCTAGAACGTATCATCAAAAGTGAAGTCAGTCAGAAAGAGAAGGACAAATACAGTATATTAACACATATCTATGGAACCTAGTAGGATGGTGATGATGGCACATGCAGTGAAGCAACAGAAAGACAGACATGGACAGTGGACATATGGACATTGTGGGGAAGGAACAGTGGGTGAGAGGCGTAAAGGAAGTAGCATGAAGGCCTGTACTATCATAAGTGAAGAAAATAGCTCTAGTCATTGCTCTGTGAGAAAAGGGGATCCTTCAGGGGTGCTGTGTGATGGTCGGGAGGGGTGGGAAGGGGGGGATATACATATGACTAATCTGGGAACATACATATCTGTAAACAACAAAACTCTGTAAAAGTTAAAAGCAAAATAAAGGTTTTAAAAAAAAAAGAAAGAAAGAAGGTCCTCAAAGAATGATGGTAACATGTCAAAGAACACAAAAACCAACCTCAAGGGACTCCTACTGGCCAAATCTGGGCATCAAAGAAAGTAATGACAATAATATAGATCATAACCCACTGAATAAAAGAAGACTCTATGAGCACATATTTATAGTAGGAAACAGAGAGAGAGGAAGAAAGAAAGCCCTTTACACATTTGTATGTTAACTAATGTATTGAGTAGAAAAATGATAGAACTAACACATCACCACTTGGCAACTAGCATAATAATAATTCACTTAGGCAAGAAAGCATTATTAATAGGAACTTCCCTGGCCATGCAGTAGTTAAGACCCTGAACTTCCCATGCTGGGGGCACAGGTTCGATCTCTAGTCTGGGAACTAACAACCTGCCTGCCACTCAGCCCAACCAAAAAAGAAAAAAAAAATCATTAATGGGTGCTAAAACAAGTGGATAAAAGTTTGGTGAGGAGCAGAATATTTCTTACAGTCTCAAAGTATCTGTTGGGGCTTCCCTGGTGGTCCAGTGGATAAAGAGTCCTCCTTGCAGTGCAAGGGGTTCCGGTTCGATCCCTGGCCAGGGAAGATCCCACATGCCATGGAGCGGCTAAACTGGTGTGTCCAATTATGAACCAGCGCTCCGGAACACGTGCACCCAGAGCCAGTGCTCTGCAATGAGAGAGGCCACCGTAATGGGAGGCCCACACAGCCCAAAGAATAAAGATGGAGGAAAATAAATACCTTAAAAAAAAAAAAAAACAAAAAGAACAATAAAAGAGGCCAAAATTTTTAAAAGAAGTATCTATTGGTAAGATATTTTTGTATTATAAAGGGGAAAATGGTCACTTTATAGTAAAGAAAGTGGACCAATCCAACCTTAACCAAGCAGTACAACCAGTAGACCGACCCCAGATTGTGGGGGAGGAACGTGCAGCATTCTTTGCCGGCCACCAAGCAAGGAGCCCAGAGCAGACAGTGCTCAGAACCCCTGCAGTCCCTGAAGGGTTTCAGCAGAGCACATGTAAAGGCAAGGTGAGGGCAGAGTCCCCGCATATGTGAGTCAGCTCGTGCACACTTCTCGGACCGGTTGATGGTGCGGTAGCAGGCTGGTGTTGCAGGGGTTAATATTATCACTCTTGAGGGCCAGTAGGCCTAGGGGCTCCAAAGTCAGGGTCATCAAGTAGCTAATGTCTTCCATGGTGGTTTTAGCATCTGCAAAACAACTCAGGAAATGAGTTGATACTCACCTCAAGGGACTCCTACTGGCCAAATCTGGGCATCAAAGAAAGTAATGACAATAATATAGATCATAACCCACTGAATAAAAGAAGACTCTATGAGCACATATTTATAGTAGGAAACAGAGAGAGAGGAAGAAAGAAAGCCCTTTACACATTTGTATGTTAACTAATGTATTGAGTAGAAAAATGATAGAACTAACACATCACCACTTGGCAACTAGCATAATAATAATTCACTTAGGCAAGAAAGCATTATTAATAGGAACTTCCCTGGCCATGCAGTAGTTAAGACCCTGAACTTCCCATGCTGGGGGCACAGGTTCGATCTCTAGTCTGGGAACTAACAACCTGCCTGCCACTCAGCCCAACCAAAAAAGAAAAAAAAAATCATTAATGGGTGCTAAAACAAGTGGATAAAAGTTTGGTGAGGAGCAGAATATTTCTTACAGTCTCAAAGTATCTGTTGGGGCTTCCCTGGTGGTCCAGTGGATAAAGAGTCCTCCTTGCAGTGCAAGGGGTTCCGGTTCGATCCCTGGCCAGGGAAGATCCCACATGCCATGGAGCGGCTAAACTGGTGTGTCCAATTATGAACCAGCGCTCCGGAACACGTGCACCCAGAGCCAGTGCTCTGCAATGAGAGAGGCCACTGTAATGGGAGGCCCACACAGCCCAAAGAATAAAGATGGAGGAAAATAAATACCTTAAAAAAAAAAAAAAACAAAAAGAACAATAAAAGAGGCCAAAATTTTTAAAAGAAGTATCTATTGGTAAGATATTTTTGTATTATAAAGGGGAAAATGGTCACTTTATAGTAAAGAAAGTGGACCAATCCAACCTTAACCAAGCAGTACAACCAGTAGACCGACCCCAGATTGTGGGGGAGGAACGTGCAGCATTCTTTGCCGGCCACCAAGCAAGGAGCCCAGAGCAGACAGTGCTCAGAACCCCTGCAGTCCCTGAAGGGTTTCAGCAGAGCACATGTAAAGGCAAGGTGAGGGCAGAGTCCCCGCATATGTGAGTCAGCTCGTGCACACTTCTCGGACCGGTTGATGGTGCGGTAGCAGGCTGGTGTTGCAGGGGTTAATATTATCACTCTTGAGGGGCCAGTAGGCCTAGGGGCTCCAAAGTCAGGGTCATCAAGTAGCTAATGTCTTCCATGGTGGTTTTAGCATCTGCAAAACAACTCAGGAAATGAGTTGATACTCATCTGATACTGTTATCTGGGTACTTCAAAGAGGAAACTAACCAGAGGACACGGAAGAATGATCTGTGCTCAGAAGGCCCCACGGGGTGCTGCTTGGTTCCTCAGGGTGTTGTTTTCTAATGGATACAGAGTTTCAGTCTGTGAAGCAGAAAAGTATTTTATGAATGAAGATGCTCCTAATGATTGCACAACCACTTGAATATACCTAAGGCAACTCAACAGTACATTTATAATGGTTAAGACAACACATTTTATGTCATATGTCTTCTATCACAGTTATAAAAAAGAAGCATTTTTTAAAAAATAGCTGATACTTAACAAGAGCTAGGAGGGTACGAGCTATTCGCATTCACACAAGAGCTGTATGTGTGTGATCTACCCCTCTCCTCCAGGGCAGGCACTGAAGGAGCTGGATTCTGGGATAACGGGCACCTCGAAAAGGGTAGGGAGGGGGCTGCCTGCTCAGTTCATGCAGAGCCACGTAGGTGGACAGGAGGACAGGCAAGGAAGATTCCAAACAGAAGCTGCCTCTAAGGCAAGGTGACAAGGGATCAAACTCCCCCGGGGCGAGCCTGGTGAATGCAAAGTGAGACAGACAGAGAATTCACAGCCCAGGGTGGGGCCCCAGGAAAGCAAGGACCCCCCTTTCTCCTCAGGGCCTGGGCAGCGCCATCTGCAGCCATCCGGCTGCACGCACCCTCTCTGAGTCTTCGCCCCGTGTCTGAGGAGCAGCTGTCACATTAAGGGCAGAGCATCTAGAAGTGGGGCTGGAGGATCGAGTCACTGAGTCCTGAGAGCAGGCTCTCGTCCAGCTCCCGGCAGATGCCAGTGAGGAACGTGTGAAAGGGACCTGAGGCACTAGGGTGGGGGCCGAGTGACCCCTCTCACGTCCAGACCGGAGTCACCTCGAATAGACACGCGTGAGGGGAAGAGCCCAGATTGCTGTTGCTGACAAGCTTGCACTAGGAGAGCTCCAAGGTCGAGAGGGGTTTCCATGCCCTTCCCAGCCTGGGGACCACCTCGTGGAGGGGAGGGCACCTGGGACTAGGAGTCAGCAAACCAGATTCTCACTCTAACTCTGTCACCAGTTTGCTGTGAGTCTCTGGGCAAACTGCTTACCTCTCTGGGCCTCTTCCTGGAATATAGAACAAAGGGACTGGAGTAAACGATTTTGAAGATCTGTCTCAACTCTTCTTTGAGAAAATAAAGCCAAAAGTCAGTTTGTACCAAAGCTTTGACTTTTCAAAGCACTTTCACATCAATGATTTTCTGCACTCAGAACCTCTATGCAGATTATTAGATTAAGTCCTGTGTCCTCAACTTCACGGAAAGGCAATATGAGGCCCAGAAAAGGGAAAAGTCTCAGTTAATCCACCCAGTCAACTACGGGCAGAGTTGAGACCAGAATCCGGGTCTCCTTGTAAGGGTTAGGAGGGAAAGGGACAGGTCACAATTTTTGAAAAGAATGACAGCAAGGACACAGCATAAACCCATTAGAATCAAACCCCTCTTCTCCAGGGCAGGCACTGAAGGAGCTGGATTCTGGGATAACGGGCACCTCGAAAAGGGTAGGGAGGGGGCTGCCTGCTCAGTTCATGCAGAGCCACGTAGGTGGACAGGAGGACAGGCAAGGAAGATTCCAAACAGAAGCTGCCTCTAAGGCAAGGTGACAAGGGATCAAACTCCCCCGGGGCGAGCCTGGTGAATGCAAAGTGAGACAGACAGAGAATTCACAGCCCAGGGTGGGGCCCCAGGAAAGCAAGGACCCCCCTTTCTCCTCAGGGCCTGGGCAGCGCCATCTGCAGCCATCCGGCTGCACGCACCCTCTCTGAGTCTTCGCCCCGTGTCTGAGGAGCAGCTGTCACATTAAGGGCAGAGCATCTAGAAGTGGGGCTGGAGGATCGAGTCACTGAGTCCTGAGAGCAGGCTCTCGTCCAGCTCCCGGCAGATGCCAGTGAGGAACGTGTGAAAGGGACCTGAGGCACTAGGGTGGGGGCCGAGTGACCCCTCTCACGTCCAGACCGGAGTCACCTCGAATAGACACGCGTGAGGGGAAGAGCCCAGATTGCTGTTGCTGACAAGCTTGCACTAGGAGAGCTCCAAGGTCGAGAGGGGTTTCCATGCCCTTCCCAGCCTGGGGACCACCTCGTGGAGGGGAGGGCACCTGGGACTAGGAGTCAGCAAACCAGATTCTCACTCTAACTCTGTCACCAGTTTGCTGTGAGTCTCTGGGCAAACTGCTTACCTCTCTGGGCCTCTTCCTGGAATATAGAACAAAGGGACTGGAGTAAACGATTTTGAAGATCTGTCTCAACTCTTCTTTGAGAAAATAAAGCCAAAAGTCAGTTTGTACCAAAGCTTTGACTTTTCAAAGCACTTTCACATCAATGATTTTCTGCACTCAGAACCTCTATGCAGATTATTAGATTAAGTCCTGTGTCCTCAACTTCACGGAAAGGCAATATGAGGCCCAGAAAAGGGAAAAGTCTCAGTTAATCCACCCAGTCAACTACGGGCAGAGTTGAGACCAGAATCCGGGTCTCCTTGTAAGGGTTAGGAGGGAAAGGGACAGGTCACAATTTTTGAAAAGAATGACAGCAAGGACACAGCATAAACCCATTAGAATCAAATGGGTCCAAGATGGCAGACCAGACCTTGATCCTCAGTCAGCAAGCTAAATGACACACCCAGAGGCGCCATGACAGTTCCACCCCTTCCCTAAAAGAGCTGGAATAACCCTCCCACTCATTAGCATATAGAGTTACCCAGCCTATAAAAGCTAAGAATGCCATGTTTCGGGGGCCACTGGATCTGCTCTGCCATGGCCCACACTCTGGCCGTGGCGTGTGCTTTCTCAGAGTCTGAATAAATCCATTTCTTACCTATCACTTTGCCTCTTGCTGAATTCTTCTCTGCAAAGAGACATGAAGAACCTGAACCTCAGTGGGTCCAGACATTGGGTGAGTGATTTTAATTACCAGGGTTTTGCTGGGTTCAAGTCCCGGCCGCGTGGGTTCAAGTCCCAAACAGGCTTTAGGCTGGGTTTGAGTCCCAGCCACGTGGGTTCAAGTCCCAAACAGGTTTGATTAAGTCTGGACCCTGGGGTTAAGTCTCAAATTAAGGTTGAACACTTCCATCCTGACTATTGTCGGGGTTGCTGCATCCAGTTACGCTGGCTCTACCTGGCACAAACTCTCCAGGGAAAAGGAGGCTGAAGGGCTCAGGGACAGGACCTAGTCAGCCTTAAGGAAAAGGCAGTTTTCTCTAATTGGTTTGCCCAGAGGGGCAGCTTCTTCTCAAAGTCCTTCCAGAGACAGAGGGGGCACTTCTTTCCCAGTTAATCAGCCCAGATGGTGCCTTTCTACAATTTGCCTGTCTGTCTGTCTGTCTCTGCAAGCCCTCTTTCTTAATTTGCACAAAGGCACCTTATGGGTTAGCAGTAGCCCTGACTCCCAGACTGCGTCTCTTACCATGAGGGGCTGGAATAAGGTCTCCAGATGGAATACAGAACACCCGGTTATACTGGAATTTCAGAGGAACAATGAGACATATTTTGAATAAGTATGTCCTATGCAATCTGGGGCACACACTTATCGTTTAAAAATGTATTTTGTTGATCTGAAGTGTAACTGCCTGAGCATCCTGTGCTCTTATTTGCTCAGTCTCCCGTCCTGGTCTGGAGGCATTGGTGTGCTCATTCTGACTCGTATCAGCTCAGGAGGGTCAATTACTAGCCTTTGTCAACTACAAACTGGCTCTTACCGATTTGATTGCCAATGATTGAGCAAGGGCATTTGCCACCTGCCCCTGTGGAGACTGACCCCTGTGCTGTAACAGCTTCTGACCTTCAACACCCCCTGAGGCTGTTCAGGGTGGAGTCGGCCTCCTGTGCTCCAGGGAATCTGGTGGGGCAGGTCTTTAGCTACAGATTTTAGGAACAGATTTTATTATCTCAATCCTTGCATCTCCTCATGTTTAGAAAAGCACTAAATCTCCTCATGGTGACATCAGATCCTCGTGACTAACCGAAAACCCCTTGTAAAATGACTGTTGATTGGTATGGAACTCCCCCTTCCTCCAAATGTTATATATTGATCTTCCTCCCGCTGCCCCTTCGGAGCAGTCTCTCAGAACTATCTGGGGTGCTGCCTCCTGGGCTGCAGTCCTAATTATGCCCCAAATAAAACTTAACCCACAACTCTCAAGTTGTTCACCCGTTTTTAGTCGACACCTTCTAGGAATTTTGCAAGCCACCTCTTAAGCCACAGGGAGCTTACAGTCAACCATGGTAGGACTATTTGCACTGTGGAATCTACCATCATCAGAAATCAGCATTTTTCTTTTTTTAGAGCTGGTCGTGAAGCATTTACCAATACTCCACTGTCCTTCCTTGTCTTTAACACACTGAGTCAAGATTCTGAAACCGGGTCCCTGCTGTCGAGGTCCGTGCGTGGGTTGGAAAAGAATTTTCAGACATGAGGCAGAGTGAGGGGAAAGTAAAGTTTATTAGAGGGGGGAAGGGAGAGCTGCTGCTAGAACAGCAGGTTGGCTCAGAGGAGAACCGACGCTATCAGAACAGCGGGTCCGCTCAAAGAGAACCAATGTTAAGCAGGAGTCTTTGATTCCTTGTATAGCTAGGGTCTAAGGAGTGGCATAGGGGTCTTAAGGATCATCGCGGATTGGACGGTGTACTGGGTGGGTAGAGTGATGACTACAGCATGCAGTAGGGTCCAAGGAGTGGCACAGGGTCTTAAGGATTGGGCGGTGTACTACAGACCTGGTGATGGGAGGACAATAAGGGTCTTGCATTCCAAGACCCTCCTAGTTTGCCTTGTTCTTTCATCCTTGGGCACCGCACCTGCTGCCCTACAACTGCATGGGAGGCCCACACCCAGCGCCTCCATGGAGGGAAGCCCCTGTGGAGACTGACCCCTGTGCTGTAACAGCTTCTGACCTTCAACACCCCCTGAGGCTGTTCAGGGTGGAGTCGGCCTCCTGTGCTCCAGGGAATCTGGTGGGGCAGGTCTTTAGCTACAGATTTTAGGAACAGATTTTATTATCTCAATCCTTGCATCTCCTCATGTTTAGAAAAGCACTAAATCTCCTCATGGTGACATCAGATCCTCGTGACTAACCGAAAACCCCTTGTAAAATGACTGTTGATTGGTATGGAACTCCCCCTTCCTCCAAATGTTATATATTGATCTTCCTCCCGCTGCCCCTTCGGAGCAGTCTCTCAGAACTATCTGGGGTGCTGCCTCCTGGGCTGCAGTCCTAATTATGCCCCAAATAAAACTTAACCCACAACTCTCAAGTTGTTCACCCGTTTTTAGTCGACACCTTCTAGGAATTTTGCAAGCCACCTCTTAAGCCACAGGGAGCTTACAGTCAACCATGGTAGGACTATTTGCACTGTGGAATCTACCATCATCAGAAATCAGCATTTTTCTTTTTTTAGAGCTGGTCGTGAAGCATTTACCAATACTCCACTGTCCTTCCTTGTCTTTAACACACTGAGTCAAGATTCTGAAACCGGGTCCCTGCTGTCGAGGTCCGTGCGTGGGTTGGAAAAGAATTTTCAGACATGAGGCAGAGTGAGGGGAAAGTAAAGTTTATTAGAGGGGGGAAGGGAGAGCTGCTGCTAGAACAGCAGGTTGGCTCAGAGGAGAACCGACGCTATCAGAACAGCGGGTCCGCTCAAAGAGAACCAATGTTAAGCAGGAGTCTTTGATTCCTTGTATAGCTAGGGTCTAAGGAGTGGCATAGGGGTCTTAAGGATCATCGCGGATTGGACGGTGTACTGGGTGGGTAGAGTGATGACTACAGCATGCAGTAGGGTCCAAGGAGTGGCACAGGGTCTTAAGGATTGGGCGGTGTACTACAGACCTGGTGATGGGAGGACAATAAGGGTCTTGCATTCCAAGACCCTCCTAGTTTGCCTTGTTCTTTCATCCTTGGGCACCGCACCTGCTGCCCTACAACTGCATGGGAGGCCCACACCCAGCGCCTCCATGGAGGGAAGCCTCATTGGACTGAAAGTGTTCAACCTCAATTTGAGACTTAACCCCAGGGTCCAGACTTAATCAAACCTGTTTGGGACTTGAACCCACGCGGCCAAGACTCGAACCCAGCCAAAACCTTGCTTGGGACTTGAACCCACGCAGAAGGACTCAAACTCAGCCAAAACCCTGCTTGGGACTTGATCCTATGCGGCCAGGACTCAAACCCAGCGAAACCCTGGTAATTAAAATCACTCACCCAATGTCTGGACCCACTGAGGTTCAGGTTCTTCATGTCTCTTTGCAGAGAAGAATTCAGTGAGAAGCAAAGTGATAGGTAAGAAATGGATTTATTCAGATTCAGAGAAAGCACACTCCACAGAGTGTGGGCCATTGCAGAGTGAATCCAGCGGCCCCGAAAACACGGCGTTCTTAGCTTTTATAGGCTGGGTAACGCTATATGCTAATGAGTGGGAGGATTATTCCAGCTCAATTAGGGAAGGGGTGGAACTATCCTGGCACCTCTGGGTGTGTCATTTAGCTTGCTGACTGAGGGTCAAGGTCTGGTCTGCCATCTTGGACCCATTTGATTCTAATGGGTTTATGCTGTGTCCTTGGGCTGTCATTCATTTCAAAAATTGTGACCTGTCCCTTTCCCTCCTAACCCTTACACGACCACTGGTACTAGAAGCACTCCCTGCCCAGGGCAACCACTGGCCGTCTGCTCCCTTACCCTCTCTACTATGGCTTCAACAACAACCTCAGTCCAAGGTTCAAGTTTAACCTGGATGGTCTCCACAAGACCTTTGGCCACCGCCTGCTTCTCCCCAGCCCTTTGAACATCTCTCCAGGGACCTGGATGGGGGCTGGGGGAAGGTATCCAGGGTGCCTAGCTGGGCTGGAAACTTGGATTTCTCTGGGGCTTCAGGGAGTGGGGGTTGAAGTGGAGGGCCAGGGAGACCCTGCTCCTCTGAGCAGATGGTATGCAGGAGCTGCGAGCTGGACAAGAATGCAGGAAATGTTGCGGGGAGCGTACAACGCCTGTTTCCAACACTCTCCATCAGCCCCGAGATCTTTGGGGTGAGGCAAGAAAGGCTGCCAAGATTGCCAAGCCCAGCCCTGCCCAACCCCCGCTGTCAACGAGGGGGAAGGAGGCTGGGTCAGGATGCGGCTCTAACGAGGGTCTCACACAGGTCATCAGTCCTGTCATAAGCTTGCCGACAGAGCCCTCAGCCCTCAAGGACTCCCACCGAGCCATCTGCAAAATGCCTCTCGTATCTTCCTGCCTCCCAACAATTGCTCTCCTCCACCGACGACACTGTGATTGGACAAAAGCCTCTGGGCTCTCACGGCCGTGGCATCACTCTGCACACTTGACCGGAGCACAGTGCGGGGGAAAGTCCTGGTGAGGAAGTGGGAGAAGGACAAGAGGCTGCTGGGCCCGGAGGAGCAGGAGGGTTGGGGAGGCAGAAATCAGAGAAGAGCCTTGCCAAGTGGCGACCCTGCAGGCTGAGAGGTGACCCCAAGCCCGGACCTCGGCCAGCTGTTGAAAGTCACATTTTACTGTGGCTTCCAGGCCACTCTCAGTTCAGCCCTGGGCCATCTTCCCAGGTCATCTCCTTCTCAGCTCAGCCGCCTGTCCCCATCAGCTCTCCCAGAGGAGGCCATTTGGACAGCACCAAACGTGCAGACAGGCGCCTATCTGCCTTGAATGTAAAGGCCTCGCCCCAGGGTGGCCTCGCTGAATACTCCAGCCAGAACCTTCTCCAGATCTGGGCTCGGTGCTTCTGGTCTCTGCCCAGGAGGGCAGCGGTTACATTTCTGGCTGAAAGGTATTAGGCTGATTGTTTACTCTTTCTCCACAAGACCTTTGGCCACGCCTGCTTCTCCCCAGCCCTTTGAACATCTCTCCAGGGACCTGGATGGGGGCTGGGGAAGGTATCCAGGGTGCCTAGCTGGGCTGGAAACTTGGATTTCTCTGGGGCTTCAGGGAGTGGGGGTTGAAGTGGAGGGCCAGGGAGACCCTGCTCCTCTGAGCAGATGGTATGCAGGAGCTGCGAGCTGGACAAGAATGCAGGAAATGTTGCGGGGAGCGTACAACGCCTGTTTCCAACACTCTCCATCAGCCCCGAGATCTTTGGGGTGAGGCAAGAAAGGCTGCCAAGATTGCCAAGCCCAGCCCTGCCCAACCCCCGCTGTCAACGAGGGGGAAGGAGGCTGGGTCAGGATGCGGCTCTAACGAGGGTCTCACACAGGTCATCAGTCCTGTCATAAGCTTGCCGACAGAGCCCTCAGCCCTCAAGGACTCCCACCGAGCCATCTGCAAAATGCCTCTCGTATCTTCCTGCCTCCCAACAATTGCTCTCCTCCACCGACGACACTGTGATTGGACAAAAGCCTCTGGGCTCTCACGGCCGTGGCATCACTCTGCACACTTGACCGGAGCACAGTGCGGGGAATGTCCTGGTGAGGAAGTGGGAGAAGGACAAGAGGCTGCTGGGCCCGGAGGAGCAGGAGGGTTGGGGAGGCAGAAATCAGAGAAGAGCCTTGCCAAGTGGCGACCCTGCAGGCTGAGAGGTGACCCCAAGCCCGGACCTCGGCCAGCTGTTGAAAGTCACATTTTACTGTGGCTTCCAGGCCACTCTCAGTTCAGCCCTGGGCCATCTTCCCAGGTCATCTCCTTCTCAGCTCAGCCGCCTGTCCCCATCAGCTCTCCCAGAGGAGGCCATTTGGACAGCACCAAACGTGCAGACAGGCGCCTATCTGCCTTGAATGTAAAGGCCTCGCCCCAGGGTGGCCTCGCTGAATACTCCAGCCAGAACCTTCTCCAGATCTGGGCTCGGTGCTTCTGGTCTCTGCCCAGGAGGGCAGCGGTTACATTTCTGGCTGAAAGGTATTAGGCTGATTGTTTACTCTTTCTCAGAATCAGTTTTCTAACCTAATTAGTCAGGGTTCTCTGGAGAAATAGAGGCAGGCAACAGGCTCTGTGTGTGTGTGTGTGTGTGTGTGTGTTATAAAATAGTGTTAGTCACTCAGTCGTGTCCAACTCTGCGGTCCTAGGGACTATAGCCCACCAGGTTCCTCTACCCATGGAATTCTCCAGGCAAGAATACTGGAGTGGGTAGTGTTCTCAGCAAGAACAAGCTATCAGGGCTGCCGAGGAAGCAAAAAAAGCTAAGCAAGCATCTAAAAAGATAGCTATGGCTGCTGCAATCTTCCTGACCCAGGGACTGAACCCAGGTCTCCTGAATTGCACGCAGATTTGTTACCATCTGAGCCGCCAGGGAAACAAATATATATTTAAAGGTTTAGTTTAAAGAGTTAGCTCACACAGTTATGGAGTATTATGGAGACAGAAGTCCACAGCCTGCAGGGTGGACCAGCAGGCTGGAGAACCAGAGAAAGACAGTTCAACAGCCAGTTCACGTCTGAGAACCATCTGCTGGCAAAATGCCCTCTTTCTTAGGAGGTAAGTCCTTTTCTTCAGAACTTCAACTTATTGGCTAGGGCCCACCCACATTATGGAAGGCCATCTGTTTTACTCGATGTCCACCAATTTAAATATTCATCTCATCCAAAAACACCCACCCAGAAGCATGCAGGATGATATTTGACTACAGATCTAAGCCCCAGGGCCCAGCTAAATTGACACACAGTATCAATCGTCACGCTACCCCAGGGGAGTAGCAGGCTGGAGCCCTTATCCACCCTAGACCTGAGGCAGAGCTGTACAGACAAGGAGTCTCCTGCCACTGCCCACAGCGAAAGGTCTGAAGAAGAAATGCTCAGAGCGCCCTCTCCTACCTCCCTTCAATATCCTGCAGGATCCAGATAGAATCCTGGCGAGGGAGTCACTGATATAGTCACAGAAGTCAGTCTTCTGGGGCTCCCGAGCAAATGGAGAAGGCTGGAGAGTGACTAAAGAGAGATGCGTGGAAGGGGCTCGGCTTAGCATCTATCAACATATTGGGAGTGAATTCTGGACATCTCTGTACCCAGGACCCCAGCAGTGGGATGCAGTCATTCAGGGGTCTGCCCAGGTTGGGTGAGAGGAGAACACTCTTTCGTTCATTGTGCTCCAGTGGATGTCCTGGATGGACAGAGGAGATGTACCCCAACTCAGGGCCTCCAGGGCCTCCTGCTGCCCAGAGAAATGGATCCACCCCTCCAACATTCCAGAGTTTCTCCCCTCTGGCCTCCACCGCCTTGCCACCAGCCCACCCTCTCCATCCCAACATACATCCCGACTGTGGCCTAACAAGGGGCCTTCACAGAACTAGGGTACTCTACTTGAAGTCAAGTCTTTTACGGATATATTCCAAAGAAAGGTCTCACATGTCTACAACATTGACATTTCAGGCCAGATCATTCTTTATTGGGGTAGGGGACCCAATTGTGCCTTGGAAGATCTTTAGCAGAGCTCCTGTCCTCCACCAATCAGATATCAGTAGCATCATCTCCAACTGTGACAAACAAGCATCTTCAGACTTTGCCAGATGACCTTAGGGAGGCAAGGTCACTCCCGTAGTGGGGAACCACTGTCCCAAGGTTTGCTTTCATCATTTGACAGCATTCTGTTCATTGGTAGAGTTGTCTCCATCCCTTTTAAGAGTATCTGCATCATCTTCAACATCTTTCTATAGAGTGACTTCTGAATAACTCAGAGAAATTTCCATCCAAGGGGACTTCTGCCTTAATTTCCACACAGGGGCACATTTTCAAGCTAACTATCAAGAAAACAAACTGTTTAAGTGTAACCAGATGAGAAACAAAGCAACCTCATGCTCCAGATTAGAAATCTACCATCTCAGCATCCTGTTTTTCCTCTCACAGGAGCCCATGGGATGGGGAATATGTAAACGACTCGTTTTCAGCAGCCACACGAGCCTTATCCATGACCTGAGGAGCTGAAATTCCTGAGAAAAATCTCTGAGTTACCCCAAGGATCCCCAGTCACTGATATAGTCACAGAAGTCAGTCTTCTGGGGCTCCCGAGCAAATGGAGAAGGCTGGAGAGTGACTAAAGAGAGATGCGTGGAAGGGGCTCGGCTTAGCATCTATCAACATATTGGGAGTGAATTCTGGACATCTCTGTACCCAGGACCCCAGCAGTGGGATGCAGTCATTCAGGGGTCTGCCCAGGTTGGGTGAGAGGAGAACACTCTTTCGTTCATTGTGCTCCAGTGGATGTCCTGGATGGACAGAGGAGATGTACCCCAACTCAGGGCCTCCAGGGCCTCCTGCTGCCCAGAGAAATGGATCCACCCCTCCAACATTCCAGAGTTTCTCCCCTCTGGCCTCCACCGCCTTGCCACCAGCCCACCCTCTCCATCCCAACATACATCCCGACTGTGGCCTAACAAGGGGCCTTCACAGAACTAGGGTACTCTACTTGAAGTCAAGTCTTTTACGGATATATTCCAAAGAAAGGTCTCACATGTCTACAACATTGACATTTCAGGCCAGATCATTCTTTATTGGGGTAGGGGACCCAACTGTGCCTTGGAAGATCTTTAGCAGAGCTCCTGTCCTCCACCAATCAGATATCAGTAGCATCATCTCCAACTGTGACAAACAAGCATCTTCAGACTTTGCCAGATGACCTTAGGGAGGCAAGGTCACTCCCGTAGTGGGGAACCACTGTCCCAAGGTTTGCTTTCATCATTTGACAGCATTCTGTTCATTGGTAGAGTTGTCTCCATCCCTTTTAAGAGTATCTGCATCATCTTCAACATCTTTCTATAGAGTGACTTCTGAATAACTCAGAGAAATTTCCATCCAAGGGGACTTCTGCCTTAATTTCCACACAGGGGCACATTTTCAAGCTAACTATCAAGAAAACAAACTGTTTAAGTGTAACCAGATGAGAAACAAAGCAACCTCATGCTCCAGATTAGGAAATCTACCATCTCAGCATCCTGTTTTTCCTCTCACAGGAGCCCATGGGATGAAGAAACGAGTCCAGAACTTGCAGATGTAAACAGACTTTTCTCTGGTGAATTGTCAGCAGCCACACAGAGCCTCATCTCACCCCAAACACCAAGATAAGGGCTACATATTTTTTCTAATAAGCAATCACAGACCATATCCCAGTCAGAGAGTTACCAGAACTCTGGATGGGGAAGCATTTTCAAAGTTCAGATAGAAGCAAGCCCAAAGGAGAAAGCTTAACACATGTTATTAAAGAAAAATTAAATATTTGTCCTGAAACCATTTTAAAAAACCAAAAAGCACTGTTTTCCTTAGAAAACATTATTTGGCAAGCATTTACCAAATTCATTTGCACTAACAGTTTTAAAACATGGATCCAGGGGCTTGCCCTGGTGGTCCAGTGGGTAAGGACACCATCTTGCAGTGCAAGGGGTGCCGGTTCCATCCCTGGCCTGGGAAGATCCCACCTGCCGCGGAGCGGCTGGACTGATGTGTCCAATTACCGAGCCCGAGCTCTGGAGTGCATGCACCCAGAGCTGGCACTCTGAAAGGACAGACGCCACCGCGATGGGAGGCCACAGGAACCAAAGAACAAAGACGGATGAAAATAGAGAAATGAAAGACCAATAGAAGTAGCCTGCCTGCTCCCTTCCCTCCTCAACCCGACCCCGCCCAAAATAAATAAATAAATAAATCTTTAAAAAAAAAAACAAAAACAAAAACATGGATCCACTCATCCTATGTTTAGGAATCCAGCCCAAAGCCCAACTCCAAAATACAGAAAAAATGGACTGCATGAGTGTATTGATGACAAGGTTATTTGTAACAGTGAATACCTGTAGGTCTCTCACCGGTCAACCACTTGAAGAGCAGGTAGATCAAGCTTACCTGAACTTCTGTGCACTGTGTGTGTACTAGGCAGTACTGAACATTCACATTTCTAGTACCTTTAGAGGGACACAGAGGTAGGGTGGTAACCCCATGCCAGGACCACCAAGCAGGCAAGGGGGACCCACATGGTGATGTGACCCACCGTGCAAAGCCATTGCAGAATCACGTGTCCAGGGTCACATCACTAATAAGAAACTCTGGGAACAACATGATACACTCCATGTCACCAACCGCTTTGATCCTCCTAGATATTACATTAATTGGGTTTGAGTATAAAATTCTTTTCTAACAAATCGGAGAGAGGTCCAACTTCGTTTTCTTCCAACTGGACAGGTAGCTGTACCATCACCGTTCAGTATATAATTGACCCTGTTCCCACTGAGTGGAAATAGTACAGAGCAGAAATTCTAGGAATTTCACTTCACACAATAAAATTAGAGTTTCTATTCTAAAGAAACTCAAAATGCTGAAAACTAAATGTTGATTTGGCGCAGTAGGATTCAGAGCTGTGCTGTTCACGTACCTGTGGCCTGAGTGTCTCCTGGGCTTATGATAGATACAGCCTCTCAGGAGCCAGAATCTGCTGTTAGCGGGGTCCCCAGGTGGTTCCCAGACACCTCAGTTTAAACAGCACAGCTAAGGGGTCCAGATAGACTCAGAGTGTGGTGGGGAGACAATAAAGTTTGAACCAGGTCTTTATTTTGGTTTTGGACACTGCCCTTGCATCTACTTCTCGACTCTGTCCCTCGCTGCTGGGACCTCCTTGGGAAAAAGCTCGTCACCTTCAGCTTGCTAGTCTCCACGGGGTGAGCAGGACTCAGCCTCTCCTCTACAGAATGGCATGAAGAAGGCAGAGGACGAGGGTGGGAAATACCGGGCCCACAGGGCCGGCCAGGGCCTCAAACTTGCCCATCTGCAAAACTCACTGTCTGAAATCTCTGCTGTTAGGTGAATTTTTTTTTAATTCACTTTTTTTGGGGGTGGAGGGGCCACTTCTATTGATCTTTTGTTTATTTATCTTTGTTCTTTGGCCTGTGTGGGCCTCCCATCGCAGTGGCCTCTCCCGTTGCAGAGCACCGGCTCTGGGCGCATGCGCTCCAGAGCTCTGGCTCGATCATTGGGACACATGGGTCCAGCCGCTCCGCGGCACATGGGATCTTCCCAGGTCAGGGATTGAACTGGAGCCCTGTGCACCGCAAGGCAGTGTCCTTACCCACTGGACCACCAGGGAAGCCCTGAAAGAGATTTGGAAACACTTTCCGTTTCTTTGTTTCTTTTCTTCGGCCAACAGTTTTTTTTAACATAAAAGTTTTATTTTGTAGCTTTACATGCAGCTGTAGGAAATAACACAGAGAGAGTTTACCCAGTTTCCATAACACAGCACACTGTCACAACCAGGAGACAGCTGGAAATAAACCAGCCCCGACCAGGAAGTCCATCTTTGCCCTTTCCTGTAGCACAGGCCCTGTCCTATTGATACAACCCACTGTTCTCCTTCATCTGTCGCTTGTTCTGCTGGTAGTTGTGTGGGTGTGAATTTCAGTGTGTGTTTGTGTGTGTGCTTGTGAGGTGAGCAACTTCTATGAAATGTAATCCCATGGTCTGCTTATGAATGCCAACACTTTTCAAATGGTTTGGACAAGCAGAGGCTTCTCAGCCTTTTCAGGGGTCCTGGGGTTAAATTTACTTTTATTCTCACCAAAATAAAGAATGTATTAACCACATAGAGTAAACAGGATTGAAGACGAGAGGAAATAATCCACCAAGTTCAGGACACACGGGTCTCCAGAGCAAAGGCACTGACCTCAGTCGGTGAAATTCCAGCCATCTCTGCATCCTGTTTTCCACCCTACAGGGTTTTCCTTTTTGGGTTTCATTTTTCCAGCAAACCCAAAGTGAGAAGCATGCTTGACGTACTTCAGATGCTTGACCTCTCTGTGGCCTTCCCTCTGTCTATCTCTCTTTGCCCATCTGTGTCTCTCTTTGTTCTGTGGCCCTGACCCTCTGCTTCCTTCTCTCCCAAACCACTGCCAGCAGCATCTACAGTCAACCCATCGCCTCTCAGAAACCAAATACGAAGAGCCCCCAGGAGCCTGTGTTGGCATCCTGTTGCATTTCTGTGTTTGGATAATGACCAAAGGATAAGTCTCAGCCAGAAAGCTCACATCGTGGCCTGATCCCACAATGTGCGATCCAAGCTCCTCCCCGAGAGGGAGGGTCCTTGTGATGAGATTATGAAACTCCTGATGGGAAGGGCCTGGAAAAAGAGGGTGGATATATTGGGGACCTGCCACAGTGGGAGAGGCAGCTGGGTCCACAGCCAGGATGGAAGGCAAGCTGTACGCGGGAGAAGACTACAAGACCGAGTTCACCCCCCGGGACTACTTAAAGACCTACTACGCCTTGGAATCAGGCACCATAGCTGAAAATGAAATCTTGAGATTTAACCTGAGAAACCTCTTTGAAACCTTCTCTCCAGGTGAGTGTGTTGTCTCCATCTCAAGGACATGTTGGGGCTGCACCTAACAGGACGGGCTGTGGGTGGCCAGGAACTTGTCCTCTGGGATACAGCTCACCAAGCAGCACAGGCAGCTGAGCCTGTGAACCCAGGGGGCCTCCGCTGGGTGGCCACTCGGTGGAACCCAAGCACTGGCCTATGCAACCAAGAAGCCAGGCTTGAATCTATGACTGTCGGCCTCAGTTTCTTGCCCTATGATATGGGAAGGTAACCCGAACGGGGGGGCCCACAGACTCACGCTGGCAGGAAAGGAGGCCACAGACATGCACACACTGCTTGCCTCCCCTGCAGGGACCTTAAAGCCAAGTTCATAAGCCCCTTTGAAAACCTGATGAAAGATCTGGTAGGTACCCAAACACATGAACACTCCTAACCTTTTACACCAAATCAAGAGTGTCCCATGGGCAACCAAAGCCAAACCACAGAGATCTGTTTACACATTCCTGCTCTGAGGTAAAAAAAGGGGGATGGAAGCATGCTTGACCTACTTCCAAAAAAGGGCTTTGACGCTCTCTGTTGGCCTTCCCTCTGTCTATCTCTCTTTGCCCATCTGTGTCTCTCTTTGTTCTGTGGCCCTGACCCTCTGCTTCCTTCTCTCCCAAACCACTGCCAGCAGCATCTACAGTCAACCCATCGCCTCTCAGAAACCAAATACGAAGAGCCCCCAGGAGCCTGTGTTGGCATCCTGTTGCATTTCTGTGTTTGGATAATGACCAAAGGATAAGTCTCAGCCAGAAAGCTCACATCGTGGCCTGATCCCACAATGTGCGATCCAAGCTCCTCCCCGAGAGGGAGGGTCCTTGTGATGAGATTATGAAACTCCTGATGGGAAGGGCCTGGAAAAAGAGGGTGGATATATTGGGGACCTGCCACAGTGGGAGAGGCAGCTGGGTCCACAGCCAGGATGGAAGGCAAGCTGTACTCGGGAGAAGACTACAAGACCGAGTTCACCCCCCGGGACTACTTAAAGACCTACTACGCCTTGGAATCAGGCACCATAGCTGAAAATGAAATCTTGAGATTTAACCTGAGAAACCTCTTTGAAACCTTCTCTCCAGGTGAGTGTGTTGTCTCCATCTCAAGGACATGTTGGGGCTGCACCTAACAGGACGGGCTGTGGGTGGCCAGGAACTTGTCCTCTGGGATACAGCTCACCAAGCAGCACAGGCAGCTGAGCCTGTGAACCCAGGGGGCCTCCGCTGGGTGGCCACTCGGTGGAACCCAAGCACTGGCCTATGCAACCAAGAAGCCAGGCTTGAATCTATGACTGTCGGCCTCAGTTTCTTGCCCTATGATATGGGAAGGTAACCCGAACGGGGGGGCCCACAGACTCACGCTGGCAGGGAAAGGAGGCCACAGACATGCACACACTGCTTGCCTCCCCTGCAGGGACCTTAAAGCCAAGTTCATAAGCCCCTTTGAAAACCTGATGAAAGATCTGGTAGGTACCCAAACACATGAACACTCCTAACCTTTTACACCAAATCAAGAGTGTCCCATGGGCAACCAAAGCCAAACCACAGAGATCTGTTTACACATTCCTGCTCTGAGGTGCCTGGCTGAAGATGGTCCCCTAAGTTCCTCCACGCAGTCAAGGGAAAGTTGAGGAGGGAGAGGGCAGAGGGGCCAACCCCGGCCAACCACCTGTCAGTGGCAGCAGAAAATCTCAAGATCAGTTCGTGCAGGGCTGCCGTGCACAGCTGGGCAGGGAGTGCACTGAACAACCAGGGGTTACTCCACAAACTTTGCCTTATGTAGTCAAGTTCCTAGAAAGGTGTATCAAGCCAAGTCCACAGAAATACAGAGAAACAAAAGCTTAAGGCTCGCAGAGAAATCGGAGGAGACTTTCTGGAGAAGGGACTGGCACTAAGCCTTGAAAAATGAACAGGTGGGTTTCAGTGGAGGAGGGGGAGAGGGTGAAGTAAAACTCCTTCCTCCCTGATTTCCCACCGTAATCCCCCATCTTCCCCGACTGGCCAATCCAATTCTGAACCCACTGGCTCGGCTCTGACCCCCTTACTGGAAACTCAGTCCTTGCACCAAGGAGGTGGGAGGCGGGGCCGTGGCGGTCACTCTCACTAGTCCTCTAAGCCCAGAGTCAGACGTTCCTACCAAGAAGTCAACCTGAGAGCCTCCCAGAAGTGCAGGACTTGTCCTATCAGGCGTCCAGTAGCAGTCCTTGGGGCAGCGGGGGGACTCAGCGTGTGCCAGCCTGTGCCCCACCCTCCAGCTGTCACCCTCCTGAGCCCCCTGCGAGTGTCTGGACTCCCCACACAGTCTGGGTGCTGCCCAAGGCCGGCTGGGTCGTCTGCTGGCAGGTCCTGGGGGAGGGCAGAGCCTGGCGTCTGAGCCACCGCAGCTGGCGTGGAGCCGGGTGCCCGGTTCACGACCCGGAACCCGCTGTCTCCTGCAGGGGGCGTGGAAGGCGGCATCCTGATCGACATCGGCACGGGCCCCACCGTCTACCAGCTGCTCTCATCCTGTGAGGCCTTCCGGGAGATCATGGTCTCGGACTACCTGGAACAGAACCTCCGGGAGGTGGACAAGTGGCTGAAGAAGGAGCCGGGGGCCTTCGACTGGTCCCCGGCCGTGCAATATGTGTGCGAGCTGGAGGGAGACAGGTACCCACAGTCACCATCCTACTCACGTGAGGTCTCCTAGAGCCCACAAGCCAGAGCCTGGGCCTGTCACCCTGCCTCACCTACCATCTTCCTCTAGGTTCTTCCTGACCCACTTGGGTCTCTGGCCCAGAGCACCACCTACTCTCTGAGTGAGTCTCACCCCCAGCCTCAGAGTTCCCTGTGCACTTGGCTCTGATTGCCTTCTCTGCTCTCCATGCTTTGTCTCCCACCCATTCGATGGGACCAAATTCAGCCCTGCCTCCTCCTGGAAGCCTCCCCGGATTGCTCCAGCCCACACAGACCTCACTTTCCTCTTAAAACTAGTGGATTAGCTTCCACTTGACTTCATGTTAGAGGGGCACTTACAGGAAGACGCGGGCTTCTTGGAATCCCCCACACCGGCCTCTTCAGCACTGTTACCAAGTCCCAGAGACCAATAGTACTTAGCCCCTCTGGGCACCATCCCCAACTAACTCACAGAGAGGGAATCCATCTACCGGAGTTAAGGAACCCGAGGCCCAGCCATGGAGCGCGACCTCTGGGCCACCTTAGAGCCAGGACAAAGACCAGACTTTCAACTCCTGACCTGTCTGTAACTGGGTCAGGGTTGTGGGAGCCTGACTCAGTAATAGGCAGGGGCAGCCTGAAGAGGGACAGCGCCTCAGGGTCTCTAAGCAGAGCATCTCCCCATCAACCCAGCCTGGGCTTCACTCTTTCCTGTCGGCACTCACAGTGAGCATTCCGAGGGTCAGGTCCACTTTCTGGTTCCGGGAATAGCACAGTAAACAAAGTCTCGGCCCCACAGGCTCCCATTCCAGGAAGGAGGACATCACCACCAAATTAGATGGAGGTTGGGAATCAGGGAAAAACAGGAGTGTTCTTAGAGGGGACTTTCCAGCTGAGATAGGGGCTGTGTTACGAACTTAGGTGGCCTGTGGCATCCTGATCGACATCGGCACGGGCCCCACCGTCTACCAGCTGCTCTCATCCTGTGAGGCCTTCCGGGAGATCATGGTCTCGGACTACCTGGAACAGAACCTCCGGGAGGTGGACAAGTGGCTGAAGAAGGAGCCGGGGGCCTTCGACTGGTCCCCGGCCGTGCAATATGTGTGCAAGCTGGAGGGAGACAGGTACCCACAGTCACCATCCTACTCACGTGAGGTCTCCTAGAGCCCACAAGCCAGAGCCTGGGCCTGTCACCCTGCCTCACCTACCATCTTCCTCTAGGTTCTTCCTGACCCACTTGGGTCTCTGGCCCAGAGCACCACCTACTCTCTGAGTGAGTCTCACCCCCAGCCTCAGAGTTCCCTGTGCACTTGGCTCTGATTGCCTTCTCTGCTCTCCATGCTTTGTCTCCCACCCATTCGATGGGACCAAATTCAGCCCTGCCTCCTCCTGGAAGCCTCCCCGGATTGCTCCAGCCCACACAGACCTCACTTTCCTCTTAAAACTAGTGGATTAGCTTCCACTTGACTTCATGTTAGAGGGGCACTTACAGGAAGACGCGGGCTTCTTGGAATCCCCCACACCGGCCTCTTCAGCACTGTTACCAAGTCCCAGAGACCAATAGTACTTAGCCCCTCTGGGCACCATCCCCAACTAACTCACAGAGAGGGAATCCATCTACCGGAGTTAAGGAACCCGAGGCCCAGCCATGGAGCGCGACCTCTGGGCCACCTTAGAGCCAGGACAAAGACCAGACTTTCAACTCCTGACCTGTCTGTAACTGGGTCAGGGTTGTGGGAGCCTGACTCAGTAATAGGCAGGGGCAGCCTGAAGAGGGACAGCGCCTCAGGGTCTCTAAGCAGAGCATCTCCCCATCAACCCAGCCTGGGCTTCACTCTTTCCTGTCGGCACTCACAGTGAGCATTCCGAGGGTCAGGTCCACTTTCTGGTTCCGGGAATAGCACAGTAAACAAAGTCTCGGCCCCACAGGCTCCCATTCCAGGAAGGAGGACATCACCACCAAATTAGATGGAGGTTGGGAATCAGGGAAAAACAGGAGTGTTCTTAGAGGGGACTTTCCAGCTGAGATAGGGGGCTGTGTTACGCGGGAAAGGGTCTTAGTGGCCTCGGGCCACCATATGAAATGCCACAGAGCCAGTGGCTTGAACAGAGAGGCTCATGTCTCACTGTTCTGGAGGCTGACGTTCAAGATCAGGTCTTGGACATGGTGAGGGTGCTCTTCCTGGCCTGTTGATGCTGTCCTCTGGCCGTGTCCTCACAAGAAGAAGGAGAGTCAGCTAGCTCTCTGGCCCATCTTCTTTTAAAAGGCACTGATCCCATTGTGAGCGGCCCCACCCTCAGGACCTCATCTACCTCTACCTGCCTTGGTGCTCCATCTCCAACCTCTTCCCATTCATGTTAGGGTTTCAGCGCATGAATATGAGGGGGATACGGTTCTTCTCACAGCTGATGGGAAAGGGAGGCCTCTCCAAGCAGGAGCCCCTGGAGCAGCTTCCTGGGTGAAGTGGGGGAGAAAGCATGTGACAATCCAGGGAGAGAGTGTCGGGCAGAGGGGCCAGCAAGGGCAAAGGCCCAGCTGTGGGAGAGGGCTGGGAAAGGGCCAAGGGCGTCAGGAGGGATACATTGTATAATGTAGCGGTGATACATTGTATAACAGGTGCACAGTTTCAGCATGGGTGATGACAAATTTTGGAAGCAGACAATGGTGACAAGTACACGCATGGTGAATGCAGTTAATGCCCCAGGATAGTACGAAGTGATTTAAATGGTAAATTTTTGTTACATGTATTTCGCAACTTAAACTTAATAACGCACTATACTAAAACTGAGTTCTTCACAAGAAAGAAAGAAGGAGGAAGAGGAAGAAGGAGGAATCAGATGTCAAATCCACGGTTACCCCCTATCACCTGGGTGGCCTTGAACAAAGAACTCAACCTCTCTGGTCCTCCGTTTCCTCATCCATAGAATGGGGGAAATATCTTCCTCAAAGGGTTGTGCACCGGTTAAACCACAGGCCTGGCCCACGGGAAGCCCACCCTGGGGGCTAAATGCTGTCATCACTTCCCCACCCCTCCCCCACAGGAGCAAGTGGCAGGAGAAGGAGGCCCGGCTCCGAAGGACCGTCACCCGGTTACTGACATGTGATGTGAACCAGCCTCACCCGCTGGGGCCGGCCCAGGTGCCCCCCGTGGACTGCGTGACGACCCTGCTGGCCCTGGAGTGTGCCTGCCGTGACGCGGACGCCTACCGGGCAGCCATCCGGAACCTGGTGGGCCTGCTGAAGCCGGGCGGGCACCTGGTCACCTCGGTGGCCCTGCGCTGCAAGAGCTACATGGTAGGCCCCAAGAAGTTCTTTGCCCTCTGGCTGGAGAAGGAGACCGTGGAGAAAGCCTTGCAGGAGGCCGGCTGCCAGGTGCTGAGGTCCCAGTACTGCCACATGAGCTACACAGAGGGCTTGTGCGTCAACGAGGGCATCTGCTTTGTGGTTGCCCGCAAGGGCCCCGGGGCCTGAGGCCGGCCGGGCAGAGACGGCCTGCCCAGAGGGGCTGTCTGGTCAGTCTGGAGCCCCCACGGCAGGGCCAGCCGGAAGGCCACCCCTTCGTTCTTACTACTCTCTCCCAAGGCCACAGATGATCAAAAGGGTCTCTCTGCCCCCACACCCCTTTTCTGTTTCATCCTGCATCCACAATCTGGAAAATAAAGTGGTCTGGCCAGAGGCTGTCTTGATTTGGGCTCTCCCTGCCCTGATGCTGGTCCTGCGACAAGGATCTGCGAGCAGATAGAGGAGGTGAGAGAGGATCCCGGGAAATACTAAAAGGAATGAGGGAGGTGGTAGGTAATGCAGGTGGGTCATCAACGCCCATGGTGGCAACTGGAGTTGACGGTGTTCATCTGTTGAGGGACCTCGGAGTCACCTGTCCTCAGGGATCTGGGGCTTGATCGCCCATAAGGCGACGGAGCCTCAGAGGACGGTCAGCGGAAGCACGCCAGGCAGGGCGGGAGCCGGCTGCTCTAGCCACATGACCACGCCCAGGAGCTCTTGGAACTTTGGGAAGGCCTAGGTCATGCCTCTGGAAGAACTTTCTCGAGGTCCTGTGTCTCTCTGGGTGCTCCTCGTCCACACAGCAAGCCAGCTCACATCCCAGCCAGCTCCTGGCCCAGAGTTGGCATCTTCTCTCGGAAAGGGTCAGCCTTCCATCACCCAAGCCTGGCTCCCACGATGCCCTGAGACTGGGGCATGGCCCTTGCAGCGCTCACTGTCCACCTAGTCCATGTGCCGCAGACCAGCCCCAAGGAGCAAAGGCAGGCAAGCCTCTGGCCACAGGACCAGGTCTCAGCAGGGGAGAGCCTACAAGGCCCTCCACCACCTGGCTGCTGCCGCCCGTCCTCAGCCACTATGCAGGGCTCCCTGAACCAGTCCAGCCATCTCCACATGCACATCCTCCCTACCACAGACGCCTCCTCTCTCCTCGAGCCCATGTTCCCATTCTGAACAGCTTCAACAAGGAATGGCAGTGACGGGGGGAAGACTAAGCCAGGACCCCTAACCCATTTGCTTGCCTGCTTCTAAAGCCCAGTGTTCTCCCACCTTCTTCCATCGTGCTCTGGGGGGTCTCTGAGCCTTATGAGAGAGGGCAGCAACAGGAGGGGTCTCCTCCTTCCTACCTTGGTGGGGTCGTTGGTTTCAGGTAACAGAAAAGTGGCAATGTGGTGGCAATGGTTCCAAATGGCCACCAGAGGGCACTGCAGGGCAGAAAGCGGCAGGCAAAGGTACAGGAAGGACAGACGGAGACCTCCTTAGGAAAGAAAACCCACCCAGCAGAGAAGCCATGACCCACAGGCTCAGAGGAACCTGAAAATCCTTGGACGGGCAGAGCCGCCATGAAGCTAGAGCTTCCAGTCTCTGTGAGTCCCAGACAGTGTATTTCAGCTGGGGCCCAGGGACCAGGGCAACTGGAGTTGACGGTGTTCATCTGTTGAGGGACCTCGGAGTCACCTGTCCTCAGGGATCTGGGGCTTGATCGCCCATAAGGCGACGGAGCCTCAGAGGACGGTCAGCGGAAGCACGCCAGGCAGGGCGGGAGCCGGCTGCTCTAGCCACATGACCACGTCCAGGAGCTCTTGGAACTTTGGGAAGGCCTAGGTCATGCCTCTGGAAGAACTTTCTCGAGGTCCTGTGTCTCTCTGGGTGCTCCTCGTCCACACAGCAAGCCAGCTCACATCCCAGCCAGCTCCTGGCCCAGAGTTGGCATCTTCTCTCGGAAAGGGTCAGCCTTCCATCACCCAAGCCTGGCTCCCACGATGCCCTGAGACTGGGGCATGGCCCTTGCAGCGCTCACTGTCCACCTAGTCCATGTGCCGCAGACCAGCCCCAAGGAGCAAAGGCAGGCAAGCCTCTGGCCACAGGACCAGGTCTCAGCAGGGGAGAGCCTACAAGGCCCTCCACCACCTGGCTGCTGCCGCCCGTCCTCAGCCACTATGCAGGGCTCCCTGAACCAGTCCAGCCATCTCCACATGCACATCCTCCCTACCACAGACGCCTCCTCTCTCCTCGAGCCCATGTTCCCATTCTGAACAGCTTCAACAAGGAATGGCAGTGACGGGGGGAAGACTAAGCCAGGACCCCTAACCCATTTGCTTGCCTGCTTCTAAAGCCCAGTGTTCTCCCACCTTCTTCCATCGTGCTCTGGGGGGTCTCTGAGCCTTATGAGAGAGGGCAGCAACAGGAGGGGTCTCCTCCTTCCTACCTTGGTGGGGTCGTTGGTTTCAGGTAACAGAAAAGTGGCAATGTGGTGGCAATGGTTCCAAATGGCCACCAGAGGGCACTGCAGGGCAGAAAGCGGCAGGCAAAGGTACAGGAAGGACAGACGGAGACCTCCTTAGGAAAGAAAACCCACCCAGCAGAGAAGCCATGACCCACAGGCTCAGAGGAACCTGAAAATCCTTGGACGGGCAGAGCCGCCATGAAGCTAGAGCTTCCAGTCTCTGTGAGTCCCAGACAGTGTATTTCAGCTGGGGCCCAGGGGACCAGGGCTTTGCTGAAGAATGCGCATGTGAGTTACCTGCAGAGCTTGATAAAGGAAGGAGGCCCAGTGCAGCAGAGCCCGAGATTCTGCATTCTCAGAATCAAGCCTGAAGCTACCCTATGCTGCTAATTTGAGAACCATACTTTGAGTAGCAAGGCAGCAAGGGCTACAACTTGTCCTGCCTCTCTCTGAATAACAGGGCTCCTGGGCACACTTGTGCTGTCTCCAGGTGAGAGAGGAAGGAGGACCAGCACACTGCCCTCCACACCCTCTGCCTTCTCTTACCCCGAGTGTGACAGTCTGTCCTCCCTCTGTGCCTTGCCGTCCTTCCCCTCCACATAGAACCCCTCCGAGCAGGACTGGGGGAGCCCCTGACTCCTCACTCAGCAAGCCCTCGTCTGGCCTGGAAGGACCTGCTGCTCCTGGGGCTGCTGTGTGTTTCAAACAGCTAGATGCCTGCCAGATGGCCCTTGCTGGCTCTGGACCTCACCTCCACCCCACCGCCCGCATCACCTGGCCTCTTCTGAGTTCCTGCGAAGCAGAGGGTCTAGGGCAGTTTAACTGAGGCCCAAAGATGCAAAGTGACTTCCATGAAGGGGCCGCCCTTTAGCATTCCCAGCTCTTGTCCCTCCAAGAAGACTCAGTAGGGGCTGGGCCTGGGCTCTCACCCCGGACATGCGTTAGCGTCACCTTGCTGGGGCCTTCCTGCAGCCCTGGCCTCCCTCGGACCACTTCCATCAGAAGCTGTGGCTTGAGGGTGAGGCACCGGGAGGCGGTGTTTCATAACACTCTCCTGGAGTTTGCGTGTGTAGCCCCCCATGGAGAACTACTTCCCTGGGCCAGAGCTTCTGGCCTGCTATTTTGCCCATGAACCACTGGGGCTCTGATGAAATGCAGATTCGGAATTGTCAGGTCTGAAGTAGGCTGAGAATTTGCATTTCTAACCTGTCCCCAGCTGGTGCCTCCATGGTTGTGCCCAGAGGCAGTCTGAGAAACAAGACTACAGAGAGGGGGACCTCTTCCTGGCCCCAGCCTTGGCACACACTAGCTGGGGGACGGAGGCTGATGAACGTACTAAAGTTGTCCGCGTGCAAAGCACTTTCCCCTGATCCTGCAGATCTGAGGTCTTGAATGATTCTGAATCATTCAAGATTCTTGAAATCATTGAAGATTCTTAACGTCTTCTGAATCGGGCTTCCCTGGTGGTCCAGTGGGTTAAGAGTCCGCCTTGCAGTGCAAGGGGCGCCGGTTCGATCCCTGGTCCGGGAGGATCCCATGTGCTGTGGAGCAACTGGACTGGTGTGTCCAGTTATGAACCAGCGCTCTGGAGCGCACATGCCCAGAGCTGTGCTCTGTAACAAGAGAGGCCGCTGCAATGGGAGGCCCACACAGGCCAAAGAATGAAGATGGATGAAAATAAATAAATTAAAAGAAAAACAAGGGCTTCCCTGGTGGTCCAGTGGGTAAGAAAACCACCTTGCAGTGCAAGGGATGCCAGTTCCATCCCTGGCCTGGGAAGATCCCACGTGCCGTGGAGTGGCTGGACCGATACTTCCAATTACCGAGTCGGAGCTCTGGAGCGCATGCGCCCAGAGCCGGTGCTCTGCAACGGGAGAGGCCACTGTGATGGGAGGCCCACACGGGCCACAGAACAAAGATGGATGAAAATAGATAAATGAAAGACCAATAGAAGTGGCCCACCCGCTCCCCTCCCTCTCCCACCCGCCCCCCCAAAATAAATAAAAAAGAAAAACAAGAAACAATAAAAGAGGCCAAAATCAAAAAAAAAGCAATCTTCTGAATCACCCAAGACAGGTCTCTCTACACAGCCTCTACTAATATGTCATTGGGAGAATCATTCCTTCTAGAAGTTCATCCACAGACAGCTGTCTGTATTTTAGCCCTACCTACTCTCGGCCCTCCCAGCTGACAGCTGCCTCCGCTTGCCTGACCTTGGACCCTCTAACTGGGCAGATCCAAAGGCAAAGTCCCCATCCCCATCCCTCGCCGCTCTTGGGCCCCACCCTCGTGACGACACTTCCGGCCGCGCCCTCACCCATGCCAGCCTCCCTCCTCTCGCCCTCGGTCATCACCCGGGCTCACCTGGGCCTCTTGATGTTGCCTCCTAAACAAATCCACCCAACTGCTCCGAAGTCTGTCACTGCCTGAGTCCAGCTGTATTATCCTCACTTCAATTCTGCCATGGTTTCCTGACCAGTCTCGCCTTCCTCCTTGCAATTTTGAGTGTTTTTCATCTTTTCTATCAGCCAATGAACTCCTTGGAGCACACAGGGATGCGGTCTGCATGAAGAAAAGCTCCACGGGCCATGGTGTCCAGTCTTAGCTCTGTTCACGCATTTGCTGACATTTGGCAAGAACTTTCTTTCCCCTAGCATCACTCTCATTTGAAACGGTACCTAAAGATGATTAAGCATCGGTTCTGAGGCCCCAGTGAGTGGGCTGTCGTATGCTGTAGCTTACTCCTCCTCCAGCAGCCTGGGGGTCAGCTGAATGTCCCTGGAGAAAACAGCCATGGCCCTCCTGCCTCCCTCTCCCTCTCAGCCAGCCAAGCCCTCCCAGCCAGAGGAAGGCCAAGCTCCCCCACCCCAGACTCTGGTCTCCAGATGGGCATCCCAGGGGGCTTGTTAGAAATGCAGATGCTCAGGTTCCAGCCCCAAGCTGCTGGAGCAGATCTGCACGTTAACAAGATCCCCAGGGACTTCTCACGCACGTGGCATGATGCACAGCCCTGCTGTGGAAGTCAGAGGTGAAGACCGGACACGGAGGGGGAGGAGGAGCCGAGGAAGGAGGCCAGGGCTCCCTCCCAACAGCCCCCTCTCCCTCTCTCCTTACACCCTGGGTTCAGCTCAGGGGTTGGGGCCCCCACCCCCCACGGGGAGCCCAAGCTCCATCCTCACCCCTCCGTTCCCACCGTATCACCTGTTACCTCACGGCACCTGCTCTTCTGCTTCTGGCTCCATCCCTTCCTCCCTGGAGAGGACACTCACGTCCCCGCTGCTCCCCCGGTGCCCATCAAGGTAGATAGGACGGCACAAACATCGCTGAGTAAAGACCTGGCGCATGCTCCCCTTAAGACTATGGGCTTGTGGCTGCTAGGTCCACCCCCTGAACTTCAAAGCCACTAAAGCCGTCTAACCTGGCAGCCTTGTCCCTGTCTCTACATTTCAAGTGAACCACAGGAGAGAGGGGAAAGAGCCCGGGCCCCTGGGAGGGGTCATCAAGGGCTCCTGCGGGGCTGCCGGGGGCATGGATGGGTTTCCACAGGCAGACGGGCCGGACTAGAAACGAAGGGCTGGAGGTGGGGCCGTGGAGCGGGGGATGATCATCCTGGCAAAGAGAGAGCTGTGGTCTAAGGCAGGGGGAAGGTGGGCAGGGGTGGGGTGCCCCGACGAGAAAGGCTGGCTGGCTGGTGGGTGCTGGCCCAGCGGATGAGAGACTGGAAAAGCAGAAAGGGTCCGGCATGTCAGGACACCCGATGCCTCTTCCTTGGGAAGGGGAGGGCCAGCCGTGAACGAGGGTGCTTCTCTGTGACTCTGGTAGAGGTGGGGGTCCGGGGCTATCCCAGACGGACCAGGGCTGGGAAATCCTTACTCTGCAGATGCAGCCCTGCCTGCTGGAGAGCCCAGCCCCCTGAGACCTGAGAGGGCCACAGGGTCACAGACGGTGAGAGTGCACGTCTGCAAGGAAGGGAGAAATCCTCCTCCTGCTGTGGGTGGGCTACCTGAACCGCTAGAAAGAAAACAAGTAGCTCCTCTTTGTAATGATAACTTCTGGATCTGAAAAAGACATCCACTGTCCATTCTGCCAGTGGTAAATCATCCCCCTCCCTCTCCCCGCACCAAGTTATAGTCCCATTTTAGACCTCAGAAGGCAGAACCGCTTGTTTTTCTTTCAATACCACAAAGAAGGAAATCTTTTTTGTGCTGCGGCAGCAAAGGCAGGAAGCTTCTGAAATCCATTAAGACAGCCCAGCATTTGGCTTTCAGACAGCCAAATAGCCCCCTAGCTCCTGCACTGTGGTGCTGGGGGAGGAGCTGCGGGTGGGGGGACAGAATCCCAAAGTGGTGGGGAGACGGCACCGCGAAGGAACCTGCCGCTGTCTAGCCTTCCCAAGAGCTGGGAGGCCAGGGGGCTCCCAGCGCAGCCAGGCCCCTTGAAGGCCATGGAGTCAACCACCCAATTCCCGGGAGGGAACACTGAGCCTCCAAAAGAGGGGAAGCAGCCTAAGGGCTGGAAGCTGAATGCTAACCCTGTGCCCTGGAGCTTCAGCCAGGAGTTGGGAAGTCTGGGTGCCAGGAAACAGCGGAGCCCCTCATCAGCTAGGCAGCCTTGGGTGTAGTGAGTCACCCCTTTCCTGATGTGAGGTGGTGGAAGGAAGGCATTGCAGGGTCTCCTCTGCATCTCGCCTCTGCCGCGCACCAGATAAAAGCAAGGGACCTGGTGAGGCACAGTAGTGTCCACTGCAGGGCGGCCAGGGATGGCCCCGGTGACCTCTGAGCTAGGAGGGAGCCATGCAGGGGGCCAGGCAGGCACTTCCCAGGCAGAGGGAACAGAGAGGGTAATGATCCTGAGAAGGGAGAGTGGGCAGCTGGCAAGTTCCCGGTGCAGGGTATGCAGGTGTGTGCATGCTTGTGCGGGCGTGTGTTGTTGGTGCAAAGGTCTGTGTTTGTGCACACGGGGGACAGATACCTGCAGACCTGGGTGTGAAAGATACGCTCTTCAGGCAGTCCATGTGTGCCGTTTGTGCAGGGGTGTGTGTGTGTGTGTGTGTGTGAATGTGTGCCTGTGTGTGTGGAGACCCTTGAGGGCCCCGATAAGGCCCAGACCTTTCCTCTTAGTGCAGAGAGCCTCTGCTCAAGAGGAGTAACAGGATCAGACCACCTCCCAAGGCCTTCCCTCTCTGCCTGGGCCAATGGCTGCTGACCCGAGGCCACTCCCACCTGGGCCTTGGACTGGGCTCAGCAGGCCTCCGTAGCTCTGCTAACAAGGCAGGAAGGAGGTGCAAGGAGAGGGGAGGGGGCGAATAGAGGCAGGGCAGAGGGCAGCTGGGCTCCACCTGGATGAGTAATTGTAGAAGTCCAGAGGGAGATCAGAGTTCCCCTCAGCCAGGGCCTCAGCTCAGAGGGCCTTGTAAATAATGCCCTGATTAATTAAAAAGATACCATGCTCCCCTCCTCCTGCCTCAGGAGAGGGATGTTCACCTGCAAATAAATTAAAACTGTATCCGGTATTTGCATGACTCCCACACTCAGGCTGTGTTGGAACCATAGGGTCCCTGGAAGACGCCTGAGCCCCACCTGCTCAGCTGCAGGCCTGGTGGGCGACCCAGCTTCTGACCACAGAGTCTCTCTGGGCCCGGAGAGCTGTCCACACAACGGGGTGAGGGGGGATGGGGATCATGAGGCCCTCTCCACACTAAGAGGGATTTCTGGTGGGGTGAGACCATCTGTGTGGACAGCTCAGGGGGGGCCGGGCTCCTCTGATTTGTTGAGGGGCCTCCACTGACCGTTTGGAGGCGGGATGAAGACTCAGGCTGATAGACTGCTGGAAGAGGTTGCCAGCATTGATGGGACAGGGCTTCAAAAAAGAAAAGAAAAATCTATGCAAATGCAAGGTAGAATTACATCATGTAACTGAAAACTGTCAACACGTGCCAGGCTGAGCCCTGCTTCTGGGTGACTGAGAAGCCAGCTGAAGTCCCAAATCTAGCCCCTCTAGGTAGCGGTTTTCCTCAGGGAGAACGGGCTGTTCTGGTGAGCCTTAATGGGAGACCTGGCACCCAGTGGGCGTGAGAGAGACCATGGGATCTGGGCCCTCTTGGGGTCAGATCCACTGGTCAGTGCCCCAGGCCCCCCAGCGGCAACAGTCTGGCCCAACTGCTGTCTACCCCATGGGCAAAACACCTTGTAGGTCAAACAGGCCAGGGGGACTCCTGGAGCCTAGAAGGTCAAGATCTACCTTCCAGGAGGGTGTGTCCCACCTCAGCTCAGGCTGTCCAGGTAACAGTCCACTTTGTGTACCTCATTTTGTCCTGGCAGAGGCCTGGGGAGGAGGAACAGGGTCTCCCCTCCTCCCTTACCTCTCTCTGTCTCTCTTTCACACACACACGGGAAAGAGGACCATGCCCCCACCACAGCTCAGGGCTCCTGCCACCTTGCTACATGTCTCCTGCACGCAGAGCACTCCAGCCCCCCAGCATCTGTGGCCTCTCCACTTCCGCAGCCAAAACCAGCCTAGAGCAGAAGAGCCCCTGGGCAGGGCCCAGAGAGAGGTACAGGTGTCTGAGGAGGCTTTTGTGTAGACTGTGGGGGAAGGTGTGAGGTCGGAGGCAGCCCAGGGGCGTCTCCTCCCAGCCAGGCAGCTGCACCCCAGGGAGGTATAACAAACCTTCTCATCGGAGCTGGCAGAAACAGGGACTGCCTTCACCGAGGGGCCTCCAAAGTGAGCACCTTGCCTCTGTGCTCCCAGCCCACGCTGGAGCTAGAGTGGGAAGCCAGAAAGCCTGCTGAGGTGACTGAAACCCTTCACTCCAGATGAATTACACCCTGAAGGGTCCCTCCACCCACTCTGTGTTGCAGGATGTTGCCCCTTCTCAGCAAGGGGGGACTAGCGGGAGCTGCTGATTGGCAGGACACCCAGCTGTCAGGTCCAGCCCTGCTCAGCTCCCAAGTCGCAGCTCAACAGGGATGGCCGGAGAGGAGGAGGAGGAGGGGCCACCAGGAATGAGCCTTGGCTCGGAATCTGTGGAGCCTTCAGGGCTGGGACCCTGGCTCCGCTGCTCTCAGCTCCGAGGAGCAACACCTTCCAAGTTTCTGAACCTCATTTTCCACCTTTGGGAGAAAACTTGCCCTGAGCAAGGTCAGCTGGACTCTCTGGGGTTTGGATCTGGGATTCACAAAAATCTGGCAAAGTTGGAGACTCGGGGTCTGAGAGCACTCTCCTGTGGCCGCCTCAGAGAGCCCATGACACGGGGAGCAGAGAAAACGGGTGTGCCGGGGCCCTTGGTGCCCCCAGGGAGGTGAGGAGGGTGTGTCCTGAGTGACTGGTCAGTTTTTTCCAATCCAGACCTTCCCTCTGCTGCATATTCTGGCCTGGGCTTCTCTGAGACACCCCATGTCCCTATAAATTCTCTTTTTTTCTCAATCTATTTTGAGAGGATTTTAATTGTGTCGCAGATGGAGTTTCCAAAGGCTACAGTCTCTCTCAGTCTACATCCTCTTTTGCAATTGGCCCTTGCCACTGCCCCGCAAGGGTGAAATCCATGTCCCCTCACCTGGCCCTGCAATTGGTCTAGCGGGTAGAGTGAGGCATCCGCGATGTTCTGGGGCTTCCAGGTCTGGGCATTAAGAAGACCTGACACATTTACTTGTCCATGCTGAGGGGGGCCAATGGCCAGGTGAAAACTTGCCATGCTGTCAGGAAAGCTCAGCTAAGCCACCTGGAGAGGCCAAGTAGCACGATGCCTTCTTGAATGATCCAGCCCCAGTAGACAACTCTAGGAGCTGGCCGTTGACTCCTGAGCTATCGCCATTGAGCCCTCCCTGAATTGCAGAGGCATGAGCAAAGCAATGACGGCTGTTGTCTTAACCATTAGGTTTGGGATAATGCATAAGTTTGCAATAAATGGGTTACTTGTAGCCAAAGGACGATAGTCCTCTCTACCCACATCTATTAGGTTCCTGAGTCCAGACAGTGACAGGTCCCCTGGGGGGGGGACATCGAATTAGGGTGAGACCTCATGAGTGAGGAGAACTCGAGTTCAGGTCCCAGCCTTATCCTGGATTTGGAAGAACCCCTGTAGGAAGAAATGGCAACCCACTCCAGTATCCTAGATTGGAAAATCCCACAGACAGGGCAGCCTGGTGGGCTTCAGTCCACAGGGCCACAAAGAATTAGACACAACCAAATGAGTGACAGAGCATGCCCACACTTGTCTCTGGTGGCGCGTGGCACCCTTGTTTTAAGTGTCAGAAACGCCTTCCTCACCCTGGACCCCTCCTGGACCAGCCCTGGACCTCACAGAGCAACCTGTCCTGAGCTGTGGTCCCCTTCTCCTTCGTTGATATATCTTCACTCAGCACTTAATGTATTCAGTGAGTGTTTCCTCGATGAATGGCTAATAAGCATATGGAAATATGCTTAGCTTCATGAGTAATCAGGGAGATGCAAATGAAAGCAAGAGTTAGATTCACTTTCCTGTTTATTAGATGGGCAAAATGAAGATTGATATAAATGCTGTAGACATGAGTGGACATACTGGAGGTCTGAGGTGGTGGGAAGCCAACAATGTACAGGACGATTTAATAGCATCTATTAAAATAGAAAATGCCTGTATCCTCCAGCAAAGCAGCGCCACGTCAGAGTTTGTGCCCCAGGGAAATACTAGCACCTGTTCCACAAAGCGGCACGTGCAAAACTGTTCCCTGCAGGGGACTCAGTAACTGCGGTGCTCTGGAAAGGGAGATCCCCTCACTAACAAGGGCACTGCAGCCCCCTCTGGTGTGGATGCCACCATTACTATGAATGGTGTTTCCTGCCACTTTTCTGCCTTCGCATTGATGACACACATACATAAATGACGCGTAGTCCATCGGTGCTGGGCTTTCCTGGTGTGACTCACCGGTAAAGAATCTGCCTGCAATGCGGGAGACGCGGGAGATGTGGGTACGATCCTTGGGTTGGGACGATTCCCTGGAGGAGGAAATGATAGCCCACTCCAGTACTCTTGGCTGGAAAATTCCATGGGCAGAGGCGTCTGGCAGGCTACTGTCCATAAGGTTGCCAAGCGTCGGGTGCAACTGAGAGACTGAACACACATCAATGCTGATATTGAGAGATCTCTAAGACGTATGGTTAAGTGACACTCTATCGATGCAGTATGACACTTGGGTCCACAGCCTCACAAAAGATAGAAGCACAAAATTCAAAGGTACATGCAAAATTTAAGGTGTGGAAAAGAACTCAGGAGACGGATAAAACATGTTCCTTGGGGAAAGGATAGAACTGGGAGGGCCAGTTTGTCTACCTTATTCTTGTGTTTTAATAATGATAATGTATTTTAGTGTTTCCTATGTTATGAAACATGTTTTTTAAATTAGTGTCTATGAATACTCCTGGGTGCAAATGAGAAGAAACCCAGCTGGGGAGAGAGCCAGGGCCCAAGTAGGTGGTCAGACTCGGGGAGCACAGGAGAGGGGAGGTCGCTGGTCCCGGGTTGGTCAAGAAGGCAGTCTGGAGGAGGGTGTCCCCAAAGGCTGCACCATAAAAATAGACTTCGAGAGAAAACAAAATAAACCATAAAGATACACAAAACATACATTCACATCTTTATTATTAGATTCAGCAAGCGTCAAACTACCCTGTTAATTGCTGTAAAAACTTCCACATACTTACTCTCAATTTCTGTACTCACTGCAGGATAACAGCCAAAGTCTACAAGCTGACAGCCTCCACGGAGCCCTCCTGACTTTGAGCAGCCGTAAGATGCACCCTCTAACTCTCAGGACCGGTGCCAGCCAGACAAAGACGACTAACCGCCTAACGCGACCTTTCCCTGGCAAGTCATCTCCCTCCCCTCCCTGTGTGCCTACAAGTCTCAAGTCTGGATGAGCATCCGGTCCTCTTTCCTATGTCTGCAAACTCTGTCTTTAATAAGGGCCAGAACCAGGAGATTTTTTGCAATATCAAAAGCATCGTTATTGGGAAAATCGCTAAGAGGGCTCTTGCTAAGAAGCAATATGTTCTTGCAGTCATATTCCTTCTTTGGAAATCAGCAATTCTGGGTTCTGCCTTTCGATCTATCACCAACTAATTAAGAGACAAATATTAATTCTTTGAGTGTCTGCAGAAGTGAACTGGACAGAAAGGCATCTCTGGACCCTGTCGATCCAGTGATCTAGAAAATGGATGAGACATCAGCGGTCAGGATGAGCATCAGATCCTCTTCTCTATGTCTACAAACTCTATCTTTAATAAGGGCCAGAACTGGGAGAGTTTCCTGGTGAGGGTCTCACCAGAAATCATGGTGAGACCCTCTTGGAAAGAATTCTCTGGTGTTAAGCTCTCTGGTTAGTCACACAGGTAGTATATCTTAGTAAACTGACGGCCTCTATGAAACTTGGCATCCACCACAGTGCCAAACGTGCTAACTTGTGTTTGCCTTTTCCCAAAGGCAATCTACTGACTCTGCCCTTCAAACCTCTGACGAGTTCACAGTCATGGACAGAGAAGTGAGTCTGGGGAGGCTGTGCTGCCTCCCATCCTGAAGGACACAAGCCCTGTCTCTGGCGGAGCCGCACGGCGGGGGCTGTGCACACCTCTGCCCTCGCTGAGCCTCAGGTTCCACGTCTACAAGCAAGGAAATCAGACTAGATGCTCTCTAAAGTGTTGAAAGTGTTAGTCGCTCAGTCGTGTCTGACTCTTTGTGACCCTATGGACTGTAGCCTGTGCTAGGCTCCTCTGTCCATGGGATTCTCCAGGCAAGAATGCTGGAGTGCATAGTCATTCCCTTCTCCAGGGGATTTTCCCGACCCAGGGATCAAACCCAGGTCTCCTGGATTGCAGGTGGATTCCTTACCATCTGAGCCACCAAATTAGCCTTTCTGTTTTGTATATTAAGACTAGACTTCCAGCAAACATGAACCTTAATGTCACCTGGGTCTGGACCTGCTGGTTGACTGCCTTCACTCTGACCACATTCTTTGTTCACCTTCCTATGTAAAGCCTGTCATAGTAGCTAGATCCACTGAGAGTATCCCACAGCCCAGGCACTGACGTCACCTCTCAGCCTGGATTAACCAAGTCATCCTCAGAGCCATCTCAGAGGGGCAGGAACTATAATAGGTACTATTCTGAGCTCCACTATACAAAGGGAATTGTGACCCAGAGACTGAAGCCACTTACCCCCGGGCCCCACAGCCTGAAAGCAATAGGCAGTCTGACTTGACTCAAGGTCTACTGAGCCCCTACTATGCATACATTAAGACCCTGCACAGAATGAATGTCTAGGGCTGCCTCTGTGGTATTTATGTTATATGCAAAAACAAATTTCTGCTTCTTCCTGAACAGCCAAAGGAAATGCAGGACAAGTTGAACTTCCTTTGTCAATATTCTATATACACACCAAAAAGAACATTAGCAGATGGTGCCAGGAGGCACAATTCTCCACATAAATATCTCCTATTATCACGGAATCAATGGCTCCAGTGCTCAGTTTGAGAGCATTGCCTTTAAGGAAAGAAAAACTTTTTGAGTGAAATTCCAATTCTCCCTTTACAATCAGCCTCCTGGTAAGACCAGCCAAGGGGCCAGGTGGCTGACACCCAGACAGGCTCTGAAATGCAGGAGAGCTGGGTACGGGGAGAGCTGAGGTTCTCACTTCTGTAGCAAAAGCCGGGAAAACAGGAGTGGCATTTCTTAAAGCCTTCAGACCTAAGGTGGCCCCACCAGCAGGAAGACACTTTAGCCTGATGGCTAAAAACACGGCCTCCTGGCCCACACGGCTTGGGTTCGACTCATGGGGCCATCACCTATGGGCTCGGTGACCGTGGGCCCATTGCTTAATCTCTCTGTGCTTCAGCTTTCTGAGTGACCCTATGGACCAAATTAGCCTATTCTCCTTCTCCAGGGATTTTGACCCAGGGATCAAACCCAGGTCTCCTGGATTGCAGGTGGATTCCTTACCATCTGAGCCACCAAATTAGCCTTTCTGTTTTGTATATTAAGACTAGACTTCCAGCAAACATGAACCTTAATGTCACCTGGGTCTGGACCTGCTGGTTGACTGCCTTCACTCTGACCACATTCTTTGTTCACCTTCCTATGTAAAGCCTGTCATAGTAGCTAGATCCACTGAGAGTATCCCACAGCCCAGGCACTGACGTCACCTCTCAGCCTGGATTAACCAAGTCATCCTCAGAGCCATCTCAGAGGGGCAGGAACTATAATAGGTACTATTCTGAGCTCCACTATACAAAGGGAATTGTGACCCAGAGACTGAAGCCACTTACCCCGGCCACACAGCCTGAAAGCAATAGGCAGTCTGACTTGACTCAAGGTCTACTGAGCCCCTACTATGCATACATTAAGACCCTGCACAGAATGAATGTCTAGGGCTGCCTCTGTGGTATTTATGTTATATGCAAAAACAAATTTCTGCTTCTTCCTGAACAGCCAAAGGAAATGCAGGACAAGTTGAACTTCCTTTGTCAATATTCTATATACACACCAAAAAGAACATTAGCAGATGGTGCCAGGAGGCACAATTCTCCACATAAATATCTCCTATTATCACGGAATCAATGGCTCCAGTGCTCAGTTTGAGAGCATTGCCTTTAAGGAAAGAAAAACTTTTTGAGTGAAATTCCAATTCTCCCTTTACAATCAGCCTCCTGGTAAGACCAGCCAAGGGGCCAGGTGGCTGACACCCAGACAGGCTCTGAAATGCAGGAGAGCTGGGTGCGGGGAGAGCTGAGGTGCTCACTTCTGTAGCAAAAGCCGGGAAAACAGGAGTGGCATTTCTTAAAGCCTTCAGACCTAAGGTGGCCCCACCAGCAGGAAGACACTTTAGCCTGATGGCTAAAAACACGGCCTCCTGGCCCACACGGCTTGGGTTCGACTCATGGGGCCATCACCTATGGGCTCGGTGACCGTGGGCCCATTGCTTAATCTCTCTGTGCTTCAGTTTCTTCATCCTTAAAACATAGACAACAGTGAGGTTTCCTGAGAATGATCTAAATCCACACTGCATTTGTGAAGGGATTAGAGTCATGCATCGCAGGGACCTAGGCGATGTATGTACCTGTTGCTATTATTACAAGTTCTGATGACTCACAAAGTCTACTACTTGGAAATGCACAAGTGAAGAGTTCAAACACGAGATTTCACTTCCTCGTGAAAATGCTTCCTTATCAAAAAAACCGTGATGCCCTTTCCTGAACTCAAGGCAACAGGAATGACTTTCTTTCCCTCCACTGTCTAAGTGTAAACATCCTGGGGTTGCCATCTCCTCTCCTTCTCTGACTGTTTAGCACCCATGGCCTCCCCTCCTCCACAGCATACTCACAGCTTCTTACACCTAATTCCAGACGGTTCCTTGACTGGGGGTGGAGTGGGGCGGGGTCAACGTCCCTGAGTGAGAATGGGGCCTGAATTTTTCCTCGGCTTCTCTTCTTACCCCCACTCATCCCCCTGGATCAGCCTGGGTCACCTCTTCCCATCCTCTCCGAGAAAGGACGTTACAGGGCTAAGTCCATGGAAGGAACTAGGAAGGACTACCTCTCACCAAGTGACCACAGCGGTCACATTTCCTGAAAAGAAAACCTGGAGTGAAATGCTGGCCACAGCTTATCTGCAGGCTATCTATGGAGCATAGCCTTCAGCAGTCCTAAGGAGCTGGTCTCTTCTTTGACTCCTACCAGGATTCTGCAAAGCCTGGCTCGAGTTTATTTCTGCACTGTGTACCCCATTTCACCGAAAAGCAGCCCTCTCAGTATTCCCTCATCCACCATTCTCTGGGGGTTTGGATGGGGGGTAGGGGGAACCAGAAACCCCGGACTCCAGGTTCTGAATTAACCCAAGGGCCTCACACTGCTTGCAGCCTTCAGCCCCCAAGTCTCCAACTAGAACCAGAACCCATGCACCTGTTCAGTGTGATGGTAGAAAGTTCAAGCCTAGGAGTCAGGACCCCTGGGGTCTCCTCCATGGCAGCCTTGCTTAAATGCCCACACTAACCCACCCAACCTGGGAAGTCAAGAGAAACCCTTTGTCATCCCCCAGAATAAACCATAACTAATTCCTACATTTTAAAATACATTCTTCTTAATATTGAAAAGGATTGGGCTTCTTTGGTGGTCCAGGTGTTAGGAACCCACCTTGTAATGCAGGACACATTGATTCAGTCCCTGGTCTGGGAAGATCCCACATGCTGCAGAGGAACTAAAGCCCATGGGCCACAACTAGTTAAGCCCGTGCGCTGGAGCCTGTGAGCTGCACTTGCTGAGCCCCCCACTTCACAACTACTGAAGCCTGCATCCCCTAGAGCTTGTGCTCCACACAGGAGAAACCACTGCAATGAGAAGCCCACACATGGCCACTACTGAGTTGTTCCCCCTCACTGCAACTAGAGAAAGCCCACAGCCAGCAACAAAGACCCAGCACAGCCAAAAATTAAAATAAACACATAAAGGACTATACAGCCTTATAAAAGTTCAGAAAATACCGAAAAGCACAACAGAAAAAGTTATCTGTGACCTAGAGTTATCCGTGTCTCACAAATGTTCTATTCTCTCACAGTAGACACATTAGATGCATGAGCTCCTGTGATAGCCGGTAGGAGGAGGGAGCCACAGTCCTTTTCACCCAGTGAGTAGCATTGGGTGTCTACATGTGAGCTAGGAGACTCCCAGAAAAACTCAAAGTCAAGCACATACTTGAAGTTCAGACATCCGTGCCCACAAGTTAGACAGGTGGACTGCCGTGCCATGATCGTTATGTGTCAACTTGACTGTTTGTTCCCAGCTTCTTGCTCGAAGCTGAGATGTTCTTGTGAAGGTAATTTTTAGATTTTAAATCATTTAAATCAGTAGACTTTGAGTAAAACAGATTGGGCTTCCCCAGAGGTGTTAGTGGTAAAGAACCCGCCTACCAATGTAGAGATAAGAGACGTGGGTTTGATCCCTGGGTCGGGAAGATCCCCTGGAGGAGGGCATGGCAACCCACTCCAGTATCTTTGCCTGGAGAATCCCGTGAACAGAGGAGCCTGGCGGGCTTTGGTCTACAGAGTCGCAAAGAGTTGGACACAACTGAAGCGACTTAGCACACGCACACATGTGCACAAAGCAGATTACCTTCCTAGCGTGGGTGGGTCTCATCCAATCAATTGAAGTTTTCCCAAAGACGAAGGAATTCGGCCTCAAGACTGCCACCTGGAAACCCTGCCTGTGTTTCCAGCCTGCTTGCCCTGCTCTGCAGATCTCAGACTCAAGACTGCAATGCAAGCTCTCTCCTGAATTTCCAGCCTGCCAGCTCACCTATGGATTTCAGACTTTTTAGCTCCCACCTCTGCATGAGCCAAATTCCTCAAAATACATCTCTTTTCATGTGTACATACCGTGCTGGTTCTGTGTGTCTAGAAAACCCTGACAAACACAGGCCAGGGCAAGTGGCAAAGCAGCTCTGAGCCCCGTGAGGGTGGGTCACAGCAGGCCAGAAGCTGGAGAGGAGGAGTGGCCTGAATGAGCCTTGCTAGCAATTATGTGAACAGTCTCAGTCCCGCTTCTCTGGGGATCTGCAGCACATCCATCCATGAAAGGCGCTGTCCACCACACACACCCAGTAGCACCTGCTGCAGGGCCTCTCACCAAAGACTGCTCTCCCTCCTCGTTCCCCAGCAGACAATTCATGCAAGGGCAAGTGGGGCTGGGACCTACAAGGGTTCAAGGCAGCAGATCCAGGCACAGCCAGTGGGAGCGGAAGGGTCTTGGCTCAGCAAGAGGAAAAAAGGGGCTCACAACTGAGTTTCCATGTCGCAGGAGTAGCCGCGCCTAGCTTCATGATCAGGGACTCAGAGGAAAATGCATGTGTAGGTGTCTGGAAGCCAGACAGAGAGACAAGGGCAGGACCAGAGGCCAGCAGAAGCTGGGACTTTGAGCAGAGGTGACCATGAGAACATGAGCTCCCTGGAATCCATGACCATCCGGAGAGGTCACCGAACCTCCCCTGGGATGCGGGATAATGTGCTTACACCAATTTGAGCTAGACCTCTAGGGACAACTGTTGCCACATGGTTTTTAAAAAAGATGGGTTTGATCCTGGGTGGGGACGATCCCTGGAGGAGGGCATGGCAACCCACTCCAGTATCTTTGCCTGGAGAATCCCGTGAACAGAGGAGCCTGGCGGGCTTTGGTCTACAGAGTCGCAAAGAGTTGGACACAACTGAAGCGACTTAGCACACGCACACATGTGCACAAAGCAGATTACCTTCCTAGCGTGGGTGGGTCTCATCCAATCAATTGAAGTTTTCCCAAAGACGAAGGAATTCGGCCTCAAGACTGCCACCTGGAAACCCTGCCTGTGTTTCCAGCCTGCTTGCCCTGCTCTGCAGATCTCAGACTCAAGACTGCAATGCAAGCTCTCTCCTGAATTTCCAGCCTGCCAGCTCACCTATGGATTTCAGACTTTTTAGCTCCCACCTCTGCATGAGCCAAATTCCTCAAAATACATCTCTTTTCATGTGTACATACCGTGCTGGTTCTGTGTGTCTAGAAAACCCTGACAAACACAGGCCAGGGCAAGTGGCAAAGCAGCTCTGAGCCCCGTGAGGGTGGGTCACAGCAGGCCAGAAGCTGGAGAGAAGGAGTGGCCTGAATGAGCCTTGCTAGCAATTATGTGAACAGTCTCAGTCCCGCTTCTCTGGGGATCTGCAGCACATCCATCCATGAAAGGCGCTGTCCACCACACACACCCAGTAGCACCTGCTGCAGGGCCTCTCACCAAAGACTGCTCTCCCTCCTCGTTCCCCAGCAGACAATTCATGCAAGGGCAAGTGGGGCTGGGACCTACAAGGGTTCAAGGCAGCAGATCCAGGCACAGCCAGTGGGAGCGGAAGGGTCTTGGCTCAGCAAGAGGAAAAAGGGTCTCACAACTGAGTTTCCATGTCGCAGGAGTAGCCGCGCCCAGCTTCATGATCAGGGACTCAGAGGAAAATGCATGTGTAGGTGTCTGGAAGCCAGACAGAGAGACAAGGGCAGGACCAGAGGCCAGCAGAAGCTGGGACTTTGAGCAGAGGTGACCATGAGAACATGAGCTCCCTGGAATCCATGACCATCCGGAGAGGTCACCGAACCTCCCCTGGGATGCGGGATAATGTGCTTACACCAATTTGAGCTAGACCTCTAGGGACAACTGTTGCCACATGGAAAGAGCTGTGGATGGGGGAGGCCGAGGGGAAAGTGGTCCCCACCCACCACAGTTGGGACGTGGGCATATTGGCTAGAAGGCAGGTGCCAGGACGCATCCTGCTTGAAGACTTTTTTAGACCTTTGATCAAATGTCTTCTTGTTTCTGGTTTAGTTCTAGCCTTCAGCACTGTGGATTTCTGTGTATCTTGGGAAGATGAAAGGGGGTGAATTAGGAAACGGGAGTCTTTAGCTGTCACATCCTCCATGTCCCCTAATTTGTCACTGTCAAGGCCTTGTCTTGTTCCAGGAAGGACTGAGGACTGTGGAGAAGGGAGGATCAGAGTGGAAGGAAGTGGATTTTACCCTACCGCACTACTAACAGGCTGGTGCTGGCCGAGGGAGCAAAGCAGAACTGCCCCTCCCCTGCCCCAAACAACCGTGTTCCAAGCCAGGAAGTTATCTGAGTGTCTTCCCGAAAGGCCATCAACCCCAGCATGAAGAATGGCTGAGCGGAGACCAGGGCCCTCACAGGGGGAGTGGAACCTTGGGAATCTGAACTTTTCCAGCCTCTTCCGTGACCTGGGAAGGATGCAAGGCAGCCCAATCCCAGAGACAGCCGTATGTCCACTTGACAGATGAGAAGCCTGAGACCCAGAGGGTGATGTTCTTTGCCAAGGGCTGACAGCTGGTAAGTCACGCAGCAGGACTGGACCCTCCTTCCAGAGCAGCCTTGGGGTCAAGTTCAGTCAGTTGCTGCCCAGCCACTGGGCCTGATTTTTGTCAGCAAAGGGCTGAACGCAGGTCCCACCAGCTTCACAGACCACTCGCATTGTCTTGAGCTGTGCATCAGTACCCCCTCTGGGGGACCCACAAGTTACCGCAAAGCAGAGGCATTCTGGCCCGGGAGAGGAGGGAGAGAGATGTGAGATGTGGGCCCACCTCACGCTGCAGGCAGCGGTGGGGAGGGGGCAGGCGGGCGGTGCAGCCTAGGAGCAGCCTTGGAGGGGTGGCCCTCACAGCCTGCCCTCACTGGACCTTGGCTTCTCGCCTGTAAACTAGGGGTAAGAACTGAGTGACTGGAAAGGTTCCTTTCAGCTACAATGTCCTCTGGGGAGCCACGTCAGGACCAGAACTCAGCTCACTGCTGTTACCCATCTGTCGGGCCTCCTGACTTGTCTTTTGCCTCTGGGGCATGTCCCAGCTAAGCCACTGCCCACTCTGTTCCCTCTAAGTGCCGATGGGATCCCGTCACCCCTGCAACTTGTTCCTCCACCACCTGCCTTACCCAGCCCACACGCCCCCTGGCCGGGGCTCTGCCAACTACTCAGCCTCACCTCGATGGTCTCCCCACCTCTATTCATGACAAACTCCACCTCATAACGTCCCAGCCCCTGGAGTCTGCCTCTGTCTCACTCACTCTGGGAGACCCTCCCTCTACCTTGACCCCCCCTCGGCTGGCCTCCACACTTCTATCCTCACCCAGCTGAGCTCTGATCTTCCTCTGTCCCTTTGGGACCCACACTCACTGGCTCTCTCAGCCCTTGCCTGTTCACCAGTCTGTTCCCCTACCCTGCGGGGACAGCCACTGTGTCTTCTCTCCCTGCACCCTGCACTCAATAGGTGCGCCATAACTGTTTACCCCAAGGATGGCCCTCCGCCTTCCTGCTCAGCTCTCTTACAGAAGTCCAGGAAAGGCAAACTCGAGGGGGAAATCCAGAGTCTGCCACTAGGCCGGGGCCTTCTCAAATCCCTCTGTCCCTGACCCCTTCAAGCCTCTTGCTTTGAGACTCCTGTGGTCATCCCCATTCATCTGCCATGACAAACATTTGTTAGGGATCTACTCCGTTCTAGGCATCCACGGTCACACCTTGCATAGGATCTTACACACAGTAAGCCCTCAATATTTGCTGATTTTTTGAACTGGAAGAAATAGAGTGACCATAACGATCCTCCTTTGCATTTCTGAGAAGTGACTGTTCTCCTCTGATCCTCACAACGCCATTCCACGGTAGGAATGATTATTTCATCTTACAGGTACAGTCATTGAGGCGAAAATAGAGAGAGATGAGTCATAGGGGCCACAGCAGGCACTGGGGCACCAGGGACCAGACCCCTTCCCAGGGGACAGCAGCGGCCTGGCCTGCACTGCCCTCAGGACCCCCTCCATGGGTTTCTGCCCAGTCCGGCCCATGGGGCCTGCCCCCAGGAGGAGCCTGCACAGGACACGGCGGGCAGCTGTGAAACCACAGACACGACCAGCAGGAGCCAGACTCCAAGTGCCACTCAGCACTGGAGCCCAAGCTCTTCTGGAAAGTACGAGCCCACAGCTGTTCTCCAGGCACGGAGTTCAAGGCTCCTCGGTGAGCAGGTAAAACTCAGCCAGAGCTGACTTAATCCCCATTAGTCAAACAGGATGACTTGTTTTTCTTCAGAGACAAGTGACGACAAAGCTGATCATAACTCATATTTGGATCTGGCTTCCCTGAACAAGGATTTGGAAGGGGAAAAAAAAAGAGAAAGAGAGATCAAAGTCATATCCCACAGAACCCACAGAAAAAAATAAAAATACATAATGAGAAGAATCAATGCCTGTTCTTTCAGCAACAGGATAACATTGTGTTCTGAAATTGCTTTGCAAAGGCATCCTCTGCAGCCTGAGGCTAAACGGCTGTGAGCACAACTAAAATAAGGAGATAGCGTCATAAATGGCTGGGGGGCAAGACGTCACCAGTGGTAAGTGGAGGCGCTCCCATCATCTGCTGCAGCCCCGGTATGAGTGGTCTCAGCCCCAGGTGAAAGACGGGGTCAGTGAAAGACGGGGTCAGTGCTGTGGCCCAGGAGGCAGGACAAGGAGCCCAGCCGACATCCGCTCTGTGGCTCAGGCTCTGCCCTCTCATCGGAGTCTGGGCTCAGATACCCTCTTATCTCTTGCCTGGGCTGCTGCACCAGTTAAGTTTCTCCTTACCTTCAGACTTGCCGCTGTCTCCCAAGACCAACCGCCCTGCTCCTCAAGCAAGCATTCTAGAAGCAGACCCAGCCCTGTCCCTCCCCTGCTCAGAGGCACATGCAACCCGAGTGTCCCTTAAGCACCCTAGCCCTCCGGAGTCACCCTTCCCTACTGTCACCAACACCATGACCTGACCACTCCAGCCCACAAGACTTACAGAAAGCTGGGGATCTCACAACAGTTCTAGTTCCCAGACATGGGGATGGGGTGTCTTCTGTTTTCCTGGTCCACCTTTTATTCTAAATTCTACTCCTGTTCAATTCGTTCTACTATTTATTTATTTAGCTGTGTGGGGCTTTAGTGCGGCATACAAACTCTTAGTTGCAGCATGTGGGATCGAACCCAGTTCCCACATTGGGAGCTCAGAGTCCAAGACTCAGCACTGGAGCCCAAGCTCTTCTGGAAAGTACGAGCCCACAGCTGTTCTCCAGGCACGGAGTTCAAGGCTCCTCGGTGAGCAGGTAAAACTCAGCCAGAGCTGACTTAATCCCCATTAGTCAAACAGGATGACTTGTTTTTCTTCAGAGACAAGTGACGACAAAGCTGATCATAACTCATATTTGGATCTGGCTTCCCTGAACAAGGATTTGGAAGGGGAAAAAAAAAGAGAAAGAGAGATCAAAGTCATATCCCACAGAACCCACAGAAAAAAATAAAAATACATAATGAGAAGAATCAATGCCTGTTCTTTCAGCAACAGGATAACATTGTGTTCTGAAATTGCTTTGCAAAGGCATCCTCTGCAGCCTGAGGCTAAACGGCTGTGAGCACAACTAAAATAAGGAGATAGCGTCATAAATGGCTGGGGGGCAAGACGTCACCAGTGGTAAGTGGAGGCGCTCCCATCATCTGCTGCAGCCCCGGTATGAGTGGTCTCAGCCCCAGGTGAAAGACGGGGTCAGTGAAAGACGGGGTCAGTGCTGTGGCCCAGGAGGCAGGACAAGGAGCCCAACCGACATCCACTCTGTGGCTCAGGCTCTGCCCTCTCATCGGAGTCTGGGCTCAGATACCCTCTTATCTCTTGCCTGGGCTGCTGCACCAGTTAAGTTTCTCCTTACCTTCAGACTTGCCGCTGTCTCCCAAGACCAACCGCCCTGCTCCTCAAGCAAGCATTCTAGAAGCAGACCCAGCCCTGTCCCTCCCCTGCTCAGAGGCACATGCAACCCGAGTGTCCCTTAAGCACCCTAGCCCTCCGGAGTCACCCTTCCCTACTGTCACCAACACCATGACCTGACCACTCCAGCCCACGAGACTTACAGAAAGCTGGGGATCTCACAACAGTTCTAGTTCCCAGACATGGGGATGGGGTGTCTTCTGTTTTCCTGGTCCACCTTTTATTCTAAATTCTACTCCTGTTCAATTCGTTCTACTATTTATTTATTTAGCTGTGTGGGGCTTTAGTGGCGGCATACAAACTCTTAGTTGCAGCATGTGGGATCGAACCCAGTTCCCCACATTGGGAGCTCAGAGTCCTAACCCATGGACCAGCAGGGAAGTCCTCCTGTTCCGTTCTTGATCCTTCTGTGGTGGTCAGGAATCCCTGGATGGTAAACACAGAAACACACTTCACACTAACTCAGGTATCAAGAAAAACTTCCTGAGCGTTCCTTTCTAGGGGCAGAGGCACAGTGGGTTTCTGGCTGGACTGGAACCAGAGCCTGAGATGTTACCAGGACCTTCTCCCCTCCTCTTTTCTCTGCTCCCCTTTCCTCCAACCTGGCTTTCCCCAGACCACAGTCATCAGCCTGGCAGCTGCTTCACTTTGCATCCATCAGTTTCTCCAAGAGAGGAGCAGTCATTTTGTGAGATGTGAAGTTCAAAAATCCAAGCGAAGGACTCTGAGTCCGTTCAGATCAGCTGTCCACTCCTATACCAACCAACTGTGCTCAGTGGGGTGAGGCCCTCTTGCTTGTCCAGACTGGTTGATTGCACTGGATCAATTTAATCTTATGGCTGAATTAGAACCTGCACTCTGGCAGGGGTGGGGAAAAGAATCGTGCCCCAAAGGAAGCAAAACAGTGATTCTTGGAAGGAAAAACAATCTTAGATATTATAACGGTAAATGGCCCCACCAAAGAACTATAGTCCATAAACAAACCTACACTATGTCTGTGGTATTAAAGTTTCATAGCAGGGAGGGCAATCAGGGAAAAAAAAAATCTGATGAGCTCCTTTCGGATAGATGAGTGATCATGAAAAAAGGAAATACATTGAAAAACATCAGAACAGGGAATGGAACATTGCTCAGAAGGACAAGCCATTCCAGACACAACGAAGCAGACCCAGCCCTGTCCCTCCCCTGCTCAGAGGCACATGCAACCCGAGTGTCCCTTAAGCACCCTAGCCCTCCGGAGTCACCCTTCCCTACTGTCACCAACACCATGACCTGACCACTCCAGCCCACAAGACTTACAGAAAGCTGGGGATCTCACAACAGTTCTAGTTCCCAGACATGGGGATGGGGTGTCTTCTGTTTTCCTGGTCCACCTTTTATTCTAAATTCTACTCCTGTTCAATTCGTTCTACTATTTATTTATTTAGCTGTGTGGGGCTTTAGTGGCGGCATACAAACTCTTAGTTGCAGCATGTGGGATCGAACCCAGTTCCCCACATTGGGAGCTCAGAGTCTTAACCCATGGACCAGCAGGGAAGTCCTCCTGTTCCGTTCTTGATCCTTCTGTGGTGGTCAGGAATCCCTGGATGGTAAACACAGAAACACACTTCACACTAACTCAGGTATCAAGAAAAACTTCCTGAGCGTTCCTTTCTAGGGGCAGAGGCACAGTGGGTTTCTGGCTGGACTGGAACCAGAGCCTGAGATGTTACCAGGACCTTCTCCCCTCCTCTTTTCTCTGCTCCCCTTTCCTCCAACCTGGCTTTCCCCAGACCACAGTCATCAGCCTGGCAGCTGCTTCACTTTGCATCCATCAGTTTCTCCAAGAGAGGAGCAGTCTTTTTGTGAGATGTGAAGTTCAAAAATCCAAGCGAAGGACTCTGAGTCCGTTCAGATCAGCTGTCCACTCCTATACCAACCAACTGTGCTCAGTGGGGTGAGGCCCTCTTGCTTGTCCAGACTGGTTGATTGCACTGGATCAATTCAATCTTATGGCTGAATTAGAACCTGCACTCTGGCAGGGGTGGGGAAAAGAATCGTGCCCCAAAGGAAGCAAAACAGTGATTCTTGGAAGGAAAAACAATCTTAGATATTATAACGGTAAATGGCCCCACCAAAGAACTATAGTCCATAAACAAACCTACACTATGTCTGTGGTATTAAAGTTTCATAGCAGGGAGGGCAATCAGGGAAAAAAAAAATCTGATGAGCTCCTTTCGGATAGATGAGTGATCATGAAAAAAGGAAATACATTGAAAAACATCAGAACAGGGAATGGAGCATTGCTCAGAAGGACAAGCCATTCCAGACACAACAATGTCCAGTACTCTCCCACCTCCGGCCGCTGCTAACCCGTCTCCAGGACTGCCCACACTCAGACCCAGCACCCAGCTTGGTTCCCGGAACACCGCTGAAACAGGCTCTCTGGTAGCAAGCACTGTTTCTGAAGGTGGGAGTAGCAGAGGAGAGAAATAATTACAGCCCAGTGGCGAATGCTCACTGACCATCCACACCGCCGGGAGGCCCTTCCCGCCCTCCCCTCCTCAGACCCTGCTTGCCCTTCAGTTCTTGTCCCCCTTGCCTCTCCGAGCCCCTGGGATAGCCCTCAGCTCAGATCCCAGCCCTTCTATCCCTTCACAGTCTCAGATACCAATTCAAGCTAAATCTCAGAATTTCCTCTGCTTTATTTTACAAAGAAATCACCCATCTCCCTTCTAGATGACCCACGGTTCATCTTTCCTAACCAAAAAGCATCATAAAGGCATTTTCATAAATTAAAGGCTCCTCTGTCCCAGACTTCCCTTAGGAACTGAGAGCTTATAAATGATACTTTGTATTAGCCTTGCTCAGATCAGTAGCTTCAGGAAGGATCTCTTCTGCCACTCATCGTCTCTGAAAGCAGAGAAGAGCTGTCCAGGGGGACAATTCAGGGGCTCGAAGACTTGTGTATGTTTTGTACTGTTGTTGCTGTATGTTTTTAACCCATTTCATTTAGGAGGATCAAGTTCAGGTTTTCCTAACCTTCTAAGCTCCCTTAGGTCTCCAGAGGTAAGAGGAGAATTCCATACAGCCAGTCATAAGGGAGGTGCACCCTGGAGAGACTGGTAAGAGAGGGGGCAAAGCAGGACAGAGAAGGTACAAGAAGATCCACAGCAGTGAGATGCCTGGGAGTCCCGAGTGTTAATTACATCTAGATTTGGCCCACCTTCCAGCAAAGGGGCACCAGCCAGTCAGAGGCAAATCATGCCCTTGGGGATTGGAAGATGCAAACCGTTGGGTTCCTGGGGATCCATTGCTAACTTGGGGCAGTGTGTGGCTCTAGTCATCCAAGAGATACCTTCTCATGAACATTCCAGACTGGGGAAGGGCTCTGATTTGGAAGCACACACAGAATATCCAGCCAGGGAGGAATCTGGACCCAGCACCCTGCCTGCTCTGTAGACCCTCCTAGAACTAGAATGGATCTAGCTTCCTTGCTGCCTGTCCTCTACTGCCTGGCTCTCCACCGTCCCCGCCCCAGCCAGGCGCCCGGGCCAGTCAGCTGCGCTTGGACAGCTCCTAGCTCCATCTGAAGGAAAGCGCTCTCCCTTCTCCATCAGTTTCAATCATTCAAAGGGCTCCTGCAGCACCTTGCCGGAAGTCCGCCCTCACTCCCCGAGCGGCTGTGCACCTTGTACCATCTCTCAGCTCCCCTCAGAGTTACTCAGACCCCGATTTTCTGGGCCCCACATCCTCTCCCTTGCTGGCACTCTCTGAAGAGGCAATGAGGCTGGCCTTGAGGTCAGAGCCTCGGCTCTCTGCTTAATAGCACCATTGTGAGGCTGGCCGCGGAGATGCTCCAGTCACACGTGCTGAAAAGAACTGGTGATCCTCGTGAGGACCCATCAGCGCTCCACCCTTCAGTCAAAGTCTTGCTGAGTGGGCATCTCCTGCCAGGAGCCCTCTCTGACCAAGCCCATCCGAGTGGGCCCAGAAAAGCCATATCCTGGGTCAGAGGTTTCCACTCTGTCACCTTCAAATGAACGGGGAGATCTAGTCAACTCTTTCCTTTGCTTTCCCCATAAAGATGCTTCTGTACCACTACAGCTAGACTCGGTACAACAGAGGAGAGAGAGAGAGGAAGAAATTTTTTAAAACGTGCCTCCAGCCTCCCTGCCAGGCTGGTTGGAGACCAACCTCATCCAAGGGCTCTTCAGAAAAGAATCCACATCAAGGAGGAGCCGGAGGCTCGATTTAGGCCCTGAGATTCCTGTGGAGGGCGACGTGGAAGTTGGAGGCACAGTCAGGAAGGACTGCCCGGGGGGAGAGCGCAGAGGAGGGGAGGACCCGAGGGACAGGAAAGTGTCTCAGGCAGAGACCAGAGTGTCTAAGTTTCTTGAACTTGGGCTGCACCCTCCCCGAAAAGCTCAGTGCCTCACTAATCACATTCCTCAAATGCTTTCCCCGAAGATCCTAACAACAGGAGAATTGCTGCTTAAGATTTTCAGCTCTGCACACCAGGCCCAGCTGTCAGCCTGCCTCAGGGGCTCCCAGAGACCCTGTCCTCACCCCTTTCCCCACTGTGGACCTGTGCCCATCGGAGACCAGCCCTGCCTGGTTTCAGGAGCCCTGTGTAATTTACTGAAACTTGTCAACACCTGGGGCCAACCCCAATAATCAGAAGCTTGAAGTGGGGCCTGGCATTGCTGCATTTATTGTCCTTGGTTGTTTTTTTTTGTTTTTTTTTTTTTAATATTTTTTAGTTTTATTCAAAGTTACAGAAAAGTTGGAAGAACGATCCAAAGTATGCACACATAATTGTCCACATTTACCAATTATTTCCATTTTGCCTCATTTGGTATATTGTTCTCCTCGCTATAGAGATATTTTTGTGTGCATGTGTATTTCTGAGCCATCTGAAAATAAGTTCGAGATAGGCTGTTCCTGTAGCCCTAAATATTACTCCCTAAGAACAAGAATATCCTTTGCATGGAGCAGTTTTCAAAATTGGTTAGTTGAACACTGATGCAGAACTCATATTTAATCTGGCCGCCAGGTTGGAATTCTAATTGTCCCAAGAGGCATGACGCCTGGTAAGGGCTCCGGGGCCTGTTAGAAGATGCTGGCAGTCAGAACTGGGAAGGCTGGTGGCGGGGGATGCGATCCACCGAGCCCACTCCGTGCTCTGGCCACAACCACACCTAAAACCCCCTTCTCCCTTTCTCAAGTCCTCTCTCCCCAGAGCGGGGACCTACAGCCCTGGCAAAGGTGGCAGGCTGGTGAAAGGCATTATAGGGGGCAGACTCTGGCCTCTGGCTGCCTGGGCAGAAGCTGCCGCCGGCACTGCTATAAATAACCCGGAGGGGGCGGGCCATGGGGCGGTGTCCCTGCGGGGCCGGGAGGCGGGAGACTGTGCCCAGGGCCATACCTAGGCGCTTCGGGGAGGGAGGGGCCCACTCAGCTCTGTCCCGGAGCGGGGAGGGTGGGGAAGGGTGGAGGCGGGACCGCTGCGCTGGGTGGGAGGTGCGCTCAGGTCCACAGCCGCTGAGGGCATGGGGGGTCCCGTGGGGCCCCCACGCCTCTTCCACGTTCCGCACCCCCTCCTCTGCCTGCTCTGCCTCCTCCCGCCGCTGCTCAAAGTAAGTGCCAGGAGTAGCGGGGCGCTGGGGGGAGGGTTGGGGGCGCGGGCGCTGGAGCTCTGTGCGGTCCTGACTGCGAGGGAGCTGGTAGGGGATCTCACCGCTCGGTGACTTGGGTTTGCTTTCGCTCAGCCCTGTTAGATGGATGGAAGAGGTCTTAGGGCTTGATGGAGTTGGATCCCTGCATCCGGTGATGGGATGGAGGTGTCCTGCCTGAATGAAGGGGAGAGTTGAGGGAGATGAAACCTCTCTCACGCCAGTTACGATGGGACTTGGCAGCCCTTGTGGATGAGCAGAGTGTTCAGGAGACGCCCTAGTGTCTAGGACATGCCCTTCCTCAGGTCCAGAAATTCCTGGTCCCTGTCCACTCTGTCCTCTCCTCCATGGATCCTCTCCCTCTCCCCGGCAGGAGCCTCCAGTCCCTTCCTGACCCCATCCCAGTTCTGGCCTTTCCCAGGAAGGGATCTCCAGACAGGCCCCCCAGTCGCCTCTCCTGGGAGCCCTCAGTATCAAGTGCAGGGGAAAGGGGGTACTTCTGGCCCGGGCCCAACCTGTGGGCCCCTGTTAGAAGATGCTGGCAGTCAGAACTGGGAAGGCTGGTGGCGGGGGATGCGATCCACCGCGCCCACTCCGTGCTCTGGCCACAACCACACCTAAAACCCCTTCTCCCTTTCTCAAGTCCTCTCTCCCAGAGCGGGGACCTACAGCCCTGGCAAAGGTGGCAGGCTGGTGAAAGGCATTATAGGGGGCAGACTCTGGCCTCTGGCTGCCTGGGCAGAAGCTGCCGCCGGCACTGCTATAAATAACCCGGAGGGGGCGGGCCATGGGGCGGTGTCCCTGCGGGGCCGGGAGGCGGGAGACTGTGCCCAGGGCCATACCTAGGCGCTTCGGGGAGGGAGGGGCCCACTCAGCTCTGTCCCGGAGCGGGGAGGGTGGGGAAGGGTGGAGGCGGGACCGCTGCGCTGGGTGGGAGGTGCGCTCAGGTCCACAGCCGCTGAGGGCATGGGGGGTCCCGTGGGGCCCCCACGCCTCTTCCACGTTCCGCACCCCCTCCTCTGCCTGCTCTGCCTCCTCCCGCCGCTGCTCAAAGTAAGTGCCAGGAGTAGCGGGGCGCTGGGGGGAGGGTTGGGGGCGCGGGCGCTGGAGCTCTGTGCGGTCCTGACTGCGAGGGAGCTGGTAGGGGATCTCACCGCTCGGTGACTTGGGTTTGCTTTCGCTCAGCCCTGTTAGATGGATGGAAGAGGTCTTAGGGCTTGATGGAGTTGGATCCCTGCATCCGGTGATGGGATGGAGGTGTCCTGCCTGAATGAAGGGGAGAGTTGAGGGAGATGAAACTCTCTCTCACGCCAGTTACGATGGGACTTGGCAGCCCTTGTGGATGAGCAGAGTGTTCAGGGAGACGCCCTAGTGTCTAGGACATGCCCTTCCTCAGGTCCAGAAATTCCTGGTCCCTGTCCACTCTGTCCTCTCCTCCATGGATCCTCTCCCTCTCCCCGGCAGGAGCCTCCAGTCCCTTCCTGACCCCATCCCAGTTCTGGCCTTTCCCAGGAAGGGATCTCCAGACAGCTGTCGCCATCTCCTGCAGCCCAGACCCTACCCTCGTCTCCATGCCTGAAACCAGGCAGCCCTCAGTATCAAGTGAGCATTGGGGCAGAAGGGGGGTATCTAGGGGAACCAACCTTGCCAAGCACTTCTCAAAGCTGTGGGTATCCCCCCACGCCCATGACATTTAAAGGGGTCAAGGCCATGCAGGGCAAGGATCAGAGCCAGGCTGGAGGTCAGGAGGCCTAGACCCATCCCCGTGTGAGCACAGAGGACTCCTCTGGCATCCACTGTCTGTGGAAAAGTGGCTTTGCTCAGATCTGATCACACCCCTGCTGTGCGGCTTAGGTGTGTGACCTTGGACAGGCCACTCGCATTCCCCAGCCTCAGTTTCCTCCTGGGTAAAATGAGGATGATTTTGACGCTTACTGAATAGGGTTGTCATTAGGAATCATTGTGATGATACAGGTGAAGCTCTGAGCACCATGCCTGGCTCAAAGTGAGCACTCCATAAATGCAGCTGGGGTTTTGTACCAGCTACTTGAGAAGAAGACGCCAGGGGCCCCGTCCTCCCAGAGGGTCTGGTCATGTGGAAGAGAGGAGGGGGCACCATCCCGAGGGGTGGTCAGTGCCCCGATGGGCAGTAGACCCTAGACCTGCTAGATCCTCTTAACACCATTGCAATGATGGATGGGGACTGTGGAGTAGACTCACCAGCCCCCCAAAACCCCTGAATCCCCCTCCTGATGTTTTGGGCTCTGTTGCTCCCTCGAACTTGTTCCCAGGATGGGTGCCTTCCGAGAGAGTTGGTGTTAGGGCCAGGTTGCCCCTTGGCCCTGCCCCTCTGGGAGCCATGATGCCAACTGCCCAAGCTGAGAGGGATTCTGGAGGCGACCCTAGCCCCCAGCCCAGGGAGGGTACCCTGGATCCCAGGGATGTCAGGAACGGGAACCTCAGAGGCAAGTGTTTGCCTTCTCCCAAGAGTCTACCCAGGCCCTGCCCCTAGCCCCCTGGATGGTCCAAGACTAGAGACTAGTTACTCACCCAAAGTTACCATTGCATAAGCAGCTAAGGACTGTGGTCTCTCTAGCCCCAAAGTGCAGGCTTTCTTGCTCTGGGTCTTCCTTCATAATGAGCTTTTCTCTGTGTCCTTTTCCAACTATTCTGAGATTTCTGTTGTCTGTGAAAAGAGAGTAAGTGACCTGGAGCAGGTGGTGGGGACGTGAGGGAACCCAGAGGAGCCTGGCCTCCACTCGTCTCATTTATTAAATAATAATTTACGGAGCCAGTATTTAAGGAGGATCATGCATAGTAAAGACATAAGGGTGAACACACCAGCCCTTCCCCTATGGAGTTTATAGCCTAGAGCAGACATAAGCAGGAATAAAATAATGGTGAAGAATTAATTGTGTATTTACTACCTGGGTGTGGGAACTGATGACTCAGCAGGTAAAGAAGCTGCCTGCAGGGCAGGAGACCCAGGCGATGTGGGTTTGTTCCCTGGGTAGGGAAGATCCCTTGGAGGAAGAAAAGGCAACCCGCTTCAGTATGCTTGCCTAGAAAATCTGATAGATGGAGGAGCCTGGAGGGCTACAGTCCACGGAGTCTCAAAGAGTGTGACACGGTAGAGCGACTAAGCACACATATGGGAACTAAGAACAAGAGTGTGCAGGTGTAAGAGCCTCTGCCAGCTTTGGGAGGAGATCTGATGGGAGATGGGCAGGATGGCAGGTGTGGAGATGGGGTGGTCCCGGACGGGGGCTGGGGGAAGGTTCCAGAGTCCCAGCCCTCAGAAGAGATGGTGTGAGGCTCCAGGGGGCATGGTGGGTCCTGGTGGGACCTGCTTTCTTTCCCCAGGGAGCTCAGAGCTGGCTGATCTGGGGACGGGCGTGGTCTGAATTGAAACTGTGAAAGTTCCAGCAGGCGGTTGAGAGGGGAGGACACCCTGGGCCAGTCCCAACGCCAGGAGCCTGGAGGAGCCACGCCTTGACCCTAGTGCTGCCGACTGCCCTCTGAGGACTTTGAGAAGGCACTTTGAAAAGCAGTGCTGAAATCATGTAGCCTTCTAGGGCACCAGGCACCTTGCTAAGCCCTTTACTAAAACACGGGTGGGTGGGGCGGCGGGGGAGGGGTCATGTATTTACAGCCGGAAATCTTGAGTTAGGCTAAGGAATATGGTTGCCAGATTCCAAACCCTTGATGAAAGTCTTGCCTTGCCCTCTGTGGCTCACTGGTAAAGAATCTGCCCGCAAATACAGGAAACACAGGTTCGATCCCTGGGACAGGAAGATCCCCTGAGGAAGGAAATAGCAACCCATTCCAGTATTCCTGCCTGGAAGATCCCAAGGACAGAGGAGCCTGGCAGTCTACAATTCATGCAGTTGCAGAGACTCTGACATGATTTAACAGCTAAACAACAACATTACCCTCTGAAGACCTCCGAAGTCTTCCCTGGGTCCAGATCCTTAGACCTCTAGACAAGATGTTCCCCCAGGAGCTTAGAACAGCGCTTCTATGACCTCTTGCCCCAATATCTTGCTTCTGGTGGGGCTGTCAGTCTCAAGAAGTCTCAGCAAAGAGGGTAGACCCAGAGTCCAGAAGCCTGGACCCTTCCGAACCTACACACCCCTCCCCAAGACCAAGGCCAGGCCCCCTTCCCTGGGGTCTACAAGGTGGGGGCAGGGAGCTCAAGGGCCGTTTATCAGAAGCTAATTTATCTAACAACTCTTCCTCCAAATTCAACTACTCTCTGAGTGTTTTCTAACCTAATCAGCTAATTTAGTTTCTCTGTTTTTGCCATTTTGTTGATGGTTTAGTATGTTTTTAAAGAACCAATTTGTCTGAGGGCACTGCCTACTTAATTTTGTATTCCTGGTAAGTCTCAGATTTGCAGCACTTTGTGAATTACAGGACTATTTTGTATTCTTTTAGCTGTCATTTTCTACTTTATCTAATTTTAAGCATTTTTAGGACTCCTCAGTCAGTTTGTCTGAAGTCATTTTATTCAGAATTCTAATTTTTTAGGATGTCATTTCAAATCTTCCAGAGGGTGTGTTATAAGCTCAGATTGTTTATTCTCTTTAACATCTGCCCAGGGCTTACCACATGCTTGATACTAGTGTAAGCCCAGACATCCATTACCGGTTTTAAGCTTCACATCCACCCTAGGGCATAAGACCATCCTCACTCCCCATTTGACAGATGAGGAAGCTGAGGCAAGTTCACATGCCTAAGGTCAGTCATCTCGGGAGGTAGTTCCCTTTGAGGAAGGAATTTAGCAACCCTATGAAAGTCCTTGCCCTCTGTGGCTCACTGGTAAAGAATCTGCCCGCAAATACAGGAAACACAGGTTCGATCCCTGGGACAGGAAGATCCCCTGAGGAAGGAAATAGCAACCCATTCCAGTATTCCTGCCTGGAAGATCCCAAGGACAGAGGAGCCTGGCAGTCTACAATTCATGCAGTTGCAGAGACTCTGACATGATTTAACAGCTAAACAACAACATTACCCTCTGAAGACCTCCGAAGTCTTCCCTGGGTCCAGATCCTTAGACCTCTAGACAAGATGTTCCCCCAGGAGCTTAGAACAGCGCTTCTATGACCTCTTGCCCCAATATCTTGCTTCTGGTGGGGCTGTCAGTCTCAAGAAGTCTCAGCAAAGAGGGTAGACCCAGAGTCCAGAAGCCTGGACCCTTCCGAACCTACACACCCCTCCCCAAGACCAAGGCCAGGCCCCCTTCCCTGGGGTCTACAAGGTGGGGGCAGGGAGCTCAAGGGCCGTTTATCAGAAGCTAATTTATCTAACAACTCTTCCTCCAAATTCAACTACTCTCTGAGTGTTTTCTAACCTAATCAGCTAATTTAGTTTCTCTGTTTTTGCCATTTTGTTGATGGTTTAGTATGTTTTTAAAGAACCAATTTGTCTGAGGGCACTGCCTACTTAATTTTGTATTCCTGGTAAGTCTCAGATTTGCAGCACTTTGTGAATTACAGGACTATTTTGTATTCTTTTAGCTGTCATTTTCTACTTTATCTAATTTTAAGCATTTTTAGGACTCCTCAGTCAGTTTGTCTGAAGTCATTTTATTCAGAATTCTAATTTTTTAGGATGTCATTTCAAATCTTCCAGAGGGTGTGTTATAAGCTCAGATTGTTTATTCTCTTTAACATCTGCCCAGGGCTTACCACATGCTTGATACTAGTGTAAGCCCAGACATCCATTACCGGTTTTAAGCTTCACATCCACCCTAGGGCATAAGACCATCCTCACTCCCCATTTGACAGATGAGGAAGCTGAGGCAAGTTCACATGCCTAAGGTCAGTCATCTGGTCGTAGTAGGGACAGGATTCAAAGCAGACAACCTGACTGCAGATTCCCTTCCGTTTATGAAAATGTTAGATATTCAGATACGAAAACAATCAGATAAAGGTGATTTTAGACCAACTGAATTTAGATGAGTTGGTCATTTGGAGATGATGTTAGGCCTAGTGACCTGTTTTAAGGCCTCTTACTGCAATTCTTGACTTCCCTTCCTTCACCTTTCCTTCCCTCCCTGCTCGGTCCCTCGGACCTCTGTGTGCAGGACTCAGGGCTGAGCACATATCAGGGGAGGGGTACAGAGGCGAGAGGGTGCCCCGCCTCTCCCTGAGAGATAGGGGAGAATGCCTGGCAAGAAGAGGCTTGCAAGTGCCTTCAGGCAAGTTGGTGGACTAGATGGGAGAGTGGGAAGTCTTGGGCAGCTGGAGCCCTCAGGGAAGGGAGATCCCACTGGGAAGCTGCTGCAGGCTCTTGGAGTTGGCACCAGAGGTCTCACCAGTGGACCTTCTAAACTAGAGCACCTTTCAGGAAGCCTGCCTGGATGCTCCAGAAAACAATCACCTCCTTCTTTTGTCTGACTGCCAGTCCCTTAGCTTCAGGCCGTTCTCCCCTGTGTTGGCTCTGGGGCCAGACTCTGCCTCCTCTCCCCACCGTTCGCCCTCTCCTCTGCGCCTCCATTCCCCCCTGCTCTTCCTCTTCTGCTCTGCGCATTTTCCTCTCCCCTCCCCTTCCTTCCTCCCCTGTCCCCCAGTGCCCTCATCTCCTGATCCTTCCCTGGGATAGGGCCAGAGTTTCTCCTGTCTCTATTCCTAGCTCAGGCTCAATGAAACCAGTGAATGAAAGAAAACACTGGGGAGGAGTCTTCCCCCTCCCAGGGAGTCCTCTCTGACCTTGGGCGGAGAGAGAGGAGGCGGGGGGGGGGGGCTCACCCCATTCCCCTCCAGTTACTGGCAGCCTGGCCGCAGGACCTGTGGTCCCAAATCTCTCGGGCTTAGACCAGGGACTAAATTTAGAGGAAGATTTGTCACCAAGCCAGGAGGGAGCACTAACTAGGCTGGGCCAGACCCCCCGGCTCCAGGGAGGTGGCACCTTTGAAGCCCGCCTGGCCCCTGGAGCACAGGTTCTGCCTGGACAGGGCCCAAGAGTGTAGAAAGAGCAGCTGCCATCTTGGCTCCGACCCTCTGCCTCCTCCCTCTGCCAGGGCCGCTCCCTTGCCCTCTTCTAAGGTGAGGGCTCCCGACTCCAGACACACAGAGGCTGAAACTAGGACTTGGGCTGTCATCAAAGGGAAAATTCAGAAAGAAGGTTACCCGGCAAGCAAGAAAAGCCCAGAACCTGAGCTCCCAGAATTAGGAGTAGGAGTAAGACACTCCCTGGCTGAGGGGCCCATGGTCTCATCCGCAAAGACATTTATGGAGCACCTGTTGTGAGTCAGGCTTTGGGCTGGAAACTGGGACCCAGAAGTGAGTCAGACAGACATAGGCCCTGAGCTCCTGCAGCCCGTGGCCTCATGGGCAGAGCTCAGGTGGAAGGACAGTCAAGAACTGATCAGTACAGAAGCCCGAGGTGTCCTCGCACAAGAGAGCTAACAGGCTCTCTAGGGGGCTCAGAGTCAGGTCCAGAACCCAGACTTCTTGTCTCCCTTGAGCACAGCCCTGCCCGACTGGCTGGTGCTGCCTCCACTCCTCCTTTGACCTAGCACTCTGCCTGTCCACTCCAGTAATGAGAGCAGCTTCTTACTCATCCCATTTGGAGCCAGGGTCCTCTCAGCACCTGAGGGTCACAGGCCTTCCCCTTCTCACCCAGCTCTTCTGTGTGCATCTGGTCTCCTCATAACCTGCTAGACTGTCTGTCCAATCTTGGCTCAGTCTTACCCACTCGCTGTGTGGCCTTGAGAGGCGATGTCATCATGCTGGGCGCATTTGCCTGACCTGTAAAGTGGGATCGTTACAGTGACCTCAGAGGCAAAACTTTGCTTGTTTTGCACATAGGAAATGCCGACTTCACATCAAAGAGTTTTCCATGCTCTCTTTTAAATTTTGGGCAGCGTCACCCCATTCCCCTCCAGTTACTGGCAGCCTGGCCGCAGGACCTGTGGTCCCAAATCTCTCGGGCTTAGACCAGGGACTAAATTTAGAGGAAGATTTGTCACCAAGCCAGGAGGGAGCACTAACTAGGCTGGGCCAGACCCCCCGGCTCCAGGGAGGTGGCACCTTTGAAGCCCGCCTGGCCCCTGGAGCACAGGTTCTGCCTGGACAGGGCCCAAGAGTGTAGAAAGAGCAGCTGCCATCTTGGCTCCGACCCTCTGCCTCCTCCCTCTGCCAGGGCCGCTCCCTTGCCCTCTTCTAAGGTGAGGGCTCCCGACTCCAGACACACAGAGGCTGAAACTAGGACTTGGGCTGTCATCAAAGGGAAAATTCAGAAAGAAGGTTACCCGGCAAGCAAGAAAAGCCCAGAACCTGAGCTCCCAGAATTAGGAGTAGGAGTAAGACACTCCCTGGCTGAGGGGCCCATGGTCTCATCCGCAAAGACATTTATGGAGCACCTGTTGTGAGTCAGGCTTTGGGCTGGAAACTGGGACCCAGAAGTGAGTCAGACAGACATAGGCCCTGAGCTCCTGCAGCCCGTGGCCTCATGGGCAGAGCTCAGGTGGAAGGACAGTCAAGAACTGATCAGTACAGAAGCCCGAGGTGTCCTCGCACAAGAGAGCTAACAGGCTCTCTAGGGGGCTCAGAGTCAGGTCCAGAACCCAGACTTCTTGTCTCCCTTGAGCACAGCCCTGCCCGACTGGCTGGTGCTGCCTCCACTCCTCCTTTGACCTAGCACTCTGCCTGTCCACTCCAGTAATGAGAGCAGCTTCTTACTCATCCCATTTGGAGCCAGGGTCCTCTCAGCACCTGAGGGTCACAGGCCTTCCCCTTCTCACCCAGCTCTTCTGTGTGCATCTGGTCTCCTCATAACCTGCTAGACTGTCTGTCCAATCTTGGCTCAGTCTTACCCACTCGCTGTGTGGCCTTGAGAGGCGATGTCATCATGCTGGGCGTCATTTGCCTGACCTGTAAAGTGGGATCGTTACAGTGACCTCAGAGGCAGTTGTGAGGATGAAATGGGCTGTTCTAAAGCATTTGGATCTTCACCTAGCACATAGGAAATGCCGACTTCACATCAAAGTAGCCTCTTTCCCACCCTCTGCTCTCTTTTTAAATTTTTATTTATTTTTGGCTGCGTTGGGTCTTCCTTGCCGGGATGGGTTTTCTCCAGTTGCAGTGAGCAGCGGCTACTCTCTAGTTGTGGTGTGCGGGCTTCTCATTGCGGTGGCTTCTCTTGTTGCAGAGTTAGGGTTCTATGGCATGCAGGCTTTAGTAGTTGTAGCTTGCAGGCTTAAATGCCCTGCAGCATGTGGAATCTTCCCAGTCCAGGGATCGAACCCAGGTCCCCCACACTGTCAGGAAGATTCTCAACCACTGGACCACCAGGAAGCTCCTGTCCTCCTAATAGCATCCTTAGACCGGAGGCTCCTGCTTCCTGAGGAGGCCCTGTGCTTCCCTGCCTCTGAGCCTCGGCTTGCCCAACTCCTGCCCTTGGAATTTCTTTCTGCTTCTCTTGTGCTTCCTCCTCCTTTGGACAAAGGGCCTGCCTCCTCTTGGACTTGGCTCCCATGCCTGGGTTCCTCACCCAGCATCCAGTGAGCACTGCTGAGTGGTGAGCTGGGTGAGGGAGGTGCAGGTACGTCTTCGGGGGCCACTGTCCATGGAGGGTGCCGCTGAGAGCTGAGGGAGAGCTGTGGTGGCTGGAGAGTTTGGAAGGGGGAACACAGAGGTTTCCAGGAGGCTTTTGTAGAGGAGAAGGACACACTCTGGGCTGTGGGACTCCTCCTGATGGCGTTTGAACCCTCCATTGCTGTGCTCCCTAACTGGACCCTTCCTAAAGTCCATGACAAGGGCCACCATGGCGCACAGGCTTTCTCTGTGCCAGCTCTTTGTTCAATGCTCGCTAAACCCCCATGGGATTTGTACTATCCTCGTTTTAAAGGAGGAGGCCACGACTCAAGGAAGTTAAGTAACTTGGCAAAGGACACTGATGACGAGCAGCAGCCCCAGAGCCCTGAACATGGGCATCTTCGCAGTCTGCAGCCTCTGAGAGCTCATCACCCTGGCCTTGGGGAATTATTTGTGCCTGTGTCTCGGCTCTCCTGAGCCCACCGTGCACTTTCTGAGGGCACCCATCTCTTCTTCCTCCTGCCTGCCCACCCACCCCTCACCACGACGCGTAGCAGCAGCTCTGTCCAAAATAGGCATCTCCAGGGTATGTTGCCATTTGAGCGGCATCAAATCCACCCTACCAGCCCCTTAAAGAGAGGGAACATCTTTGACTTTGCCAACTTATTGGGCCAGCAGAGAAGGAGATGAAGCCCAGATCTGGTACTTATTCCAGAGCCACTTTTGATCTGCTTGCTGTTCTGCCCAGGCTTGAACAGCACACATCCATACTGAGCACGGAGGCCTCTGTCCCATGCTTTGCTCAGCAAGATGGCATCAGACCACAGTAACTGATACAGGGTCAGCCCCACAATGCCTGGGACCTGGCAGAGGATGCCCTAAGCCTCTGGAGCTCACCACCAGGTGTTCAGATCCGCCCCTCTGTCCCCACAAAGCTGAGCAGGAGATGCCTGAGTGGCAGGGCCGTAATGTAGCCTCTGGGGGGTTTGAGCAAAGGAACTTGCTTCTAAGATGCAAAATGTGGTCAATCTGAGGCCCTGAGCATTGTTTCTCCAGTGCCCTCCAGAGGCTGGTGGCTTCCTAGGAATTTGCTTTCATCCGCCAGAGAAACTGTTACTAGGTGCTTCTCAAACAGAGAAGAGGGTTGAGAAGGGGTAATGGGTCAGGCCACGGCCCCACACTTTCCCCAGACCAGCTGAGGGTGGGGCACCAAAATTCTTCTAGGAAGACCTCAGGACCCAGAGTGTCCTCTTCACAGTCCACCTCACCCTTGGCAGGTGACTCTCGGCAGCCAGGCTTTCCTGATGCCCAAGAAGTTGATGCTGCATAGCTCCTAGCAGCCGGAGAACAGCAAATCGAGGGCCCCCAGTTTTCCCTTCTGCAAGCCAAGCAGCCGGAGCTCCTGGCTGATGACTCAGGAAGCCCCTTATAGCACGCACACACTAAACACATGCTACTCACATAACAACCACACAGTCTGTGCAGTTATATACCCCCCACACACATGCCCTTTACACACACGCTAGCCTCAAACACAGCACTTCCGCTCTCCAGCAATTCCTCTTGCCTTTAGCCCATGGAGATAGCTGGCGGAGCCCAGGAGCAGCGAGTGCCTGTCGGTGGTGGCCGCGCCGCCCTCGCTCTCCCATCTGACCAAGCAGGGTCATTAATCAGGAGCTCCGAGCCGGCGCGGTGAGGGTGAGCGTGCATTCTCCAGCCCCGGCACAGGAAATGGACTGAGCCTGATGTGGGGAACGTGATGTGGGAGGGCTGTCGGGCTCTGGCCCTGGGAACATCCTGGGGCAAACATTGACCCAGCTGCCAAGGAGGGCGTGTCGGACAAGCAGAAGAAAGAGGAGGAGCTGCCCACTAGGGGGGCAGTGCCTTGCAGACCCGGGAATATCAGTGTGGGGTGAGGCAAGTCACCTCATGTCCACATGCAAGTGCACACACTCACACATACTGGTCATAGGGTAAGAGCAGTGGTGGTCTTAGGAAGAATGGGACACAATGCTTAGAACTGTGGAGGGCCCTGCTTTTGTTTAGTATCACACCATGCATTTCCCAGACTCTCTGTTTTGGCACATGCATTGTTCTCTGTCTAGGATGTCCTCCCAGCACCACCCCTATCACACGGGCAAACTCCTATTCAGCCGTCAAAGTCCACATCAGCATGACTTCCTCTGGAATGCTAACCCATTCCTTCTCAGCAAAACTGTAGACCCTGTAACAAGTTGGTTATGGATCCATCTTTCCCACTGGACGACCATCCCCTCGAGGGCAGAGATAACCACACCTACGTTCTCCCTCCACATCTAGCACTCCCTCATGAGCTTTTCAGAAAAGGTGATCCTGGGTAATTTCTGTCTTTTGGCTGGGATTGCCATTGTTTCAACAGCCATATTTGTTCCCTGGCAAGTGTCCGCATTGGCACACTGGTCCTTTCCCTTTCCCCTACTCATCCTTCTGGTTGCTCCCCAAAGTACCGCCTCTTCCAGGAAGTTAGGAGTCTCTTCCTCATATTAACCTTTGTAATTGCCTGTTTATCTGTGTGACAGGCAAACGAAGTCGAACCACCATCTACTCTTCTCCCCTGCCTTTTGAGCCTCCACGTCTATGGGGTCTCTACCTGCCCTGGGGCTACCATGGGGACTCCCATTGTGTCCCCCACCCAGGGCCTGACCCACAGCCGGGGCTATATAAATGTTTGCTGGGGGAATGAAGGACTGTCAGACACTCCTTCTCCAGCTTTGCTGGTCAAAGGACGCAAGGCAATCCCATCCTGACGAGGAAATCTTTGGGGGCCAAGGGATAGATGGAGCATATTCTCCCTCGAGGCGCCAAGCCTCGGGGATCCCTTCTAAGGCCTGTACAGGGATCCTGGCCTGGCCAGGCTGCTGTTCCGCTGGGTAGCCTGGCTTTTCCTTCCTCTGTTTTTTCTTTTTTTCCCTATATATAAGAGAGGAACAAGGGATGAGTGGGAGGACGGGGTGCTGGGGTCGGGGAGCAGGGAGGGGCAGACATGTGCTCTCACTGCCTGGCCAGGCCTGACTTTCATCCTTCCTGCCCTCTAGGCGGGGTCCAGCCAGGCACCCAGAGACCAGCCCGAGTGGACGCTGCTGAAGCAGTACTGCCACGCGGTCAAGACCCCCGCCAACCTCTCAGGTATGCCAGCCCCCACCCCCGCCACCACCTTAGGCAGATGCTGGAAGATGAGGGTGGGCCCTGGGCCTGGGGGAGAAGTGGGCCACGCCAGGCTCAGCAGGTGGTGGAGGGTGACAGGCTTCCAGGCCTGGGTCTTGGCTCTGTCTTTGGGCAGCTCCCTTGCCCACTGGGGGCTCAGGTCACGAATGAGAAGCGCCTGGCTGGGAGTCCTCCACCTCCCGGCTCCCTATATCTGCACCCAAGGAAGTGGCCAGGCTGGCATTATGGCGCCCAAGGAGGGGGCACCTCTCTGCTTTCAAACTCCGACAGGACGGTAGAAGGTGTTAAATACATTCTCCCGTTGCCGTGGCTACAGGTGTCACCTCCCGATAAAAACCTGTGAAGTAGCAGCTGGGCCCTGGAGTTCTGACCCCTTGGAGTTTCCTGGCTGCTGATTCAGAGCCAGGGGCAGCCACTGCAGAGCTCAGAAGAGCCCTCAGTCTTCACGGGCTCTGGAAAGATGTCCCCAGTCTCCGCTCAATGTCCTGGCCTTCTCAGGGCTGCATCCACAGACACAGCAAGAAAGGATGAGGGCGGCAGGTGCCCCTGTGGTCTGGCGCTACTGCTGGGGCTCAAGCAGACAGGGCTGCTGGTCAGAACTGGGACCCAGGACCAAACGCATCCAGAGTCACACATCAAAGAGGAAAACCCTGCTGTCTGCCCTCCTTACGACGGGTGGTAAAGAGCTCAGGTGTCAGGGTCAGACAGACCCAAGTCTGGATCCCCACTCCTCCACCTCGCAGCTCTGTGACCCTGAACGAGTCGCCCGACCCATCTGTATTAATTTCCTTGTTAATCACTCAGTGGTGTCCGACTCTTTTCGACCCTATGGAGGATAGCCAGCAGGCTCCTCTGTCCATGGAATTCTCCAGGCAAGAATACTGCAGTGAGTTACTGTTCCTTTCTCCAGGGTATCTTCCCCACCCAGGGATCGAACCCAGGTCTCCTGCACTGCAAGCAGATTCTTTAGCATCTGAGCCACCAGGGAAGCCCGTTAATTCGCCTGGGCTGCTGTCAAATACCACAGGCTGATTAGCTTAAACAACATACTCACAATGCCTCCCCTGCTTGACTTGTGATATCATTTATCCAATTTATAAATGGAATATGTAATATATATACATATATTCAATTTGGAAAAAAAATTAAAAATCAAAGAAGACAAATAATGCTCATTATCTCACAGCCGGGATTTTTTTTTTATAATACACATTTTATCTTCTTAAATTTTTTTGGCTTCTTTTTTTTACTGGTTTTCCATTCATTAGTTTTTTAAAATTATTTAATTGTATTTTTAAAAATTTTTTTCAGAGTTTTGTTGATCACAGACTTAAATCTGACAGAAGTTTATCATACCATAGAGCCTCGCATTTTTTCTTTTTCCACAAAACTAGGGTGATCCTGTGTGTATAGTTTCGTAAGCTGCTTGTTTTTCTTGTAACTCCAAGTGAATGTTTCCCTGTGCCATTAGATATTCGTCCACCATGTTGCTGATGGTGCTGCATAGCAGCCACTGTGGGTGCATATCATCCTTGATTAACCATGTAACCAGGCCCCTGCAGTGGATGGTGCCGGCTATTAGGACACCCTTGGACTTCAGAAGTAGTTTCTCAGGTCCCTGCATCATACGACAAGGAAGATGAGGCGGCAGGTGCCCCTGTGGTCTGGCGCTACTGCTGGGGCTCAAGCAGACAGGGCTGCTGGTCAGAACTGGGACCCAGGACCAAACGCATCCAGAGTCACACATCAAAGAGGAAAACCCTGCTGTCTGCCCTCCTTACGACGGGTGGTAAAGAGCTCAGGTGTCAGGGTCAGACAGACCCAAGTCTGGATCCCCATCCTCCACCTCGCAGCTCTGTGACCCTGAACGAGTCGCCCGACCCATCTGTATTAATTTCCTTGTTAATCACTCAGTGGTGTCCGACTCTTTTCGACCCTATGGAGGATAGCCAGCAGGCTCCTCTGTCCATGGAATTCTCCAGGCAAGAATACTGCAGTGAGTTACTGTTCCTTTCTCCAGGGTATCTTCCCCACCCAGGGATCGAACCCAGGTCTCCTGCACTGCAAGCAGATTCTTTAGCATCTGAGCCACCAGGAAGCCCGTTAATTCGCCTGGGCTGCTGTCAAATACCACAGGCTGATTAGCTTAAACAACATACTCACAATGCCTCCCCTGCTTGACTTGTGATATCATTTATCCAATTTATAAATGGAATATGTAATATATATACATATATTCAATTTGGAAAAAAAATTAAAAATCAAAGAAGACAAATAATGCTCATTATCTCACAGCCGGGATTTTTTTTTTATAATACACATTTTATCTTCTTAAATTTTTTTGGCTTCTTTTTACTGGTTTTCCATTCATTAGTTTTTTAAAATTATTTAATTGTATTTTTAAAAATTTTTTTCAGAGTTTTGTTGATCACAGACTTAAATCTGACAGAAGTTTATCATACCATAGAGCCTCGCATTTTTTCTTTTTCCACAAAACTAGGGTGATCCTGTGTGTATAGTTTCGTAAGCTGCTTGTTTTTCTTGTAACTCCAAGTGAATGTTTCCCTGTGCCATTAGATATTCGTCCACCATGTTGCTGATGGTGCTGCATAGCAGCCACTGTGGGTGCATATCATCCTTGATTAACCATGTAACCAGGCCCCTGCAGTGGATGGTGCCGGCTATTAGGACACCCTTGGACTTCAGAAGTAGTTTCTCAGGTCCCTGCATCATAGCTGTCTCCTTTAGGTGTCCACTGATTGAGACAGTGCTTATTGACTAACATAAAGCTCAGAAACAAGGAAAACCAAACAAACGATTGTTTAGCCGTACACACATGTGGTAAAACCAAAAACACTAAGAGCAAAGGAATGATAAATACAACATTCAAAAAATATATGGACACATTTGTAAGTGATTGGTAATGATCTAGTTTTGGACTAGGTAATAGATCATTATATGTGCTACGACATACACACTTCCATAAAAGAAAAGGTTCAAATAAAATAAATGTGGGCCATGTGTCGGCTAATGATGACAAAGGGTCATGAATCAAAGACCATGATCAATTAACTTGCATGCCCCTGAGGTCCAAATAAAGAAAAAACACATATAATCACAAGAGACGTCAGGCAGGCTCTAAATGGATTATTTCCGTTTTATTCATCACAGAAGAATCTAATAGAGCATATACTGTAAGTTATAAGGCATATTATTTTTTCAGGCCACAGGCAATGTAAGGGCCCAAATAGAATCAAAGATCCCTTGAAATAGCTCCCTAATCCAATACACACACACACACACGGACTGGTCAAATGGGAAGAGATCCTTGGTCCAGGAGACAGGGTTGCTGCCAAGGCATCTGGTCTTCTAGAGGTGACTCTCTGGGCACAAGCCTGAAGCATTCTGATGGATGCTGGGGGCTGTCTAGTGACCAGGACCAGTACTGACCTCCAGAGTAGAAAAAACAGTAGCCTTGACGTGACATAGGCTAGTCCCAGCAGACAGAGGCATGGAGAAGGGCCGCCCATCCCAGGTAAGACAGAGGAAGTGCGGGCTGAGCGGAACTTTAGAAGGGCCTTGGGAGCCGGCTGGGCTCATTCAAGCTGAGCAGTGAGAGCATTCCCGACAGGGGATCAGCCCATGGGAAGGCAGGGGTAGAGAATATGCCACGGGAATGGCGGGTTGTGCCAAAGGCTGTCTCAGGTTGAGCAGGAGGGAGAGGATGGGAAAGGGGCAATCATGAAGAACGCTGTTGGCAGTGCTAGAGAGCTGGGCTCTGTCCCAAGGGCCATGGAGGGCTGTCCTTGTGAGAAGCAGTCACATGATCTTCAAAAAATCACTTCCTCTTCCCAGTGGAGGAGACAGGGAGCCCCATCCTCCATGTGGAGACGAGGATGGCCTGGGAAGCGGTGGAGGGAAAATCACTTTAAAAAAAAAAGCAAAGGAATGATAAATACAACATTCAAAAAATATATGGACACATTTGTAAGTGATTGGTAATGATCTAGTTTTGGACTAGGTAATAGATCATTATATGTGCTACGACATACACACTTCCATAAAAGAAAAGGTTCAAATAAAATAAATGTGGGCCATGTGTCGGCTAATGATGACAAAGGGTCATGAATCAAAGACCATGATCAATTAACTTGCATGCCCCTGAGGTCCAAATAAAGAAAAAACACATATAATCACAAGAGACGTCAGGCAGGCTCTAAATGGATTATTTCCGTTTTATTCATCACAGAAGAATCTAATAGAGCATATACTGTAAGTTATAAGGCATATTATTTTTTCAGGCCACAGGCAATGTAAGGGCCCAAATAGAATCAAAGATCCCTTGAAATAGCTCCCTAATCCAATACACACACACACACACGGACTGGTCAAATGGGAAGAGATCCTTGGTCCAGGAGACAGGGTTGCTGCCAAGGCATCTGGTCTTCTAGAGGTGACTCTCTGGGCACAAGCCTGAAGCATTCTGATGGATGCTGGGGGCTGTCTAGTGACCAGGACCAGTACTGACCTCCAGAGTAGAAAAAACAGTAGCCTTGACGTGACATAGGCTAGTCCCAGCAGACAGAGGCATGGAGAAGGGCCGCCCATCCCAGGTAAGACAGAGGAAGTGCGGGCTGAGCGGAACTTTAGAAGGGCCTTGGGAGCCGGCTGGGCTCATTCAAGCTGAGCAGTGAGAGCATTCCCGACAGGGGATCAGCCCATGGGAAGGCAGGGGTAGAGAATATGCCACGGGAATGGCGGGTTGTGCCAAAGGCTGTCTCAGGTTGAGCAGGAGGGAGAGGATGGGAAAGGGGCAATCATGAAGAACGCTGTTGGCAGTGCTAGAGAGCTGGGCTCTGTCCCAAGGGCCATGGAGGGCTGTCCTTGTGAGAAGCAGTCACATGATCTTCAAAAAATCACTTCCTCTTCCCAGTGGAGGAGACAGGGAGCCCCATCCTCCATGTGGAGACGAGGATGGCCTGGGAAGCGGTGGAGGGGAAAATCCTTCTCCTCTGGGCCTTCCTTTGGCTCTCTGCAAATGGGAGTGTGCGGCTGGACGGTTGCCAGGGGCCCTTCCTGTCCACAGCCTGGTCCCATCTCCTCCGTGCCCAGGTGGAGTGGGGTAGGATGGGGACGGAGTGTCTGGCTTGGCCTGGGGCACTGTCCCGAGTGCCACAGGGCAAGAGTGAGGAGCCATCTGGCTTCTCCCAAGCCTGCCACATCCTCAGCAGCCCCATTGTAACTGCAGTGAACCCCACTGCCTGTCCCATACTCTTCAGCCTGTCTGAGCCCAGCCCCTTGGACATGCAAAGACAGCCTGTCCCCTTGAATTCTGTTTCCCGGCTGATACTTGATGGGTGGTAGGGTGAGAGAATGCGTGTGTGCTCTGCAGACGTGTGACTGTGTGAGAAGCCGAGTGGGTTTCATTGTGCTCTGCACGCCTGTCTGGTGCTCAGCTGGACCCTGGAGCCCCGGGCCTGCCACGGCAGCTGCCATCAGAGGTGGCCCAGAGTGGCCTGCCCCACCCACCCTATGCTGCCCGGGACACACAGGTGTCCTCCCCAGCACCTATCACACTTCCCTGGACTGATTGGCAACCTGTCCCACCAGCCTAGGGGCACACAGACTGTCCCAAAGACCTCTGCCCCCGTGCCTGGCCTGGCAGCGCCCCTCTGTGCCAGGAGCCTCCCACCGTTGCTTCCTCGGCTAGCCAAAAGACCCAGACTTTATTTAATTGCAGTTGGAGTTCATCTAAGTGAGAAAAGTTTTCACTCTTTACAACGTCTTCCTCATTTACTTATAAAATCAATTTGTTCCAAAGCCAGTCCTTTTTCCGTTTTCCTGTCTGTCACGTCTAGAATCACAGACAATCGTGCCTATGATACTAAGCCCCACAGTGAAATGGCACTGCACGCTTAGAGCCCAGGGGACCTTGGGTCTGTGACCCAATGCTCAGGTCCTGACTGTCCCGTCAAGATGCAGGATGGCCTTTAGCTCGGCCCCTGAAATGGTCACTTCCCAGAGCAATCTTTATCTCCTGTGCTCTCCAGTTAAAAGCAGTCCAGGTTGCCTGGGCCAGCCTCCCATCCTGTATATGAGATGTTAAGCCCTTGGCCTCTGGTTCCTGGGCACTCACCGCCCCCTGAGACAGCGGCTTGTCCTGGGTGGTGGCTCTGGTGATGAACCGGTGAATTACTTAGCTTGATCTCTCCTTTCCTTCTACGCTGGGATCAGGGTGTGGAGAGCCCTCCTTTGTGCATGAATGAGGCGATTTCCCAGTCAAGAACGGGGTTGATCCTGCCAGCCACACTCTAGCCTGTGGGGGACCCTGAGCAGCAGGGCTCGGCTGGGACCCGAGTTTCAGCCTGGCACTGGTGACAGGACTCTGCCTAGGGATGGGGTTGGGACCCAACTGATCCTCGCCTGCTTCTGGCACTGGTTATAAAGGACCTCTGCAGCTGCCCAGAGCTGAGCCAAGGGCTCTGTCCATTCAAGAGGCAGAGGAGAGACCTGGCTGGCTGGTGTGCACCTCATACCTGCCAATCAGCTGGCGCTGAGAGATTCCTGTGCTCAGCTCGGTGCTCTCTGGCTCTGCCTGGACAGTGACAGTGGCATTCATATGGAGGCTGGTGAGACCAGAGCCCACAAACGCAGCCCGGTCCCCTCTCCCCTCTCCCGCTCAGGGACTACTGCTGGCCCAGGGTGCTCTCGGCCTTCTCTCAGCTTTGCTCCTTGCAGAGGATGGCCAAAAGCGACAGGAGTAGCTCCCCTGGGGCTTCCAGCCCAGCTGGGACTGGGCTCACCTGCCCTCTGAAGATAGAAGTGCACACACACACACACACACACACATTCACACACATGTACCTCTTCCTCAGCCCTTCCATCTGGTAACTCAGAATCAGCGTCTCAGGGGTGGCAGGGGCCTCTGAGAACCTTTCACTGATAGAGAAACTGCCCAGAAAGAGAGGGTAGGCACTGGGGTGACGTGCAGGGAGGGACGGAAGCAGGCCAGAATCCAGCCAGAGTTGGGGTGAACTGCATCCAGGCCCTGTCTCCTGAGCCCAGATCTCTCCCCGCATCCACTCAACAGGCTTCAGCAGTGCACCAGCCCTCGCACTCAGAATGGAGCGCAGGGAGTCCTGAGGGGCCTGGGCAAATTCCAAATAAAGGGTTTCAGCTCCTCCACAGTTGCTATGGGGCATACACACACATGCACAAACGCACACTTCCCAAGCCTGGAGGAAGAGAGGTTCTCACTTTTCCCTTTATTCCCTCTGAGACAGCGGCTTGTCCTGGGTGGTGGCTCTGGTGATGAACCGTGAATTACTTAGCTTGATCTCTCCTTTCCTTCTACGCTGGGATCAGGGTGTGAGAGCCCTCCTTTGTGCATGAATGAGGCGATTTCCCAGTCAAGAACGGGTTGATCCTGCCAGCCACACTCTAGCCTGTGGGGGACCCTGAGCAGCAGGGCTCGGCTGGGACCCGAGTTTCAGCCTGGCACTGGTGACAGGACTCTGCCTAGGGATGGGGTTGGGACCCAACTGATCCTCGCCTGCTTCTGGCACTGGTTATAAAGGACCTCTGCAGCTGCCCAGAGCTGAGCCAAGGGCTCTGTCCATTCAAGAGGCAGAGGAGAGACCTGGCTGGCTGGTGTGCACCTCATACCTGCCAATCAGCTGGCGCTGAGAGATTCCTGTGCTCAGCTCGGTGCTCTCTGGCTCTGCCTGGACAGTGACAGTGGCATTCATATGGAGGCTGGTGAGACCAGAGCCCACAAACGCAGCCCGGTCCCCTCTCCCCTCTCCCGCTCAGGGACTACTGCTGGCCCAGGGTGCTCTCGGCCTTCTCTCAGCTTTGCTCCTTGCAGAGGATGGCCAAAAGCGACAGGAGTAGCTCCCCTGGGGCTTCCAGCCCAGCTGGGACTGGGCTCACCTGCCCTCTGAAGATAGAAGTGCACACACACACACACACACACACATTCACACACATGTACCTCTTCCTCAGCCCTTCCATCTGGTAACTCAGAATCAGCGTCTCAGGGGTGGCAGGGGCCTCTGAGAACCTTTCACTGATAGAGAAACTGCCCAGAAAGAGAGGGTAGGCACTGGGGTGACGTGCAGGGAGGGACGGAAGCAGGCCAGAATCCAGCCAGAGTTGGGGTGAACTGCATCCAGGCCCTGTCTCCTGAGCCCAGATCTCTCCCCGCATCCACTCAACAGGCTTCAGCAGTGCACCAGCCCTCGCACTCAGAATGGAGCGCAGGGAGTCCTGAGGGGCCTGGGCAAATTCCAAATAAAGGGTTTCAGCTCCTCCACAGTTGCTATGGGGCATACACACACATGCACAAACGCACACTTCCCAAGCCTGGAGGAAGAGAGGTTCTCACTTTTCCCTTTATTCCCTCTGAACCCAGGGCAGTACGACCCCGATGTTTGAGGTGCTCCAGATAATTTCAGTCAGTTTCTCCCCTGGACTTCCTCATCTTAGTGAATGGCAACAGCAGCCTTACCCCCAGTCTCTCAAAAGTGACAGACCAGGCATTATCCCTGCCTGCTGGCTCCTGTTGGAAGCCACCCACCCAATTCTCTCTCCAGTCGCTCTTCACCAGGGCTGGTTCTCCCCGAAATCCCTCTCCACCCCGGTTTCCAGGGGTTGGTACATATCAACACCCATTTGGGCCTATTGATCTTGCTAGACTTCCATGGTCCCCCTGATTCCCTCTAGTTCACTTCTTTCCCAGAGGCTACCGGGGTTTTCTAGAGTGCAGATATGCACGTGGGCTCTCCACTCCTTCTGTCGTCCCCTCCAGTCGTCCTCTCCAGTGTCCTTGCTCAGGGAGAAGAAACTCAATCCGCGAACCACCCAGTTGCAGCTCCTTGGGCAGGTTTGCTTTGCTGCTCCCTGCAACCCCCGGGAATCAACCCGCGGACTGGTCATTCGGCCACCCAAGACCCATAACTGTCCATTCCTGCCTCCCTCCTCCGGATCAGGCACGGGCCTGAAAAGGCGGACTCTGGGCGGACTGGTGGGCAGGGGGCGGGAGTCTGGGCGCTGGAGAAGGGAGCTGCCCGGCACCGCCCCCTGGTGCAGCCATTGGCCGCGACCGAGCGTGTGGAGCCGCTGCTCGCAGCGCGGTGCGCTCTGCAGCTCCTCTCCGCTAAGGTCCCGACTTGGCAGCTCCGGAAGATCGAGCGCAGCGCCTGAGGCTGTTGACAGGTCGGGGCAGGGCGAGCAGCCAGGCCCTGTCTCCTGAGCCCAGATCTCTCCGCATCCACTCAACAGGCTTCAGCAGTGCACCAGCCCTCGCACTCAGAATGGAGCGCAGGGAGTCCTGAGGGGCCTGGGCAAATTCCAAATAAAGGGTTTCAGCTCCTCCACAGTTGCTATGGGGCATACACACACATGCACAAACGCACACTTCCCAAGCCTGGAGGAAGAGAGGTTCTCACTTTTCCCTTTATTCCCTCTGAACCCAGGGCAGTACGACCCCGATGTTTGAGGTGCTCCAGATAATTTCAGTCAGTTTCTCCCCTGGACTTCCTCATCTTAGTGAATGGCAACAGCAGCCTTACCCCAGTCTCTCAAAAGTGACAGACCAGGCATTATCCCTGCCTGCTGGCTCCTGTTGGAAGCCACCCACCCAATTCTCTCTCCAGTCGCTCTTCACCAGGGCTGGTTCTCCCCGAAATCCCTCTCCACCCCGGTTTCCAGGGGTTGGTACATATCAACACCCATTTGGGCCTATTGATCTTGCTAGACTTCCATGGTCCCCCTGATTCCCTCTAGTTCACTTCTTTCCCAGAGGCTACCGGGGTTTTCTAGAGTGCAGATATGCACGTGGGCTCTCCACTCCTTCTGTCGTCCCCTCCAGTCGTCCTCTCCAGTGTCCTTGCTCAGGGAGAAGAAACTCAATCCGCGAACCACCCAGTTGCAGCTCCTTGGGCAGGTTTGCTTTGCTGCTCCCTGCAACCCCCGGGAATCAACCCGCGGACTGGTCATTCGGCCACCCAAGACCCATAACTGTCCATTCCTGCCTCCCTCCTCCGGATCAGGCACGGGCCTGAAAAGGCGGACTCTGGGCGGACTGGTGGGCAGGGGGCGGGAGTCTGGGCGCTGGAGAAGGGAGCTGCCCGGCACCGCCCCCTGGTGCAGCCATTGGCCGCGACCGAGCGTGTGGAGCCGCTGCTCGCAGCGCGGTGCGCTCTGCAGCTCCTCTCCGCTAAGGTCCCGACTTGGCAGCTCCGGAAGATCGAGCGCAGCGCCTGGAGGCTGTTGACAGGTCGGGGCAGGGCGAGCGGAGCCAGGACCCGGCGCTCTTTCGGTCGCTCACTCTCAAAGCCAGCCACTGGCCGCCACGCTGGGCGCGCAGTCACACTCTCTCTCGGCGCGCGGCTCCGGGGCACGATGGACGCGGCACTGCTCCACAGCTTGCTGGAGGCCAACTGCAGCCTGGAGCTGGCCGAAGAGCTGCTCTTGGACGGCTGGGGGCCGCCCCTGGACCCCGAGGGTAGGCAGGAGGCCAGCGGACGGGGGCGGCACGGGCTCCTTGCCTGGTGCGCTGGGTGCACCCAGAGGCCCGCGCTCCGAGCGCCTCGCGCCCTGCGTCCTGCGGCGCCCGGCGGCCCCAGCAGCCCCTCTGAACCCCGCTCCGCTCTCTCCTGTCGCCAGGTCCCTACTCCTACTGCAACACGACCTTGGACCAGATCGGGACGTGCTGGCCCCGGAGCGTGGCCGGAGCCCTGGTGGAGAGGCCGTGCCCGGAGTACTTCAACGGCGTCAAGTACAACACGACCCGTGAGTGTTCCCGGGACCCTCCTCCGCGGTCTCAGCGCCAGGCTCCCAGGAGGGCGGTATAGCGGGTAGAGAGGGCTCCGAACCCAGCGTCGAAGACTGGAGGGCCAAGGTGCCGTCATAGCGCCGGCGTTTAAAGACCTGATCCTGGAGGTTCTCCCCCTGGCCCTACCTCACCGTAGCTTCAGACCTCTGTACGGCAGTGATTTGCCCACGATTCCTGTGCTCGATGCGCTGAGAACCCAGAAACGGGAGAAGGAAGTCCTTGCTTTTGAGGACGAACGTCTTTTCCACGTTGTTTACTCTGGGTGCCTGAAGTTTCTCCGTTAGGGCTTCTCTTTCTTTGCCCAATTTCCCAGGTCCCCAGAGCGGTGGGGAGGGGTGGGCGCCTAGGCTGTGTTCCCAACCCCCGGGGTGAGTGCGGGTGGTCAGACTCCACTGTGGGAGCCCGGCAGAGCAGAAGGCAGGAAAGATAGGGTGAGGCTTGTGCTGGGTGCAGCCGGCCCGACCGAGCGTGTGGAGCCGCTGCTGCAGCGCGGTGCGCTCTGCAGCTCCTCCGCTAAGGTCCCGACTTGGCAGCTCCGGAAGATCGAGCGCAGCGCCTGGAGGCTGTTGACAGGTCGGGGCAGGGCGAGCGGAGCCAGGACCCGGCGCTCTTTCGGTCGCTCACTCTCAAAGCCAGCCACTGGCCGCCACGCTGGGCGCGCAGTCACACTCTCTCTCGGCGCGCGGCTCCGGGGCACGATGGACGCGGCACTGCTCCACAGCTTGCTGGAGGCCAACTGCAGCCTGGAGCTGGCCGAAGAGCTGCTCTTGGACGGCTGGGGGCCGCCCCTGGACCCCGAGGGTAGGCAGGAGGCCAGCGGACGGGGGCGGCACGGGCTCCTTGCCTGGTGCGCTGGGTGCACCCAGAGGCCCGCGCTCCGAGCGCCTCGCGCCCTGCGTCCTGCGGCGCCCGGCGGCCCCAGCAGCCCCTCTGAACCCCGCTCCGCTCTCTCCTGTCGCCAGGTCCCTACTCCTACTGCAACACGACCTTGGACCAGATCGGGACGTGCTGGCCCCGGAGCGTGGCCGGAGCCCTGGTGGAGAGGCCGTGCCCGGAGTACTTCAACGGCGTCAAGTACAACACGACCCGTGAGTGTTCCCGGGACCCTCCTCCGCGGTCTCAGCGCCAGGCTCCCAGGAGGGCGGTATAGCGGGTAGAGAGGGCTCCGAACCCAGCGTCGAAGACTGGAGGGCCAAGGTGCCGTCATAGCGCCGGCGTTTAAAGACCTGATCCTGGAGGTTCTCCCCCTGGCCCTACCTCACCGTAGCTTCAGACCTCTGTACGGCAGTGATTTGCCCACGATTCCTGTGCTCGATGCGCTGAGAACCCAGAAACGGGAGAAGGAAGTCCTTGCTTTTGAGGACGAACGTCTTTTCCACGTTGTTTACTCTGGGTGCCTGAAGTTTCTCCGTTAGGGCTTCTCTTTCTTTGCCCAATTTCCGCCCCCAGGTCCCCAGAGCGGTGGGGAGGGGTGGGGCGCCTAGGCTGTGTTCCCAACCCCCGGGGTGAGTGCGGGTGGTCAGACTCCACTGTGGGAGCCCGGCAGAGCAGAAGGCAGGAAAGATAGGGTGAGGCTTGTGCTGGGTGTGGGCAGGCAAAGAAGAGCTGTTCCTGGACCAGAGTGTGGGATGTAGCTTCTTTCCTACCTGGATGTCCCCACACTGGCTCTCTGGGCTGTGAGTCAGGGACAGTGGTCAGCGTGCCTCCTGCCGTTCGGGTAATGCGTGAGGTTAGGACCACCCCCACCTCCCTGGGAGTACAGTTCGTGCGCCCCTCCCCGCTTCTATCTGGCAAATCACTAGCTGGCTGGACACTCCGGGGAGCACAACAGAGGCTCCTGGAGCCACGCAGCGCCCAGGTGGGGTTTTTCCATATGGGCTCTGGGAGGAGAAGAGGGTGCCTGAGTCTATGCCCTCTGGAAGGTCCTATGGGAACCACGCGAGACTGTCTCCTGAGGCTATGAGATGCAGCATCACCAACCCACCCTGAACGGCCACTCATCCCCAGCCCCACCCTCACCAGCAAAGAGCCTTCTGAGAGCTGGGCGGGAGCGGAGGGCCCCTGTTTGTCAGAAGCCCCTTGCCCTGGAAACATCATAGCAACCTTTCTCTGAATGTGTGTCTGTACCAGGGCATAGTTTTACCATCACCTCACTCATGTGCACACACGCGTGCCTGTCCAGACTCAGACCTTCGCCCAGAGAGACCTAGGGGGCTAGACCGCAGCAGCTGCATCTGATGTTGAGCGGCCTTTCCCTGTCTGCACCGGCGGAGGGCTCCCGTGGGCCTGGAGAGCAGCTTGCTTGGAGGAGTGCAAAGGCCCTGGCGCTCCTGAAGGAAGGCAGTGGGAGAGGTGATGGGGCTGCTGGGGAAGCTTTCTGCGTCATCTCACCACGCTTCCCATCCATGATTAAGACAGACCTGCCTGGGAGGAGGTGAGGTCCTCGACCCAGGGGATGTGCAAGCAGCAGGCTTCCGTGCTCCTTTCCCCAGTCCTGGGGTTATAAAACTGTGTTTTCAGGATCTGGTGAGCTGTGTTGGGTGGGGCCGTGAAGTCCAGGGTTCCCGTTTCAGTCTGAGCCAGAGACTGAGCACTAAGTGAAGGGACGCGGCTCCTCCATCCCTTAGCCTGTGGACGCGAGGCCACGCCGCTCTGGTTCCCACCCCGGCCTGGCTGCCCCTTTGCTCCCCACCCAGCCTGAAGCCCCGAAGACAGGACCTGCGTCCCTTCTCCATGGTCAAGCTGAGCATAGGATTTAAACAGTTTATTAAACAGCTACTAGGTTCCAGCCATTGGAATGCCTCTGACATTGTGGCCCTCACTCACAAGCACAACAGACAAAAGAATGCAGAAAGAGAGCTGCTCTGATGGGGGAGTGAGGGGAGCTGTGGATGAGGAGGACGGTGGGAGGGGAGGCGGGGACGGCTTCCCAAAGGAGGTACCCCAGCACCTAGCACAGCACTCTCATCATATCAGATGAGAAGCTGAGAAAAGGTCAGGCCACCACCAAGGCTGGTGAATGTAGCGCCAATTAGCCCCTGGCACGAATGAACCATTTTCTTCATTTGGACCCAAGTACTGCCCCCACTGTGACTCCTGGCGAATGGGAGAGGCATGGGCGCAGAAGGAGCATGGCCATTACCCAGTGTGACAGCTGCGGGGTGAAGAGCCGAGGCCGCTAATGGCGATGGCCGTGACTGATCTCTCCTCCCCTGCCTCCTGGCCGTGGCTTCCTCCTGCTCTGTTTACCTTTTCAGAGGGATCTTTCCTGGAGAAAGAAGGGAGGAAAAGAGGTCCTATGAGAAGCCTGGGGGAAGAGGTGCAAGGGTCCTGGTTCTTCTTCCTGCCCAATTTTGTTATGCTGCAGCAAGGCCCCCACTGAAGCTTCATTGTTTAGAGGGCAGGTATTGCCTGGGTGGGACAGCAGCTTAGGTATTCATTCTTGTGAACCTTCATCCACTCAGCTGAGTGCAGAGACTCAGCCACAAAACTCCCAAATGTGGATCATGGTCCAAGTGCCAGATACCACTGAACGACCTTTGCATGCATGACACCCCCCCTCCTCATTCCCACCTCCCTAAGGCCTCCTGAGATATGTACTGCGCGTATGCCCATATTGCAGATGAGAAAACTGAGGCTCAGAGACATGAAGTAACTTTTCAAGGTTATCATCAGCTCTCAGCCTCAGACTTCCCCCGCTCACGCCGATCTGGTGAGCTGTGTTGGGTGGGGCCGTGAGTCCAGGGTTCCCGTTTCAGGCCTGGCTGGGCCCTCCATCCCTTAGCCTGTGCCGAGGCCACGCCGCCTGGTTCCCACCCGGCCTGGCTGCCCTTTGCTCCCCACCCAGCCTGAAGCCGAAGACAGGACCTCGTCCCTTCTCCATGGTCAAGCTGAGCATAGGATTTAAACAGTTTATTAAACAGCTACTAGGTTCCAGCCATTGGAATGCCTCTGACATTGTGGCCCTCACTCACAAGCACAACAGACAAAAGAATGCAGAAAGAGAGCTGCTCTGATGGGGGAGTGAGGGGAGCTGTGGATGAGGAGGACGGTGGGAGGGGAGGCGGGGACGGCTTCCCAAAGGAGGTACCCCAGCACCTAGCACAGCACTCTCATCATATCAGATGAGAAGCTGAGAAAAGGTCAGGCCACCACCAAGGCTGGTGAATGTAGCGCCAATTAGCCCCTGGCACGAATGAACCATTTTCTTCATTTGGACCCAAGTACTGCCCCCACTGTGACTCCTGGCGAATGGGAGAGGCATGGGCGCAGAAGGAGCATGGCCATTACCCAGTGTGACAGCTGCGGGGTGAAGAGCCGAGGCCGCTAATGGCGATGGCCGTGACTGATCTCTCCTCCCCTGCCTCCTGGCCGTGGCTTCCTCCTGCTCTGTTTACCTTTTCAGAGGGATCTTTCCTGGAGAAAGAAGGGAGGAAAAGAGGTCCTATGAGAAGCCTGGGGGAAGAGGTGCAAGGGTCCTGGTTCTTCTTCCTGCCCAATTTTGTTATGCTGCAGCAAGGCCCCCACTGAAGCTTCATTGTTTAGAGGGCAGGTATTGCCTGGGTGGGACAGCAGCTTAGGTATTCATTCTTGTGAACCTTCATCCACTCAGCTGAGTGCAGAGACTCAGCCACAAAACTCCCAAATGTGGATCATGGTCCAAGTGCCAGATACCACTGAACGACCTTTGCATGCATGACACCCCCCCTCCTCATTCCCACCTCCCTAAGGCCTCCTGAGATATGTACTGCGCGTATGCCCATATTGCAGATGAGAAAACTGAGGCTCAGAGACATGAAGTAACTTTTCAAGGTTATCATCAGCTCCCTCAGCCCTCAGACTTAACCACCGGGCAGCCACTGGCTCTGTGAGAGACCATTTGCGAGAAGAGCTTAAAGGGAGAGGAAGAAGCCTCGTGCCTTCACCCTGGACGATCAGGGAGTAGTTGGCCTCTGAGCTGGGGACAGGTGGGATTTTAGCAGGTGAACATGTAGAGGGCCTAAGGGAAGAGATGGGACCATGCTTTGTGCCTCGGGACTGACTGGTGTTATATGGAGGACTGCTAGTAGAAAGAAGCAAATGAGACCAGACCGGTGGGTGCTGGTCAGGTGATGTCGAACATCCCGGAGGACTTCACCTGGGAGCCGAGGCAACTTGTAAGGGGAGGAGCTCAGCTCTGGAGCCCAGAGTCTCGGGCCACAAGAGATGCCCACTCTAACTGACCCAGGTCACGTGGAGGCTGCGGGAGCAAAGGAGGCGGCGGAGGCCTCTGTAACTGACAAGACTAGCGTGGGACAGGGAAGGGGCAGGAGTCAGGGACGGCACCAGGAAATGACCGAGCAAAGCTGAGGATATGTGGGCTCTGAGGAGCTGGAGGGACCTGAATGAGGACGTGGAGACCGCAGTGGACTGGCTGAGGAAGCCCAGGCCAGCGCCTCGGGCTGGAGACAAGGTGTTCGAGAATTCTTGTCTGGTTAGCTCAGAGTTGCTGGGGCCCCTGTGGGAGGCCTGGTCAGAGCCTTGTTACGCTCACCCAGAGATGATTTCCGGATGCAGCCGTGGTCAAGGGAAGAGAAGAGACTTGTTCAAGGCCACGTCTGCCAGTCTGTGGCAGAACCGAGTGAAGTGTCTCGGTGGCTGAGTCCCTCCCAGTCGTCTCCCCACCCCCACGTCACCGCTTCCGTGGCCCAGGTTCAGTGTGTCTGTCCTGTCTGACCTGCGTTAACACATTAATCTGTGCACTCACCCACGGACAGAGACATAGCATTGTCTTCGTATTACACAGGAGGAAACCGAGCCACAGAGAAGTTAAGTGACTTTCCCAAAGTCACACAGCTTAGAACAAGGATTCTAACTGAGGCTCTGCTGCCTCTGAGAAAGCAACTCTGATGGGCTAAACAGAAGGGATATGTTGAAAGGGTATTGGGCATATGTTGAAAGGGTATTTATGGAATTATTGGATAGGATGGATAACCAGATATGGGCTCCACAGCCAAGAACTGAGGGCCGAACCAGCCTAGTGAGGGAACCCCCACTCTCTCTGAGCGGGCCCTGACAGTGCCACGAGCCCTGGCTCCCAGGTGGGCCTCAGCCCTGCTGCCACCACTGCCTGAGGTCTCAAGCTTGCTGCAGTGGTCCCCAGGAAGCTTTCTCCCCGGCTCCATTTTGTGGGCTCCCCACTCACCGATTTCCTGGGTTCCAGAGCATCTGAGGGGAGGGATGGGGGAGCTTTGGGTCCCGCCGCCCCCCTCTGGCTACAGGGGAGCCTAGAAGGGGAGGGCCTGGCGTTTCAGCTCTTTGCCAGGTGTTCTCTACCTCCCGCAGGTTTCCCAGAGCCCATATCGGAGACAGGTTCAAATTCTGAGCCACCCAAAATGGCCATCACGTCCATACAGAGTGGAAGCTGGGGCAAGACCACCCGGGCCTCAGTCGCCCTGTCCCAAGGGAGGAGGGAAGTGGATGAGCCCAGCAGGGGTCTGGCCGGAGGGGCACTGTGTTCCGTTCTCCTCTCGCATCCCACCTGCGCTCCACCTGCCGCCCATCTCTGCGTGCGCCTGTCTCTGCGGCTCTCTTTCGCTCCATGGCTCGGTTTCTGTGGTCAGTTCTGTCTCTGTCTCCGGCTGTGTTCTCTCAGAGTCTCTTTCTGGGTGTGCGTCTCTGTTTCTCAGTCTCTCTCGTTTCTGTCTGTGTGGTTCTCTTACCCCTCTCCCTCCATCTTCCCTCTCTGTCCCCCCTTCTCTTTTCCCCAGAGCCTCGGTCTCTTCCTCCTCGCATCCCTCGCTCTGCCTGACCTTCTCTGACACCTTGTGTCGCCGGTCCCTGTGGTCCAGATGGCTGCAAAGGAGGGTCCTGCAGCCGTGTGGACAGGGCCGTTTTCCTCCTGTGCAGTCTCTAAGCTGAACCTGGCTCAGCCTCCGCTCCTTTGACGTCCAGCTCCCACGTGAAGACGTGGAGAATGACAGGCCCGTCAACGCTGAGACATCTGCCAGAACAGGGGATGCGACAGCCCACCTAACTCAACCCCATGGGAAGACTGGGGTCCCCTAGAACCCCCCTCTAGAGACATGCTGAAGACATGGTTGTATGTAAATGGGAACACATAAACTAGATGGTCTCCAGCCACGGGGCCTTCCGCCTGGGTGTGCCTGCTTGTGCGCAGCAGCCAGGGATGATGAAAAAGGCGGAACTCTGTCCACAGAGAGCCCCAGGCTGCTTAAAGACCGAGCTTACCCAAATCAGCCATCCGCGACTGGAAGGATGAGCTCAGTGGGCACTGGAGCACTCCTGGAAGGCTTCCTGGAGGGGGTGGGACTGGATCTTGAGGTCTTGAAACAGTGGGGACATCACATTTCTTGAGGACAAGCCTGGTGCCAGGGTGCAGTCTCAGCACCCAGGTAGATGGCCCTCTGGATTGAGGGGCAGCAGATTGAGAAGACTTTGTGGAGGAAGTTCCACGGGGCACAGCCTTGAAAAGCTGGGCCAGCGATGTGTCAGGTGGAAGGGGGAGTGGGAATGGAGGTAGAGAGGGAACAGGGCCGGACCACGGAGGCCTCGCAGGCCAGGGCGCGGGCCTCAGCCCTGCTCGCGTTAGAGCCCCGGAGGCTTGTCCACAGCATCACAGTGCAGGACTAGAGCATCGGGAAGGATGCTGCTTCGCATTCAGGAGGTACCCTCTGGCTCTGTATCTGGACTGGCTGAGAGCTTGACCTTGGCCCTCCCCTCCCTTCCCTCCTGCGGTTAAGTCAGAGGCTCGGTCTCTTCCTCCTCGCATCCCTCGCTCTGCCTGACCTTCTCTGACACCTTGTGTCGCCGGTCCCTGTGGTCCAGATGGCTGCAAAGGAGGGTCCTGCAGCCGTGTGGACAGGGCCGTTTTCCTCCTGTGCAGTCTCTAAGCTGAACCTGGCTCAGCCTCCGCTCCTTTGACGTCCAGCTCCCACGTGAAGACGTGGAGAATGACAGGCCCGTCAACGCTGAGACATCTGCCAGAACAGGGGATGCGACAGCCCACCTAACTCAACCCCATGGGAAGACTGGGGTCCCCTAGAACCCCCCTCTAGAGACATGCTGAAGACATGGTTGTATGTAAATGGGAACACATAAACTAGATGGTCTCCAGCCACGGGGCCTTCCGCCTGGGTGTGCCTGCTTGTGCGCAGCAGCCAGGGATGATGAAAAAGGCGGAACTCTGTCCACAGAGAGCCCCAGGCTGCTTAAAGACCGAGCTTACCCAAATCAGCCATCCGCGACTGGAAGGATGAGCTCAGTGGGCACTGGAGCACTCCTGGAAGGCTTCCTGGAGGGGGTGGGACTGGATCTTGAGGTCTTGAAACAGTGGGGACATCACATTTCTTGAGGACAAGCCTGGTGCCAGGGTGCAGTCTCAGCACCCAGGTAGATGGCCCTCTGGATTGAGGGGCAGCAGATTGAGAAGACTTTGTGGAGGAAGTTCCACGGGGCACAGCCTTGAAAAGCTGGGCCAGCGATGTGTCAGGTGGAAGGGGGAGTGGGAATGGAGGTAGAGAGGGAACAGGGCCGGACCACGGAGGCCTCGCAGGCCAGGGCGCGGGCCTCAGCCCTGCTCGCGTTAGAGCCCCGGAGGCTTGTCCACAGCATCACAGTGCAGGACTAGAGCATCGGGAAGGATGCTGCTTCGCATTCAGGAGGTACCCTCTGGCTCTGTATCTGGACTGGCTGAGAGCTTGACCTTGGCCCTCCCCTCCCTTCCCTCCTGCGGTTAAGTCAGAGGCTGCCGCGTTCTTCCCTGTCCGCTCCCCGTCCACCCTGGCCACCTCGGCAGGATCTGGAACCCCACAGCAACTCTCAGGGACAACCCCCAGAGGACTCTAAGTGCAGCCGACCCACCTCAAACCAGGGGCTCCAGAGGCTGGCCGGAATTCCCCTGCACAGCGCCTGTCGGGCAGGGCTGGGGCGAAGAGTGGCAGGAGGCACCCAGATTCAGCTTCAGGAGAGTCCATCTAAGTGGGGTTTACTGAGGGACAGGCAGGTACACCTCATCTGAATCTCTGTTTCCTTATTCGTGTGAAGGACACAGAAAACATGTGCACCCCGCGGGCCGCTGTCTCAGTGAGGAGACGCCCGTCCCTGGACTCCCCGTGCACAGCGAGGCTCTTGTCAGCCAGGGAGTAGAGCAGGGCTTAGGGTCCAGAGGGAGGAGCGGCCATGCCCCCGGGAGCATGTCCTTGAGGGTCCCGCTCACACCAAGAATGGTTGTCCTCCTTCTGGGAGGCGTGGCCTTCTCTTGTCCTTGAGAGGCCCCAGACGGTGTGGTCTCTGGACAGTGTCTTAGAAGGGGCCAGTCTGTCTACACAAAGAGGGTCTGATGCCCAGGGGTCTCTGGAGAGAAGCAGCCCCTTGGCCCCCAGAGACCCCTGTGTTAACAGGACAAAGGACTCTGCCAGCCAAGGACGTCTTCACCACCTCCCCGCCCCGCCCCCCGTCACGTCACAGAAACAAAGGCTGGGCGCCAGTCCTCACTCTGCGCTCTCACCTTTGGGCAGGTGTTCCTCCTCTCTGGGCCTCGGTGTATATGAGGTGGGTGGTGAGCTAGATGAGTTCTCATCGCCCCCTTCCTCTGACATCCTCCTCTCTACAGTAGCCTCTTCCTCGAGGGTCCTTCTCCCAGCCTCCCTCCACTGGCTGGCGTCATGGCGACGAGCCGACGGGTGGAGCGTTGCTAAGGAGGATGACTGGAAGGAGGGAGCCCTGCACAACAGCGGCCTGAGCAAGGGCAGTCGCCTCCTCCACTTGCCCCTTCCCTGGAGGGGCCGGTGATCTCACACAGGGAGCTGAATTCCACTCACGCCTCTTCCCTTTATCATGGACCCAGTGTGGTCTGCTTTAATGTCTCCCTGACTCAGTTTCCCCACTGTCTGCTGTATGTAGGAGCAGTTACCCCTCTGATACCTACTCAAGGGCAGAAGGGCATTGTGGGTGAAAATCCCTTCAGGGATAGAGAGCTGAGGATTTGGGGAGGTCTCAAGGGAGTGTCAGGGCCAGAGAGCGGTGTCCACACAGCACCAAAGAAGTGAGAAAGACGTTCCCTTCCCAGATGTCACAAACAGAGGGCCCCGCGGAGAACCTTCCTGGCCTAGTGGCCTAGTTGCTGAAGGCGGATTTCCAGTCTCTCAAGCCAGCAGGTTGGTTCTGAGTCTGGGTGGGTATCACCAGCGGCCCCCCACCTCTGCCCCCACCCATGTGCTCTGATCAGATCAAGACGGGAAATGTTCAGGCTTAGTTCAGGGAGGTGCCCAGTATTTGGGAAGCACAGGGAAACGGCTGTTGGCACAGGGCTGCATGTGAACGTGGAGGTGGGGGATAGGGTTAGGGTGAGGAGCTAGGTCTTAGGAGCTTTCCAGTGCACCCCGACTGCGTTTGTGGTGGCAAGTGGGGAGTGGTGGCTTTCTGCTGTCCGTGGTGCTGGAAGTTTCAGTCCTGCACAGGGACCTCTTTCCTTCAGCAAATGCTTCTGGCCCTTCCGGTTTCCCAGTCAACACCTTTCCACCCTCATTTCTTGTCGTTTTCTTTCCAGGCAACCCATGAGCACGCTGCTGCCCCTCCACGGCCCCACTCCTCCCCGTGCCCAGCCTGTCTCCTGCACCCTGTCCTGTAACTCCACCAAAACATGGCCCTGCGTGGTCTCATCTCCCACACCCTGCCCGTTTGACGGTCAGAGATAGAAGTGCCAACCTCAGGAGTGCTTAACAGTGGCATGAGGATGTCTGAGGCTGTTTCAATGGCTTGAGGGGACTCCTGGCATTTAGCAGATGGCAGAGTCCCACACAGCAAACACTCGACCCACCTGAGCTGCCAGTAACATCACAGAGAAGCAGTTTACAGAACTTGTTCTGAGTGGGGAAACTGAGGCCAAGAGGGTAGGACTTCATCAAGCTCTCTTCATCAGCCGGAGCCAAAACTGCCGCTAGAGTTTAGGCTTCTGTCTTCTCCCAGCCAGGCTCCTGAGCCAGAAACTCTTATCCAAGTGTCACCATCTGAAAGGGAGAGAGCATACTGAAGTGGGGTTCTCAACAGGCCAGGGCCGCTCTGGGGGCAGAGTCCTGGCCTGCTGCTAGGGGTGGAGTCCAGGCTTCCCAGACCACAGGGCCCTGGAAGAGAAGACCTGGCCTGCCTCCTCCAGACCCTGATGCCTCTGGCAGACCACACCAGCCGCCATTGGCCTCCATCTTCCGTGGGGGCACCTGTGCTGCTGTGGTAATGGCTTCCCACCTCGCTGCCTCCAACCCCATGATTCTGCCCTGACCACCTGTCCTCAGACTCTCTGTGCCCATCTTCCTGTGGTTCCCGTGGGGGACTCTTCCAGTCCTCCTTTCTCCTGTCCAGGGCTGTGCCTGAGGGCTCCATGTCCTCATTAGCCCACTCTCCTGAAGGGCTGGAAACATCTGTCTTCCAGCCCCTTGGCTCTCAGCGTGCACAGCCGAGCCTTATTCCCCGGCCTGGCTGGGCCCCCAGAGGGGACACCCCCTTCCACCACTACATCCTGCATCGCAGATCTGAGTGAATTTGATTTAGCCTCCATGTTCTCAGTGGCTTACTCTGGGGCAGCATCTGTTGGTTCCAGTATGGTTTCTGTCTACTTGTCCGTCCTCAGGAAGCTGAAGTTCAGTAGGAAAGCAAAGAAGGCTCAGTTCTAAAGAGATGAAGTCCAACGCAAACTATGGCAAATGACCTAAAAGATTTTTCTTCTTTGAATATGTTGTACAATAGCAGATTGGGAAGAACGTTTAGTGGGTCGTTTGTGTTCAAAATATATAGAATGCATTAGAAAAGAATAGGAAGAAAATATTATAGCTGTGGGAAGATGAAATTCGCTTTGTGAAATTGGATGCAGTCATGTGAGGCATGTGCGTGTGTGTGCGCTGGGCTGTGATATGAAACGGATGTGTTGCAGTAGTTCAAGGGCGATAGCGTGTGAAGGCCTGCGCTTCAAGGAATGGGAAGACAGAGCAGAGATGTTTAGAGGGAAGAAGAAGAAGAGATTGCTTAGTACCCTGGGTGCCGGGGAAGCCTCCAGGAGGAGGTGGCATTAGAGCTTGGGGTTTAAAGAGAAGTCGGTATTGGTCAGTGAGCGGTGGGTGAGGGTGTGGAGGTGTCTCGCGGGCTGCTGTGCCCCAGGCCTGTGGTGCAAATGCCAGTGGTCGTGGGCAGTGGTGCAGATAGGTCAGGGAAGCTCTGCAGGGGCCCGAGTCTCAAGAGCCTTGAAAAGCACACCAGGAAAACTGAACTTTATTTCCCAGAGCAATGAGAAGCTGCTTCCGCGTGGTTTGGGGGCACCTGTGCTGCTGTGGTAATGGCTTCCCACCTCGCTGCCTCCAACCCCATGATTCTGCCCTGACCACCTGTCCTCAGACTCTCTGTGCCCATCTTCCTGTGGTTCCCGTGGGGGACTCTTCCAGTCCTCCTTTCTCCTGTCCAGGGCTGTGCCTGAGGGCTCCATGTCCTCATTAGCCCACTCTCCTGAAGGGCTGGAAACATCTGTCTTCCAGCCCCTTGGCTCTCAGCGTGCACAGCCGAGCCTTATTCCCCGGCCTGGCTGGGCCCCCAGAGGGGACACCCCCTTCCACCACTACATCCTGCATCGCAGATCTGAGTGAATTTGATTTAGCCTCCATGTTCTCAGTGGCTTACTCTGGGGCAGCATCTGTTGGTTCCAGTATGGTTTCTGTCTACTTGTCCGTCCTCAGGAAGCTGAAGTTCAGTAGGAAAGCAAAGAAGGCTCAGTTCTAAAGAGATGAAGTCCAACGCAAACTATGGCAAATGACCTAAAAGATTTTTCTTCTTTGAATATGTTGTACAATAGCAGATTGGGAAGAACGTTTAGTGGGTCGTTTGTGTTCAAAATATATAGAATGCATTAGAAAAGAATAGGAAGAAAATATTATAGCTGTGGGAAGATGAAATTCGCTTTGTGAAATTGGATGCAGTCATGTGAGGCATGTGCGTGTGTGTGCGCTGGGCTGTGATATGAAACGGATGTGTTGCAGTAGTTCAAGGGCGATAGCGTGTGAAGGCCTGCGCTTCAAGGAATGGGAAGACAGAGCAGAGATGTTTAGAGGGAAGAAGAAGAAGAGATTGCTTAGTACCCTGGGTGCCGGGGAAGCCTCCAGGAGGAGGTGGCATTAGAGCTTGGGGTTTAAAGAGAAGTCGGTATTGGTCAGTGAGCGGTGGGTGAGGGTGTGGAGGTGTCTCGCGGGCTGCTGTGCCCCAGGCCTGTGGTGCAAATGCCAGTGGTCGTGGGCAGTGGTGCAGATAGGTCAGGGAAGCTCTGCAGGGGCCCGAGTCTCAAGAGCCTTGAAAAGCACACCAGGAAAACTGAACTTTATTTCCCAGAGCAATGAGAAGCTGCTTGCTGACCTTTACTGGGCTTGCCAGGTGTCTCTGTGGTAAAGAATCTGTCTGCCAATGCAGGAGACCTGGGTTCCATCCCTGTGTCATGAAGATCCCCTGGAGGAGCACAGGGCTACCCACTCCAGTATTCTTACTGGGAACAATCTCATGGACAGAGGAGCCTGGCAGGCTACACTTCATGGAGTCACAGAGAGTTGGACACGACTGAGTACACATGCAACAGCAGCAGGTGGCTTTTATTCAGAAATCAACATGATCATTCTGGAAGTGGGGGTAAAGGACAGAGAGTCAATGTGGACAAGTGATGAGGCTGGGAGGCAAGAGGGGAGGCTGCTGGAACCGTGCAGGCAAGACGACTAGAGAGGTGGAGGGTCAGCAGGAGAGGGGAGGACTCCAGAGGGAAAAAAAGAGGAGACAGAATCCACAGAGCTTGGTACCACAATGGCATTGATGTAAAGGACCAGAAAGGTCTCAGCATCTCTAGCCTGTCCCCTCCCAGCCACATGTCCACCCCATGATCAGTACCACCATGAGACACCATACTTGGGAGGTGAGCATCCTCAGGTTTTATCCTCAGGGAGCCCCACACTGAGCTGAGACACCAGGCTCGTACACCTGAACAGCCAGATCAGGTCATGAGAAAGAGCTAGAATGTGAGGCTGAGGCTGTTAGGACTGAGGAGTATAGGGGTGTTGGGAGACTCAGGAGGAAGAAACCCATGAGATAGAAGCCATCAAAGCAGCCTTCCTGGAGGAAGGAGCTTAGCCCTGACCTTCAGGAAGACTGGATAACATCTAGGATCACATCCACAGAAGATAAATTCTTCTGCCCTTTGGACCATAGGTGAATCTGTCTCATCTCACCCAGGCCTATTGAGAGGGCCTGTAAACCCCCTTCAGAGAGGACTGTTCATTTAATAAAAGCACCCACCCTCCCAAATGCCTTTACACTGTTCGTTTTGGTTTCACCCGTCGCTGACCTTTAGCTCAGATAGGTCAGGAAGCTCTGCAGGGGCCCGAGTCTCAAGAGCCTTGAAAAGCACACCAGGAAAACTGAACTTTATTTCCCAGAGCAATGAGAAGCTGCTTGCTGACCTTTACTGGGCTTGCCAGGTGTCTCTGTGGTAAAGAATCTGTCTGCCAATGCAGGAGACCTGGGTTCCATCCCTGTGTCATGAAGATCCCCTGGAGGAGCACAGGGCTACCCACTCCAGTATTCTTACTGGGAACAATCTCATGGACAGAGGAGCCTGGCAGGCTACACTTCATGGAGTCACAGAGAGTTGGACACGACTGAGTACACATGCAACAGCAGCAGGTGGCTTTTATTCAGAAATCAACATGATCATTCTGGAAGTGGGGGTAAAGGACAGAGAGTCAATGTGGACAAGTGATGAGGCTGGGAGGCAAGAGGGGAGGCTGCTGGAACCGTGCAGGCAAGACGACTAGAGAGGTGGAGGGTCAGCAGGAGAGGGGAGGACTCCAGAGGGAAAAAAAGAGGAGACAGAATCCACAGAGCTTGGTACCACAATGGCATTGATGTAAAGGACCAGAAAGGTCTCAGCATCTCTAGCCTGTCCCCTCCCAGCCACATGTCCACCCCATGATCAGTACCACCATGAGACACCATACTTGGGAGGTGAGCATCCTCAGGTTTTATCCTCAGGGAGCCCCACACTGAGCTGAGACACCAGGCTCGTACACCTGAACAGCCAGATCAGGTCATGAGAAAGAGCTAGAATGTGAGGCTGAGGCTGTTAGGACTGAGGAGTATAGGGGTGTTGGGAGACTCAGGAGGAAGAAACCCATGAGATAGAAGCCATCAAAGCAGCCTTCCTGGAGGAAGGAGCTTAGCCCTGACCTTCAGGAAGACTGGATAACATCTAGGATCACATCCACAGAAGATAAATTCTTCTGCCCTTTGGACCATAGGTGAATCTGTCTCATCTCACCCAGGCCTATTGAGAGGGACTGTAAACCCCCTTCAGAGAGGGACTGTTCATTTAATAAAAGCACCCACCCTCCCCAAATGCCTTTACACTGTTCGTTTTGGTTTCACCCGTACGCTGACCTTTAGCTCAGTGACGTCACTGATCCCATGCATCAAATTCTCTTAACATGCAACTTTTCTGTATGTAACAAGCCTATGGAAGGAGAAGACCCACTGGGATGGGTGCCATGATTAGGGGCAAGGAGCTGAGGGCTGGGCATTAGGGTCAGAGTCAGTGTCAGACCAGCACTGGCCTAACTGACTCACATTCTGGCCAGGGACCTGGCCGACAGGCCCAGGAGTCAGGAATAGGCCAGTGACAACCCCAAATTTGAAAAATCTATGAGCTCATAGCCCCCAGTTAAAAAACAATTAGGCTAATAGAATCTCCACCATTGTTTCTCCTCTTCGGCAAGCGCTCCTTCCTAATTCCATTGCTTTTCACTCACTGTTAGCTCAGCGGAATGGGTTTTTAAAGTAACTTAATTATTTCAGAACTCATTGCTTCCAAAAACCATCTGTAAGTTCCCCCCTCCAGCTCTGTGACTCTGTGCTCGGTGAGCTGTTTATTTTAATTAGCTTCGTATTGTGCTTCAAACATAAGCGCAAAAGAAAAATCCACAAACAACTGCCCATTAGCCAGAGAGCAGCACCCTGGTACAAATCACCCCTAAACAATAGGTCGTTTAGAGTTTGAGTAAGTGGGGGAGGTAAGGTACAGAAAACAGAAAAATGTGGAGACGAGGCCTGCTTTGGAGTTACCAGGTGGGAGAGGTTCCGCTTGGCTGGAGGGGACGGTGGGCTACCTGGACGGTGTCTTAGGAGTTAGATCTTGACGGTCAGGCTAGGATTTAAAGAAAATCCAAGCATTCTTTAAAGCCCTCACTTCTGTACATCAGACGCTGATGCTCTGCAATGTCCTTTCACACACTGCACTCCAACTTTAACACAGAGCCGAATTTTCAGACGTTTAGAGATCACGTGGTGGTCTCCCAGTCAGCTGCAGCTCAGGCTCAGATGCACAGCCCTGTTGCCCCAGATTGCCTTCATTCTTGTATGGCTACAAAGTAGTTTAGGGGCTAGGAACATGAGCCATGGAGCTGGACCTTCTGTGTTTGAACTTCTTATCTCTGCATCCTTGGCAAACTGCTTAGTACCTCTGAAAGGGTTCTACTTGATGTGAAACTTAAACCCAAGTCAAGACCTGATTAAACCCTGCTTGGGACTTGAACCCATGTGGCTGAGGCTTAACCCCAGCCAAAACTCTGCTTGGGACTTGAACCCATGTAGTCAGGGTTCAATCCCGGCCCAAAACTCTGTCTGGGATTTGAACACATGTGGCCGGGACTTAATCCAGCATTCACTCAACGTCTGGACCCACTGAGGCTCAGGTTCTTCGTGCCTCAACGCAGAAGGAATTCAGTGAGAGGCAGAGTGATAGGCAAGAAGAGGATTTATTAGAATAGGGCACTTGTAAGAGGGGCAAGCGGGCAGACAGGAAAGCTCTGCTACTCCTCTTTGGCTGGGCAGCAACATATATATAGGAGGGTAGAAGACCGCCTTCCTCAAGTAGACACAGATGCAGACACAGGGCATACATCATTAGCTCCTCCTTCCCCAGCTCTTCCTGCTTTATTGAATAAGGAGCAGCATTCTTGAGTTATCATTAACTTGCTGGCCTCCCAGCTTTTTCCAGGTTTTACCTTTCCATCTACAGTCCCCAACTAGGACTCCACAACTACCTAACTATTCTACTCTGTCCCTATCACCTCCTCCGTCGGGTTACTGTTAGGACTGAATGACAAGTGTAGATAAAGCAGTTAGAAGAGGATCTGGTACAGGGCAAGCACCTGCTGTGTGAATAGTGACTGAGGTGAACACGGACGTGCTGACACTGGTGGGAACAGTGTGGATCTCAGGAGCAGAAAACAATTGCGATAAGTTCGGAAACTACTCAGCGTGCTGAAAGCAGTGGGTCTTCAGCCACATCCCAGGGCTCACAATGCTGCTGCTTAGTCACTTCAGTCGTGTGGACGCTGTGCAACACCATGGACTGAAGCCCACCAGGCTCCTGTGTCCTCGGAATTCTCCAGGCAAGAGTACTGGAGTGGGTTGCCACGCCCTCCCCAAGGGGGATCTTCCCAACCTAGGAAGAGAACCTGGGTCTCCTGCATTGCAAGCAGACTCCTCACCACTGAGCCATCAAGGAAGCCACATATAGATATAGATACAGATATAGATAGAGATAGATATATAGATTTGTATTATATACATTCATATATTTGTATTATATATTCATATATTTGTGTGTATATATATATATACATATTATTTGAGACTCCATGGGCTGTAGTTCACTAGGTTTCTCTGTCCACAGAATTTTCCAGGCAAGAATACTGGAGTGGGGCTTCCCTAGTGGTCCAGTGAGTGAAGAGTCCTTGTGGTGCAAGGGGCGCAGGTCCGATCCCTGGCCCGGCAGGATTCCACATGCCGTGGATTGGCTGAACCAGTGTGTCCAATTATGAGCCATCTCTCTGGAGTGCATGTGCCCAGAGCTAGTGCTCTGCAGCAAGACAGGCCACTGCAATGGGAAGCCCACACAGGCCAAAGAATAAAGATGGATGAAAAGAAAAAACAAATCAAAAAAAAAAAAAAATACAATAAAAGAAGTCAAAAAATTAAAAAAAATAAAAAAATAGAGGAATACTGGAGTGGGTTGCTATTTCCTTCTCCAGGGCTCACAATGGGGTTCAGTTTTTTTGATGTTTGGTTGTTCCAGGTCTTAGTTGCAGCACACAGAATTTCAATCTTCATTGCAGCATGTGGAATCTTTAGTAGCACCCTGCAGGATTTTTAATTGTGTTGTGCAGATTCTTAATTTCAGTAGGTGAGGTTTAGTTCCCCGACCAGGATCAAACCTGGCACACCCTGCATTGGGAGCATGGAGTCTTAACCACTGGACTACCAGGGAAGTCCTTGGGGTTCCTTTCTGCTGTGTGAATAGTGACTGAGGTGAACACGGACGTGCTGACACTGGTGGGAACCTCAGGAGCAGAAAACAATTGCGATAAGTTCGAAACTACTCAGCGTGCTGAAAGCAGTGGGTCTTCAGCCACATCCCAGGGCTCACAATGCTGCTGCTTAGTCACTTCAGTCGTGGACGCTGTGCAACACCATGGACTGAAGCCCACCAGGCTCCTGTGTCCTCGGAATTCTCCAGGCAAGAGTACTGGAGTGGGTTGCCACGCCCTCCCCAAGGGGGATCTTCCCAACCTAGGAAGAGAACCTGGGTCTCCTGCATTGCAAGCAGACTCCTCACCACTGAGCCATCAAGGAAGCCACATATAGATATAGATACAGATATAGATAGAGATAGATATATAGATTTGTATTATATACATTCATATATTTGTATTATATATTCATATATTTGTGTGTATATATATATATACATATTATTTGAGACTCCATGGGCTGTAGTTCACTAGGTTTCTCTGTCCACAGAATTTTCCAGGCAAGAATACTGGAGTGGGGCTTCCCTAGTGGTCCAGTGAGTGAAGAGTCCTTGTGGTGCAAGGGGCGCAGGTCCGATCCCTGGCCCGGCAGGATTCCACATGCCGTGGATTGGCTGAACCAGTGTGTCCAATTATGAGCCATCTCTCTGGAGTGCATGTGCCCAGAGCTAGTGCTCTGCAGCAAGACAGGCCACTGCAATGGGAAGCCCACACAGGCCAAAGAATAAAGATGGATGAAAAGAAAAAACAAATCAAAAAAAAAAAAAAAATACAATAAAAGAAGTCAAAAAATTAAAAAAAATAAAAAAATAGAGGAATACTGGAGTGGGTTGCTATTTCCTTCTCCAGGGCTCACAATGGGGTTCAGTTTTTTTGATGTTTGGTTGTTCCAGGTCTTAGTTGCAGCACACAGAATTTCAATCTTCATTGCAGCATGTGGAATCTTTAGTAGCACCCTGCAGGATTTTTAATTGTGTTGTGCAGATTCTTAATTTCAGTAGGTGAGGTTTAGTTCCCCGACCAGGATCAAACCTGGCACACCCTGCATTGGGAGCATGGAGTCTTAACCACTGGACTACCAGGGAAGTCCTTGGGGTTCCTTTTTGAACAATATTAAAGGAAGTGGGGCTTCCCTGGTGGTCCAGTGGGTAAAGAGTCCGCCGTGCACTGCAAGGGGCACCAGTTCAATCCCTGGCCCAGGAAGATCCCACATGCTGTGAGTGGCTGGACCAGTGTGTCCAATTATGAGCCAGCGCTCTGGAGCACATGTGCCCAGAGCCAGTGCTCTGCAACGAGAGAGGCCGCGGCAATGGGAGGCCCACACAGGCCAAAGAATAAAGATGGATGAAAATAAATAAATAAAAAACCAATAAAAGAGGCCAAAATTTAAAAAAAAAATAAAGGAAGTGTGTACGAATCAATAATCGTATCAAAAATGGGTTTTGACCATGCGTTTTAGCTACCAGGTGTCAAGCCTTCTGTGCCCTTTGCCCTTTAATGGAAACGTTCAGACGTGTTCTGTTTGTGGGTCTAGAGAGACTGGGACATAGGGACCCTATCCTGTGGGACCCAGGGACCCAGGGAGTGTTCTTGAGGAGAGGAGTGACACCCCGCTTGAGGCTTGGCGTCTTTCGTAGGGAACGCCTACCGAGAGTGCCTGGAGAATGGGACGTGGGCCTCACGAATCAACTACTCACATTGTGAGCCCATTTTGGATGATAAGGTGAGTGTCCCCACCCACGCCACCTCGGTCCTTGTACAGGTCGGAGGACTCAGAATGAGCACAGAGGACTGCAAGGGGACAGAACCAATCCTTGGGTCACCTGCCCCTTTCTGCACTTCTGGTCCCTGCCCCCACGTGCTGTCCTGTGCTCAGTGACTTGTGGTGGGGTGGAGAAGGGGACATGGCGCTCCACCCTCAGGAGAGCTCCGCCGGGGAAGGGCTCAGGCAAGGTGGCCCATGACACATGCGGGGAATGACCGTGGGGCCACTGCCCCCACCTCTAACCAGCTGACTTCCTTCCTCCTTGGACCTCACTGTCCCCTCTGGCATTCTGATTCTGTGACTCCATGTCGGGACAGGTGCAGCCCCCACAGGAAGCCGGATCCTCCTCAGACCCCACCCCTCCCCTCGCTCTGGAGCTGGAGTCTGGGCTGTCTGTGGTTCCAGCCTCCTCCCCTTTGAAGCTACTCCTCATTCTTGGCTCCAAAAGATACATCCCACCTCCACCTTCCTCATTCACTCATGTCAGCCGCCAGTGAGGCTGGAACTTTTCCCCCAAATAAGTCCAAGTTCAAAAAAAAACATTTGTCTACTCTGAGAAAGTGATTCTATAAAACATGGGGATCCAAAGGGGGGTCTGCAGTGAGGCCACAGGGAGGCAGGCAGGATGGTCATCAAGGAGAGAGAGTGGTCCCCTCCGGCCACCTCACAGCCCCTCTGACCACTGGTAACCCACAGTGAGGGCAGGGTGGCGGGAGGGTCTGCCCTGACAGGAAGGAACATTTTAATCATCGCCTCTGTTTAGAATTGCCAGTGAATGGTGGTAATGAAAAGTAGGCTGACTTTTATTTGGTCTTAATATTGTTCTTAAGATCTCTACAGACAAGACACCCCCTCACAGCTGCACCCAGAGCAGACCGATCCCAAGGCACCTTGAGACCTGTGGGTTTTCAGACGTGTTCTGTTTGTGGGTCTAGAGACTGGGACATAGGGACCCTATCCTGTGGGACCCAGGGACCCAGGAGTGTTCTTGAGGAGAGGAGTGACACCCGCTTGAGGCTTGGCGTCTTCGAGGGAACGCCTACCGAGAGTGCCTGGAGAATGGGACGTGGGCCTCACGAATCAACTACTCACATTGTGAGCCCATTTTGGATGATAAGGTGAGTGTCCCCACCCACGCCACCTCGGTCCTTGTACAGGTCGGAGGACTCAGAATGAGCACAGAGGACTGCAAGGGGACAGAACCAATCCTTGGGTCACCTGCCCCTTTCTGCACTTCTGGTCCCTGCCCCCACGTGCTGTCCTGTGCTCAGTGACTTGTGGTGGGGTGGAGAAGGGGACATGGCGCTCCACCCTCAGGAGAGCTCCGCCGGGGAAGGGCTCAGGCAAGGTGGCCCATGACACATGCGGGGAATGACCGTGGGGCCACTGCCCCCACCTCTAACCAGCTGACTTCCTTCCTCCTTGGACCTCACTGTCCCCCTCTGGCATTCTGATTCTGTGACTCCATGTCGGGACAGGTGCAGCCCCCACAGGAAGCCGGATCCTCCTCAGACCCCACCCCTCCCCTCGCTCTGGAGCTGGAGTCTGGGCTGTCTGTGGTTCCAGCCTCCTCCCCTTTGAAGCTACTCCTCATTCTTGGCTCCAAAAGATACATCCCACCTCCACCTTCCTCATTCACTCATGTCAGCCGCCAGTGAGGCTGGAACTTTTCCCCCAAATAAGTCCAAGTTCAAAAAAAAACATTTGTCTACTCTGAGAAAGTGATTCTATAAAACATGGGGATCCAAAGGGGGGTCTGCAGTGAGGCCACAGGGAGGCAGGCAGGATGGTCATCAAGGAGAGAGAGTGGTCCCCTCCGGCCACCTCACAGCCCCTCTGACCACTGGTAACCCACAGTGAGGGCAGGGTGGCGGGAGGGTCTGCCCTGACAGGAAGGAACATTTTAATCATCGCCTCTGTTTAGAATTGCCAGTGAATGGTGGTAATGAAAAGTAGGCTGACTTTTATTTGGTCTTAATATTGTTCTTAAGATCTCTACAGACAAGACACCCCCTCACAGCTGCACCCAGAGCAGACCGATCCCAAGGCACCTTGAGACCTACCATAGGTCACTGCTTCCAAGGTGGGAAGGCAGGTTGGCTCCATTGTATAGATGTCAAAACTGAGTCCCGGAGCTACAAATCAGTGCACCCTCAGGCGCACAGCCCACTAGGATGTAAGCTGAGACAAAACACAGGTGTAGCAACTCCCAGTCCAGACTTAAAAATAAAATAGTATCTATATACCCGCAACTATGGCGCAGCGCTGGATCCTTGTGTTCAAATCCGCCCCGAACTGCATGTTGGGATGCCTGACCACAGCCGTTTATACCAAGAGCCACGCAGGGCCGATAGGAGAGAACTCTGGGAGCCAGGCATGCTGGTGACACTTGGAGCCTCTTCTGCCCCTGAGGTCAGGACGCCTGGGTGGCCGTCGCTGGAGCACCCACAGGCCCCGGGCCTCCGTCTGCCCGTGTGTCTGTCTGTCTATCCAGCAGAGGAAGTATGACCTGCACTACCACGTCGCGCTCATCGTCAACTACCTGGGCCACTGTGTGTCCATGGCCGCCCTGGTGGGCGCCTTCCTGCTTTTCCTGGCGCTGCGGTGAGTCCACCTGACCCCGCTTTTTCTCTGCCCTCCCCTCCTGGCACCCCCTTCACCCAACGGGATACCTCTGCTCCGGTGACCCTGGGGCTCATGGACGAAAGGGGCTTGGGGAGATGCCAGGCGTGCAGGATGTAAAAGGGGAGCTGGTCCCGGAAGCGCAGGATGTAAAAGGGGAGCTGGTCCCGGAAGTGCAGGATGTAAAAGGGGAGCTGGTCCCAGAAGGCACCGCCTTAGTCCCCAGGAGTGGGGATCCGGCTCCCAGTCTCCCCCTCACCTCGGGGTGGGGAGGGTGCAGGTCCAGCTGGCCCATGACCCCAGCTGACCCTTGACCTGGGGCCCTCCGCAGGAGCATTCGCTGTCTGCGGAACGTGATTCACTGGAACCTCATCACCACGTTTATCCTGAGGAACGCCCTGTGGTTCCTGCTGCAGCTCATCGACCATGAAGTGCATGAGAGCAACGAGGTCGTGGGCGGAGGTTTGGGGCTGGGCCTGGGGGGCTCTGGGCTCTGGGGGCCCCTTCTCTTTTGCCCCGTCTGCCCATGCAGCCCTGAAGCTCAGCTCGCCTCTACTACATCCTTAACCTCTATTGCGCCGAAGCCTGTAGGGATTTTCCCCCTCCATCATCATACAGATAAGGAAAGCGAGGCTCTGAGAGGCTAGGTGCCGTTGGGATGAAGCCTCTGTAGCTGGACCGCCAGCACCTTGAGCAGCCCAGCCGTCAGCTGCCCACCCTGGGTTTGCGCCGGCCTCTGTTGTACTGAGTCTAGGTTGTATAACCAGAACCTAGAACGGAGCCATGCAGAGCTGTCTGGCCCACCATTAGAGACTGCTCCCTTCGTTGTCTTTGGGTGGCTCGCGCTGAGCACACACCCAGGCGGATGTGACCTTGGCCCCACGTCAAGCCTTGCCTCAGCGCCAGCAGAATTCAGTCAGCTGGGGGAGTCCGGCAGCCCAGTGTTGGCCTGTACTCACAAGGCCTTGTTAACCTGGGGATAAGGTGGGGTTGGGAGGAGAGGATCATTTGAGTCCCACCTCAGCAGGACTTTCTCAGAACAGAGGAGAGAGACGGTCACGTGGGGTATGATCCTGGTGGGATCCTGGTGGGTAGCCATGGAGGTTGAGATCAGCCCGGCGGAGGCTCAGATAGCCAGGGCTTTAGAGCCAGACGGAGAGGGGCGGAGCTCTCCACAGGCAGCGCCCCAGCACGGGGCTCCTCTGACCACCATTCCCGCATCTTCAGCTCTGAGGGTGCCCTGGGGACGAACCCCTAGGACAGATGGCCAGGTAGGGTCCGTTGAAAAGAGGTCTGGCCTGAAGTCAGACCTGGCCATGGCCCACATGGCTCTGGGCAGGCTTGTTCTCTGAGACAGAGGTAATAGCTCTGGCCGGAGGGACAGGAACAAATTCCCCTCAGCCGAGAAGGCAAAGGGCAACAACATTCATTTCCTGGTGCCTGCCTTTGCCACCTGCATCTCCTCAAGCCAGCCTGTGAGATCGCATTAACTTTTCTCTACAACGTGGTGAGGTCCAGAGAGGTATGGCCACCGGGAGAGGCCCAGGGGTTAGCGACTCTCCTTCCGGAGACAGTGGCCATCACGTGAAGCCCAGGATCTCCTCAACCCCGGGATCTGGGCGGATCACCTCCACAGCTGTGGTTCACCTTCACAGCCCTGAACTATTTCAATAACAATTTTCTTTTAATTGACTCACTAGTTTTTTTCTGCGTGAAATTTCATAGCCGGTCCCTGAGTAGAAACTAGGCTGAGTCACTGTGAATTGAAGGTGATCCTCGAAAAAAAAAAAAAAATGGGATTCCCAGGTAGTTAAGCGGTAAAGAATCCGCTGGCCAAGGCGGACTCGATCCCTGGGTTGGGAAGATCCCCTGGAGGTGGAAATGGCAACCCACTCCAGTATTCCTGCCTGGAAAATCCCCGGACAGAGGAGCCTGGCGGGCTACAGCCCATGGGGTCACAAGGAGTCCGACACAGCTGAGCTCCTGAGCACGCACGGGGCTTGGAAACAGGACAGTGATCCACAGCAGTGCTGTTCAGTTCTAGCCTCTCTCTGCAGAAAGCTCAGACCGAGAATCTCACTTTCTTTTATGAAAAGGGAGGTTAGAAAGCACCAGGGAGAAGTCAGACTCCCTGGTCCTAGAGGAGCCTCGCACTTTAATCTGAAAAAGTGAAAGAGAAATGACGAAGGCTTAAGCGTCCCCGTATGAGATTTGAGAGTATTTAGTGCCATGTCCATGACCTACCTCGAACGACTTCTGCTGTCTGCGCCGAAGCTGTGCGCTTGGGTCTTGGCTCCAGGCCACCGCTGACTAGACTGCTGCCTCCTGTTCAGGTCTGGTGCCGCTGCATCACCACCCTCTTCAACTATTTCGTGGTGACCAACTTCTTCTGGATGTTCGTGGAGGGCTGCTACCTGCACACGGCCATCGTCATGACCTACTCCACCGAGCGTCTGCGCAAGTGGCTCTTCCTCTTCATTGGATGGTGTGAGGGTCCCGGGGGGCCTGCAGGGGCTCGTGGGGAGAGGGTGCTGCTGACTGGGTCACCTCGCTTCATCTTGGGTCCAAGGACAGGACCACGCTGCTGTCTACCTCCCCGGGAGAGTCTGAGGAGGCAGCCACGCCTCCACCCGGGCGAGGGAGAAGCCAATCGTCTCTCTAGGAGGGCAGTCCACAAACGGCCCTCCTATTCTTGCTTGGAACGGCCAATCCAAAGACCTTTGTCCCTGGCTTCAAAAGAAAAGCTGAAAAAAAAAAAGAAAGAAAGAAAGAAAAGAAAAGCTGCCTAGCTCCATTTCTCTATCAAAAAATCTCAGAAAATCACACTGTCCCCTTATCTCTCTGACCTGCTTGGAGGGTTGGCTGAGAAGGGGAGAGAGTGGGCAGAGTCTGGGAACAGGGGCCCGCAGGGTCTTGGTGGCCTGCAGCTGGATTATCGGAAATAAGATTCTACCCCTGTGTGGTCCCCCCAGACTGTGTTCTACCAGAGGGTCTGCTGACCGTCTGTCTTTCCACTGCAGCTGTGTCTGTCTTTCTTTCAGGCATCCCCTGCCCCATCATCATTGCCTGGGCCATTGGCAAACTCTACTACGAGAATGAACAGTAAGTAGGACAGGCTAGCCATGTGCTCTGGCCAAGCCACAGGGCAGGAAGTACAGCTGCTCCAGGACAGATTAACTTTTCCATTGTTCTTAAACTGAAAAAAATGTCCCCGGCACCCAGAGGAACCCATGTGATAGGTGTCAAGTCAACTTTGTTGCACGCAGTTAGGAATCGTAGTTCCTTTAGGTGCCCAGTGCATGACCGCCTTAGCCTTTGATAAGGCCTCCTCCTGGAGCTGGGTGTGGCAAGCTTGGTCTGGGCCATAGGGATGAGGCCAGGGTCTTGTGAGTTGCAACCCAGAGCACATCCAAGACTGTAGCCTTGAACCTCCCACAGATGCCCCGGGTCAGGCCTGTGGTGCTTGCTTCAGTCTTCCTCCCAGTCTCTGCCTGGGGCGCGGTGTCCCATGGACTCTCTCTGCTCCAGACCCTTCGAAATATGCAGCCTCAGCCCAGATGGCAGCAACTCTGGTCACAGGTTAACCAAGGAGCGGTGAGGAAGCTGGGAGCCACCAGCTGAGAGAAGAGAGAACAGGGGAACATCAGTCTCTATGTACAAATCTTCAGGCTGGAGAGAGCAGATGAGATTTGGGGTGGCAGCAGGAAGGGTTAGGTTCCAGGAGCTCAATGTTAGGAAGAGCTCCTAGTGATAAAAGCTGCCTAAGAGTGAGAGGGCTGCCTTGAGAGGTAGTGAGCTTCCTGTTATAGGGAGCATTTAAGCAAAGGAAAAAATCCCAGTGCCAAGAGGGCAGCCGTGAGGGCACACACCTGAGGCAGTGTGCACTGGCTGACCTTGAGGTGGGGCCCTCTCTGAACTCCGGTAAGAGTTGCTGACAAAGCCAAACTGGGTCCTGGGCTAACCTTGCCCCAGACCCTGAAGCTTCTCTACCCCCGGCATCCCTAGAGAATAACCAAGCCTCAAGTAGCAGCTGGCTTCCTCCCCTGGGAGAATGAGGCCGGGGATCGGGCTGGGAGAAGACTCCCACCTCCACACCTGCGGCTTTATGCGGTCGAGTGCCTGGCACAGGAGTGGCGGGCTCTAAGCAATACGAGAACAGGTGGTACAGGCGACTGGGCTTTGGGCCAGTGAGGAGGCGCCCAGCTCTCCATTCATGAGCCTCCTGTGGGTCCAGCCCTGGGCCCGGCAGTCTGGGATGCAGTGGGGGAGTGAGAGGGAGGAAGAGGAGACCCAGGGTCTGCCTTGGTCTGCCTGGGGAGACCAGACGCTCCACGCAGGGCAGAAGGCAGCCCAGGAGTGAGCCAGGGAGGTCAGTGGGTCTGGGGCTGTCCACCCAAGCTTTTCAGGAAGGAGCAGCGGTGGAGATGGGGTCTCAGAGAGGATCGAGCCAGAGGACCCTGGCCTGGAGGCTGCCGTCATCCCCAGGCTGTGGTTCAGCAGCCTGGCCACTTAGGGCTACCCCATCTTTGCAGATGCTGGTTTGGCAAGGAGCCCGGCGACCTGGTGGACTACATCTACCAGGGCCCCATCATCCTTGTGCTCCTGGTAGGTGCTCAGTGGGCACTGGGAAGGGGCTGGGCACCCAGAGGACCCCCGCAGAGATGATGGGAACAGACGTGGCCTGCAGCAGCTCCCCCCGCCCCCCCCACACACACTGTACTCACCACCGCACTGCCTGGCATTCCATTCTCCCTTCCCCAACGCTCTACACCCAGATGCAGCCCCCTGTCCTCTCTGATTCTCGAGCTGTTTCTTTGGGCAGAGAATGGGTTGGGCTAGCAGATTTCTAGTGCCTCCAACATCTGGCATCCCTTACCAGGTATAATGCTGAGCCGGCCAGGTGGGCGGGGTGGGGGGCACTGGAAGCAAGAGAAGGGTCTGCAGGATTCTGTTCAGCCCAGACCTACGTCTTTCTCCCCCCGCAGCGACCCCTGCCAGCGCCCAGCCCACCGCCCCCAGCCTGGAACAGTGGGACCGAATGAAGTGAGGCGTAATGAGCAATTGTTCCTTACCCAGCTCCCCGCCCTTTGCCAAATGTATTCACATCTGAGATATAATTGCCGCCATGTCTCCAAACCACAACGAGCTTTAATTAAGGTAGAAGACTCCCACCTCCACACCTGCGGCTTTATGCGGTCGAGTGCCTGGCACAGGAGTGGCGGGCTCTAAGCAATACGAGAACAGGTGGTACAGGCGACTGGGCTTTGGGCCAGTGAGGAGGCGCCCAGCTCTCCATTCATGAGCCTCCTGTGGGTCCAGCCCTGGGCCCGGCAGTCTGGGATGCAGTGGGGGAGTGAGAGGGAGGAAGAGGAGACCCAGGGTCTGCCTTGGTCTGCCTGGGGAGACCAGACGCTCCACGCAGGGCAGAAGGCAGCCCAGGAGTGAGCCAGGGAGGTCAGTGGGTCTGGGGCTGTCCACCCAAGCTTTTCAGGAAGGAGCAGCGGTGGAGATGGGGTCTCAGAGAGGATCGAGCCAGAGGACCCTGGCCTGGAGGCTGCCGTCATCCCCAGGCTGTGGTTCAGCAGCCTGGCCACTTAGGGCTACCCCATCTTTGCAGATGCTGGTTTGGCAAGGAGCCCGGCGACCTGGTGGACTACATCTACCAGGGCCCCATCATCCTTGTGCTCCTGGTAGGTGCTCAGTGGGCACTGGGAAGGGCTGGGCACCCAGAGGACCCCCGCAGAGATGATGGGAACAGACGTGGCCTGCAGCAGCTCCCCCCGCCCCCCCCACACACACTGTACTCACCACCGCACTGCCTGGCATTCCATTCTCCCTTCCCCAACGCTCTACACCCAGATGCAGCCCCCTGTCCTCTCTGATTCTCGAGCTGTTTCTTTGGGCAGAGAATGGGTTGGGCTAGCAGATTTCTAGTGCCTCCAACATCTGGCATCCCTTACCAGGTATAATGCTGAGCCGGCCAGGTGGGCGGGGTGGGGGGCACTGGAAGCAAGAGAAGGGTCTGCAGGATTCTGTTCAGCCCAGACCTACGTCTTTCTCCCCCCGCAGCGACCCCTGCCAGCGCCCAGCCCACCGCCCCCAGCCTGGAACAGTGGGACCGAATGAAGTGAGGCGTAATGAGCAATTGTTCCTTACCCAGCTCCCCGCCCTTTGCCAAATGTATTCACATCTGAGATATAATTGCCGCCATGTCTCCAAACCACAACGAGCTTTAATTAAGGTAGAGCTTAAGTAGAGGCTGCATTCTGTAAAAAAAAAAAAAAAAAAAAAGAATCCATTATATATCATACATTTTTAAAAAGAGAGACATATGAAAAAGCCCTATAAGAAATTGGCATTTATGTAAGACTTATTTCGGGCTTAGTAATATCAGGCTCCTGTATGTGCCAGCTTCCTTCAAGGGCCCCTCGCTCCCTGTGGGAAGCTTGAGAGGTTGACAAGGGGGGCCATCCCCCTCTTGCAAACAGCAGGTGCCTAATGGAGGTTTCTTTGGTCTACCTTGGAGACAAGGACTGTTTATTTCTTTTCATTCCCTTATTCTCCACCCTTTTGTAACTCCCTCCAGGATTCATTTGACCCCCTCTTTGGAGTGTCCTTGATGTATAGACTAGGAAGGTTTTTCACCCACTGCCTGAAATTCTACCATCACGGCTTCGTTCGTCTCAGAGATGGAAGCCAGTCATTGTCAGCGTCAATAGCGGGGAATCATTGTCCTTGGATTCCCAGCTGTGATGAGTCATTGATCCCCCTCCACAGTGTGAATGGAGACTGATCCCCCTCCACAGTGTGAGTGGAACCCCCATGAATGGACCCATCCCTTCCCCATCTTGGAGGGAGAGGGTTTTGGATGAGCCCGGGACCCAGCCATGGAAGGCTGGCCTGAGTCGGGAGCGAGCCCCCTCTGCAAAGATATTGGACAGCAGTGAGGAAACGAACAGAGAAGGAAGGACAGGCTTGGAAGGCCCAGAGTGTGTATGTGTGTGTGTGTGTATGTGTGTGCGTGCGTGCGTGTTAGTCACTCAATTGTGTCCGATTCTGCAACTCCATGGACTAACTGAAGTGGGTTGCCAGGCCCTCCTCTAGGGGATCTTCCTGACCCAGGGATCGAACCCAGGTCTCCTGCCTTAGCAGGCAGATTCTTTACCATCTGAGCCACCGGGGAAGCCTGGAAGACCCAATTCCTGCCTCCTCTCCACGCTCCCATCTCAGGTTCCACTGTCACCAAGAGCCCTATGCTCGTGTTTCCCTTCGGTCCCAGCCCTCACTCTGCTGTGTACACAGACCCGACTTCCAGGTTCCAAGTTCAACCTTTCCAGAAGCTCTGTCTTCATTACTTCCAATCCTCACATCCTTGATGCCTGGGCATAGGGACAATGCTCCCCCTTTCACAGATGAGGAACCTGAGAGATGAAACGCCTGCCCAAGCAAGGTCACCACTAATAGCTAGCTGAGCTGAGACCTAAGGGTGAGTCATCTACCGCCTCCTGGAGTCCTTTCCATTGGACACAGGTTCAGTGCCCGTGCTCCACCCCTCGGCCCTCCCCCAGCAGTTCATGGTTGTCTGAGAGACCTGTGCTCATTTCTGGGTTCTGGAAAGTGAGCTGGCTGGTTGGATTTGCAGGAGTCTGTTGTCACTGTTGTTGGCGTGGGAAATGCACGAACTCCGTGCTCCCCAGGAGTATTTGAAGATGTGCTGACCTTCCCAGACAGGAAGGCTCTGTGGCAATCCTCATTGGACCAGCAGGGAAGCAGAAACCCAGAAAGGTTAACTAAGCAATTTGCCCAGGGCCACCCAGATGCCAGTGGGAATAGCTGAAATTGGAGCGACGTGTGTTCGTGTGGGAAGTGGTTGCAGGAAATACAATGGAGGTGAGGGTATAAGACAAGGAAGGGAAGAAGCCAACAAAGGTGAAGTGATGAGCAGACTCCTACAGGGCAACGTGTGGAAGAATCTCAGAACTGACCCCTGCTAGGGAAGTCAGACTTCTCACCACATACTTCCTGTCCCATTGGTGGAAGATGCCCTGGGCACCTGGAATCCCCATGTTTCCAGGCCCCCTTTAAGCTAACTCCCCAGCACTGGAGGAAGCCCAGGCTAGGAATTGTCCCCTGCAGGTGAATGGTGGGAAGCATGTGCCATCTGTCTGGTGAAAGCCTCAGCTCTTTGTTCCATGGATGGTATCTTTCTCAGCAACATCTCGGCTTCCTCTATTCCAAACGCAGGCTCCGGAGCCCTCATCTGCCACGAGAAAACTCTGGTGTGGGTCCTGGATCTGCATTTGGAATAAACTCCTTTGAGGTGCATGCTAGCTGGAGAATTTCCCCTTTGGTGTCCAAAACTTGTCTTCATTACTTCCAATCCTTTTTCCCCCACCATCTGCTGTGTACACAGACCCGACTTCCAGGTTCCAAGTTCAACCTTTCCAGAAGCTCTGTCTTCATTACTTCCAATCCTCACATCCTTGATGCCTGGGCATAGGGACAATGCTCCCCCTTTCACAGATGAGGAACCTGAGAGATGAAACGCCTGCCCAAGCAAGGTCACCACTAATAGCTAGCTGAGCTGAGACCTAAGGGTGAGTCATCTACCGCCTCCTGGAGTCCTTTCCATTGGACACAGGTTCAGTGCCCGTGCTCCACCCCTCGGCCCTCCCCCAGCAGTTCATGGTTGTCTGAGAGACCTGTGCTCATTTCTGGGTTCTGGAAAGTGAGCTGGCTGGTTGGATTTGCAGGAGTCTGTTGTCACTGTTGTTGGCGTGGGAAATGCACGAACTCCGTGCTCCCCAGGAGTATTTGAAGATGTGCTGACCTTCCCAGACAGGAAGGCTCTGTGGCAATCCTCATTGGACCAGCAGGGAAGCAGAAACCCAGAAAGGTTAACTAAGCAATTTGCCCAGGGCCACCCAGATGCCAGTGGGAATAGCTGAAATTGGAGCGACGTGTGTTCGTGTGGGAAGTGGTTGCAGGAAATACAATGGAGGTGAGGGTATAAGACAAGGAAGGGAAGAAGCCAACAAAGGTGAAGTGATGAGCAGACTCCTACAGGGCAACGTGTGGAAGAATCTCAGAACTGACCCCTGCTAGGGAAGTCAGACTTCTCACCACATACTTCCTGTCCCATTGGTGGAAGATGCCCTGGGCACCTGGAATCCCCATGTTTCCAGGCCCCCTTTAAGCTAACTCCCCAGCACTGGAGGAAGCCCAGGCTAGGAATTGTCCCCTGCAGGTGAATGGTGGGAAGCATGTGCCATCTGTCTGGTGAAAGCCTCAGCTCTTTGTTCCATGGATGGTATCTTTCTCAGCAACATCTCGGCTTCCTCTATTCCAAACGCAGGCTCCGGAGCCCTCATCTGCCACGAGAAAACTCTGGTGTGGGTCCTGGATCTGCATTTGGAATAAACTCCTTTGAGGTGCATGCGCTAGCTGGAGAACCATGGTGTCCAGGGCCTTGTGGTCAGAGATGTGTTCGTCTGAGCTTTCTCTGTGGCCCACCCAGGCTCTGCATGTAGGAGGACTCAGGACTTGGGCCTCTGAGATTCTGCAGATCCAGGTGGGACGAGCAGACTGGCCAGTGAATGTGCTTTACAAGAAGCTGAGGCTGGGAAAGGTGGGAGGAGGGAGCACCCCAATACCCAGAGCTAGAATGGAGCAGAGGACACCCCCAAGGGTTGGGGCTTCCTCTCCCAGCCTTGGTTTAAAGGACAGAAGGAACCATGTCTGAAGCCAAGAAGGAAGAGCTGTCAGGCCCCCCACCCCCTTGCCAACCTCCGCACATGCACAGACAGGGAAGGTTTTTTTGGTAACTGAGTGATAGGGTGGTATCAGCACCTCCCTGCGGAAGGGAGGAAGGTTGCCTGCAGTGAAGTGAGGTGGAGAAGAGGTTGTAAAGGGGGAGGCTGGGAACCAAACTCAGAAAGAAAGAGTGACTTTGGTTAGGAACCAAGCTCAAAAGGAAAGAGAGCCAGGCTGAGCTGGTGTGGGAACTGTGTCACCAACTCCTGCCTGGCAGAGGCCTTGTCTCCAGACCCCCCACACCAGGCCCTCTCCCTGCTCTTGCCTCAGCTTGTAAAACGGAGTCCCCTAGCCCACAGGTACTTGGCAAATTTACTGGGTGGATGGGTAGGTGCCTGGTGGATGGATGGATGTTATCTGTTAAGTAAGTGAGAGGGTGGGTGGGTAGATAAATTGATGAATAGAGAGTTGAGTAGATATTTAGATGGATGGATGGGTAGATGACTGTCAGAAATAAGTGGGTAGGTGGGTAGAGAAAGTAATAAATGGATGGTTGAGTAACATTTGGATGGATGGATTAATGGAATGATGGACAGACGGACAAAAAGGAATGGATAATTGAGTGAATCAGTTAGAGGGTTTGTGGATGATTAGTGAATAAGATTTAATTCAGGGCAATGTGGAAGAAATGAGAATATATTTTGATTCCAAGAATCTCTTCTCAGAGAAGTCAGAAAGAATCAGAAAAGGTCAAGTATTCTGTATCACTTGTATGAGACAATTAAGATTGGCCTATGTGTTAAAGTGACCTCATGGTTCAGGGGAATATACCAGAAGCCCAGGAGCTAGAAATTAGATGAGCCTTAAAAGGCGGCGCTAGTGGTAAAGAGCCGTCCTGCCAGTGCACTAGACACGAGAGACGTGGATTCGACCCCTGAATCAGGAAGACCCCCTGGAGTAGGAAATGGCAACTCACTCCAGTATTCTTGCCTGGAATATCCCATGGACAGAGGAGCCTGGCGGGCTGTAGTCCAAGGCGGTCACAAAGAATTGGACACGGCTGAGTGACTAACACCTCAGCTGGTAGGGTCTGCTCCACCAGGACAAGGACTGTCCTCTGTCCAAAGGGTTTCAAGGCCCCTCAGATGGCCTGTGGGGCCTGCATCAGGATGGTGGGGGAGGAGAAAGCCTGGGCATGGCCCTGGGCTCCTGTGGCATCCCCCGGGAAAGGTACGGATTTGGGGACTCCCTCAGGAAGGACTAGGGGTGGAGAAGCAGGCCCTCGAGCCCTCAGGTGACAGGGGTCAGGGGACTGCGCCTGCCCTCGGGAGAAAGGAGCAGAGGCCTTGGGATCCCAGGCAGGTACCAGGGCCACAGGGGGACCAGGAGCGTGCGTGGGACCTGGGTTGTGGGGGAGAAGGCTCGCTCTCAGCTCATCCCCACCTCACGGCCCCTCCTTTCTCCCTCCCTGCTGCTCTCCCTCCAGATCAATTTTATATTCCTGTTCAACATCGTCAGGATCCTAATGACGAAGTTACGAGCATCCACCACATCAGAGACGATCCAGTACAGGTAAGCGATGGGTGCCTCGACCCTCAGCGGGGGAAGACTGAGGAGGCCATCTGGGCTGTTCCCCTGCCTCCGGGCAGGGCCTTCTGAGTCCTCCCTCAGGCTCCCAGAAGAAACACTGAAGAGTGAGTCCCCACCTGCAGTGTGGGCTCAGACGGGTCTGGCCGGGTTTCCCTCTCCGCCCCCAGGAAGGCGGTGAAGGCCACCCTGGTTCTCCTGCCCCTTCTGGGCATCACCTACATGCTCTTCTTCGTCAACCCTGGGGAGGACGAGCTGTCGCAGATCGTGTTCATCTACTTCAACTCCTTCCTGCAGTCGTTCCAGGTGGGGCGCGTGGCGGGATGGGGCTGCAGTAGGTACCCCTGCCTGCATAGAATCCTTCACCCGGCGCTGGCCCCCATGGCGTTCACCTTGTACACACTGAAATACCCCGGCTGGGTCAGGGTCAGCCTCACCTGCACCCACTGCCAGCCCAGCCCCTGCTCTGAAGACACGTGGTCACTCACAGTGGACCCGGTAAGCCTGCTCCATGGCTGGAGCGCCCCCCAGCTGAGTCTCTGGTCCCTGAGTCAAAGCGCGCCCCCTGCCTGCCCGCACCTGCTCCACTCCCGACTGCCCAGGCAGCGTGGCTCCCCGAGCAGGTCCCTGACTCGCCCTCTTCCTTCCCAGGGGTTCTTCGTGTCTGTCTTCTACTGCTTCTTCAATGGAGAGGTATGACACCGGTCCCAGGGAGGCCTGGCCTCTGAGGTCCTCAGACCCCACTCCAGGGCAGTTCGCTGGGGAGTCCTTGGCTCTGGAGAAAAGAAAGGAGGGCTGGAGAAACCACTCAGCTCTGGGGGGATAGGAATGCAGCCTGAGGGACCCCAGTCAGTGTGAAAGGTCAGCTCGGCAGACCGGAAATCATACACCAGCTCTCCACAACGCACCTGGGTGGGCAGGAACCCAGAGAGAGCACAGGGACTCTGGGAGAGGGAAGCCAGAACACAGCTGATCACAGCAGAGCCGCGTCAGGTGTGAGCCATTTATGGACCCGGGAGCAGAGAAACAGTAGCGCATCCCTGCCCGTCTCCCTACTCCTGCAGGGAGCCAGGCTCCAGTGAAGACTGATGAGCTTACAAGACCCAGAATCCCAGCACAGCAGACTTGGGCGAGAGGCTCACTCAAGCCTGTGGTGGGTGAGGGCCCACAGTGGGTGCCAGAGCAACAAGCAGACGCCCTCCCAGGGCTCACGGGCTTCCAGACACCCCAGAGGAATACCAGTGCCGTCCTGAGGCGCCTACACCTACCTGTGCATGGGGAGCTGGTGCGGTCGGCATGCCGGGGCCTCTGTCAGTTAAGCAGACCCCAGATAGGAGAGCCCACAGTGGAGACTGGCATGGAATGCTAGAGTCCAGGGAGAGGACGAGCCTCTAAAGGGAGCACACAGGGGGTGCTTGTGGAGCACTTATTCTGTTTAACCATGTGCCAGGCCAGCACAGGGGAGACATGGTCCATATTGCAGAAAATTCTTCCATTGCCATGCTAATGAGAATAGAATGGCACCAGGGACCCTCAGGTCTTGAAAGGAGTAAGCTCTCTGTCTCCGCTGCCTGCTGGGGTCCACTTTTGGAACCAGCTAGTCTCTAGGTATGAGGGTCGCCCTCAGAGGGGCCTCCCCAGCCTCCCTTGATGGCCCTGCAAGGCGCAGGGGGGCAGGGGAGAGGACTGACTGGGACCCAGGGCTGGCCTCCACCTCCCCCGCAGGTGCGCTCAGCCGTGAGGAAGCGGTGGCACCGCTGGCAGGACCACCACTCTCTCCGCGTCCCCGTGGCCCGGGCCATGTCCATCCCCACGTCACCCACGCGGATCAGCTTCCACAGCATCAAGCAGACGGCTGCCGTATGACCCCTGCGGGTCCCCACCTCGCCCGTCACTCCACCCCCTGGACAGCATCCACATTTTCCTCCAGCCCCTCTCTCTGGGTTCTCCCCGCTGTGCAGGCCCTGGTGGGGCAGAGAGTAGGAGAGACCGGCGCTCCAGGCTGGCAGGGGGACAGCCGTGCAGCGGCCCAAGGGGTGCTCGGGAACCAGAGCCAGCTGGGCCCCTAGTCTCAGCGCAAGAGGGAGGCGAGCCGAGATGTCACAAGAACCCCCAGAGAAGAGTGGGTCATACATCTTCAGGTGGCGTCACACCAGCTCTCCCTTATGGACCGGGAGCAGAGAAACAGTGCGCATCCCTGCCCGTCTCCCTACTCCTGCAGGGAGCCAGGCTCCAGTGAAGACTGATGAGCTTACAAGACCCAGAATCCCAGCACAGCAGACTTGGGCGAGAGGCTCACTCAAGCCTGTGGTGGGTGAGGGCCCACAGTGGGTGCCAGAGCAACAAGCAGACGCCCTCCCAGGGCTCACGGGCTTCCAGACACCCCAGAGGAATACCAGTGCCGTCCTGAGGCGCCTACACCTACCTGTGCATGGGGAGCTGGTTCGGTCGGCATGCCGGGCCTCTGTCAGTTAAGCAGACCCCAGATAGGAGAGCCCACAGTGGAGACTGGCATGGAATGCTAGAGTCCAGGGAGAGGACGAGCCTCTAAAGGGAGCACACAGGGGGTGCTTGTGGAGCACTTATTCTGTTTAACCATGTGCCAGGCCAGCACAGGGGAGACATGGTCCATATTGCAGAAAATTCTTCCATTGCCATGCTAATGAGAATAGAATGGCACCAGGGACCCTCAGGTCTTGAAAGGAGTAAGCTCTCTGTCTCCGCTGCCTGCTGGGGTCCACTTTTGGAACCAGCTAGTCTCTAGGTATGAGGGTCGCCCTCAGAGGGGCCTCCCCAGCCTCCCTTGATGGCCCTGCAAGGCGCAGGGGGGCAGGGGAGAGGACTGACTGGGACCCAGGGCTGGCCTCCACCTCCCCCGCAGGTGCGCTCAGCCGTGAGGAAGCGGTGGCACCGCTGGCAGGACCACCACTCTCTCCGCGTCCCCGTGGCCCGGGCCATGTCCATCCCCACGTCACCCACGCGGATCAGCTTCCACAGCATCAAGCAGACGGCTGCCGTATGACCCCTGCGGGTCCCCACCTCGCCCGTCACTCCACCCCCTGGACAGCATCCACATTTTCCTCCAGCCCCTCTCTCTGGGTTCTCCCCGCTGTGCAGGCCCTGGTGGGGCAGAGAGTAGGGAGAGACCGGCTCTCCAGGCTGGCAGGGGGACAGCCGTGCAGCGGCCCAAGGGGTTCTCGGGAACCAGAGCCAGCTGGGCCCCTAGTCTCAGCGCAAGAGGGAGGCGAGCCGAGATGTCACAAGAACCCCCAGAGAAGAGTGGGTCATACATCTTCAGGTGGCGTCCACACCAGCTTCCGGCTGGATCCTTACCGTCACCCTGTTCAGAGGGGGAACTGAGGCCCAGATCCCGGAAGGGCCTGAAGACGTCACACGGCTAGTTCGCAGCAGACAAGGGGCTCCCCTGCCCCGCTCATGGCTGAGGGTCTTCCCATCAGCAGCCTGGTGATGGTTGGTCCCGGTTCATGCCTTCTGCCTCTGGCTCTGGGGCACCCCCTGCCGGTGGAGGGAGGCACAGCGGTTGGAGTCCAAGATAAGCTCCACCGGCTTCATCCCCGGAACTCTCACCTAGGGAAGCGTCACCTGCGCCCCCGTCCTGACCCATCCTCCTGCCCCTCGGGCCCCTTCGAAGAATGCCACCTCCTTTCCTATGGCCTCTTCTCAGCCTGGTCCTGAGATTCAGTGCCTTGGGGAGGGGCAGGTGAAAAGGAAGGCGTTGCTGGGACAAACCACGGAGGAGAAGCCTGGGGGACGGGTTAGAAGAAGGCGTCGGGCAGAAACTGCGGAAGCCAAAGTACAAGGCTGGTGACTGGAACCGATCCCCCAGCCCGCGCCTGAGGCTGGGGTTCAGCCTCCGCTTGGGAAACATCCGTGCTGTCTGTGAAATAACCCATGCCTCTGAGGAAGTGCGGCTCCCCTCAGGTGAAGGCGTGCTGTGGGCCCAGGATGGGGCCATCCTCTTTGCAGAGACTCTCGCCCTCCAAGGATGTACCCTCAAGGCCAGTGGCTGCCCTGTCTCCCCACGCAGGGGCGGTTTAGGTCAGTGTGGAGGAGAGCGCAGCTCCCCAGCAGGCCCGTCCCTGTTTCCTGTTCTGGAATCTGGAGGGAGGCGTAGGGCTGGGCCTGCTGCTCCCCGGGCAGCATCCAGGGCCGGCCCCACCCAGGGCGCGGTCCTCTCTCCCTCCAGGAGAGGGTGGGCGTCCAGCGGCAGGAAGAGCCGTCAACCCGGGGTTTGAAAAGGCGTTTGCTTAATTATGTATCTCATCTTGCACATTTTAAAGCTGACATCTAGTATTTTTCACCTAAATTTGAAACCTTGTGAAGGATGTGATTTCTGACATTTGGAAAATATTTGCATTTTAAAATAAAACTGCCACAATACTTCACAATACATCGTGAAATCCAGACAAACAGCGGTGATTTACTACTCTCGTCTATTTTTTTAAAAAAACAATCTGCTCTTCCTGAACAGCTGGAAATGTTAGGTTGTTCCTTCTCTCTTTGAATGAGTATTTTCATTCCATTTCCCCTACAGAGTTTTTTAATACAGCAGTTTTTAAAATATATTTTTATTTATTTACTTGGCTACACCAGGTATTGGTTGTGCTATGTGGGATCTAGTTCCCTGACCAGGGACTGAACCCAGGTCCCCTGCCTTGGGTGTGTGGCATCTTACCCACTGGACCACCAGGGAAGTCCCAATACAGCATTTTTTAGGGTTGAGAGTATTTTTTATTACTCATCATACTTCTCTGCCACAAATATATGTTTAGAAATTAGATTTGAAATAACTTCCTATGACTGCAGACTCTAAGGGTTTTTTTTTTTTTAAGTCTTCTGGATTGACTTATTACAACTAATTTTTGACACAAAATATAATTTCCAACTAATTAAAATATCATAGATACCTAGCATTTCTTTTTTAAAAAACTTTTTTATTTTTTGGCCACTTCTATTGGTCTTTAATTTATTTATTTTCATCTGTCTTTGTTCTTTGGCCCGTGTGGGCCTCCCATCGCGGTGGCGTCTGTCGTTGCAGAGCGCCGGCTCTGGGCGCATGCGCTCCAGAGCTCGGGCTCGGCAATTGGACACATAGGTCCAGCTGCTCCGCGGCACGTGGGATCTTCCCAGGCCAGGGATCGAACCGGCGCCCCTTGCGCTGCAAGGTGGTGTCCTCACCCACTGGACCACCAGGGAAGCCCAATACCTAGCATTTTTAATAAGTGATTGTTAAACTTAAAAGAAAATACTGAAATCACATCTTAGTGAAACAAATCAGATGTTAATTGTGAATCTATGGATGCGTCAGGACCATCTTTTTTTTCCATTTTTGTAGCTTTCCGTACTGAAAAGCTTTTCACGCAAGCAACAGATGTCACCCGGTTCTCTGAGCTCCTTCTGAGATGTGTGCCAGAAATTGCACAGTGATTTATCATCAGAAAATGACCTGTCAACTGGCCACTTGGGTCCTCTGTAAATCTGGCTACAAGAAGCTTAATGAAACACCTAAGACTTGCCAAGGGCTTTGCTGTCTGGAGAATATACCCTTCCAATAGCTCACGGGGGGCACCTGGGTGCTCCCCAGCCCTTGGGCTGGAAGGAGTGGGGCTAAGTGCCAGAGGCGCTCGCTTGCATGATGCAGGGGCACCCTGCTTCACACCGGTGCCGTGGAGGTGGGGAGGGCGCCCTGACATCTGTGCCTCCCAGATACAGAGCCCTTGCAGGTCTTGAAAAGACTCCCTGCACGCTCAGAGGTGACACTGTGGCTGCTTCAGGAGCATCATCTCGGACCCTTGTAGAACTGGGAGCCGCAGATCGCTCAGCCGCAAGGGGCCACTTGGAGAGCCCTGCTGCGGGAGCAGCTGAGTGCTGTCAGAGAAGCGTGGAGAACTCAGGCAGCCACAGAGCCTCAGGGTCAGGTCCCCGCCTCTCATTACCCTGCCGGCCTGCTCCCTGGGGGGCCTGTCCTGGCACGCCCCAAAGTCGCTCACTCTTGTGCAGCAAGGTTAGCAAGAGGGAACATTGGACCCATTCCCTCTGCAGTGGGGAGGGGCCCTCTGCTAAGTCCTGCACTCACTCTGAAACCCCTCATTACTGGGGCCCTCGCCACAGCACCAGTGAGCTCTGGCTTGAAATGCCACCAGACCCATTAGGCTGTCTCTCTGGGTCCTCTACTTGTTAACCTCTTCAGCTCCTGTTCCTGGCAGCCCAGACCGTCCTCCTTAGCGTCTGCTTCAGTGTAGGCAGCCCCTGGCCCGCTGGCTTTCCTAGAAGGCGGCCTCATGAGCAGACTTATCTTTTGAGCAGGCAATTTCCCAGACCCCGGTGCCCTTAGGCTCTCCTGTTTAACCCTTTCACCTCCCTTGATTTATAAAGCTGGGGAAGACTTGAGACCACAGGGTAGTCCTCACACCAGCCTTCTGGCCCCACTGCCCGTGAGAGACCACAGGTGGAGCCCTGTCCCCAGCACGGCTGCCGCCCCCTGGCTCATCATCACAGTGAAGTCACCAAGCACCTGCTGGGGCATGAGCCAGTAAAGACACATATGTCAGCAAGCGTGTCCAGTGAGGGTGGAAAGTGAAAGTCTGAACCTTAATGAAACACCTAAGACTTGCCAAGGGCTTTGCTGTCTGGAGAATATACCCTTCCAATAGCTCACGGGGGGCACCTGGGTGCTCCCCAGCCCTTGGGCTGGAAGGAGTGGGGCTAAGTGCCAGAGGCGCTCGCTTGCATGATGCAGGGGCACCCTGCTTCACACCGGTGCCGTGGAGGTGGGGAGGGCGCCCTGACATCTGTGCCTCCCAGATACAGAGCCCTTGCAGGTCTTGAAAAGACTCCCTGCACGCTCAGAGGTGACACTGTGGCTGCTTCAGGAGCATCATCTCGGACCCTTGTAGAACTGGGAGCCGCAGATCGCTCAGCCGCAAGGGGCCACTTGGAGAGCCCTGCTGCGGGAGCAGCTGAGTGCTGTCAGAGAAGCGTGGAGAACTCAGGCAGCCACAGAGCCTCAGGGTCAGGTCCCCGCCTCTCATTACCCTGCCGGCCTGCTCCCTGGGGGGCCTGTCCTGGCACGCCCCAAAGTCGCTCACTCTTGTGCAGCAAGGTTAGCAAGAGGGAACATTGGACCCATTCCCTCTGCAGTGGGGAGGGGCCCTCTGCTAAGTCCTGCACTCACTCTGAAACCCCTCATTACTGGGGCCCTCGCCACAGCACCAGTGAGCTCTGGCTTGAAATGCCACCAGACCCATTAGGCTGTCTCTCTGGGTCCTCTACTTGTTAACCTCTTCAGCTCCTGTTCCTGGCAGCCCAGACCGTCCTCCTTAGCGTCTGCTTCAGTGTAGGCAGCCCCTGGCCCGCTGGCTTTCCTAGAAGGCGGCCTCATGAGCAGACTTATCTTTTGAGCAGGCAATTTCCCAGACCCCGGTGCCCTTAGGCTCTCCTGTTTAACCCTTTCACCTCCCTTGATTTATAAAGCTGGGGAAGACTTGAGACCACAGGGTAGTCCTCACACCAGCCTTCTGGCCCCACTGCCCGTGAGAGACCACAGGTGGAGCCCTGTCCCCAGCACGGCTGCCGCCCCCTGGCTCATCATCACAGTGAAGTCACCAAGCACCTGCTGGGGCATGAGCCAGTAAAGACACATATGTCAGCAAGCGTGTCCAGTGAGGGTGGAAAGTGAAAGTCTGACATTTCCCTGCTGGGAGGGCCTGTGTAGAAGCCTCCAGACCCCTGGCTTGATGTGGAGGAGACGAACTAGCAGAAGAACAGAAAAGGGACTTACGGTGGAGATAAGAGGCAGAAACCAAGCGCCGGCAGGTGGGCTTACATAGAGGCCCACACAGAAACGTATAGACCTAGAGGCAGACACCCCTGAGGTCCCAAAGGGAGGCCCAGATGGACACATAAACACCCAGGATGTGCAGAGGGGACCCAGACACTAGACACACATGCGTCCATCAGTCAGTCCTCCCCCATGTACAGAGCACCACTGGGCACCCAGTATGGAAATAACACTGTAAATTAGACAGAGTTCCCATTTCAAGAAACGCACATCTAGTTGAGAGGAAACAGCTTCCAAACAGTAAAGCCAGGAAAAAGCGTTGGTGCTCTGCGCCTCTACCAGGGCGGCTTTCTCAGTGTCCACCTCTGACTGTCCTCGTGGGGAGAGGGCTGAGTCAGCCTCTGCCACCGTGCCCACAGTGGCCTCCAACTAGACAAGACACAAAACCTCCGCTGTCCTCGCCTCCTTCTTTCCCACTTGTCTCCATGGAGGCCCGGGAGCTCCCTGGACTGACAGACACGGGCCCGGTTCATGGCTCTTCCCTCCTGAGCACCTGCAGAGCCCTGCGAGCAGGGGGGGCGCAGGTGAGGCGAGGCAGCCGGATGAGAGGGGCCTGTGCCGGGAGAGCCAGGGGAGGGGCCCACTCAGGACACATCATCCCCTTTACATGCCTGACGCCATCCTGGGGCGGGTCATCGTGGGGTGGGTCAACATGGGGCAGGTTTGGGGCCTGCGAGGCCACTGGAGAGTCATTTTCTATAGTGACATTTCAGCCGGGTCCCAGGAGAGCTCAGTAGAAAAGAGCTATCCCTCCAGTTAGGAACCTGGCTAGGGACCCACTGCTTCAAGGAGCCAGCTGAGATCACAAGTGGGAACTCTTATGTTGAGACTAGGTGGGATCTGGGAATCGGTACTTTTAACACGACCCCTAAATGATTCTGTTGCTGTTTGGTGTGCCAGCCGCCAAACAGGGAACCATCTCTTGTCTCCTCTTTACAGCAGACATTCACACACACAAACACACACACTCATACACACACAGTTTGTATACTGTAGAAAGGGAACGTGAATGATTTGCTTTTCTGAAAACCTCTAAGGAGAGGCAGCTGTGGCTGGAGGGAAAGAGGCAAGTTTAAAACATGTTCACTATGGGTGTCTCCAGTGGCTTGCCAGTAAAGAATCTGCTTGCAATGACGCTGGTTGGATCCTAGGGTTGGGAAGATGCCTGGAGAGGGAAATGGCAACCCACTCCAGTATTCTTGCCTGGAGAATCCTGTGGACAGAGGAACCTGGCGGGCTACAGTCCACAGGGCTGCAAAGAGGCAGACATGACTGAAGTGACTGAGGGCCTATGCATGCTCAGCGTGGGGGCCGGGCTCTGCCCCACAGGTGTCACTAATTCTCTGGAGGGGGCTGCCCTCTTAGAGATGGTAATTCAGCAGGAGCAATGATGAGAGTGGGCTGCCCCGTGTTGATTGAGTTTCCTCCAGATTTTCTTGTTAGGGATTTTTCTTTGCTTAGGGTTTAGGGACCTCCCACAAGTGGTAGCATGCCTCCTCCACCACAGAACCATCACAGTGGCCTCTATCTGGCAAATCCTATCCTATAGGACCAGAGTCAAAGGCCCTGTCTTCCAGGAAGCCTGCCTGCCAGCATCAGTAGGCTGTGTCCCCAGTGGGAGCTCCTAACAAAATCCCCGCCAGGCTCCACTGGGCTGGAGATGCTGGAGGCACGTGTGATTAGTCAGCCCTAGAGCTAGAAGTCTGCACCCAGTAGGCACTCTAGGAACATGCATTCAATAAACTGGTCTTTCCTTTTGGTTCCACCCAGAACTGGTTAACTCACAGGTTAGGGTTCAGGGCTACAAGAACACCAGAGGCACAGAGATTCCCAGAGATCTGTTAGCTTTACACAGAGGAGAAATCCAATCTCTGGCTCTATACCTCTGAGATCACAAGTGGGAACTCTTATGTTGAGACTAGGTGGGATCTGGGAATCGGTACTTTAACACGACCCTAAATGATTCTGTTGCTGTTTGGTGTGCCAGCCGCCAAACAGGGAACCATCTCTTGTCTCCTCTTTACAGCAGACATTCACACACACAAACACACACACTCATACACACACAGTTTGTATACTGTAGAAAGGGAACGTGAATGATTTGCTTTTCTGAAAACCTCTAAGGAGAGGCAGCTGTGGCTGGAGGGAAAGAGGCAAGTTTAAAACATGTTCACTATGGGTGTCTCCAGTGGCTTGCCAGTAAAGAATCTGCTTGCAATGACGCTGGTTGGATCCTAGGGTTGGGAAGATGCCTGGAGAGGGAAATGGCAACCCACTCCAGTATTCTTGCCTGGAGAATCCTGTGGACAGAGGAACCTGGCGGGCTACAGTCCACAGGGCTGCAAAGAGGCAGACATGACTGAAGTGACTGAGGGCCTATGCATGCTCAGCGTGGGGGCCGGGCTCTGCCCCACAGGTGTCACTAATTCTCTGGAGGGGGCTGCCCTCTTAGAGATGGTAATTCAGCAGGAGCAATGATGAGAGTGGGCTGCCCCGTGTTGATTGAGTTTCCTCCAGATTTTCTTGTTAGGGATTTTTCTTTGCTTAGGGTTTAGGGACCTCCCACAAGTGGTAGCATGCCTCCTCCACCACAGAACCATCACAGTGGCCTCTATCTGGCAAATCCTATCCTATAGGACCAGAGTCAAAGGCCCTGTCTTCCAGGAAGCCTGCCTGCCAGCATCAGTAGGCTGTGTCCCCAGTGGGAGCTCCTAACAAAATCCCCGCCAGGCTCCACTGGGCTGGAGATGCTGGAGGCACGTGTGATTAGTCAGCCCTAGAGCTAGAAGTCTGCACCCAGTAGGCACTCTAGGAACATGCATTCAATAAACTGGTCTTTCCTTTTGGTTCCACCCAGAACTGGTTAACTCACAGGTTAGGGTTCAGGGCTACAAGAACACCAGAGGCACAGAGATTCCCAGAGATCTGTTAGCTTTACACAGAGGAGAAATCCAATCTCTGGCTCTATACCTCACCACTGGCAGAGCCCTGGAGCCCAGGCCCAGACTGAGGGTACCTCTAGTCTCCACTTCACGTGTAGACAGAAAACTTGGAGGAGTAGGGTCTGCACATCGTGCCAAGACTCTCCTGCAGGTGGGCACAGATTCACCCCACATGAGGCAGATGGTGAGCCTGCCCTTTAGCAGGTAGCGTGAGCAGACCTGGCCTGCCCCAGTTCATCTAAGTTTGTACCTGTTGTCCTGGTGTCATTGGAAAACCAACAAGTGCCCTGATTTGAACATAAACTACAATTACCCGTCGAACAATGCTAGGGGTTAGTGGTACCAAGTCTGGGTAGTTGAAAAACCACATATAATATATAGTTGGTCCTCTGTAGTGGATGTTATGCATCTGGGGGTTCAAACAACCTCGGATTGTGTAGTTCTGGAGTTTGCATTTAGTAGAAAAAAATCCACGTGTGCAGACCCGTGCAGTTCAAGCCTATACTGTCCAGTGGTCAACTCTGTATGATCACCCTATTTAATCCTCACATTTGTCTGAGTACATGGTAGGGGCCACAATGCTGCTTGAATAAATGGTTGAGAACCAGATGCACAGAAACTTCCAAATGTTAGCTACTGCCCTTTGGAAAGTGATCCTGAGGAGAAGGACCCTCCGAGGCCGCGTCCTTGTCAGGACTGGATAGCTGCTTTGTTGGACAGTCACGTGAACGGGGTGAGGAGGGAGACGCTGATCTAGCTCCAGAAGAAAATCATCCCTCAGCCTCTGTTGTGAATACAACAAAGTAATTAATTGTGATTCTTAATTAGCTCTGCAGGGCTCTGAGTAAGGCCCCCTTTGCTTCCCAGAGGTCAGATTCTGATAAACAATCTGGTATCATGGGTCCCCATGGAGGCTCCTTTGCCTAAGCAGGCAGAGAAATTCAAAGACCTGTCGTTTCTCCCTGCCTCCCCCATTTCCTGCCTCCCCTTCTCAGGCGAAGGCTGGAGACAGGCCCGTGAATGAGCCTGCAGCCACATCCTTTCCTATTCTTCCAGCTCAGCCCAAAACTCGTCCTTTCAGTGTTTTCGAAAGAGTTCACTACCAGGCCTGCGTCACTAGTTCCTGAGCAAATGAACTTCCCCAGCTCTGTGTCTCCGAAGCCATCTCATTCCTCCCCCTGACAGATTCTGGTCTCTCCTCACACTGTCAACAGGCAGACTTGAATGTAAAAGTCTCTGCTCCTGAAGGAATGAGGAGAAAGTCCTTCCTTGGAAATGTGAAGGATTGTTCTCTCTGGAAAAAGAGAAATGTATAACATGCAAAAATACAGTATTTCAGGACTTCCCTGGTGGCCCAGTGGGTAAAGAATCCACCTTGCAGTGCAAGGGGCACCGGTTCCATCCCTGGCCAGGGAAGATCCCACATGCCATGGAGCGGCTGGACTGGTGTGTCCAATCGTGAGCCAGCGCTCTGGAGTGCATGCGCCTGGAGCCGGTACTCTGCAAGGACAGGGAGGGACCACTGCAATGGGAGGCCCACACAGACCAAAGAATAAAGATGGACGGAAATAAATAAACAAATAAATAAAACAATAAAAGAGGCCAAAATTTTAAAAATACATAGAAAAAGAATACAGTGTATTTCATAGTGCTTGTCTACACAAATCCTTAAAGGAACCGTGGGTCCAAGCTTAAAAGTCCCTGACCTCAGGATAAAATTATGCTCTAATTTAGCTAATGGGCTTCCCAGGAGGATCAGTGGCAAAGAATCCACCTACCAATGTAAGAGACTCAGGAGACACAGTTTCAATTCCTGGGTCAGGAAGATCCCTTGGAGGAGGGCATGGTAACCCACTCCAGTATTCTATTTTTTATAAGATTTATTTATTTATTTATTTGAGGGGAGGGGTGGGGAGGGGGGGAGCAGGCGGGCTACTTCTATTGGTCTTTCATTTGTCCATTTTTATCCATCTTTGTTCTTTGGCCTGTGTGGGCCTCCCATCGCGGTGGCCTCTGTTGTCGCAGAGCACAGGCTCTGGGCGCATGCGCTCCAGAGCTCCGGCTCAGCAATTGGACACATCGGTCCAGCCACTCCGCCGCACATGGGATCTTCCCAGGCCAGGGATCGAACCGGCGCCCCTTGCACTGCAAGGCGGTGTCCTTACCCACTGGACCACCAGGGGAAATCCCACTCCAGTATTCTTGCCTGCAGAATCCCATAGACAGAAGAGGCTGGCAGGCTACAGACCATGGGGTTGCAGAGCTAGACATGACTGAAGTGACTGAGTACTCATGCATGAGGCGGACTCAAATTCTTGTTTTTGTGGCATTATTGACTTAAAAAATGCAAAATATAAGAGTTGTGAGTCAAGTTTCATTTGGGGCAAAATGAGGACTACAGCCCAGGGGACAGCATTTCAGATAGTTGTGAGAAACGACTGCAGAGAGGCAGGGGGGAAGGTCAGTATATATGTGATTTTGATGAAGGGAGAGCACATGCAATTAGTCACATAGATTTTGCAGAAGTTTCTGCTACTCTCGTGAAGGTTACTGCTAATAGCGCTCTGGAGTGCATGCGCCTGGAGCCGGTACTCTGCAAGGACAGGGAGGGACCACTGCAATGGGAGGCCCACACAGACCAAAGAATAAAGATGGACGGAAATAAATAAACAAATAAATAAAACAATAAAAGAGGCCAAAATTTTAAAAATACATAGAAAAAGAATACAGTGTATTTCATAGTGCTTGTCTACACAAATCCTTAAAGGAACCGTGGGTCCAAGCTTAAAAGTCCCTGACCTCAGGATAAAATTATGCTCTAATTTAGCTAATGGGCTTCCCAGGAGGATCAGTGGCAAAGAATCCACCTACCAATGTAAGAGACTCAGGAGACACAGTTTCAATTCCTGGGTCAGGAAGATCCCTTGGAGGAGGGCATGGTAACCCACTCCAGTATTCTATTTTTTTTTATAAGATTTATTTATTTATTTATTTGAGGGGGGTGGGGTGGGGAGGGAGGGGAGCAGGCGGGCTACTTCTATTGGTCTTTCATTTGTCCATTTTTATCCATCTTTGTTCTTTGGCCTGTGTGGGCCTCCCATCGCGGTGGCCTCTGTTGTCGCAGAGCACAGGCTCTGGGCGCATGCGCTCCAGAGCTCCGGCTCAGCAATTGGACACATCGGTCCAGCCACTCCGCCGCACATGGGATCTTCCCAGGCCAGGGATCGAACCGGCGCCCCTTGCACTGCAAGGCGGTGTCCTTACCCACTGGACCACCAGGGAAGTCCCACTCCAGTATTCTTGCCTGCAGAATCCCATAGACAGAAGAGGCTGGCAGGCTACAGACCATGGGGTTGCAGAGCTAGACATGACTGAAGTGACTGAGTACTCATGCATGAGGCGGACTCAAATTCTTGTTTTTGTGGCATTATTGACTTAAAAAATGCAAAATATAAGAGTTGTGAGTCAAGTTTCATTTGGGGCAAAATGAGGACTACAGCCCAGGGGACAGCATTTCAGATAGTTGTGAGAAACGACTGCAGAGAGGCAGGGGGGAAGGTCAGTATATATGTGATTTTGATGAAGGGAGAGCACATGCAATTAGTCACATAGATTTTGCAGAAGTTTCTGCTACTCTCGTGAAGGTTACTGCTAATCACGAGGAGCAAACATCACCATGAAGGATTTGAGGGCTTTCCTAGATACGAGGAGATACAAGAATTAGGCTTGTAAAATTGGCTCCTGAAAATATGTAACTACCTGAAGACCTGTTCTGTCAGCATTTTCCAGAGCACAGAGTGCCTCGTTTCTGCTGTCCTATCCTGAACGCCTTCAGAGGGTGCTGAAAACCAGCAGCTACAGTAGCACACGGTCTCATCCTTGTCCAGGTGGATGGCAAGTGCCGATGGCAAGGGCTAATTTGTATTTGATAGAATTGATATTCTAATGGGGAGACTGAAAAATCAAACAAAGAAGCAAAATATGTGATAAAGTGTTAAGGACTAAAAGAGAAAGAGAGGACAAGGAATGGAATATGAATGAGTATGGAGTGGAACGTGCCTGAGCAGGGAGAGGTGGTGTTCAGTGTTGAAACTGTAGGTGGAACGGCCAGGGGAAGGTCCAGAGGGTGACGGCTGAATGGAGTCTTGACGGAAGTGAGGAAGAAGGTATGAGGATTGAGATGGAAAGCACTACAGGCAGAGGAACAGCGAGGGTCAAGGGACTGTTTCTGGGTGTGCTGGGGCAACACGATAGCGGGATGTGTGGGGGGGGTGGGGGTGCTTAGAGAGAAGGGGGAGAGGGGTTCATGCAGGTACAATTCTTGAGTGAAAAGAAAAGCCACTGAGTTTTCAGACCACTTTGGCTGCTGGGTGTAAATAGATAGTGAAGGGGTGTAGCTACAGCAAAGAGCTCAGGTGAGAGTCCAATAGACCAGCGGGGAGATGGCCAGGTGACCAGGGTGGCAGCCGGATTCTGACTATCTAGTGAAGGCGGATGGGATGACCTCGATGTGGCCCGGAAGAGAAAGAGAAGTAAAGACTAGCATCTGCCGTCACTCACCCAGAGGAGAGGTCAATGGAGCAGACTCATCTGCGAGCTTGCTGCAGAATTCTTTTTAGCAAGATGGAAGGTCTGGGCTCAATTTAACAAAGAATGTTCATAAAGATTTTTAAAAGCTTGTCAGGGCTTTTTTTCCTGTCTCATAATCTCATCGTGTTTAATCTCACTATCAATTAACTCGCTCTCAGATGCAGAACAGTGGGTTTTGATGAGTCAAAGAAGGTTTTAATTAGCCTAAATTGTTTTCGTTAGCTTAACTGCTTCTGCACTAATTGTTGGTGATTGAGTTTCAAGACGGAGCCAATGCAGACACACTGCCTGGAAAAATGCTCCTTGGGCTCACTTCTGAGCCAAGTCCTGAAAGTTGAAAGAGGAGGCCAGAGAGCTTTGGCAGCTACAGTAGCACACGGTCTCATCCTTGTCCAGGTGGATGGCAAGTGCCGATGGCAAGGGCTAATTTGTATTTGATAGAATTGATATTCTAATGGGGAGACTGAAAAATCAAACAAAGAAGCAAAATATGTGATAAAGTGTTAAGGACTAAAAGAGAAAGAGAGGACAAGGAATGGAATATGAATGAGTATGGAGTGGAACGTGCCTGAGCAGGGAGAGGTGGTGTTCAGTGTTGAAACTGTAGGTGGAACGGCCAGGGGAAGGTCCAGAGGGTGACGGCTGAATGGAGTCTTGACGGAAGTGAGGAAGAAGGTATGAGGATTGAGATGGAAAGCACTACAGGCAGAGGAACAGCGAGGGTCAAGGGACTGTTTCTGGGTGTGCTGGGGCAACACGATAGCGGGATGTGTGGGGGGGGTGGGGGTGCTTAGAGAGAAGGGGGAGAGGGGTTCATGCAGGTACAATTCTTGAGTGAAAAGAAAAGCCACTGAGTTTTCAGACCACTTTGGCTGCTGGGTGTAAATAGATAGTGAAGGGGTGTAGCTACAGCAAAGAGCTCAGGTGAGAGTCCAATAGACCAGCGGGGAGATGGCCAGGTGACCAGGGTGGCAGCCGGATTCTGACTATCTAGTGAAGGCGGATGGGATGACCTCGATGTGGCCCGGAAGAGAAAGAGAAGTAAAGACTAGCATCTGCCGTCACTCACCCAGAGGAGAGGTCAATGGAGCAGACTCATCTGCGAGCTTGCTGCAGAATTCTTTTTAGCAAGATGGAAGGTCTGGGCTCAATTTAACAAAGAATGTTCATAAAGATTTTTAAAAGCTTGTCAGGGCTTTTTTTCCTGTCTCATAATCTCATCGTGTTTAATCTCACTATCAATTAACTCGCTCTCAGATGCAGAACAGTGGGTTTTGATGAGTCAAAGAAGGTTTTAATTAGCCTAAATTGTTTTCGTTAGCTTAACTGCTTCTGCACTAATTGTTGGTGATTGAGTTTCAAGACGGAGCCAATGCAGACACACTGCCTGGAAAAATGCTCCTTGGGCTCACTTCTGAGCCAAGTCCTGAAAGTTGAAAGAGGAGGCCAGAGAGCTTTGGCTCCCAGAGAGGAAGCGCTCTCTCATCCCAGCCCCAAGCTCCAGAAACATCCATGAGGTTCAGGTTCAGGCTGTGGCCTGGGACAGAGGTGCGCAGGGTTAGAGCAGGGCTGTCATTGCTAGATTCTCGAAGAGTCAGGACTAGAGTCTACTCTATTTGGTTTCCAGCACAGAACTCAGAGCCACACCCACCTCACCCAGCAAGATCATGGCTCCTAAGTAAGTCACCTGGGAAAACTGCAATCCCGTTGTTCACTTTCCCACCCCTCCACCTGCTTGTCTAAGGGCCTCACTGGATACAAGTTTTCATAAATTCACACGCTTGGAGGGAAGCCCCTTCCAGGAGAGCAATCAGTGCAGCATTTCACATGACCAAGAAAGTGCACAGCGGCGTAGATGTAGGGAACACACTACAGGGAACACGAAGAATGGCAGCTCCTTCGAGGGATCTCTAGGGCTCATCTTGACGACACCCCCCCTGCCTTGAGCCCACGCCGTCCACAGAATCTGGGCTCCCAGTGCGCATTTGCTCACGCGAACAGGCCGCCTTCTCTGAAAATCCAACAGTGCACAACCCAGGACTGGGTTTCTCTGTCTGGTGTTCACAGCTGTAGCTCCGCAATCTTCTCTCTAGGCAGGTTGGAATGGATTTAGATTTTGAAAATAAAAAATCAAGTCTTTCTCATTTAACACAAGAGCCACGCCCCCATCCTTCCTCACCCTCTCCCTATCCCACCTCCATGTCCAACACAGACTCAGCTGCCTCACGTTCTGCTGCTTGGAGGCCTTTTTTATTCTTTTTTCAAATGGAGACACAGTTTCTTTCGTAGTAAAGGACTGTCAGCTTTAGGTGAGACATATCGCCCACCATCGCACTGCCTGTGTCTGAGTCGATTCCCATGTGGACATGTCTGCCTCCAGTCAATACTTGACTATGATAATACCTTACCAGCAGGAAATGACGTTGGGCAGGAAAACGAGACTGGTCACAGATTCTGAACCCAAGAATCATCCCGCACAGAGAAGTCAGACCAAGGACAGCATCCATCTCTGCTCTCCACCATCTCTGCTGGTGGCTCGGAGGAGTGGGGCGGAAGCTGGTACTCGGTTGTTTATGACAGACCTACTAAAAACTGAAATCATCCTGTTCATCCAGCTTACAGAAAAGGAACCCTCGAGGAGAGCAGAAAAAGGACCAAGTGACTCAGGTGACAGCTCCTCCCTTTGAAGTGAGAGCCTCTTATGTTTCCTGCGTAATAACTCTCTCAGCCTTCCTTACAACCCCCAGACAGCAGATAGCATGAGTATATTTATGCCCTCGCGGCTTGGACTGATAATCCAGTTCTGATACATGCCCTAACCTGGACAGAAGAATCTTCAGTGGCTTCACAGATGATGTCCACATGGTTTGGGTAAATCTACACACTGAGGTGCACAGGCATTCTGTGATCTCCTGATGCTAATAAAACTTATGGTTTGTGGTAAACACCTTTCAAATGCTGAACGGTGGAACACGAAGAATGGCAGCTCCTTGAGGGATCTCTAGGGCTCATCTTGACGACACCCCCTGCCTTGAGCCCACGCCGTCCACAGAATCTGGGCTCCCAGTGCGCATTTGCTCACGAACAGGCCGCCTTCTCTGAAAATCCAACAGTGCACAACCCAGGACTGGGTTTCTCTGTCTGGTGTTCACAGCTGTAGCTCCGCAATCTTCTCTCTAGGCAGGTTGGAATGGATTTAGATTTTGAAAATAAAAAATCAAGTCTTTCTCATTTAACACAAGAGCCACGCCCCCATCCTTCCTCACCCTCTCCCTATCCCACCTCCATGTCCAACACAGACTCAGCTGCCTCACGTTCTGCTGCTTGGAGGCCTTTTTTATTCTTTTTTCAAATGGAGACACAGTTTCTTTCGTAGTAAAGGACTGTCAGCTTTAGGTGAGACATATCGCCCACCATCGCACTGCCTGTGTCTGAGTCGATTCCCATGTGGACATGTCTGCCTCCAGTCAATACTTGACTATGACAATACCTTACCAGCAGGAAATGACGTTGGGCAGGAAAACGAGACTGGTCACAGATTCTGAACCCAAGAATCATCCCGCACAGAGAAGTCAGACCAAGGACAGCATCCATCTCTGCTCTCCACCATCTCTGCTGGTGGCTCGGAGGAGTGGGGCGGAAGCTGGTACTCGGTTGTTTATGACAGACCTACTAAAAACTGAAATCATCCTGTTCATCCAGCTTACAGAAAAGGAACCCTCGAGGAGAGCAGAAAAAGGACCAAGTGACTCAGGTGACAGCTCCTCCCTTTGAAGTGAGAGCCTCTTATGTTTCCTGCGTAATAACTCTCTCAGCCTTCCTTACAACCCCCAGACAGCAGATAGCATGAGTATATTTATGCCCTCGCGGCTTGGACTGATAATCCAGTTCTGATACATGCCCTAACCTGGACAGAAGAATCTTCAGTGGCTTCACAGATGATGTCCACATGGTTTGGGTAAATCTACACACTGAGGTGCACAGGCATGCTGTGATCTCCTGATGCTAATAAAACTTATGGTTTGTGGTAAACACCTGACATGTGCAAATGCTGAACGGTGGACAAGTGATAGAAGTAGGAAGATGAGCAAGGGCAAAAGAGAGAGAAAGAGACAGAAGGTGAGCAGGGGAGAGGGAGAGAGAGAAGAGGAAAATTTGAGCTAGATAGGGCATCAAGCAAAATTGGTGGCAAGGACAGACATGGGTTTCTGGAGACAGACACTATCAGCTCTGTGCTCCAGCACTGAGCCTGGGAACAGTTTTCACGCCTCTTCCTTCCCTCATGGCCGTCTCTCGTGCTGGCAACACCCTCCTCAAAGAGAGGCCTATAGGCACCGCTTCTTGTGAAATAAGTTATGTCTGAGAAGGCTAGATTTCCTAACCTGGATGAGATTCTACTTTTCACAAACTCCAAGATGGAAAGATCCTGAGTTGTAGGGTGAGGTTTATACACAAGTAAGCATCTCCCAATGGCAACAAAATGTTTAAACCTTTGTAATGAGTGACTGAGTGCTCACACAGTAAAGAATCCACCTGCAATTCCAGAGCCCTGGGTTTGACTCCTGGGTCTGGAAGATCCCCTGGAGAAGTGAATGGCTACCTACTCCCGTATTCTTGCCTGGAGAATCTCATGGACAGAGGAGCCTGGCGGGCGACAGCGCATGGGGTTCCAAAGAATCAGACCCAACCGAGCAACTAACACTTATTTTGTTTTTAAGGACAGTCATAATACTTAAATTATTGCAAGGGTGAAATGAGAGAACACAAAGGATCTCTCTTCAGAGCCGGGCACGTGATAGGCACCCAGCTTACAGAAAAGGAACCCTCGAGGAGAGCAGAAAAAGGACCAAGTGACTGGGCATGAGTATATTTTTTTGCCTTCCTTACAACCCAGACAGCAGATAGCATGAGTATATTTATGCCCTCGCGGCTTGGACTGATAATCCAGTTCTGATACATGCCCTAACCTGGACAGAAGAATCTTCAGTGGCTTCACAGATGATGTCCACATGGTTTGGGTAAATCTACACACTGAGGTGCACAGGCATGCTGTGATCTCCTGATGCTAATAAAACTTATGGTTTGTGGTAAACACCTGACATGTGCAAATGCTGAACGGTGGACAAGTGATAGAAGTAGGAAGATGAGCAAGGGCAAAAGAGAGAGAAAGAGACAGAAGGTGAGCAGGGGAGAGGGAGAGAGAGAAGAGGAAAATTTGAGCTAGATAGGGCATCAAGCAAAATTGGTGGCAAGGACAGACATGGGTTTCTGGAGACAGACACTATCAGCTCTGTGCTCCAGCACTGAGCCTGGGAACAGTTTTCACGCCTCTTCCTTCCCTCATGGCCGTCTCTCGTGCTGGCAACACCCTCCTCAAAGAGAGGCCTATAGGCACCGCTTCTTGTGAAATAAGTTATGTCTGAGAAGGCTAGATTTCCTAACCTGGATGAGATTCTACTTTTCACAAACTCCAAGATGGAAAGATCCTGAGTTGTAGGGTGAGGTTTATACACAAGTAAGCATCTCCCAATGGCAACAAAATGTTTAAACCTTTGTAATGAGTGACTGAGTGCTCACACAGTAAAGAATCCACCTGCAATTCCAGAGCCCTGGGTTTGACTCCTGGGTCTGGAAGATCCCCTGGAGAAGTGAATGGCTACCTACTCCCGTATTCTTGCCTGGAGAATCTCATGGACAGAGGAGCCTGGCGGGCGACAGCGCATGGGGTTCCAAAGAATCAGACCCAACCGAGCAACTAACACTTATTTTGTTTTTAAGGACAGTCATAATACTTAAATTATTGCAAGGGTGAAATGAGAGAACACAAAGGATCTCTCTTCAGAGCCGGGCACGTGATAGGCACCCAGCACACAAGCCCTTCTCCCTGAAAGCACTGCTCCAGCCACTGAAGTCCTGCGGAATCAGGCAGAGCAGGCGGCAAGGCAGAGGAGAGGGCTTCGCCCCAACACTGGGCAAGGGAAGCAGGCGTTGAGGGTCCATGAGAGCAAGTTTACAGTCACCTCAGCGGAGCAACACAAAAACAATGCCTGCTAAAGTCATCTTCTCTGGAAATTCTGGTGTTTTAATGACAACTTTTGACCCATTGTCATTGAAAACTTCATTCAGATGTTTCCTCACCCTGGAGTAGGGTGGCAGAGGATGGGGTTCAGTCTTTTTACGGCTTGAGCTGAAGCATCTGTTAGAGCAGAGGTTTTCCTAAGGTGCTTTCAGAATTTCGATGTCCAGGCATCAGAACTCAATAGATTAGTTTGAGCAGGGCACAGATCTGAGCATTTTTCAAAGCTCCAGTGTTCCAGTGTACGGCTGGGGTTGAGGACGATTGCCCTAATCCTGTTCACATTTAGAAAGATGTCCGGAAGCACGTAAGGAAGTTCTACCATTGCAACTGGGAGAACAAAAGTCATCAGCCCCAGAGAAGCTCCTGGCAGGAGGGTGGGGCCGTAGGCTACTGCTCTCAGGCATTCTGGTGAAGCTCCCAAATAATAACCCAACTTCCAGAAGGGACATTAATGCCTTCCACATGGTCCTAACACAATTACTGCTTAGACGCAGCCCAATAACAAAGAATTATTGAAGAGATGACACGAAGCAAATTTTGAGGCACAAGAAAATTATTCATCCATTTATGTGCTGAATCCTCAACGAAACTTCTTTGGAGAGAAGGGAAAATGCCAAGCACACAAACCTACCTCACACATAGATTATCAGCAAAGGTGCGGGTGCAAGGCTCTTAACACGATCGATGCCATCCAAACCTCTTCATCCTGGCCCCACCTCAGAGAAGCAGATGAATAGTTTTCCCTGGTGATAGGAGGTTAATTTTCGTGCAACTGTACCCAGATATAATTTGGATTTATTTCTGGTGTATTTGGTTTTCTTATGAATAGACTCCACAGACTAAGATGGTCACTAACATTACCCCAAGTTTATGTTGGTTAAGAGACCAATAAATAAGGGTCTAGAATGAATCTACTATGAGAGATTTATTGGAAAAATTATTTTGCAAATTGTTATTAAAAAGACCTTTGGAAAAAAAAAAAGAAAAAAAAAGACCTTTGGATATCTGACATCTCAAGTGCCAGCTCACCCAATTAGTAAGATCATTTATTTATATGACTTCACAATGATCTCCCTTTCTGGAACACTCACCTATATTCAGTATTTTACTATTATGAGCCCTTAGCATCTTCTAATTTAATAATGAGTACTTTAAAAGCATAGGGCAGAGGAGAAATAAACATCAGTGAAAGGACTTCCTCCTCAGGGGTGTGTTCAAAGATTCAAGACTCATGCAAAGTCTGTTTAATTGAATACCTACCATCGGAGATGAGATAAAGGTGAGAGAATCCCTGGGGGACTGTTCAATTGCTTTTCACACTCAAGACAAATGAAAACATTCTGGAGATGGTCCCTCTTTTCCCTCTTCTAGGAGGAAGATGGGATGCTAGACAGTCTTAACACAGAAGATAGAGCTGTTCAGACTCACACAAAAATCCTTGAACTTTTTTCCTAACAAATACACGTACGTGTTCAGACTCTCCTATACAAAAACATCGTGGAAATAAAGTCCCTCAAAAGCTGAGCCAAAAACTACGAGGCTAGAGTCAAGTCACTGGGATGTTTGAGAAAGGCCGAGTCAGACACTGCAGATGGGGTTTCTCCAGCATCAAGTGCTCAGCAGTTTCCAGGGCTACCTGGAAAACCAAGTACAAGCATGTCTTAGAATTAAAATAGAGGGTTTCTGTAGATGCGCCCCCACCTGCACACTCTGAAGAGCTGGCTGTCGCAGGACTCTGGGGTTAGCAGCCCTGACCTCCACCCTGACAGGCCTCCTCCTCCTCCACACTCAGCTCCTCCTAGAAGCCAGTCCTCCTACTCAGAGACTGCTGCCTCTTGAGCACAAGGCATCATCTTCTCAGAAAAAGAGAACAGGGCTTCCCCTGGTGGTCCAGTGGGTAAGGACACCGCCTTGCAGTGCAAGGGGCACCGGTTCGATCCCTGGCCTGGGAAGATCCCACGTGCCGTGGAGCGGCGGGACCAATGTGTCCAATTACCGAGCCAGAGCTCTGGAGCACATGCGCCTGGAGCCGGCGCTCTGCAGCGACAGACGCCACTGCGATGGGAGGCCCACAGGAGCCAAAGAACAAAGACGGATGAAAATAGAGAAATGAAAGACCAATAGAAGTGGCCTGCCCATCCCCCTCCCTCCCCACCCCACCCCCCAAAAAGATAAATAAATAAAATTTAAAAAAAGAAAAAAAGAAAAAGAGAACAGCGAAGGCAAATCCACAAAGACAGAAAATAGGTAACTGGTGACTTGGGGCTAGAATGAGCATGAGGTTTCTTTTTGAAGCAATGGAGATGTTCTAAAATTGGATGGATGGTGTTGACAGTTGGATAATTCTGTAAACATATTAAATGCCATCAGATTGTTCAGGTGAACTTTATGGTTTTACAACTCAAGTCAACTTTAACGTATATTCACTGTTTCACAGGAAGTCATGAGCGTCTACCCAAGGAAGGAGAAATAGCTCTGCTGAAGACGCAGAAACATGAGCACACGGATTACAGGTTTGTTCAGAATTCCTTCAGCTTTAATTGTGGGAGTAAGATCAGGCAGCCACGAAGGATAAAATGCAGTCCTTGGGAGGAACTGAGATGCTGTTTTGTAAAGTGGACATGATACGAGTTATTCTTTTACTAGCGAAAATGGTCAAACGTTGCCAAAACTGTCCTCATTCGATTGTCTCTTTTTTCCCAGTTTCTTGACCTTCAAAGACAGGATATCTGGCCTCCACATCCGCCCACGTGATGCTGCCATTGGCCAGATCGTGGACCACGCTGGGCAGCTCAGAGACCTGGGATGGAAAGAAAAGACTCAGACTCAACCAACTTGAGCAGAATGACAAAGACAGCGATCCCTGGGAACTCAGGGGACTCCACCCTGACAGGCCTCCTCCTCCTCCACACTCAGCTCCTCCTAGAAGCCAGTCCTCCTACTCAGAGACTGCTGCCTCTTGAGCACAAGGCATCATCTTCTCAGAAAAAGAGAACAGGGCTTCCCCTGGTGGTCCAGTGGGTAAGGACACCGCCTTGCAGTGCAAGGGGCACCGGTTCGATCCCTGGCCTGGGAAGATCCCACGTGCCGTGGAGCGGCGGGACCAATGTGTCCAATTACCGAGCCAGAGCTCTGGAGCACATGCGCCTGGAGCCGGCGCTCTGCAGCGACAGACGCCACTGCGATGGGAGGCCCACAGGAGCCAAAGAACAAAGACGGATGAAAATAGAGAAATGAAAGACCAATAGAAGTGGCCTGCCCATCCCCCTCCCTCCCCACCCCACCCTCCAAAAAGATAAATAAATAAAATTTAAAAAAAGAAAAAAAGAAAAAGAGAACAGCGAAGGCAAATCCACAAAGACAGAAAATAGGTAACTGGTGACTTGGGGCTAGAATGAGCATGAGGTTTCTTTTTGAAGCAATGGAGATGTTCTAAAATTGGATGGATGGTGTTGGCAGTTGGATAATTCTGTAAACATATTAAATGCCATCAGATTGTTCAGGTGAACTTTATGGTTTTACAACTCAAGTCAACTTTAACGTATATTCACTGTTTCACAGGAAGTCATGAGCGTCTACCCAAGGAAGGAGAAATAGCTCTGCTGAAGACGCAGAAACATGAGCACACGGATTACAGGTTTGTTCAGAATTCCTTCAGCTTTAATTGTGGGAGTAAGATCAGGCAGCCACGAAGGATAAAATGCAGTCCTTGGGAGGAACTGAGATGCTGTTTTGTAAAGTGGACATGATACGAGTTATTCTTTTACTAGCGAAAATGGTCAAACGTTGCCAAAACTGTCCTCATTCGATTGTCTCTTTTTTCCCAGTTTCTTGACCTTCAAAGACAGGATATCTGGCCTCCACATCCGCCCACGTGATGCTGCCATTGGCCAGATCGTGGACCACGCTGGGCAGCTCAGAGACCTGGGATGGAAAGAAAAGACTCAGACTCAACCAACTTGAGCAGAATGACAAAGACAGCGATCCCTGGGAACTCAGGGGACTCCACAGAGAGCTGGGTCAGTGTCTACACCGTGACGGGTTTCCTCTGCAGTCCGGTCCCTCCAGTGACTGGTCCCCGCCCCCACCGAAGCCTCTTTCCCCAGTTAGGTTACCTCCCTCCCAGGCTGGGGTCCTGCGCTTCCTCTAGCCCAGAAGCCCTCCGGCTCCCCTGGGGACCCTGATTCTCCCGCAGAGTTTTTCCTAGTCATTCCAGAGCTCCGTGCCAACTGCAGTTACTTCCTGTGTGTTCAACTTAACTCCTACGGCCGGGGTCAGTCAAGGAACAGGAGGGAAGGGAATCGGGACACTGAAGAGCTCCCACTGAGGAATGGGGCAGCTCTTTCTCAGCCAGAACCAAACAATGGCCAGCTGCTCACAGCAGGGGCTCTTAAACCTGAGTGACCATCAGAATCATCTGGAAGGCTGGGGGTTTTTTTGTTTTGTTTTTTTAAAGGTAGACCATTTTTAAAGTTTTGTTACATGTCATTTCTGTCTTCTGATTTTGGTGTTTTGGCCATCAGGTATGTGGGATCCTAGCTTTCTGATCAGGGATTGAACCTGCACCCCCTGCATCAGAAACGCAGGGTCTTAACCACTGGGCCGCCAAGGAGGTCCCTGGGGGAGTGTTAAAACAGTTCTGCCCACCCTCTCCAAACCCCAATCCAGCCTGGTTTCTGATCTAGTATGCCTGGAGTGGACACCTCTCTTTTCCAACAAATTCCCCAGTGATGCAGGACCACCCTTTGAGAACCCCTCTGAACATAGGTTCAGAGTAGCCAGATCTAGTATTGTAAAAAGATGAGCCAGAAATCTGTGACCTCTGTAAGTAGACTGGAAATTCCCTTAGAAAAAAAAAGCAGACTTTCACTTCTGTTTTCCCTATTACAAACTCTCTGTGACAAGCAGAGCAAATGACAGGCACTCCAAAAACCAACCTGCTCAAAATAAACAGGCCAGGTTGCTGTCCAGTGGTCACTCTTTCCTTTCCCTCCTGCACTTTTCCCATCTCCATGGCTCCCTTCCCATCGAGTAGAATTACTGAAACATTATTCACTATTTTGAATTGATTAACAATGAAGAGGTATATCCATACTCATGTGTACACTTATATGGAAATATAAAGATAACACTGGCTAAGCCCCCCAAAGCCTGCCAATAAAACTATGGCAACAACCCCTTGTAATCATTATGTCTCTTGACCAAATAAACAACTATAAAAGCAAACTGTCAGGGAATGAGCTCAGAGTGATCCAAATGGCTGTAAAATACTACAGGCGTGTTAATGAACATTTTCATAATTAAGCCGAGGGGATTTGGGAATCTGTGCTCTGTCTGATACAAACTTATGATTAAAATTAAAAAGACGAAGACAGGAAGGGAAGCATAGACACAACGAAATCCATCTCAGAGAGGAAGGAAGCAGTACATGTAGTTCTAAGACTGAAAAACGCCACAGAGAAGACGGCCACCTCTGCTCTGATCTGCCGCATGGAGTCTCGGTCCCGGAGGGTCGCTGTGTGAGGAGTCTTGTTCACTGTATCAAAGTCAATGGTGATGCCGAAAGCCACGCCAATCTCATCGGTCCTGGCGTAGCGTCTTCCGATGGACCCCGAGGAATCATCTACTTTGTGCGAGATGCCATGCCTGGTCAACGCCTCCGCTGTCCAAATAAATGCAGTACATTAAAAATGGTGTCAAGCTCAGGAAACTTATAAAAGGAACTAACGTAAAAGATCAGTAACTCACAGTTGCAAGAGACAGAAACCTTCCCAAGGTTTAAGCCCTTGCTGGAGCCCACCCCTCGCTCATACCTATATCTCATTCGGCTGCAGGGGAATGAACAGGCAAGGCCAGGAGGCTGGCGGGACCCTGAGCAGTTCAGCAAATGCTTCCTGTCTCCCAGCTCTGAAGTATGGGGGCCACATCAGATGGCCACTAGGATCCCTTTCAAGGCGGTTACCCTCCACTGGGGAATCCCCTGACGAACTGAGCAGCAGGGTCAACGGGAGAAGCCAGGAAGTTTGCAATCCGACTCTTGGGTCTTACTCTCACTCATTCAAACTCTAGGAGAAAACATCCCGAGCAAGCATACTCTCTTAGAAATAAGAACAGATGCTAAAATCCCTTAGACTTATTCTTTAAGCAATACATATGTATATATATTTTTTAAGAGACACTTGCTAAAATTCAGTCTGCTTGACAGTATTCCCATGGAGGTTGCCCAGCTGGATTTACTTACATAATTCCTTGACGAACGGCATGAACTCCTGGTTCTGGCTCAATGGAAGGACGGAGCATTTGAATGGAGCTACTACGGCAGGGAAGCTGAAGAACTAGATGGTTTAAAAGAAAGAAGGCCCAATATGTTAGTGTATAAACAGTAAGGTCCAAACGTCACTATCCAAATACCAGAAAACATGATGTGAAAAGGCAGTGTGAGCGCACAGAGAGCAGGATAACCAGAGGTAGAGTGAGAAAGACCTGGCTTTCCGCTCAGAATCTGGACCAACTGAGTGAACTCTACCTCTCGGGACCTCAGCTTCTCCATCTAAGAAGCAGGTCTCTGCCATCTGCTCTGCTTGCTGTGCAGACCTATCATAAATGGACTCTATGTAAAATCATTCTGAAAGCTACCATGGAAGATGGGAATTATTTGGTACTGCCTAAAAGCCTTACTTCTTTCTGTGGAGATCTCTAAAGAACGTCCCCCCAAAACATCAAAAATAGTGTCAACAGACAAAATTCCATTCTGTCCTTTAAGAGGTTCAGCATGGCTGAAGGACGTCTGAGCCTTAGTGACTAAGTAAAACAAAACAGTTTAATTAGCTCACAAGGGCACGTCCCAAAGAAATAGGAGGAGGAAAAAAACAAACAACCCTCCCTCCCCCCACAAAATGATGTTCTGTACATCTACAGAAAAGCACAGACCCCAAAACTTGCTCCCGAAACATTTCACAGTCTCTCAGAAATAAATGAAAGCCAAAATAGTCTGTGGAAGGCAAACTCATCTACCATTTTGAGTTGCAAATAAGAGGCTGAAGATGGTTCTTAAACACTATCTGTACAAAAATTCCCTTGAAGGCAAGAATACGGGACTCAGAGTGAACAGGTCCCATAAAAATAACTGTATGACCCAGGGTCCAGCTCAGCCCCCCAAAGCCTCAGTAATCTTAAATGTCAAGTCATGGTGACTATTCCACTGTGAGTAAACCCTGAACTGTACCAGTATGGTCCATGAATCACGGATCACTCAGAATTCCACTCGTCTCCTCCTCTTGTGATAATTTCATTTAATGTGAGAGAGAAGCAGGAACCTGCCTTCACAGGAAAATGGCTTTTTGTTATTTCACCAGCAATGCTTTTACACCAAATTTACAGGAAAATGGACTGAGGGACTACATGCTAGCAATTTAGAAATATTTTTGGCTTCTCAGACTAATCAAATTTCTCTTCATGATGAAATCTCTATGTAATTCATAAAACTCTATAATTTATTCTTATCTAGCTTTTAAGAAATTTCTATTAAAACTTTAGTTACATCAATATAGATTCAAAGAAATAGCTGAAAGCTTTTCAAAAAAAAAAAAAAAACACCTTTTCATTAGAAAAATAAGTAGGAAAAGTTTGATGCAAACTTGGACTCTAAAAAAGGCACAATATAGTTAAGTATAATGTCATTCTACAGGAAGAAGCAGGTCTTATGTTGGCACAGCTGGTATCCAGCTCAGGTTCTTGCTATCTGTTCACGAATAAAAAGCCACTCCTTAAATGTCAGGAAATGAAGATGTAACTTTAGGACAGAGAATAAAAGAGTAGCTTTATTAGCTACAGATTATCAAGAGTGCCAGACTTTTTAAAATACTGGAGCCAAGAACTCATCAGTTCATCTTTAAGACTAAACACCCTAGAAAGAACTACAGAGCTGATGTCCAACTCTGGGTGCACACTCAGCTTTAGCTGGTCATGCAGGTAAGAATGCTTCTTTCTGTTAATTTGACCTGTACAACCTCTCCTCTCTAGCCATCCTTCTTCTGAGTGATTTTCCTGGAAACCTGGAGCTATAAATCAAAGGAGTATAATCTCCACAAACAGAGTAAGGTGAGAAAGGTGAAATAAGCCAGAGTGAGAGAGATGTGGAAAGCATAGAAGAGTGAGTCACAATCATCGGATAACGTGAAAACCTGGTACCAGAGTGAACAGGTCCCATAAAATAACTGTATGACCCAGGGTCCAGCTCAGCCCCCCAAAGCCTCAGTAATCTTAAATGTCAAGTCATGGTGACTATTCCACTGTGAGTAAACCCTGAACTGTACCAGTATGGTCCATGAATCACGGATCACTCAGAATTCCACTCGTCTCCTCCTCTTGTGATAATTTCATTTAATGTGAGAGAGAAGCAGGAACCTGCCTTCACAGGAAAATGGCTTTTTGTTATTTCACCAGCAATGCTTTTACACCAAATTTACAGGAAAATGGACTGAGGGACTACATGCTAGCAATTTAGAAATATTTTTGGCTTCTCAGACTAATCAAATTTCTCTTCATGATGAAATCTCTATGTAATTCATAAAACTCTATAATTTATTCTTATCTAGCTTTTAAGAAATTTCTATTAAAACTTTAGTTACATCAATATAGATTCAAAGAAATAGCTGAAAGCTTTTCAAAAAAAAAAAAAACACCTTTTCATTAGAAAAATAAGTAGGAAAAGTTTGATGCAAACTTGGACTCTAAAAAAGGCACAATATAGTTAAGTATAATGTCATTCTACAGGAAGAAGCAGGTCTTATGTTGGCACAGCTGGTATCCAGCTCAGGTTCTTGCTATCTGTTCACGAATAAAAAGCCACTCCTTAAATGTCAGGAAATGAAGATGTAACTTTAGGACAGAGAATAAAAGAGTAGCTTTATTAGCTACAGATTATCAAGAGTGCCAGACTTTTTAAAATACTGGAGCCAAGAACTCATCAGTTCATCTTTAAGACTAAACACCCTAGAAAGAACTACAGAGCTGATGTCCAACTCTGGGTGCACACTCAGCTTTAGCTGGTCATGCAGGTAAGAATGCTTCTTTCTGTTAATTTGACCTGTACAACCTCTCCTCTCTAGCCATCCTTCTTCTGAGTGATTTTCCTGGAAACCTGGAGCTATAAATCAAAGGAGTATAATCTCCACAAACAGAGTAAGGTGAGAAAGGTGAAATAAGCCAGAGTGAAGAGAGATGTGGAAAGCATAGAAGAGTGAGTCACAATCATCGGAGTCAAAAGAAAACTTGAGAGATGAAGACTTCTTAAAAACATTTAGCTTCAGCTAGGCTTGCATGTGGAGAAAGCCTATACCCCACATGCTACTGCCCCGTTTATGATCTGTCAGTCTCCCACACAGAATCACCTGGGCTTCAAACAACATAAAGCCAGATCCCGGGGTCTCAGACCTAGAATATCTGTATCTCTGGAATAAAGCCTAGGCATTTATATTCTTTACCCCTACATACCTCAATTTTAGGTAGTTTGAAAAGGTTCCTTCTAATGCTTTACCAATGCATAAATATATTTTGGTTTATTCAAATTCTATGAATCATCTCCTCCTTTTCAGTTTCCTGAAAACACAAGTGTATCCAGAAAGAGCACTCCTTCCGTTGATCCGACACAGGCAGATCTTCCCAGAGTTACACGCTCCATCTCAGAACTCAGATGCAGCCAAGACAACGACATCTAGCACAACCCACACATCCTAAAGCGCAAAGGAGACAGGCACGTGCCCTGCTTTGTGAACAGTTAAGCAAAGGTGTCAGCCTTCCAGTAAATAACTAACCGGTCGTTTCAGAGCTGTCTTTCTATCACTCAGTAAATGCCCTTCGCTGACACTGTAAGACAACAAACAGGATGCGGTACGGGACAACTCACCGTTCTCTGTTCATCTCCTTCGCGAACCTGGAATGTATGTTCAAACACCGTATACATGATCCTGCCCAGGCCAAAGGAGGGTTCGATTACACTCGGAATAACTTCTTCCACTGCAAGAGAGACAGAAACTCAGTAACACTCTCTCAAACTCCACATAATGCATTCAGAGTTCCCTCTAAACCATTCCTACTGGCCCAAAACATCTCTGTTCTAGACGGATTGTGATCGATCCCGTACAGCAGGACAAAGAAATCGAATATTCCTAAAAGTTATTTCCTGGTAGAATATATGATGCCTTTAAAGACAAAACTGGAGTGAAAAAAACACACATATATATTTTTTAATATATATACCAAATTTAATTCTTTGTTTATCAAGCACAAAAAATGAAACAAGATACCAAAGTATTCCTTCATCAGATGGTAAGCTATGAACAATAGCCCCCACACTCTATCACCTCCCTCACTTATGCAGAAAGCATTAGAACTCCAGCGCTCCTGCAAGACTTTGCTAGAATTAAAAATCCACCACCACAGCTGGCAAAAGTAACCAAAACAACTCCTACATACATCAAGTATCACGGGGCTTGTGTTTTACTTTTTATCTTGCTATCGGAGACAACAGAGTCAATGCTATCTATACTATCTAGAATCACCTGGCTCCTCTATTCAGAATTGCATTTATATTCTTTACCCCTACATACCTCAATTTTAGGTAGTTTGAAAAGGTTCCTTCTAATGCTTTACCAATGCATAAATATATTTTGGTTTATTCAAATTCTATGAATCATCTCCTCCTTTTCAGTTTCCTGAAAACACAAGTGTATCCAGAAAGAGCACTCCTTCCGTTGATCCGACACAGGCAGATCTTCCCAGAGCTACACGCTCCATCTCAGAACTCAGATGCAGCCAAGACAACGACATCTAGCACACACACACATCCTAAAGCGCAAAGGAGACAGGCACGTGCCCTGCTTTGTGAACAGTTAAGCAAAGGTGTCAGCCTTCCAGTAAATAACTAACCGGTCGTTTCAGAGCTGTCTTTCTATCACTCAGTAAATGCCCTTCGCTGACACTGTAAGACAACAAACAGGATGCGGTACGGGACAACTCACCGTTCTCTGTTCATCTCCTTCGCGAACCTGGAATGTATGTTCAAACACCGTATACATGATCCTGCCCAGGCCAAAGGAGGGTTCGATTACACTCGGAATAACTTCTTCCACTGCAAGAGAGACAGAAACTCAGTAACACTCTCTCAAACTCCACATAATGCATTCAGAGTTCCCTCTAAACCATTCCTACTGGCCCAAAAACATCTCTGTTCTAGACGGATTGTGATCGATCCCGTACAGCAGGACAAAGAAATCGAATATTCCTAAAAGTTATTTCCTGGTAGAATATATGATGCCTTTAAAGACAAAACTGGAGTGAAAAACACACACATATATATTTTTTAATATATATACCAAATTTAATTCTTTGTTTATCAAGCACAAAAAATGAAACAAGATACCAAAGTATTCCTTCATCAGATGGTAAGCTATGAACAATAGCCCCCACACTCTATCACCTCCCTCACTTATGCAGAAAGCATTAGAACTCCAGCGCTCCTGCAAGACTTTGCTAGAATTAAAAATCCACCACCACAGCTGGCAAAAGTAACCAAAACAACTCCTACATACATCAAGTATCACGGGGCTTGTGTTTTACTTTTTATCTTGCTATCCGGATGAAATTCTTTAACAGAGTCAAGTCACTGCTGCTGTTTTCCCAAGGTTCTAGGGGTCAGGAGCCCCACTGAGAAGAGTCTGCTCAGCGACCAGCAGTCAATCAAAGACCAGGGACCCCACATCTTCCCATGGGGGAGGCTATACCTGTACGTACACAGGAGTTATCTTCATTATTACTCATCCAGAAAGGACGCATGGCTAAGCACTGTCCACGTCTAAGGGAACTAACCCTAAGCTTGGAGAGTTTATGTCTCAAAAGAAATGAGATAACTGGAAACAAAAACTAAATGACCAAGGCATTTTCTGCCTATCCTTTTGTGACATCTGAGTCAGCTGCCAAAATGGGGACTAAAGAGCCCAGAGCACGAGGAAGGATCCCCTGCTGCCTCCTATCACTGGTCAGATTGCTATCATAGCTCCCTGCAATCTGGCAACAATGAGGCAGGCCAGAAAGAAATGGAAAAGGAGGCCTGTTCACTCCATGGGCAGCAGCATCTCAAATACCCACGACTCTCAGTTTCTGGGAGCTTCAATTCAGCCAGTTACCCCCAAGAATTCTTCAGACATTCTCCAAAATACTCATTTACCAATTCATAGAATTTGTCCTACAAAAAATAATCTCCTTGGGTTTTAAAAAAGCATGAAAGACCACTAACCTAAATCACTTTTAACAAGTTAATTTGACAAGCAAGACAAAAGGGGTGACTTCTCTCTTTTGCTTAAAAAACAAAAAGGACTTTTCCTCACAGTGAGGAAAAAAAGGATGCTTCCAGTCAAAGAGCTATTCTTCATATGTACCTTAGTCACAGAAAACAAAACTGGAGTGAAAACACACACATATATATTTTTTAATATATATACCAAATTTAATTCTTTGTTTATCAAGCACAAAAAATGAAACAAGATACCAAAGTATTCCTTCATCAGATGGTAAGCTATGAACAATAGCCCCCACACTCTATCACCTCCCTCACTTATGCAGAAAGCATTAGAACTCCAGCGCTCCTGCAAGACTTTGCTAGAATTAAAAATCCACCACCACAGCTGGCAAAAGTAACCAAAACAACTCCTACATACATCAAGTATCACGGGGCTTGTGTTTTACTTTTTATCTTGCTATCCGGATGAAATTCTTTAACAGAGTCAAGTCACTGCTGCTGTTTTCCCAAGGTTCTAGGGTCAGGAGCCCCACTGAGAAGAGTCTGCTCAGCGACCAGCAGTCAATCAAAGACCAGGGACCCCACATCTTCCCATGGGGGAGGCTATACCTGTACGTACACAGGAGTTATCTTCATTATTACTCATCCAGAAAGGACGCATGGCTAAGCACTGTCCACGTCTAAGGGAACTAACCCTAAGCTTGGAGAGTTTATGTCTCAAAAGAAATGAGATAACTGGAAACAAAAACTAAATGACCAAGGCATTTTCTGCCTATCCTTTTGTGACATCTGAGTCAGCTGCCAAAATGGGGACTAAAGAGCCCAGAGCACGAGGAAGGATCCCCTGCTGCCTCCTATCACTGGTCAGATTGCTATCATAGCTCCCTGCAATCTGGCAACAATGAGGCAGGCCAGAAAGAAATGGAAAAGGAGGCCTGTTCACTCCATGGGCAGCAGCATCTCAAATACCCACGACTCTCAGTTTCTGGGAGCTTCAATTCAGCCAGTTACCCCCAAGAATTCTTCAGACATTCTCCAAAATACTCATTTACCAATTCATAGAATTTGTCCTACAAAAAATAATCTCCTTGGGTTTTAAAAAAGCATGAAAGACCACTAACCTAAATCACTTTTAACAAGTTAATTTGACAAGCAAGACAAAAGGGGTGACTTCTCTCTTTTGCTTAAAAAACAAAAAGGACTTTTCCTCACAGTGAGGAAAAAAAGGATGCTTCCAGTCAAAGAGCTATTCTTCATATGTACCTTAGGTCACAGGAAATATAAAGGTGGCATTATAAATTATTCTTCAGTATGAGTACAATTATGTTTCAAAAAACCAACACATTAATCAAATTGGGTTGTAGCACTAAGGGTTTTTTTCCTTCAAATTTTCCGTAAAATGGTTATGTTATGAAAGTTTTTTTTAAAAAAGACAAAATGCTTTTAAGGAGTAATGATTTTTGTTTGTTTTCCCTTATTTTTACAAATTTACCATGTAGTGTTTTCTGGCATCTCTTCACATTGACCATGTCTTTTGTCAATTGAAATGTTTTCCCTTCGGTTTCAATAGTAAATTCCCTACAAATAAATAAAGCACATGACATATTAGTCAAAACACATATGCCCATGCCTTAAATTAAAGGAATTTTACAGACTGCTAAACCACTTTTCATTTTAAGTGTAATACAACGTGATCAACAACCCAGATATAAAAGCTGAAGTCAATTTCAAGTTATTTCATGAGTGAGTGAAAGTTTATCAGTCGTGTCCAACTACTTGCGACCTCATGGACTATAGCCCACCAGGCTCTTCTGTCCATGAATTCTTCAGGCAAGAATACTGGAATGGGTTGCCATTTCCTTCTCCAGGGCATCTCCCCAACCCAGGAATCAAACCCGGGTCTCCTGCACTGTAAGCAGATTCCTTACTGTCTGAGCCAAAAGGAATACCAAATTAAGTATAATTCTAACAACAGGACCAAACGGTATTTTGGGAGGCATAGAAAAATGTGGCTAGTCTTAAAAATTCCACAAGTCAGTTAGTGACTAATTCCTTTGACTCTTGAGATCAAAGTAAATCCAAAGAAAAATTTTTAAAAATTCAGTTATAGCTTAATTACAATACATTTGTCCGAAACAGGCCTGTTGGCAAAAAGACCACCATTTTTACTACTGTCTCCAACAAACATAAAAACAACCAACTTGTCAGCTTACAGAAAGAATTTTGAAAACTCCCACACTATTCTCAAAATAAACTTTGATAATGATGTTGATGAAGATCAGCTTAAAAGAAGTTTAATGACTCTGCTTGATATGTCAATATAAATTACTATCCCCTCAAATCACTAACTGCCACATGTTCATATCCTGAGATATGCCCATCCATTTTAGGTTTTAAGAATTCACCCTTATAAAGTACTTCATGTAATACCTGTATTTCAGCTGATGAGCTATTTCCTCAGATTATGATCAGTTTGCATGTCTGGTCTCGTAAGTGGATCAGTTCTGGGACAAGAGAGACCTCACGTGGTTGTCCTTGGAGCTGCAGGGCTGGTTTATGACACTGCACTCGGCTAGTTTTTTAGCAGTGATAACCTCATGCATCCTACGAATGACTTCCATCGATTTCTTCTGTTTTTACTATTCTGTCTGAAGTTTCTGTGTGTGTGCATTAAAGACTCCACACAGACAGTATCATCTACATTGTTTATGTGAGTACAGTGTAAGTATAGGGTAGGTAATAGCTATGGAGACCAAAATTGTTTAAAATTTTTTCTATGGAAAGATCATTTTATTTTCAACTTGTAAGAGTTCATCTTGTGCTAGCTGACAAATACACATACACATGCAACCATCGTGGCCCCCAAAGTTCCCCTGGGTCCCTTCTCATTCAATCCCCTTACAGCTATAAACTAGGTTTGTCTTTCCTAGAGTCTGGCATATAATCTTTTGTGTAAAACTTCTTTCACTTAGCCTAATGTCTATGACAGGGGTTTGGAACGTTCAATGCTGGGCCAGTTCAAAAATTCAGGGTTTGCAGGCCATAGCACACTCTCATAGTCTTTGTTTTTAAACAGCTTTGAAAATAGCAAGAATACTGGAATGGGTTGCCATTTCCTTCTCCAGGGCATCTCCCCAACCCAGGAATCAAACCCGGGTCTCCTGCACTGTAAGCAGATTCCTTACTGTCTGAGCCAAAAGGAATACCAAATTAAGTATAATTCTAACAACAGGACCAAACGGTATTTTGGGAGGCATAGAAAAATGTGGCTAGTCTTAAAAATTCCACAAGTCAGTTAGTGACTAATTCCTTTGACTCTTGAGATCAAAGTAAATCCAAAGAAAAATTTTTAAAAATTCAGTTATAGCTTAATTACAATACATTTGTCCGAAACAGGCCTGTTGGCAAAAAGACCACCATTTTTACTACTGTCTCCAACAAACATAAAAACAACCAACTTGTCAGCTTACAGAAAGAATTTTGAAAACTCCCACACTATTCTCAAAATAAACTTTGATAATGATGTTGATGAAGATCAGCTTAAAAGAAGTTTAATGACTCTGCTTGATATGTCAATATAAATTACTATCCCCTCAAATCACTAACTGCCACATGTTCATATCCTGAGATATGCCCATCCATTTTAGGTTTTAAGAATTCACCCTTATAAAGTACTTCATGTAATACCTGTATTTCAGCTGATGAGCTATTTCCTCAGATTATGATCAGTTTGCATGTCTGGTCTCGTAAGTGGATCAGTTCTGGGACAAGAGAGACCTCACGTGGTTGTCCTTGGAGCTGCAGGGCTGGTTTATGACACTGCACTCGGCTAGTTTTTTAGCAGTGATAACCTCATGCATCCTACGAATGACTTCCATCGATTTCTTCTGTTTTTACTATTCTGTCTGAAGTTTCTGTGTGTGTGCATTAAAGACTCCACACAGACAGTATCATCTACATTGTTTATGTGAGTACAGTGTAAGTATAGGGTAGGTAATAGCTATGGAGACCAAAATTGTTTAAAATTTTTTCTATGGAAAGATCATTTTATTTTCAACTTGTAAGAGTTCATCTTGTGCTAGCTGACAAATACACATACACATGCAACCATCGTGGCCCCCAAAGTTCCCCTGGGTCCCTTCTCATTCAATCCCCTTACAGCTATAAACTAGGTTTGTCTTTCCTAGAGTCTGGCATATAATCTTTTGTGTAAAACTTCTTTCACTTAGCCTAATGTCTATGACAGGGGTTTGGAACGTTCAATGCTGGGCCAGTTCTGAAAAATTCAGGGTTTGCAGGCCATAGCACACTCTCATAGTCTTTGTTTTTTTAAACAGCTCTTTGAAAATGCAAGTCATTCTTTGTTGGAAAGTGGTACACAAAACAGTATAAAAGATGCTTCAGATGTATTTAAAAATACATACTCTTTGATTATTAGGTATTCTATAAATGACACGTAGGTTGATTAATAGTGTTTATATCTCCAAACGCCTACCAATTCTTTTTTCTCTACCAAGCACTGAGAGAGGGGTATAGAAATCTCTAACTGTAACCATAAATTGGTCTACTTTTGCTTTCAGTTCTGTCAAGTCTGCATTACGTATCTTGAGGTGGTTTTCAGTGACCTACATGGCTAGAAGTGACGTGTGTTCTTGATGGATTGATCTCTTTATCATTATGAGATGCAATCTGGTAATTTTGGTTATTCTTAAGTTTCCTTTATCTGATATTAATAAGCCATTTCACCTTCTTTATTAATGTTTGTATGGGAGATATTTTAAAAATTCTTTTCCTCTTAAACCTATTTGTGTACAGGCATACCTTGTTTTGTTGTGCTTCACAGATATTGCATTTTTGGCAAGTTGAAGGTTTGTGGCCACCTAGCATCCGTAAGTCTGTTGGCACTATTTCTCCAACAAGCATTTGCTCACTTCACGTCTCTGAGTCACATTTTGGTCATTTTCACAATATTTCAGACTTTTTCATCATTTTCATATTTGTTATAGTGATCTATAATCAGTAAAAGCCTGATTTTACTAAAGATTTCCACTTTCTGAAGGCTCAGATGGTGGTTAGCATTTTTCAGCAATGAAGTATTTTTAAACTAAGGTGTATACACTGTTTTTAAAAAATATAACACTATTGCACACCTAATAGCATACATTATAGTGTAAACATAACTTTTACATGCCTGTGAAACCAGAAAAATTTGTGTGACTTGTTTTATTGCGACATACACTTCACTCCAGTGCTCCGGAACCAAATTCACAATAGCTCAAAAGCATGTGCCTGTATTAAAATTACAGTTGGTTTCATAGAAACATTTAACCAGGTCTCGAATTTTTTAACCAGTCTGACATGGCTATTAATCTGAGTGTTTAGATCATTATATTTAAAATAACTATCAATATTGTTGAGTTGAAATCTACCATTTCCTGAGTTATTTTCTATTTGTCTCATCTGTTCTTTGTTCATTCTTCTCCTTTTTCTAGAGCATTTTTTTAAAATTATTATTCTATTTTAGTTCCCTCATTGGCTTACTAGTTATGTCCCTTTGGTTTCTGTGTGTTTTATCCAGGCAACTGCTCTAAAGCTGGCTACATGTCCTTGTTTGTTGAACTGAGCACATGGAACGTGTGCACCTTACAACAGGACATTCTCAACAGCCCCAATTCTTGGCGCCCATCCTCTATTAGGGGGAAAGTTTTTGCCTACCAATTCTTTTTCTCTACCAAGAGAGAGGGTATAGAAATCTCTAACTGTAACCATAAATTGGTCTACTTTTGCTTTCAGTTCCGTCAAGTCTGCATTACGTATCTTGAGGTGGTTTTCAGTGACCTACATGGCTAGAAGTGACGTGTGTTCTTGATGGATTGATCTCTTTATCATTATGAGATGCAATCTGGTAATTTTGGTTATTCTTAAGTTTCCTTTATCTGATATTAATAAGCCATTTCACCTTCTTTATTAATGTTTGTATGGGAGATATTTTAAAAATTCTTTTCCTCTTAAACCTATTTGTGTACAGGCATACCTTGTTTTGTTGTGCTTCACAGATATTGCATTTTGGCAAGTTGAAGGTTTGTGGCCACCTAGCATCCGTAAGTCTGTTGGCACTATTTCTCCAACAAGCATTTGCTCACTTCACGTCTCTGAGTCACATTTTGGTCATTTTCACAATATTTCAGACTTTTTCATCATTTTCATATTTGTTATAGTGATCTATAATCAGTAAAAGCCTGATTTTACTAAAGATTTCCACTTTCTGAAGGCTCAGATGGTGGTTAGCATTTTTCAGCAATGAAGTATTTTTAAACTAAGGTGTATACACTGTTTTAAAAATATAACACTATTGCACACCTAATAGCATACATTATAGTGTAAACATAACTTTTACATGCCTGTGAAACCAGAAAATTTGTGTGACTTGTTTTATTCGACATACACTTCACTCCAGTGCTCGGAACCAAATTCACAATAGCTCAAAAGCATGTGCCTGTATTAAAATTACAGTTGGTTTCATAGAAACATTTAACCAGGTCTCGAATTTTTTAACCAGTCTGACATGGCTATTAATCTGAGTGTTTAGATCATTATATTTAAAATAACTATCAATATTGTTGAGTTGAAATCTACCATTTCCTGAGTTATTTTCTATTTGTCTCATCTGTTCTTTGTTCATTCTTCTCCTTTTTCTAGAGCATTTTTTTAAAATTATTATTCTATTTTAGTTCCCTCATTGGCTTACTAGTTATGTCCCTTTGGTTTCTGTGTGTTTTATCCAGGCAACTGCTCTAAAGCTGGCTACATGTCCTTGTTTGTTGAACTGAGCACATGGAACGTGTGCACCTTACAACAGGACATTCTCAACAGCCCCAATTCTTGGCGCCCATCCTCTGGACTAGAGATAGCACAGTTGTTACTTCTACACACTAAAAATCTCACAATGCACTGTCAGTGTTTTTGCTCTGAACAACCCACTATCTTTTAAAGAAAGTCAGAGATATCATTTTAAAGAAATGAAAGAAAGTGTCACTTGCTATCACCCGTATGGTTCATCATTCCTAGAGCTCTTAATTTTTCTTTGGGTCTAAAGTTTCACATTTCTGCCTGAAGAATTTCCGTAAACATTTCTTGCAGTGCAGGCTGGGTTGGCAATGTATCCTCTGAGTTTTTGGTCTGAAAATATTTTCTCCTCTTCTTCAGGTATCTTCTCTTTGGAAAGATATTTTTGCTGGGATAGGGCTTTTGTCTGTAAGAACTTGAGAAGACTTTGTTCTACTGGACTGTGGTTATGTACACACAATTTTATTTGCTGTATCACCTCTAGATGTCCCATGTGGTTTTTCTATATGTACATTTCCAGCTCTCACCTCTTATGTTCATGTTTCCTCTTACAGTGTTGAGCATATGAAGCATATCGATACTAACTGCTTTAACATTCTTCTGTATTGTTTCCATGACCTTTGTCACTTCTGGGTGTTTCTTTTGACTGATTTTTCTCCTTATTATCAGTGTTTTCATGCTTTTTCATATGTCTAGAAGTTTTTTATTGTTTGCTAGGCACGGTAAATTTGACATTGCTCAGTGCTAGATTTTGTTGGACTCCTTTAAAGATTCTTCTCTACTGTATTTGCATTTATACTTACAACAATTACACTGAGGACTCCAAAACTTAAAGAAAAAGGGCCCTGACTTGAGAGACACATGTAGTTTCTAATTACCTTGGTCAAGTCTCCTTCTATAAGAAAGTTATTTGGGGGAAAAAATCTTTGTAGTCCATTTTCAGTTTACTTCCAGGCCATAAGGCCAAAATCTCACCAAACACAGTCATTTAAGTGTAGCCAAGAGATGGTGCCCACCTGCAAAAAATTTCTAAAGCATCTCATCTCACCCTAACTTCCAAAACCTGGCAGAGAGGACATAGCTGACTGGATCCCATGGAAAAGTACACGTCTGAGTACTCACCCTTTTTCACTCAGTAGTTTCTCCATTTCAGTGATGTAACACTCATCACAAATGGCAAGGTACTCCATCAGCAGCTTGGCATCCTTCTTATACGCCTTACCAATTGCTCCCTTATTGGGTTCGAATTGAACAACATTGACTGTTTTGTATGAAGTAGTCAAGGAATACAAGCCTACAGAACTGCCATAGTGTTTCAGGAAATGATCTCGAGGACCAGCCATCATCAACTTAAAACAACTACAAGTTCCCTACTGGTATCCAAGATCTTCTTCAGGCTGATTTCAAGTGCATGATGAAAACTTCCACCCACACTATCATTCAGATAAACCCCACTCCAAATAAGTAAATATCATCAAGAAAGACTTTTCTCAAAGTTAGTGAGATAAAGGGACACAATCGAAACAGCAATATAACCCGATATATAGCATCTTCAACTTTGATAACCATTCATTCATTTCTTTAACATCTGCACACTATAGGATCTATTTCCTGTCACCTATCTAGTTCTTAGATGAACTCACCATCTCACTGACTGGTAAAGGAAGGAAATTTCTCCGCTGCTGATCTACAGAACAAGTGAGTTAGATTATTTCATTCTAAAAGGGCGCTCATCTTTTAATAGAGAAGGTATGCACCAGGACCCCTTTAATTACAGAGCATGTATGTCGATGCAAGTGTGGGAAATGGCTAATAAAAACTGCTCAATGTCCTGAAGGACAGACAGAGCATTTTGCTTTCAAGGACCAAACACCGAGTGGACACATGCTAGATTACAAGTAAAGAGAACAGGAAGGGAACAGTGACATGCGTAAAGTGATATGTTTAAATAAAATGCCAAAACATCTCAGATACGTCTCCATTTCCAAGATGTTTGCATGGTACTCCAAAGTTTCTGGAGTGACCAGAAAGGATATTTGCCAAAGGACATCTCAGATACGTCCCCTCCAGCCTTAAAGAAAGTTATTTGGGGAAAATCTTTGTAGTCCATTTTCCTTCCAGGCCATAAGGCCAAAATCTCACCAAACACAGTCATTTAAGTGTAGCCAAGAGATGGTGCCCACCTGCAAAAATTTCTAAAGCATCTCATCTCACCTAACTTCCAAAACCTGGCAGAGAGGACATAGCTGACTGGATCCCATGGAAAAGTACACGTCTGAGTACTCACCCTTTTTCACTCAGTAGTTTCTCCATTTCAGTGATGTAACACTCATCACAAATGGCAAGGTACTCCATCAGCAGCTTGGCATCCTTCTTATACGCCTTACCAATTGCTCCCTTATTGGGTTCGAATTGAACAACATTGACTGTTTTGTATGAAGTAGTCAAGGAATACAAGCCTACAGAACTGCCATAGTGTTTCAGGAAATGATCTCGAGGACCAGCCATCATCAACTTAAAACAACTACAAGTTCCCTACTGGTATCCAAGATCTTCTTCAGGCTGATTTCAAGTGCATGATGAAAACTTCCACCCACACTATCATTCAGATAAACCCCACTCCAAATAAGTAAATATCATCAAGAAAGACTTTTCTCAAAGTTAGTGAGATAAAGGGACACAATCGAAACAGCAATATAACCCGATATATAGCATCTTCAACTTTGATAACCATTCATTCATTTCTTTAACATCTGCACACTATAGGATCTATTTCCTGTCACCTATCTAGTTCTTAGATGAACTCACCATCTCACTGACTGGTAAAGGAAGGAAATTTCTCCGCTGCTGATCTACAGAACAAGTGAGTTAGATTATTTCATTCTAAAAGGGCGCTCATCTTTTAATAGAGAAGGTATGCACCAGGACCCCTTTAATTACAGAGCATGTATGTCGATGCAAGTGTGGGAAATGGCTAATAAAAACTGCTCAATGTCCTGAAGGACAGACAGAGCATTTTGCTTTCAAGGACCAAACACCGAGTGGACACATGCTAGATTACAAGTAAAGAGAACAGGAAGGGAACAGTGACATGCGTAAAGTGATATGTTTAAATAAAATGCCAAAACATCTCAGATACGTCTCCATTTCCAAGATGTTTGCATGGTACTCCAAAGTTTCTGGAGTGACCAGAAAGGATATGGGCTCTTTCAGAGGCTTCTCAGCTACGAGAGGGACTTTGGTGACCCTCGCATGACAAGACAGGTCGTAACAGGAACGGTCAGCACATCCAACAATCTCGATCCAGCCCTAGGAAGACATGGTAAACATTCATAACTCACATAACGTCCATTCACAAATGCCTGCAGGTTATAAGTAACTCTTTCACATACTTAAGAATAGTTTAATACAGAATCTCCACTTCAGATTTTATAAATGCTTGAAATGAGTACAGTTCCATTCATCAAACAGTAGCAACCCTGCAAAATATAATTCACACATGTACACTAAGGAGTCTTGTTATTTTCCGGACAGAATTATTTTGCCATACTGTGAGTACGGGGTAGACTAGTATCTTCTAGGATTTAGCTATGGAAATAAAAATGTGAACCTAGACAAAACTGGTAGATGTGTTTCAAATTTGTGACCAGGATTCAAGATGAATCTGGCAACGCTGAAGTTAAAACTAGTGCAACGTTGCAACCTGAACATCCGTGGATTTGGGCATCCATAGGAGGTCCCTGAACCCAAAGCCTCACGGATTCTGAGGGATGACTATAATGGGTCCCTGCCCCTTACAATTGTATCATTCCAAGTGTGGCGCAAATTCGAAGAATTTATACCTGAAAAGTCATTACTCTCTGTGCACTGTTAAGAACCGTCAGAGAGAAGGGCATGGCTCATTTAGAAGAGCCCTATGCTAGCAAGTATATCACACACCCCTGCCAGAGTCTGACCCCCCGAATCCCGCAGGACGCACACAACAGCCCTCCCAGACACTGCCTCTCGCCGCACACACGGAGCGCCCCGGGCTCAACCAAGACTCCTTTTGTAGTCCGCATGAAACATGCGCACTCACAAGTCTAAGCCTGGTGCTCACCTCAAAATAAGAAGGAAAACAGGAAGACAACTTTCATCATCTTTTAAAAGCAAGGAAGATAATCAAGAGGAGGAAGGGCTTCAGTCTTTACCACAGATAACAACAGTTCAGGAGTGAGTGACCCAATTAGCCACTTGAAAATCCCTTTAGAGTTTAGAGACCAACACGGGAGACGAAAAACAAGGTCAACAATCGCAGCAGGTAGGCAGGCAAGGGTTCACCAAAGGGATTAGCAAGTTGAGAGGAGAAGGCATTCCAGCAGGCGTCATGACATTACAGCAGAGAAGAGCAACAGAAACAAGAACGTGCTGTCAGGACCCTGTGGTGACAGTCACCCTGAACATAGGTGACAAAGACACAAAGGTAGGGATTTCCCTGGTGGTCCATTGGCTAAGACTCTGTGCTCCCAATGCTGGGGACCTGGGTTCAATCCCTGGTCAGGGAACTAGACCCCGCATACCATAACTAAGACCCAGTGCAACCAAATAAATACATTAAAAAAAGGGGGGGGGCTTCCCCTGGTGGTCCAGTGGGTAAGGACACCGCCTTGCAGTGCAAGGGGCGCCGATTTGGTCCCTGGCCTGGGAAGACCCCACGTGCAGCGGAGTGGCTGGACCCATGTGTCCAATTACCAAGCCGGAGCTCTGGAGCGCATGCGCCCAGAGCCGGTGCTCTGCAACGACAGTGGACACCACGACGGGAGGCCCACAGGAGCCAAAGAACAAAGACGGATGAAAATAGAGAAATGAAAGATCAATAGAAGTGGCCTGCCCGCTCCCTCCCTCCCCAACCCCACCCCCCCCCCCCAAAAAAAAAAAAAAAAAAAAAAATAAAAAAAAAAAAAAAAAGACACAAAGGTGACCCGTGCGGGGAAATCCACCGGGAGTTACGTTTCTTCACAGCATCCCCCACACCCACATCAGTTTCGGTCATGACTCTTTACTGGAAGACACTTCTGAGAAATTACAAAGAAAATCCTTTAGCATATACACATTTTTCTGAACCACTGAAAAGGAAAGAGAAAGTAAAGTAACAAAAGACTACACTGCATCACAGGCAGGAGGAAATGAACAGAGGGCTAATGCATCGTATCAGCCTTGAAGGATTAAACAGCCTTGAAGGATTAAACAGCATGGGCTGTATCCAGACCAGGACTTGGAGACCAAAGGAAAACCTCAGAACTAAGGGGAATGCCAGTGTGCCAGGCTAACACCGCCGGTGATGTCACACACAATTTTTGTCGATTAGCAAGGCACTGAACTGGAACATGAATTTACTAAATGTCATCTGTTTCCTCTTCTTTTCAATCTGTTAATTTAAGTGGGTCGACTCTGGGTAGGTACTTACCATATGGAACATCAAAGAAGAAATCACACAAATGTAAACATAGCTCAGAGAGGACAGATGGACACAAAGGAAAAAAGAACTTTATCTGTGCTGCTCCTTCATTGTTTTATTGACCTTTTCCCTTTAAAAAGCCTTTGAAAAACTATAAATAGATTCTTAAGGGTGTATTTCAGTGTTAACACCCAACAATACAACCGATCCTCTGCATCTATGGGTTCTACATCTGCAGATTCAACTAATATATTCAGGAAAAAAAAAAAATCCAGGAAGTTCCCCAAACTTAAATTTGCGGCAAACCCAGCAACTATCTACAAACCATTTACATTATGTTTGGTATTATAAGCAACCTAGAGATGATTTAAAGTGCACAGGAGGATGAACATAGGGTCTACGCAGATACTATGCCATTTTATGTGAGACTTGAGAATCCCAGGATTTTGGTGCTGCCGGGGGCTTGGAGACCCAGCCCAGCAGACACTGGGGGCTGATCGTGTTCTCTTTGTACGAGGTCTCTGCTGCCCTCAGAACCTGACACCAGACAGCTGTGCTAAACACACACCTCAGCTGGCCACAAATGTGGGCGTTTGTGCTCAATTCAGTTTCTTACCTAACCACAGGAAACTCAGTAAGGAACATGTACTGTTTAGATCACAGAATACAACTTAATAACAGCATTACTATCACAGGGGTGGCAGGTTCCATTTCTTGCTAATGCCTAAGTTACTTTTCAAAAGCACAATCTAAAGCACTTTCAAAGACTCTCAAGAACCTGTTATTTCAATAAGAACCAAAGAGGTAAAAGGCTTATTAGATCAGTAGATGTCTAGTTACTCCTTCTCATAAATACTTTTTTTTGTCTTTGATCTAAAGAGTTTGGGGAAATTCAACCATCACAACTGCTAAGCTTTCCAAGCACCTGTTACCACATGGGGTGCTTCAAATAAAGGGGCAAATATACAACTCAGAAACTCAGAAACCCCAATGCCTAAAAATCACAAAATAGAAATTAAGGAAAAAGAACAAGGCCTAAACCATGTAACTGGGTCATCTGACAGTCACTAATGATGCCAACTAGTATAGCAATGACCTTAAACACTGGCTGCCACCCTGTTCCCAGGACTACAAATGCAGAAGCAACTCCTGGATCCAAACGCCTTTCAATACTGAGCTTCAGGACTAATGTTCACCTCAAGGGGGAAAAGTGAAGGATGGACACAAAGGAAAAAAGAACTTTATCTGTGCTGCTCCTTCATTGTTTTATTGACCTTTTCCCTTTAAAAAGCCTTTGAAAAACTATAAATAGATTCTTAAGGGTGTATTTCAGTGTTAACACCCAACAATACAACCGATCCTCTGCATCTATGGGTTCTACATCTGCAGATTCAACTAATATATTCAGGAAAAAAAAAAAAATCCAGGAAGTTCCCCAAACTTAAATTTGGCAAACCCAGCAACTATCTACAAACCATTTACATTATGTTTGGTATTATAAGCAACCTAGAGATGATTTAAAGTGCACAGGAGGATGAACATAGGGTCTCCCAGATACTATGCCATTTTATGTGAGACTTGAGAATCCCAGGATTTTGGTGCTGCCGGGGGCTTGGAGACCCAGCCCAGCAGACACTGGGGGCTGATCGTGTTCTCTTTGTACGAGGTCTCTGCTGCCCTCAGAACCTGACACCAGACAGCTGTGCTAAACACACACCTCAGCTGGCCACAAATGTGGGCGTTTGTGCTCAATTCAGTTTCTTACCTAACCACAGGAAACTCAGTAAGGAACATGTACTGTTTAGATCACAGAATACAACTTAATAACAGCATTACTATCACAGGGGTGGCAGGTTCCATTTCTTGCTAATGCCTAAGTTACTTTTCAAAAGCACAATCTAAAGCACTTTCAAAGACTCTCAAGAACCTGTTATTTCAATAAGAACCAAAGAGGTAAAAGGCTTATTAGATCAGTAGATGTCTAGTTACTCCTTCTCATAAATACTTTTTTTTGTCTTTGATCTAAAGAGTTTGGGGAAATTCAACCATCACAACTGCTAAGCTTTCCAAGCACCTGTTACCACATGGGGTGCTTCAAATAAAGGGGCAAATATACAACTCAGAAACTCAGAAACCCCAATGCCTAAAAATCACAAAATAGAAATTAAGGAAAAAGAACAAGGCCTAAACCATGTAACTGGGTCATCTGACAGTCACTAATGATGCCAACTAGTATAGCAATGACCTTAAACACTGGCTGCCACCCTGTTCCCAGGACTACAAATGCAGAAGCAACTCCTGGATCCAAACGCCTTTCAATACTGAGCTTCAGGACTAATGTTCACCTCTGGGGAGTAGTAGGGGTGGGAAGAAACAGTGAAGAGGTAGCCTGGAGGTCTTCTTTGAATTATTAAATATACAGAATTTGAGAAAAGGTAGCTGCTTAACAGGCTTCCCTGGTGGCTCAGATGGTAAAAGAATCTGCCTGCAATGCAGGGGACCTGGGTTTAATCCCTGGGTTGGGAAGATCCTCTGGAGGAGGGCATGGCAAGCCACTCCAGTATTCTTGCCTGGAGAATCTAATGGACAGAAGAGCCTAGAGGGCTACAGTCCACGGGATCACCAAGAGTTGGACAGGACCGAAGCAAGTAAGCAGCAGCAGCAGCAGCAGCAGCAGCTCCCAAACAAGAAATGAGAATCTACTAGTTCATCCCCTAAGCTTACCAAACATCTCTCTAAACTAAGAGCACTATGAGCTTCCTTCCTCAGCCCTGCCACCACTTCCAACGTCTGCTGTGGTCCTTGTCAGGAAGGAGGCCACCCATCTTAGCTGCGCTCAGGGACGCTACCAATCGCACTGCCCACCCCAGGAAAGGACGTGTCAGCAGCGCTCCGTCACTGGCCTTCTCTTTCTCATACTCCCTCGGTAAAAGCCATCTGCACTACAAAGGACTCCTGGGACACAAGAGGAGCCCCCCACTTACGACAACACAGGGAGGGCAACGACTCTTTCCATTTTTCTCAGGAAGAGATCACTTTGCTCTTCTTTGAGTTCCACTCTGACACGAAGCAAACCAAAGATGAGTTAGAGATCCATGCTTCTAAGTGAACAACGTGACCATCACATAGCCAGAGCACTCTACTTACATAGGATGTTTTGGATTCAGCATCCCAGCAGTCACAGGCATAATGGGCCATCTCATTTTCCATGTGCTGTCGGAAGCGGAGCTTGTCTGGAGAGACTCCAACCTTCACAAGGTAGAGGTAGATGCGGCCAATGAAATAGCCCAATGCCTAAAAATCACAAAATAGAAATTAAGGAAAAAGAACAAGGCCTAAACCATGTAACTGGGTCATCTGACAGTCACTAATGATGCCAACTAGTATAGCAATGACCTTAAACACTGGCTGCCACCCTGTTCCCAGGACTACAAATGCAGAAGCAACTCCTGGATCCAAACGCCTTTCAATACTGAGCTTCAGGACTAATGTTCACCTCTGGGGAGTAGTAGGGGTGGGAAGAAACAGTGAAGAGGTAGCCTGGAGGTCTTCTTTGAATTATTAAATATACAGAATTTGAGAAAAGGTAGCTGCTTAACAGGCTTCCCTGGTGGCTCAGATGGTAAAAGAATCTGCCTGCAATGCAGGGGACCTGGGTTTAATCCCTGGGTTGGGAAGATCCTCTGGAGGAGGGCATGGCAAGCCACTCCAGTATTCTTGCCTGGAGAATCTAATGGACAGAAGAGCCTAGAGGGCTACAGTCCACGGGATCACCAAGAGTTGGACAGGACCGAAGCAAGTAAGCAGCAGCAGCAGCAGCAGCACCCTCCCAAACAAGAAATGAGAATCTACTAGTTCATCCCTAAGCTTACCAAACATCTCTCTAAACTAAGAGCACTATGAGCTTCCTTCCTCAGCCCTGCCACCACTTCCAACGTCTGCTGTGGTCCTTGTCAGGAAGGAGGCCACCCATCTTAGCTGCGCTCAGGACGCTACCAATCGCACTGCCCACCCCAGGAAAGGACGTGTCAGCAGCGCTCCGTCACTGGCCTTCTCTTTCTCATACTCCCTCGGTAAAAGCCATCTGCACTACAAAGGACTCCTGGGACACAAGAGGAGCCCCCCACTTACGACAACACAGGGAGGGCAACGACTCTTTCCATTTTTCTCAGGAAGAGATCACTTTGCTCTTCTTTGAGTTCCACTCTGACACGAAGCAAACCAAAGATGAGTTAGAGATCCATGCTTCTAAGTGAACAACGTGACCATCACATAGCCAGAGCACTCTACTTACATAGGATGTTTTGGATTCAGCATCCCAGCAGTCACAGGCATAATGGGCCATCTCATTTTCCATGTGCTGTCGGAAGCGGAGCTTGTCTGGAGAGACTCCAACCTTCACAAGGTAGAGGTAGATGCGGCCAATGAAATAGCCCAACACGGAGTTGTTAATCACACCCTAAAAGAAATGAATGAACAAATGAGTTGATAAATGGGCAAGCAGCATGCAAGTAAGCACAGAGAAATGAAAAAAACCCCACAAAAGGTTAAAACCTTTTAAAGACCAAGGTACCATTTTTTTTTAAAAAATATTCATCATATTCATCATCTACCGAAAAATCTTTGAAACAGAAGGTAAGCTAGTATACACAGCTTTCAGAACGATCAGACATACCCAGAAGGTGACCTTGGCTATTTTCAAAGGTTTAATTGTCAAGTTAACAAGCATATAATAATAGCATCATTCAAAAGCTTTACCATATTTATTGGGTCACCAAAACTTCAGCCTATCACCTCATACCTTCTAAATCTATAGTACTAAAAATAAAATTTGTACTAATAGCCCTAAGGGATAGCAAATACATTCCTTCTGAAATTAGCAAAAGCCCTAAGACCTGCTGAGGGGATTTTAATGTATTCTTGTCCACTGAAATTTGTGAAGCCCATATAGTATATGTCCCCTTACACAGAAATCATCCAGCCCCATCTCCTACCACCTGCAGGGCTCTTCTCTGCAAAAGAGCTGACAAGTCATCACTCAGCCTCTACCTGAATGTTTTCAGACAGGAAGATCACTGTTCCCAGGGCAATTCATTCCATCGTTAGGCAGCAACTACTGTTAGAAAGTTTTTACTCACTTTTCTCCAGGCAAATAATTAGAGAAATTCTAGTATATTAGAGACCTTATCTGCATGGCTATGAATAATACAGAAGAGTCTAAAATCCACAGGGCTTGCTTCCTGTGAGTCAAAATGTCTCCTGCAGAGCAGTCCTATTGAGTTCCACTCTGACACGAAGCAAACCAAAGATGAGTTAGAGATCCATGCTTCTAAGTGAACAACGTGACCATCACATAGCCAGAGCACTCTACTTACATAGGATGTTTTGGATTCAGCATCCCAGCAGTCACAGGCATAATGGGCCATCTCATTTTCCATGTGCTGTCGGAAGCGGAGCTTGTCTGGAGAGACTCCAACCTTCACAAGGTAGAGGTAGATGCGGCCAATGAAATAGCCCAACACGGAGTTGTTAATCACACCCTAAAAGAAATGAATGAACAAATGAGTTGATAAATGGGCAAGCAGCATGCAAGTAAGCACAGAGAAATGAAAAAAACCCCACAAAAGGTTAAAACCTTTTAAAGACCAAGGTACCATTTTTTATTGAAAAATATTCATCATATTCATCATCTACCGAAAAATCTTTGAAACAGAAGGTAAGCTAGTATACACAGCTTTCAGAACGATCAGACATACCCAGAAGGTGACCTTGGCTATTTTCAAAGGTTTAATTGTCAAGTTAACAAGCATATAATAATAGCATCATTCAAAAGCTTTACCATATTTATTGGGTCACCAAAACTTCAGCCTATCACCTCATACCTTCTAAATCTATAGTACTAAAAATAAAATTTGTACTAATAGCCCTAAGGGATAGCAAATACATTCCTTCTGAAATTAGCAAAAGCCCTAAGACCTGCTGAGGGGATTTTAATGTATTCTTGTCCACTGAAATTTGTGAAGCCCATATAGTATATGTCCCCTTACACAGAAATCATCCAGCCCCATCTCCTACCACCTGCAGGGCTCTTCTCTGCAAAAGAGCTGACAAGTCATCACTCAGCCTCTACCTGAATGTTTTCAGACAGGAAGATCACTGTTCCCAGGGCAATTCATTCCATCGTTAGGCAGCAACTACTGTTAGAAAGTTTTTACTCACTTTTCTCCAGGCAAATAATTAGAGAAATTCTAGTATATTAGAGACCTTATCTGCATGGCTATGAATAATACAGAAGAGTCTAAAATCCACAGGGCTTGCTTCCTGTGAGTCAAAATGTCTCCTGCAGAGCAGTCCATATTGTTAAAAGTCAGATTGATGGGGAACTTTCCTGGTGGTCCAGTGGTTAAGAATCCGCCTGCCAGTGCAGGGGACATGCATTTGATCCCTGTTTGGGAAGACTCTACACGTCGTGGGGCAACAAAGCTGGTGCACCACAACTACTGAGCCGGAGCCGCAACTACTGAGCTAGAGCCGCAACTACTGAGCCCACACACCACAACTATGGAAGCCCGAGAGCTGAGAGCTTCTGCTCCACAACTGGGTAAGTCACCACAACGTGAAGCCTGAGCACTGCAATTGGAGAGGCGCCCCGGCTCGTCTCAATGAGAGAAAGCCTGCTGGCAGCAACAAAGACCCAGAGTGGCCAAAAATAAATAAATAAATACATTAAAAAAAAAAAAAGTCACATTGATGGGGTACAGTTCAAACCAGTAACTTTTTTCCAAGTGCCCTGCTAAACCTTTTTTTTCATGTTAGCCCCAATGGCCACACATTGGTATGTTCAGGTAATTTCCTCCTACTGTAATAATAATGTATTATAAAGACGAAAAAAAACCCACACATACTGTATCAAAATATTTTATCATTCAGTACACAGAAATTGCCGAGTGCTGAACTCCTGGAATGTGCATAATCTAAATTAAGTTACCTAGGGAATCTTACCTGTTCAACAGCATCTCCTAGGCGCATTTTCCGAGCAGACTGTCCGCTGACCTGGGCTTTCGCTGAGTACAAATAAAGGTAGAGGTCTGCCACATTCTGGAACTTGGGATGGTCTTTCTCACTGGGATCTACAAAGTGCTCAATTTCTGCCATTGTGAACTCTCTGACAGCAAAAATAAAAGGAATAAAAGGAGCTTGCTTAACTATAAAAAATAATAAATAAGCGCCCTTATTTTCAACTTCATTTTACAATGATACAGAATGATATGGAAAATAGTCTTTTAAAGAACAGATGGATATAGTTTTTTTAAAACTAGGAAAGCCCAGGGACTTCCCTGGTGGACCGGTGGTTAAGATTTTACCTATCAAGGCAGGAGTTGTAGGTTTGATCCCTGGTTGGGGAGCTAAGATCCCACATGCCTCGTGGCCAAAAAAAAAATCAGAACATAAAGCAAAAGCAGTAATGTAATAGATTCAATAGAGGCTTCCAGAATGGTCCACATCAAAAAAAATCTTTAAAAAATAAAATTAGGAAAACCTGAGCAAATGTCAGACACATACACAAAATAAGATACTCAATAAAGGCTTCCAAATAAAATGACTTTTCTTAAAGCGTTGGCAAGTCTTTATTAATGCACACTGAATGAAGTGACTGATACTTATTTTTCAAAGGATGGGAAATTAAAAGTGAATTCAGCTTTTACAACAGTTTGATTTCTTCCTTTTTATTTCTCTGAACAAGTAAATGACTGATAATGGCATCATACAGCTGGTATCTTTCAAATAACAGCTTCTTAAATGAACTGTTATTCAAGGCAGAGGACATAAGGCATGAACTAAACAAGCTAACATCAGGCTAACTGCATAATGATGAAATAAATATGCACACAGTAATGGTTTCCCAAAGAGATATCTCTGAATCGCAATTTAGAAGCTATTGGGAGAGAATGTTCTAAGTTAATTTATGAGTCAGAATCAAATCTCTCTTCTTTAAAACACACACACACACACAATTTACTAGTGCACGTTCATGATTATCTCAGATGTTTTAGAAGTAATGAAAAATCGCTTAAATGGGTCCTAAAAATACATGAAATGTGTTGCAAAACAGCTTTGATGTCTTAAAAATTTCAGTTTGTAATGGCGCCTCTTTTTGGGCCCAGCAGCATCTATGTCTTAATTGTCTTTCAAAAGCTATCTAACATCTTCTGCAAGCACAGAAAGAGGAGAGACACAGAGAAGTATGATGTCTGTCCTCACAAAACTTCCAACTGGGATGATAGCAACAAAACACCTAAAACGAAGGACAGATCAAAATAAGGACCCTACCCAAAATCCCAAAATAGTCTGCTGCCAGTCTTTCCATCTGTTCTGTCAATTAAGCTGATGAGCTCATAAACAGGAGATGGAAATCAACACTAACACTGATTGTATCAGCTGTTCAGAGTTCAGAGACTCTACTTGGAACTGTGGAGAAAAAATAGTCATCGGACTAGAAAACAGAGCCAATCAAAATGAAATTTAATTAAAAAAAATTTCATATGAACAATCTGATACTCCCCAGTTAAACTAAAGGTATCACAGCTATACAAAGACTGACCACCTGCTAACTCTAGGTCAAGAAGAAGCTGTAACACGCAAGTCCTAGCCCTTCCATGTAGCAAAAACCACAGGGATACTGACATGTGGAAGGAGTGGATTTCCAGCCAGGATCCTACAGAGGCTCATGACAAAACCAAGCAAAATCCAGATGACCAGAAATAAAATGGCAGGAGCCCCAAGAGACTTTCCGCAGTTAACTGCTGGGATCACTCCTCTGTTCTCAGCTGGTTTTCCTGTTTATCACTTTTTATTTCACAGGCCCCAAGTTTGCCTTACTTCATGGTCCTTTATAATCATCCAACAGTCCCTCTATTTGATATGAAAATCCTCTCTAAATATGCACACAGTAATGGTTTCCCAAAGAGATATCTCTGAATCGCAATTTAGAAGCTATTGGGAGAGAATGTTCTAAGTTAATTTATGAGTCAGAATCAAATCTCTCTTCTTTAAAACACACACACACACACAATTTACTAGTGCACGTTCATGATTATCTCAGATGTTTTAGAAGTAATGAAAAATCGCTTAAATGGGTCCTAAAAATACATGAAATGTGTTGCAAAACAGCTTTGATGTCTTAAAAATTTCAGTTTGTAATGGCGCCTCTTTTTGGGCCCAGCAGCATCTATGTCTTAATTGTCTTTCAAAAGCTATCTAACATCTTCTGCAAGCACAGAAAGAGGAGAGACACAGAGAAGTATGATGTCTGTCCTCACAAAACTTCCAACTGGGATGATAGCAACAAAACACCTAAAACGAAGGACAGATCAAAATAAGGACCCTACCCAAAATCCCAAAATAGTCTGCTGCCAGTCTTTCCATCTGTTCTGTCAATTAAGCTGATGAGCTCATAAACAGGAGATGGAAATCAACACTAACACTGATTGTATCAGCTGTTCAGAGTTCAGAGACTCTACTTGGAACTGTGGAGAAAAAATAGTCATCGGACTAGAAAACAGAGCCAATCAAAATGAAATTTAATTAAAAAAAATTTCATATGAACAATCTGATACTCCCCAGTTAAACTAAAGGTATCACAGCTATACAAAGACTGACCACCTGCTAACTCTAGGTCAAGAAGAAGCTGTAACACGCAAGTCCTAGCCCTTCCATGTAGCAAAAACCACAGGGATACTGACATGTGGAAGGAGTGGTTTTCCCAGCCAGGATCCTACAGAGGCTCATGACAAAACCAAGCAAAATCCAGATGACCAGAAATAAAATGGCAGGAGCCCCAAGAGACTTTCCGCAGTTAACTGCTGGGATCACTCCTCTGTTCTCAGCTGGTTTTCCTGTTTATCACTTTTTATTTCACAGGCCCCAAGTTTGCCTTACTTCATGGTCCTTTATAATCATCCAACAGTCCCTCTATTTGATATGAATCCCTCTCTAAAACACTGGCTTTAGACAAGCTCAGCCTCACACAGCCTACTCAGTCTTCTGTAAGCAGGCTTGCAGACATTTTCTTTACCAAAAGCAAGTGGAAAAAAGATATGAAGAGGTCCAGAGACTGACAAATAAGACAGACTCAAGTCTGACAAGTTTAACAGTGCTACAACACCTGGTTAAGGTTTAGGACTACTACTTCCTTCTGCAGTAAGGTTCAGGAGTCCTCCACATCCCACTTCTCTAGGGTGTACAAGCTCCTTCCTCATGAGGTCTCCCTTTCCTGGGCCATTCAGCCGAAAGGACTACAAGCCTGAAGACACGGTCTGGTGAGAGGCATAGGAGCATTTCCTCAGAGGATGTCATGGGGACTCACAAGAGCAGGCAGGCGCTTTGGGTGTTGTGATGGAGAGGCACTGGCTGGGATATGCTGTGCCTGATGCTTGTAATTATAACAAGTAAGACAAGAAGAGAGGAAATGGGTGGGCTGCTGGGGCTGCGGAAAATATTCCGGAGTCTAAGAAAGTTAAGCCTTACCTACATAGCCCATTTTTATATGAAATTTCTTACCTTACGAGATGATATCAGTAAGAAAATGTATAGAAATCTCAAAATACTTCAGTCATAAATAGCTATCTCTTAATAACTGAGCAGTGCCAAGATGCCTTTCCATACCTTCCCGGATATATCTGACAAAGGGAGGTCATTAGAATCAAAGTCACTACAATAAACTGATCTCTATAACTAAAGGTATCACAGCTATACAAAGACTGACCACCTGCTAACTCTAGGTCAAGAAGAAGCTGTAACACGCAAGTCCTAGCCCTTCCATGTAGCAAAACCACAGGGATACTGACATGTGGAAGGAGTGGATTTCCAGCCAGGATCCTACAGAGGCTCATGACAAAACCAAGCAAAATCCAGATGACCAGAAATAAAATGGCAGGAGCCCCAAGAGACTTTCCGCAGTTAACTGCTGGGATCACTCCTCTGTTCTCAGCTGGTTTTCCTGTTTATCACTTTTTATTTCACAGGCCCCAAGTTTGCCTTACTTCATGGTCCTTTATAATCATCCAACAGTCCCTCTATTTGATATGAATCCCTCTCTAAAACACTGGCTTTAGACAAGCTCAGCCTCACACAGCCTACTCAGTCTTCTGTAAGCAGGCTTGCAGACATTTTCTTTACCAAAAGCAAGTGGAAAAAAGATATGAAGAGGTCCAGAGACTGACAAATAAGACAGACTCAAGTCTGACAAGTTTAACAGTGCTACAACACCTGGTTAAGGTTTAGGACTACTACTTCCTTCTGCAGTAAGGTTCAGGGAGTCCTCCACATCCCACTTCTCTAGGGTGTACAAGCTCCTTCCTCATGAGGTCTCCCTTTCCTGGGCCATTCAGCCGAAAGGACTACAAGCCTGAAGACACGGTCTGGTGAGAGGCATAGGAGCATTTCCTCAGAGGATGTCATGGGGACTCACAAGAGCAGGCAGGCGCTTTGGGTGTTGTGATGGAGAGGCACTGGCTGGGATATGCTGTGCCTGATGCTTGTAATTATAACAAGTAAGACAAGAAGAGAGGAAATGGGTGGGCTGCTGGGGCTGCGGAAAATATTCCGGAGTCTAAGAAAGTTAAGCCTTACCTACATAGCCCATTTTTATATGAAATTTCTTACCTTACGAGATGATATCAGTAAGAAAATGTATAGAAATCTCAAAATACTTCAGTCATAAATAGCTATCTCTTAATAACTGAGCAGTGCCAAGATGCCTTTCCATACCTTCCCGGATATATCTGACAAAGGGAGGTCATTAGAATAGACACAAGAGACTGTCTGAACTAGAGCAGACTACGGCAAGCTTACTATCTGGATGTCCTGTCATAAAGGAGTCCCAAATTATATGGAGGAATGCCAACTGGCTACTGACACACCCTCACCCCAACACCAGCAACGCAGTCTGCCCTGGACACCTAGGAGGGCCCTCCTGCCACAGCTCTCGCCTCCACCCCACTCCCCCTACACTGCTTTGCACCACGACTGCCAGGAAATGCCTCCATGTTGACAATCAAGATCTCAGCCCCTCAAAACACAAGAAGAATAAGGGGAAAAGGTCATTTTGGATCCGACGGGAAACTTCAGCTATTCTTCACTGCCCTTCCTTCCCTTCAATCCACTCAAGTCACTCAAAATTGCCCATCATCCCACAGATTACAGCTGAAGGTAACAAACACAAAACAAGCTTTTCTGGAGGATAAAAATAAAGATATAATCATGTAAGAATGGAATTCCCTGGTGGTACAGTGGATAAGAATCTGTCTGCCAATGCAGACAATACAGGTTCAATCTCTGGTCCGGGAAGACTCCACGTGCTGGGCAGCAGCTAAGCCCGGGCGCCACAACTGCTGAGTCCCTGCTTTACAGCTGGTGCTCTGCGATAAGAGAGCGATGAGCCACCCTGTCAAGAAGCCTGCACACTGCAATGAAGAGTAGCCACTGCTCACCACAATTAGAAAAGGCCTGTGAGCAGCAACAAAGACCCAGGGCAACCAAAACTAAATTAATTAACTAAAAAAATCATGTAAGAAAGAAGAAAGTTGTTTCAGAACTGCAAGCCTTTGTTTCCACTTGAATTCTCAAGTCACTCACTAATTTCACCAGAAGAAGACTGTGGGCGGTACCTGACTCTGATCAGTCCAGATCGAGGGGAGATCTCATTTCTGAAGGAATTTCCAATCTGGGCAGCGGCGAAAGGCAACTTTCCTTGGTTGAATTCCAAAAGTCGTTTGAAATTCAGGAAAATCCCCTGTGCAGTTTCCGGTCTCAAGTATCTATAAATTTAAACAAATCAGTCTGAATCAATAAGCTAAACTTATCTGTCCAACAGGGTAGGATACTAGTCACGGGTCTATTTAATTTTAAGTTCATTAATTAAGTTCATTAAATAAATGTAAGGACTTCCTGGCAGTCCAGTGGTTGAGGTTCTGTGTTCCCACCACAGGGGGCACAGGTTTGATCCCTGGTTGGGGAACTAGCATCCCTATGCCGTGTGACATGGCCAAAAACAAATGTCAATAAATTTAGAAATTCAGTGCCTCAGAGCACTGGCCCCCTTTCAAGAACTCCACAGCCCCATGGCAGTGCCCGCATAGCAGCAGCCGGAGGTTGCCATACTGGACAGCAAGTGCTTGTCGAATAACTTCACCACTGCAGAAAGCTCCACTGGGTAGTGAGATTGACGCTAAATGGTTTCTAAAGTCCCCCTCAACAGTAAGTTCAATGTCCTTTAAAACCATTCTTCAGGGCTTCCCCCGGTGGTCCAGAGGGTAAGGACACCGCCTTGCAGTGCAAGGGGTGCCGGTTCGATCCCTGGCCTGGGAAGATCCCATGTGCCGCGGAGCGGCTGGACTGATGTGTCCAATTACCGAGCCGGAGCTCTGGAGCGCATGCGCCCAGAGCCGGTGCTCTGCAACGACAGACGCCACCGCGATGGGAGGCCCACAGGAGCCAAAGAACCAAGACGAATGAAAATAGAGAAATGAAAGACCAATAAAAGTGGCCCGCCCGCTCCCCTCCCTCCCCAACCCAACCCCCGCCCAAAGTAAATAAATAAATAATTTAAAAAAAAAAAAAAACCATTCTTCAACTCTCTCCCCTGCCCTATGCAGTAACAACTACAAGAAATGATGATCCCAGACTTCTGTGTCTATCTTATGTGCCCCCAAATGATCATATATGATAAGGCAACTAGATTCAGAAAGAACTGGAAGAAATAAAAAACTTTAAATATATCTGTCACTATTTCTCCTTAATATATTTGTCTGCACTTTCTTTTAAAACATTTTCCCTCATGGCCAATATTAACATTAACCTTTTGTTACAAGTAATTATAATAACTCCGTTACATAAACAATAAGTGATACATACCCAGGCATGTTGCCTCCAGGTAAGGTCTCAAGTATCTATAAATTTAAACAAATCAGTCTGAATCAATAAGCTAAACTTATCTGTCCAACAGGGTAGGATACTAGTCACGGGTCTATTTAATTTTAAGTTCATTAATTAAGTTCATTAAATAAATGTAAGGACTTCCTGGCAGTCCAGTGGTTGAGGTTCTGTGTTCCCACCACAGGGGGCACAGGTTTGATCCCTGGTTGGGGAACTAGCATCCCTATGCCGTGTGACATGGCCAAAAACAAATGTCAATAAATTTAGAAATTCAGTGCCTCAGAGCACTGGCCCCCTTTCAAGAACTCCACAGCCCCATGGCAGTGCCCGCATAGCAGCAGCCGGAGGTTGCCATACTGGACAGCAAGTGCTTGTCGAATAACTTCACCACTGCAGAAAGCTCCACTGGGTAGTGAGATTGACGCTAAATGGTTTCTAAAGTCCCCCTCAACAGTAAGTTCAATGTCCTTTAAAACCATTCTTCAGGGCTTCCCCCGGTGGTCCAGAGGGTAAGGACACCGCCTTGCAGTGCAAGGGGTGCCGGTTCGATCCCTGGCCTGGGAAGATCCCATGTGCCGCGGAGCGGCTGGACTGATGTGTCCAATTACCGAGCCGGAGCTCTGGAGCGCATGCGCCCAGAGCCGGTGCTCTGCAACGACAGACGCCACCGCGATGGGAGGCCCACAGGAGCCAAAGAACCAAGACGAATGAAAATAGAGAAATGAAAGACCAATAAAAGTGGCCCGCCCGCTCCCCCCCCCCCCCCAACCCAACCCCCGCCCAAAGTAAATAAATAAATAATTTAAAAAAAAAAAAAAACCATTCTTCAACTCTCTCCCCTGCCCTATGCAGTAACAACTACAAGAAATGATGATCCCAGACTTCTGTGTCTATCTTATGTGCCCCCAAATGATCATATATGATAAGGCAACTAGATTCAGAAAGAACTGGAAGAAATAAAAAACTTTAAATATATCTGTCACTATTTCTCCTTAATATATTTGTCTGCACTTTCTTTTAAAACATTTTCCCTCATGGCCAATATTAACATTAACCTTTTGTTACAAGTAATTATAATAACTCCGTTACATAAACAATAAGTGATACATACCCAGGCATGTTGCCTCCAGGCCCAATGAAGGTCTTGAACATTAAGTTAAAAGGTACCGGAGGGGAAAGATCATTTCCAGTAGTGGGGGATTTTACATTGTAGTTCACAAAAAGATCTGCAAGTTCTTGCTGTCCATAGTTATCGAGCTAAAGAAAACATCAAGAAAATGATTAGTGTAAGAGACTGAGAAAAAATAAGGCATAACAATAGAGTATTATTTATAAATCCCAAAACACCATTTAAATTTACCAAAAGGAAGAACATCAGAATTAACCTAACTTTCAAGATACCTGCATTAAAACTATACCCAATTTACACTCTTTCCATTCACCAATGGAAATGGGCATCTTTCTGGGACTGATCTAAAATTCACACACACACCATTTCACGATGAAATATAAGGCAAAATGCCTCTTGTTCAATTATAAATGTTATTGGTTGGAAAGAATCTGATTTGTGTAAATAAGTCTGCACAATGAATTTTTCTACTCTGTACACTTAACAGCCAGGTGTACTTTCATGTTTATTAATTAAATATACACATGACTTTCCTTTCCCACTAGATAAGTTCCCTGAAGGGAGAAGCTGTGTCTTACTCACACCTGCATTTTTCAGTGCCGCACGTCCTATACTGACGATCAATGCCAAACCCTCTAAAACGACACATGATCTCTCTCAAAAGCCTCAAGTGACCATGACAAACCATCTAATAGTAAAGAATATTTAAAACAAAAAAAGCTTCTAATACAAACAAAACAATTAACTAATGATTTAAGACCATTCAGGATCAGAAAACCCCAGGTAAACTGTCCAACTCCACCATGCATGAGCTGTGTGATTCAGGATCAAGTTCCTACCTAACCTCTTTGAGTCTCAGTTTGCTCGTCTGTAAAATGAGGAGAAAAGACTCTACCTTACTTCTTAACCACAAAGGGTGGATCAATGCCTTTCAGATAAACCATTACTATCATGCCTCATAAAGATGAGAAGGAATCACAGGCACTAACAGGTGCAGACGATGCTATTATGTGCCTCTGACCAGGAAATCCACTGAGGCCACCATTTCAGTATTGGGCCATTTCCATGGATTCCTAATTTTTCACTGAAGGTTACATTGACCACTACAGACAGCTGACCCTTGAACAACACATAACTTATAGCCGGCCCTCTCTCTACACAGTTCCTCTCTATCTGTGGATTCAACCAACTAAAAACTGTGTAGTCCTCTAGAATCTACTGTTGAAAAACATCAGAGTCTAAGTGGACCCACACGGTTCAAACCACATTGTTCAAGGGTTGACTGTGTATGTATGCATATATATACACATATATAAATCTCTGATACGGCAATTAAAGCCAAACTGTGCACCTGGTACGTGTTATCTGATATGAAATATGAAGTCAGTGCTCAAACTATAAATTATGACTTAACAAAACAACTAACTACTTCCTGCTTCTGACAATTTATTTGGAAATGAACGAAGCTGTTAAGATCAAAGACGTCCAAAGACACATACACACAAAATCCTTAATCACGTCTAAAATTCTGAATGGGGAACAAATTATTTAGGGGTTATTTGAGGTACTTTTCATTTCTTAGAACAAAGGCCATGCCTTTGGAAAAGCAGGGAAATGAGAAATAGACGTGTGGCACAAGGAGGTCAAAGCACAAGAATTCATTTTCTAAATCATAAGCAACAACATGAGAGCAATGAGCTTTAGGCAAGGGATAAAATATACTTTCTAAGGCCCAAAATAAATTGACAGATGAGTCAATGGCCAGATTAAGAAGTTTTTCAATTTAAATGAGGAAAGGAGAAAATTTTCTCAGCTAATGACAGAAAGCTAGATACCAAGAGGACATTCAGCATTGTTTAAAAATATCAGGGCAACAGTGAAGAAGTGTCCAGTAATTTCCATGAGAGGAAAGTAGAGTCAGGGAGTCCTATGCTTAGCCTCACTTATATGTATATATATCAATATAAAGAAACAATATATAGGGACTTCCCTAGTGGTCCAGTGGTTAAGACTCTGTACTTCTAATGCAGGGGGTCCAGGTTTGATCCTGAACTAGATCCCACAAGCCATAAGTAAGACCCAGTGCAGCCAAATTAAGATAAATAAAGCAACAATTAAAGAAAAGAAAAGAAACAATATATAAACACAGCACTGGTTGTTGGTTTTTTGTTTTTCATCCAAGGAAGTAAATAAAATTTAAGAGATGAGCCATGGTGGACCTCATGATCAGACATGGCACTTGAGAAATACTTTGCTTTAAAGGATCAATGAGGTGAGAAATCAGCAACATTCACATATAGCACACAGGCGTGTGCCTCTTCTGGGGCAAAGCTGTGCACCGTTCATCAGTTTTTAAAGGAGTTTGTGATCCCCTCCCCCAAAAAGGCTAAGAAGCACTTCTGATATAGAAGGTATTTCTGCACTTGGTAAGTCAGAACAGATGATCTCAATGTCTTCCCTAAAAACTTGTCATCTTGAATACAAAACAAAAGGTCTACAGGAAAAGTAGGGGCCTGTTCCACCAGGTTCCAAGACGAACAGCACCCAGTCAGGGACAGTCCAATCAGAAGCCCATTAAGTGGTTGATGAGACGGCGCTCAGCGCTCATACAGATGTCCACCCCCATCTGCACACCGAACGCTTTCCATCTTTAGACACTGTCCCGGTTTTTTGCTATTAACTCCAGATAACTGGTTTCTGAGGAGTGAAAACTCATTTCATGCCTGTTGACCCTGGCTTGCTGGTTGGACAGAAATAAAGGGTGAGCCGTGAAAGGTTGACAAAGAAAATAAAAATGCAAAAAGAGATGACATGAAGGACAGAAGGTAAGTGCTCCTTCTTTACTTACTGTAACCAGGTCAGCAGTATGTGGAATTCCACAGTCATCAAATGCTGAGAAGAAAGACAGCACCTCCCTAGGCTACTGTGAGAACAACTCTCGAGTACTCACCCGCACTAGGACGCCTTCCATCTCTGATTTCTTCTCAGCAGAACACTTCTTATCAGACATCAATTTCTGTAAATGCGCTACAAGAACAGTGTGAGCACAAGTCAACTACAGTCAGTGGGAAAGATGAGAGTGTACTTTTGAATTTCAAAAGCACACCTGCCAGGCAGGTAAAACAATGAACCCAGGGATAATGTTCTTAGTTTATATAAGTTCCACAGCTGATGTTACAGGGACAGGGATGATACTGTCTTGATTACTTTTGGTGACTTAGAACTTCTAATTATCTGTATATACTTTTGCTTTTCAACAAGGGATTCGTTCTTTATACTTAAGATCTGTGCCCTTTATCGCTGTGAGATGGCCTGGAGAGATGGGACGGGGGACTAGAAGGGTGGAGGAGGGTGGGGCCAGGAGATGAGCCATGGTGGACCTCGTGATCCGCTCCCCAAAAGGCTAAAGCTGTGCACCGTTCATCAGTTTTTAAAGGAGTTTGTGATCCCCTCCCCCAAAAAGGCTAAGAAGCACTTCTGATATAGAAGGTATTTCTGCACTTGGTAAGTCAGAACAGATGATCTCAATGTCTTCCCTAAAAACTTGTCATCTTGAATACAAAACAAAAGGTCTACAGGAAAAGTAGGGGCCTGTTCCACCAGGTTCCAAGACGAACAGCACCCAGTCAGGGACAGTCCAATCAGAAGCCCATTAAGTGGTTGATGAGACGGCGCTCAGCGCTCATACAGATGTCCACCCCCATCTGCACACCGAACGCTTTCCATCTTTAGACACTGTCCCGGTTTTTTGCTATTAACTCCAGATAACTGGTTTCTGAGGAGTGAAAACTCATTTCATGCCTGTTGACCCTGGCTTGCTGGTTGGACAGAAATAAAGGGTGAGCCGTGAAAGGTTGACAAAGAAAATAAAAATGCAAAAAGAGATGACATGAAGGACAGAAGGTAAGTGCTCCTTCTTTACTTACTGTAACCAGGTCAGCAGTATGTGGAATTCCACAGTCATCAAATGCTGAGAAGAAAGACAGCACCTCCCTAGGCTACTGTGAGAACAACTCTCGAGTACTCACCCGCACTAGGACGCCTTCCATCTCTGATTTCTTCTCAGCAGAACACTTCTTATCAGACATCAATTTCTGTAAATGCGCTACAAGAACAGTGTGAGCACAAGTCAACTACAGTCAGTGGGAAAGATGAGAGTGTACTTTTGAATTTCAAAAGCACACCTGCCAGGCAGGTAAAACAATGAACCCAGGGATAATGTTCTTAGTTTATATAAGTTCCACAGCTGATGTTACAGGGACAGGGATGATACTGTCTTGATTACTTTTGGTGACTTAGAACTTCTAATTATCTGTATATACTTTTGCTTTTCAACAAGGGATTCGTTCTTTATACTTAAGATCTGTGCCCTTTATCGCTGTGAGATGGCCTGGAGAGATGGGACGGGGGGACTAGAAGGGGGGTGGAGGAGGGATGGGGGCCAGGGATATATATATGACTAATCTGGGATTATACATATCTGTAAACAACAAAACACTGTAAAAGTAAAAAATAAAAAAAAAAAAAAAAAAATCTGTGTCCTTTATTCTTTGTATGTCCCCCCAAAAAATACATAAAAACTTCAGAGAAAAGTTTAATCCAGATCTTTTGCTTTGATCAATCCTATTTGAAAGGGTGTTTACTTGAGATGAAAAACCATACCTTTCAATAGATGGTCAGCACGGAAACACTCTCCATTTTTTAAATCTTTCACCATGAAGTCAGCAAATTTGTCTACATGGCCAGAAGTCCTAAGTTAACAAGCACAAAGCCAATTAATCATTTTCATACAATTTAAAATGTAAATTTTACCTTATAAGATGGCCTCCCTTCTATATATTTATCCATAGTTTACATCTGTTACCTGATAGACGCAAGCTCCCGTAGCCATTACAGTATCTCCATGGTAGATAAAAACATACACCAAAGAAAATTCTCCCTCAAATCTATTTCTACCTGCTCCCCAAGTTCTTCCTTCCCTTAGGGAAAAACTCAACTAGGTTACACTTTTCACAAATTGTCAAGGTCTGTGCTATTTTTCTGAATCAGTTACTCCATGCCTAGCCCATTATTATTAGTGATGCAAGCAAAAGCCAAGACCATGGAGAATCTGACAAGCCAAGAATCTGCGACACCAAACCTTAAGGAAAGAGTTTTCTGCCGCTGAAACTATGGACACTGGTATTATCTCTATATGCCTCCTATAAGTGTAGCAGGTAGCTAAATAGGCTGTCCTGACCTTTCAGATCTCCAGCAGAACACTTCTTAGTTTATAAAATAAAAGTTCCAGTGGAAAGATGAGAGTGTACTTTTGAATTTCAAAAGCACACCTGCCAGGCAGGTAAAACAATGAACCCAGGGATAATGTTCTTAGTTTATATAAGTTCCACAGCTGATGTTACAGGGACAGGGATGATACTGTCTTGATTACTTTTGGTGACTTAGAACTTCTAATTATCTGTATATACTTTTGCTTTTCAACAAGGGATTCGTTCTTTATACTTAAGATCTGTGCCCTTTATCGCTGTGAGATGGCCTGGAGAGATGGGACGGGGGGACTAGAAGGGGGGTGGAGGAGGGATGGGGGCCAGGGATATATATATGACTAATCTGGGATTATACATATCTGTAAACAACAAAACACTGTAAAAGTAAAAAGTAAAAAAAAAAAAAAAAAAATCTGTGTCCTTTATTCTTTGTATGTCCCCCCAAAAAATACATAAAAACTTCAGAGAAAAGTTTAATCCAGATCTTTTGCTTTGATCAATCCTATTTGAAAGGGTGTTTACTTGAGATGAAAAACCATACCTTTCAATAGATGGTCAGCACGGAAACACTCTCCATTTTTTAAATCTTTCACCATGAAGTCAGCAAATTTGTCTACATGGCCAGAAGTCCTAAGTTAACAAGCACAAAGCCAATTAATCATTTTCATACAATTTAAAATGTAAATTTTACCTTATAAGATGGCCTCCCTTCTATATATTTATCCATAGTTTACATCTGTTACCTGATAGACGCAAGCTCCCGTAGCCATTACAGTATCTCCCATGGTAGATAAAAACATACACCAAAGAAAATTCTCCCTCAAATCTATTTCTACCTGCTCCCCAAGTTCTTCCTTCCCTTAGGGAAAAACTCAACTAGGTTACACTTTTTCACAAATTGTCAAGGTCTGTGCTATTTTTCTGAATCAGTTACTCCATGCCTAGCCCATTATTATTAGTGATGCAAGCAAAAGCCAAGACCATGGAGAATCTGACAAGCCAAGAATCTGCGACACCAAACCTTAAGGAAAGAGTTTTCTGCCGCTGAAACTATGGACACTGGTATTATCTCTATATGCCTCCTATAAGTGTAGCAGGTAGCTAAATAGGCTGTCCTGACCTTTCAGATCCATCATTACGAAGGCATCTTATCTTAACTGGCTGAAATTATTAAGACAGTGTACAGTATAGAAATAGCAAAATTTAGCTCTTTAACAGGCAACATTAAATAAATGAAGTCATGAAAAATAGTACGAATTCCTCTTTCGCTTTCATATTTGAGAAATATGAAATTGCTTTCAACAGTGTTGGCAGGGACGATCTAAATTTCTGCACTGAAACATCAATACAAATAGTAGTATTTGATTTAAATATGTACACACCTTTACCAAGAACTTCCATGAATTTATACTAAGAAAATAATCAGGATATACAAAGAATTAATCTGTTAGCATGCTCAATGCAAGGAAAAACTCAGAAACTAAAACCTAAATGCCAACAATAACGCACTAGCTAAATAAATTATAGCATATCCATAAAACAGAATACTATTCTGTCATTAAAAATTCTTGAAGAATACTTACTGACATAATGTTCACCTACATTAGGTGAAAAGAAAGCAATGAGCTACAACTGAACACACATTGTAAGTGTGTGTGTGTATTTTTTAAAAACACAGAAAGGATAAATACAACATTTTTTAACACAGCTATCTGTTGGCAATGAGTATATATTTTCTTTGTTTTTCTTTACTTTCCAGATTTTCACAATGGACATGAGTAGTTTCTTTTTTTAATCAGAAAGTTACCTAAGTATGTTAATTAAAGAATTTCAGTCTTCAAAGTAGAGATCTTACTTTAAAACTGGCTCAGGAGTGAGCATGGTGCAATCGATCTCCAGGATCTGTTCCTCTTGGATAAAATGCTGCCTCCAGGTCTGAATAATATTGTTTTTCAAAGCACATCCAACTGGCCCAAAATCATAAAGACCACTAACACCTGTAAAATGAGAGGAAAACATACTCTACCATATCTTTCTGAACAACTCAAAGCAAGGAGACATGGAAGTAACAATGTTCCTAAAATGTATTCAAGCCCCCCATTTCAGGCAGAGTTTTCTGCCGCTGAAACTATGGACACTGGTATTATCTCTATATGCCTCCTATAAGTGTAGCAGGTAGCTAAATAGGCTGTCCTGACCTTTCAGATCCATCATTACGAAGGCATCTTATCTTAACTGGCTGAAATTATTAAGACAGTGTACAGTATAGAAATAGCAAAATTTAGCTCTTTAACAGGCAACATTAAATAAATGAAGTCATGAAAAATAGTACGAATTCCTCTTTCGCTTTCATATTTGAGAAATATGAAATTGCTTTCAACAGTGTTGGCAGGGACGATCTAAATTTCTGCACTGAAACATCAATACAAATAGTAGTATTTGATTTAAATATGTACACACCTTTACCAAGAACTTCCATGAATTTATACTAAGAAAATAATCAGGATATACAAAGAATTAATCTGTTAGCATGCTCAATGCAAGGAAAAACTCAGAAACTAAAACCTAAATGCCAACAATAACGCACTAGCTAAATAAATTATAGCATATCCATAAAACAGAATACTATTCTGTCATTAAAAATTCTTGAAGAATACTTACTGACATAATGTTCACCTACATTAGGTGAAAAGAAAGCAATGAGCTACAACTGAACACACATTGTAAGTGTGTGTGTGTATTTTTTAAAAACACAGAAAGGATAAATACAACATTTTTTAACACAGCTATCTGTTGGCAATGAGTATATATTTTCTTTGTTTTTCTTTACTTTCCAGATTTTCACAATGGACATGAGTAGTTTCTTTTTTTAATCAGAAAGTTACCTAAGTATGTTAATTAAAGAATTTCAGTCTTCAAAGTAGAGATCTTACTTTAAAACTGGCTCAGGAGTGAGCATGGTGCAATCGATCTCCAGGATCTGTTCCTCTTGGATAAAATGCTGCCTCCAGGTCTGAATAATATTGTTTTTCAAAGCACATCCAACTGGCCCAAAATCATAAAGACCACTAACACCTGTAAAATGAGAGGAAAACATACTCTACCATATCTTTCTGAACAACTCAAAGCAAGGAGACATGAGAAACCTGTAAGATTCACATGTTCCCTAAAAATGTATTCAAGCCAACACTTTAAATTCCTCAATACTAAAGAGCTTTATTTCCAGCAGCTGACAGAAGTAAAACTGAAATGGTCTTATTCCATTTACTGTTTCTGTAGGTGAAGGCTGAAATTTCAAGTAGGATTAAGCAAAAAACTAAAAACAAAAGACGTGCTTCCATATACAAGAAGCCAAATGAAAAAGCCCTAGAAATGAGAAAACAATTCGGTTCATCAGTGGAATAACCATGAGCTCAAATACCCCATTCTATAATTTATTCTTGGGTGTTTGGGCCACTATTTAAACTTCAAGAAGTTACACATTTAGAGATCTGTTCAGACTAAAACTCAAATCAAATTTCAGTGACAAAGTACTGAAAGTTTAATATTATTGCAATAATCTGTTACTTATGAAAAATATCAGTGAATTCACGTAGTCTTCAGAGACAGTAGAGATTTATCTGTGTAGCTAAGAACGTTTTCTCCTGGTAGTTCCTATAATGAATAAGATAGAAACTACAGTCTATCCTTGCCCTTGTGGGGAAGGGCACCATACGGCTGGCCCTACAGTGGGCCTCTATTGATCCCAAAATCTCCACTGGCATTTTAAGAAGAGTCTGATACATACGTGGACACATCAGACACTTAATATCTGCCCCCTCCTTCCCCCCGCCCCGGCAATTCCCTAAGTCCTAATGGAAAAAAAGTTGTCTTCGAGAATAAGCAGGGTGGAAGGAAGGAAGAACTGAAATCACACCAAATGAATGACTCTAAACAAATGAAGGCAAGGTATCTATTGTCTGCTCTGCATGATCTGATATGAGGTATCAAGTGGCAAGCTGGGCTTTTGATATAAGAACAATATTAAAGCCACAACACAATCGTTCTTTCTTTCATCAATCCCCCTACCTCCATAAATAGCAAAAGCCTGATCGTAGAAAAACCTCCTCTTCAGGGTATCTTCCATTTTTGCTCTGTCTACCACATCGTCTTTGGGCTGTAATGCTAGCTCCTGTAAGAGATTTTTAAGGAGAAAGTATATGATTGAAGGAGTAAGGGGGAATTCCAATTTACACCTGTGAATTTAACGTTATTCTTCAGAATTCTATACAAAACTTACCAGACAAGATTTCTATAGCCTTAAAACAACAGACCCCTTAGGGTTTTTTCTCTCTGAATTATAGAAAAGATACCTTTACTTAACTATTTAGGAAAGTATATGACTACTTCTCAGATTATAAGACTAAGCTTACTTAGATGTAGATACTGATAAGCAATATCTAAGTTTTTAGTGGATCACTGTAATGAAACAGTTACTTAAACCTCCAAATGAGGAATTCTCTGGCTTCCCAGCAGTTAGGACTTGGCGCTTTCCCTGCCCGGGCTGAGTTCAACCTTTGGTTGGATAACTAAGATTCCACAAGCTGCATGGCTTGGCCAAAAAAAAGAAAAACTCCCAGCAATTTCAGTTTAGTGATTGGAGATATCAAATCAAATTTCAGTGACAAAGTACTGAAAGTTTAATATTATTGCAATAATCTGTTACTTATGAAAATATCAGTGAATTCACGTAGTCTTCAGAGACAGTAGAGATTTATCTGTGTAGCTAAGAACGTTTTCTCCTGGTAGTTCCTATAATGAATAAGATAGAAACTACAGTCTATCCTTGCCCTTGTGGGGAAGGGCACCATACGGCTGGCCCTACAGTGGGCCTCTATTGATCCCAAAATCTCCACTGGCATTTTAAGAAGAGTCTGATACATACGTGGACACATCAGACACTTAATATCTGCCCCCTCCTTCCCCCCGCCCCGGCAATTCCCTAAGTCCTAATGGAAAAAAAGTTGTCTTCGAGAATAAGCAGGGTGGAAGGAAGGAAGAACTGAAATCACACCAAATGAATGACTCTAAACAAATGAAGGCAAGGTATCTATTGTCTGCTCTGCATGATCTGATATGAGGTATCAAGTGGCAAGCTGGGCTTTTGATATAAGAACAATATTAAAGCCACAACACAATCGTTCTTTCTTTCATCAATCCCCCTACCTCCATAAATAGCAAAAGCCTGATCGTAGAAAAACCTCCTCTTCAGGGTATCTTCCATTTTTGCTCTGTCTACCACATCGTCTTTGGGCTGTAATGCTAGCTCCTGTAAGAGATTTTTAAGGAGAAAGTATATGATTGAAGGAGTAAGGGGGAATTCCAATTTACACCTGTGAATTTAACGTTATTCTTCAGAATTCTATACAAAACTTACCAGACAAGATTTCTATAGCCTTAAAACAACAGACCCCTTAGGGTTTTTTCTCTCTGAATTATAGAAAAGATACCTTTACTTAACTATTTAGGAAAGTATATGACTACTTCTCAGATTATAAGACTAAGCTTACTTAGATGTAGATACTGATAAGCAATATCTAAGTTTTTAGTGGATCACTGTAATGAAACAGTTACTTAAACCTCCAAATGAGGAATTCTCTGGCTTCCCAGCAGTTAGGACTTGGCGCTTTCCCTGCCCGGGCTGAGTTCAACCTTTGGTTGGATAACTAAGATTCCACAAGCTGCATGGCTTGGCCAAAAAAAAAAAGAGAAAAAACTCCCAGCAATTTCAGTTTAGTGATTGGAGATTTCTAATTTGAAACGTTGGGAGCAGGTATCAGATGAATAGAACTTTTCCTTAAAAGAAAAAGATTTAAAACTGCATAACGATTATTTGTAGGTGTAGAAGAACTCATCACGAACAACACAGTGCCTTCCAGGGAAATTCGTGGAACACAGCCAGTCTAGGGTTTTTGTCTGGGGGGAGAAGGAGCAGGTCATGGGTGAGGAAGGCTTTGTAGAAATGCTGACATTTTGAATTTCTCACTGAAAGGAAGGAGACTGCCAAGTAAGAGAAACAGGAGAAGGCATTCTGGATAAATAAAGCAACGTTTAGATCTTTTCTAGGTCTCTCCCACCCAAAGATACTAAATAAAGATCAACAATCCTACTACCTACTTACGTGCCTTTCTGAGGGTCCAAGACTCACCTTGGCTTCCAGAATCCTCTTCCGGGCTTTGAGCTCAGCTACTGCTCTGTCTACATCTACTTGGGGCGCTTTATCTTCTTTTAGTTTTCGCACAAGATCTCCCTAGCCAACAAAGAGAATCCGTGTTCATGACTGGTTTCAGAAGTAAAGTTAGAAATGTGCTTTTCAGCATGCCTTTTAAAAAGTATCTCTGTAAGAAGGAGGAAATTCAAAGGTTTACTATGGGAAAGGTCAGTGTGAATACTGTAGGTCTCTGCCCTCAGCATTTATAAGCTAGCAACATATATAGACAAGTACATAAATTCCTGCACCTGCAGGGTGATTATTACTGGCTTGCTTGTTTTCTTTGTGGGGAGGAGATGGACAGAGGAGAGAAACGATTGAGTAAAAAGTAAAGAGCAGAGATTTCCCTGGTGGTCTAGTGGTTAAGAACCCGCCTTGCGACTCAGGAGATGTGGGTTTGATCCCCGGTCAAGGAAGTAAGATCCCACATGCCCCGGGGCAACCAAGCCCACATGCTACAACCAGAGAAAGCCGGCTGGCTGCAATAAAGACCCAGCACAGCCAAAACAACAACAACAAAAATGTACTGAGAACATGGAAGAACCAATAAATAAAACTCCTGTCTCCTAGAATCTCTCTCCTTTCTTGCATACAAAAAAAATGATGACTGTTTTAGTTTTCTCCTTACTTCTCTGACCATTTGTTCTCAGTCACTGGGTCTTCCCCTGCCCTTTATTGTTGGAATCTTTTCCTTGCTAAATTCTTTAGACTACTTTATTCACTTCCAACAACCTACCACCTGTACATTGATTTTCTTACAGTAATGTGACGGAACAGGTAATCTGAGAAAATGAACAAAACATTACTACATGGTCTGGGAAATTTTAAGATGAGAAATAAAAAGGTGTTCAATGAACAGAGCTCTGGGGTGCCCAACAGAAGCAACTGCTCTCTAAAGAAAGAAGGCCTTTGCACAGGCCTTTCAGGATTTTCACAGATTAAGATTACCAAAACAAGCACTCAGCTCAAAATTTTAAAATCCATGATGAAAGAAGCCACCATGAGTGACACTTGGCAGAATCAACAAATAACAAAATTAGATCCTTTAAAAGTATTAGAATGACCAAATATACTTTTCAAATGCTCACTATGTCTAAAGTAGAATAAAAAGAGGACTCAAAACATGAACAAAGAACAAGAGACAATCAAAAACCATCAGAGGACTTGAAAAAAAACCCACAGAACATTAGGAAATAGATCACTGAAATTAAAAACTCACTAACTGTTTAAACAATAGATCATACGGCTGAAGAGAAAAGAAATTATCCACAGATAATTTTCATTCCATGGAATGGAAGAGAGACACAAAGTTGAAAATAAAAACAAGATAATGAGACAGAAGAAAGAATGGAAATGGATACATGTTCTCCTTATTGCCCTCTGTACCTTGAAACCGATTCCTCTTTGCTCTTTCTAAAACTCCAACTCCTTTGAGCGGCCTATCCCATCCTTTCCCCCTGTTGTTGATATTTTTTAAGCTCCTGCCTACTTCCCCTCATTCAATGACAGGGCCACCCCCTTCCCCCAGTGAAATTTATGCTACTTTAGAATGTCCAAGTGAGTTAAAACAGTTATTAAAAATGATCTGAACTAAAAACCTAACTCTGCTTATATATAATGAGAAGCATTTTTCCAGTTTTATCATACACTGTTTTTCCAGGAATGCACCTAGAACGACTAAAATCAACTATGTGTGTGTGCTCAGTAGCTCAGTCATAGGAGGACTCTTTGTGACCCCATGGATTACAGCCCTCCAGGCTCTTGCATCCAAGGAATTCTCCAGGTAGGATACTGGGGTGGGTTGCTATTTCCTCCGCAAGAGGATCTTCCCAGCCCAGGGATCAAACCTGCATCTCCTGCGTTAGCAAGCAGATTCTTTACTACTGTGCCATCTAGGAAGACCCCCAAATTAACTATACTTCAATTAAAAAGAAAATAGAAAACGAAGACTATACCTTGCTTTGTTCAGAATTTTATACAGTTGCTATATTTGAAGCAAAAAAACGAAGCCATGTGACTACCAGTCACATGAGGCAGTCCTGAGTAAACAATAAAATACACCTTCATCAATATGCATTAATAGCAGATGCATTCATAGTAAATCTGTTAGAGGTGTAAGCATCTGCTCACTTCACTGTAACTTCCAGTGCACTCATACCCCCAAATTTACACAGTGAAATACACATTATTTATTACAAATTACTTTTTATTTGTATTACAGTTAGACCACTACGTGTACATACATTTTTCTTATGTGGGTATTTCACATTTCCTCCATTACAGGGTAGCAATGGATTCCCAAATATCTGGTATACTAGGGGACACGGGGTCTGATAGGGTTGAGAGTCACTGAACCGATTCTTCCTCTCATCATACGGCTGAAGAGAAAAGAAATTATCCACAGATAATTTTCATTCCATGGAATGGAAGAGAGACACAAAGTTGAAAATAAAAACAAGATAATGAGACAGAAGAAAGAATGGAAATGGATACATGTTCTCCTTATTGCCCTCTGTACCTTGAAACCGATTCCTCTTTGCTCTTTCTAAAACTCCAACTCCTTTGAGCGGCCTATCCCATCCTTTCCCCCTGTTGTTGATATTTTTTAAGCTCCTGCCTACTTCCCCTCATTCAATGACAGGGCCACCCCCTTCCCCCAGTGAAATTTATGCTACTTTAGAATGTCCAAGTGAGTTAAAACAGTTATTAAAAATGATCTGAACTAAAAACCTAACTCTGCTTATATATAATGAGAAGCATTTTTCCAGTTTTATCATACACTGTTTTTCCAGGAATGCACCTAGAACGACTAAAATCAACTATGTGTGTGTGCTCAGTAGCTCAGTCATAGGAGGACTCTTTGTGACCCCATGGATTACAGCCCTCCAGGCTCTTGCATCCAAGGAATTCTCCAGGTAGGATACTGGGGTGGGTTGCTATTTCCTCCGCAAGAGGATCTTCCCAGCCCAGGGATCAAACCTGCATCTCCTGCGTTAGCAAGCAGATTCTTTACTACTGTGCCATCTAGGAAGACCCCCAAATTAACTATACTTCAATTAAAAAGAAAATAGAAAACGAAGACTATACCTTGCTTTGTTCAGAATTTTATACAGTTGCTATATTTGAAGCAAAAAAACGAAGCCATGTGACTACCAGTCACATGAGGCAGTCCTGAGTAAACAATAAAATACACCTTCATCAATATGCATTAATAGCAGATGCATTCATAGTAAATCTGTTAGAGGTGTAAGCATCTGCTCACTTCACTGTAACTTCCAGTGCACTCATACCCCCAAATTTACACAGTGAAATACACATTATTTATTACAAATTACTTTTTATTTGTATTACAGTTAGACCACTACGTGTACATACATTTTTCTTATGTGGGTATTTCACATTTCCTCCATTACAGGGTAGCAATGGATTCCCAAATATCTGGTATACTAGGGGACACGGGGTCTGATAGGGTTGAGAGTCACTGAACCGATTCTTCCTCTCATTCTTTATTACATACTGATAAGTCAGGTCTGTTATTACACTACCATATTATACTAGCAGTTTCTGTTCTATTATCTTGACCTCTAGCTAAAGCAACGTCCTCAGTCACCTTCTAATTTTAACTTCCTTGTTATATGCACCATACCTGAAATTACTCTACCAATGGATTGGCTTATTTATTTACATGCATTTCATCTATCTGTCCCTGTCATTATCTGTGTGTGCCAACTCACTTCAGTCCTGTCTGACTCTTTGTGACCCCATGGGCTGTAGCCTGCCAGGCTCCTCTGTCCATGAGATTCTCTAGGCAAGAATACTGGAGTGGGTTGCCATTTCCTCCTCCAGGGGATGGGATTAAACTTGTCTCCTATGCGTCCTGCACTGGCAGGCAGCTTCTTTACCATTAGTACCACCTGGGAAGCCCTGTCACATACAGCAGGCTCTTTTAACACAGGAACTCTGGCCTGTCAGTTCTGGCACTCAGATATTTCCTGCCTGATATCACAACCTAAACCTAGCACAACGCCAAGCACTCAGCTCTTGGTAAATATCCCCCTTCATATTCTTTACACAGTCAGGGCTTCTTTTCCTTTCCTCTATCCTGAGAACACTTCTCTCATAAATGCTCATAGCTATGCTTTTTGATGGGGATAAGAACCTATGAGAGTCTGTGTTCTGAAAAGAGAGTGGCAAGCAAGTTCTTTTTGAAGGTCTAAAAGAAGCCAGCAGTTCTTTGGAAAACCTACCTTTGTAGGTCAAGCATAAGCACTCCCATATTTTCTTTCGGGGCTTTTTAAAGGACACTGGTCAAGTAAGGGCATAAGCTGGTCAAGGTAACAAGCATTCCATCTTCCTGAATCATTTCTTCTGTCTTTTAAAGTTCAGGCACAGAATGAGGCACACATACATTCAAGGAGAAGCTAGCTACTGACAGAAGCACAGGAAATGAGTTCACTAAAGCATTAGGAAAAGTTTATTTGTATTACAGTTAGACCACTACGTGTACATACATTTTTCTTATGTGGGTATTTCACATTTCCTCCATTACAGGGTAGCAATGGATTCCCAAATATCTGGTATACTAGGGGACACGGGGTCTGATAGGGTTGAGAGTCACTGAACCGATTCTTCCTCTCATTCTTTATTACATACTGATAAGTCAGGTCTGTTATTACACTACCATATTATACTAGCAGTTTCTGTTCTATTATCTTGACCTCTAGCTAAAGCAACGTCCTCAGTCACCTTCTAATTTTAACTTCCTTGTTATATGCACCATACCTGAAATTACTCTACCAATGGATTGGCTTATTTATTTACATGCATTTCATCTATCTGTCCCTGTCATTATCTGTGTGTGCCAACTCACTTCAGTCCTGTCTGACTCTTTGTGACCCCATGGGCTGTAGCCTGCCAGGCTCCTCTGTCCATGAGATTCTCTAGGCAAGAATACTGGAGTGGGTTGCCATTTCCTCCTCCAGGGGATGGGATTAAACTTGTCTCCTATGCGTCCTGCACTGGCAGGCAGCTTCTTTACCATTAGTACCACCTGGGAAGCCCTGTCACATACAGCAGGCTCTTTTAACACAGGAACTCTGGCCTGTCAGTTCTGGCACTCAGATATTTCCTGCCTGATATCACAACCTAAACCTAGCACAACGCCAAGCACTCAGCTCTTGGTAAATATCCCCTTTCATATTCTTTACACAGTCAGGGTTTCTTTTCCTTTCCTCTATCCTGAGAACACTTCTCTCATAAATGCTCATAGCTATGCTTTTTGATGGGGATAAGAACCTATGAGAGTCTGTGTTCTGAAAAGAGAGTGGCAAGCAAGTTCTTTTTGAAGGTCTAAAAGAAGCCAGCAGTTCTTTGGAAAACCTACCTTTGTAGGTCAAGCATAAGCACTCCCATATTTTCTTTCGGGGCTTTTTAAAGGACACTGGTCAAGTAAGGGCATAAGCTGGTCAAGGTAACAAGCATTCCATCTTCCTGAATCATTTCTTCTGTCTTTTAAAGTTCAGGCACAGAATGAGGCACACATACATTCAAGGAGAAGCTAGCTACTGACAGAAGCAAGGGTCAGGATTCCTACACTGAGTTAATCATCTCTAAAAGTCTCAGGCAATTAGGAAGATAATCATGTTTATTCTGAATAATGGAATAATTAAAACCATGATTTATAATGATCTAATTCTAAAAACAAAAGAACCAGAGATGATCTAAACATGGAAAGAAAGTATTTAAGGATTCATAATTTCTAATTATTTTCTTTCCTCTTTCTTCATCACCAACTATAGTGTGTGTGTATGTGTGTTGAATGAAACTGATGTGAAACATCAATATTTCTAAATTACCTCTAAGAAACATCAACTAGATGCTTAATTCCTGCATAAATTCTTAGCATAAAGCCATATATTAGAACTAAAAGTCTGTGATTATAAAACAAAACAGTTATTAGGTGAGAAATCATTCCATGCATCCTTCATACATATCATGGTGCATATTCAGTTGGCCAAGAAAAACAAGACATTTCCTCACCTTTTAAAGATGTCTGGCTTTCCACATATGGACCTACAAGGTTCTTGTTTTGATTAATATGTTAACTTCAGATTTTCAAATGTTTTATAACTATTGACAAAAACTCCGTAAGTTTATCGTTTGTCCTTTGTGGATCAGGCAAGAGCTTTCATCGACACCCTCAGTTCAGAAAATCAAAGCAGCTCTGGAAAATCAAAGGGCTCTGGAATATCCCAAGATTGACTTGTATTATTGGCCTCGAGTACTATCAGTTGCTTTCTTGAAGTGGGAGTCTCACTTCACTCATTTTATAGAAAATGAATGAATGCCCCAAACCCAAGACTGAGTAACAACTGTCTGCAAGATATTTTATTGGAGTGTTTCATTCTTGTAACTCAATCATAAATGCTTTCCCTCAACATTATACATGAATATGCTTCAACCATACTTCCTATTTAGTCACACTGAGTATTTAAAAGATACGTATATTAATAAAATGAATCATTGGTATGCTTTTTCTTTTGGCGGGGGGTTGGGGAGGGAGGGGGGCGGATGGGCCACTTCTATTGGTCTTTCATTCATTTATTTTCATCCATCTTTGTTCTTCAGCCCGTGTGGGCCTCCCATTGCGGTGGCCTCTATTGTCGCAGAGCACCGGCTCTGGGCGCATGCGCCCCAGAGCTCCGGCTGGGTAATTGGACACATCGGTCCAGCCGCTCCGCAGCACGTGGGATCTTCCCAGGCCAGGGATTGAACCAGCACCCCTTGCACTGCAAGGCGGTGTCCTTACCCATTGGACCACCAGGGAAGCCCTGCTATGCTTTTTCAAGGACACACTAAAGCAAAACTGAGAGGGGTTAGTTTTATTTGTTTTCAAAGGGTGAGAGTGTGATAGAAAATGTAAGTGTCCCTGGGTTGGTAAGTGATCAGCGCAGGCCACTTTACTCACCATGCTCTGTACCCTCCAAGCAAGTGTTACCAGAGCGAAAAATGCGAAGAACATCTTAGTTTTATTACGAAAATAGTTTGACCTTGGAGACCTCCAAGCGTTTGAAGACCCCATTTTAAGAACCACTGTCCTGGAGCCATTTCCCAAACAAGGCCTTCCAGGAGAAAGTGTTCATCAACATGTGTGGGGGGAGGGGAGGGGAGCCAATATATTAGGACTTTTATCAAAGTTAAAGCTTCTAAATATCAAAGACTGTTCTTACATTCTGAGTTATGGCCTGTCTTGTCTATGATATTAAAATATAGTTTCTTTTATAAAATGAAAGGGGAAATTAGATGGTAGTTTGTACCTAAAAAAATAAACAAATAACCCTTATTTGGCAAAATGGGGCTTCCCGGTGGCTTAGCAGTACAGAATCTGCCTGCAACGCAGGAGACCTAGGTTTGATCCCTGGATTGGGAAGATGACCTAGAGAAGGAAATGGCAACCCAATCCAGTATTCTTACCTGGGAAATTCCATGAGCCTGGAGGGCTACAGTCCATGGACTCACAAAAGGGTCAGACACAACTTAGCAACCAAACAACAACAATAAATTTGGCAAAATAAAGTCTGGTCACTCTATGCTAATTACCAATTAAAAAAAAAAAAACTCAATTGTCCTAGAGTGTCCTTCATCAAACAGTTAACAGTTTTCTAGATGCTCTGAGGCCCTTTTAAAAGCTTCAAAACTGATTTCTTCAGGAAAAAACTAAGAATATGCCATGGGGAAACAGTCAGTCAACAACAAACCAAATCTTTAAAAAAACAGCAGCATCCACATGGCACAGCAGACTGGCTTCAAAACTGATTTCTTTTATCCAGCCGCTCCAGCACGTGGGATCTTCCCAGGCCAGGATTGAACCAGCACCCTTGCACTGCAAGGCGGTGTCCTTACCCATTGGACCACCAGGAAGCCCTGCTATGCTTTTTCAAGGACACACTAAAGCAAAACTGAGAGGGGTTAGTTTTATTTGTTTTCAAAGGGTGAGAGTGTGATAGAAAATGTAAGTGTCCCTGGGTTGGTAAGTGATCAGCGCAGGCCACTTTACTCACCATGCTCTGTACCCTCCAAGCAAGTGTTACCAGAGCGAAAAATGCGAAGAACATCTTAGTTTTATTACGAAAATAGTTTGACCTTGGAGACCTCCAAGCGTTTGAAGACCCCATTTTAAGAACCACTGTCCTGGAGCCATTTCCCAAACAAGGCCTTCCAGGAGAAAGTGTTCATCAACATGTGTGGGGGGAGGGGAGGGGAGCCAATATATTAGGACTTTTATCAAAGTTAAAGCTTCTAAATATCAAAGACTGTTCTTACATTCTGAGTTATGGCCTGTCTTGTCTATGATATTAAAATATAGTTTCTTTTATAAAATGAAAGGGGAAATTAGATGGTAGTTTGTACCTAAAAAAATAAACAAATAACCCTTATTTGGCAAAATGGGGCTTCCCGGTGGCTTAGCAGTACAGAATCTGCCTGCAACGCAGGAGACCTAGGTTTGATCCCTGGATTGGGAAGATGACCTAGAGAAGGAAATGGCAACCCAATCCAGTATTCTTACCTGGGAAATTCCATGAGCCTGGAGGGCTACAGTCCATGGACTCACAAAAGGGTCAGACACAACTTAGCAACCAAACAACAACAATAAATTTGGCAAAATAAAGTCTGGTCACTCTATGCTAATTACCAATTAAAAAAAAAAAAACTCAATTGTCCTAGAGTGTCCTTCATCAAACAGTTAACAGTTTTCTAGATGCTCTGAGGCCCTTTTAAAAGCTTCAAAACTGATTTCTTCAGGAAAAAACTAAGAATATGCCATGGGGAAACAGTCAGTCAACAACAAACCAAATCTTTAAAAAAACAGCAGCATCCACATGGCACAGCAGACTGGCAAATTTACATGAAATACCTATTTATTTGAATCACATGCCACCAACAAGACCTGTTATTAAGCACCTTAAAAATCCCACTCCAAGGATGCCTTCAATTGCACAAACTCCACAGTGGAAATATGTAAAATGGAGAGAGTTGAATAGTGTCTCATTTCCTCGTAAGCGCAAAACAAAAAAAGTTAACTAGATGTTCTCTAAATTCCTTTCCAGTTGACCCTGAAATTAGTGCAATTCAGAGTCCCAGGTAGTTAACTTATATATGTGTGGTCCAGAAAAGTTAGGAAAAGAAAACCCAAACTGACTTACACAGAAAATAGCTTTAAGTACCAAAAAGCTAATAATCAAGCCAACATAAGCAATACACAAGACAGTAATAACAGCGGAACGCTGTTTCAGCATCTACGTTTACTTCAGTTAACTAGTTCCACAGTCTTACTACGGATGGATAATTTGCACTGCAGTTCCAGGCAAACGTGGCAGAGGGAGGGGTTTGGGTGTGTGTTTTTCCAAATTAGATGTATTCTCCCTTCTAAAGTGAAGGATATGAAGAGTAAAAAAATAGTTGAGACAGAAAAGACAAAGGAACCACACCTAATTTTATTTGGGGAGGATGGGTGGAGGGAGAAGGCGAATAAGCACTCACAGAGCTCTGACACCAAGAAAATAGAAAAAACCACGAAATTTCAAAATTAAACACCATAGAATCAGTCAGGCTCAAACTAGAGAGAAGTAGATAAAGCGGCACAATTGGCCGAATTTACTGCAGCTCTCCCCAATGAATTATTTCCGAGGCGATCCACCCTCCTGAGCTAAGGCAAGTTATTGCATCAGGCGCCCGTGCAGGAGAAACCCGTTCGGTGCCCTACTAGGTCATCCACTCTCGGGGTGGTATTCTGAGCTTCTGGCTGTACCCGACTGGATGTGAGAATCCCTCGTCCTCTCTAAAGTCTGATGTCCACGCCCTAGGGAAAGGAGGCCTGAATTAAATCACGAAGCTTTCCAGCCCATGAGAGTTCCCTCCCTTCCGCAAAATCAAATGTCAACATGTTCCATACGAAGGATGGCTGACTTCACCCAGTAACTCGGGATCATGTACAGCTTCCCACGTTTACAATCTGAAAGCTCAGTCCTTCCAAGTGGTCCTTCCGGAACCCAGAAAAGATGACAGGAGCGAAAGATGATGAACTCACATTATTAGGAAAAAAAAAAAAGTTCAACACCTCCCTACATCCAGGTTTCAACTATCTTATTTCCCCAGCGATCCTTCGGCTAACTAAGCACCGCATGAAGGAAGACGTCAAAGAGGAAACACGATTCAAAGCATCCTGAAGATTAAAAAAGAGAGTCAGGCAAGAGAAAACCCGCAGCTTCGGCTCCTAATTGACCAGCGAGGAATTAGGAATCTCGCCACCCAGGAAGCACAAAGAACATCGCAAGGGGCTGGAAATCTAAAGTTGAGATTATTGAGGTAGGACAGGAGGAGAAGCAAAGGGTTACAGACCCCGGCGCCATCGGAGAGGGAAGCGGCACGGTGGTAACAAGACTGGGAAAGGAGAGATCGCGAGAGAAGGGACGCAGGAGGTGGAGGGATCCGAAGGAGCGATCCAAGGAGACGGGCGGAGAGGGGTCCACGGGAGGGATGGGGACCGGCGCACTTCGGGGACTTGAGTCCAAAGTGGAGCAGGCGAGAAAGATGCCTGGAAATCAAGGGCTTCCAGAGAATGAAAGAGACGGGTAATAGACAAGTGGACCGGTGCCCGGGAAACGAGAGGGAGAAGATGAGAAGGAGGCGACCAGGAGCAGGAGAGTCGGGGCGGAATGCCAAGCGCAGAATGCCGGTACCTGCTGGCGCACCGCGAGCCTGAGAGGTGCCAGCACCTCCTCAGTCCCCGCGCCGTCCATGCTGCTCCGGGAGGCGGCCGCGGGGAACGAGATCGGGGAGCGGGCGCGCTTGCTGATGGGCCGGCAGGACGGGATCGGAGGCCAGGCGGGGGGCCGGGGCGGCGGCGACAGCAGCAGAGCGGCGCGGACGGCTCTAAGCAGCGCCGGACGCAGAGAGGGCATGAGCCGGCGGCGCGGGGAGGTCGGGAGGGGGCGGCGGCGGAAGCGGCGCGCGCGGCCGGGCCCGGAGCATGATGAAATCGCCGCGTAAACGCCGCGGCGCGCGCAGCCGCACACTCCCCGCCCCGCGACGCGGCTCCGGGTCGCCGCCGGCCGATTCGACACAAAACCCCGGAAGGATCCGAAAGGTCTCAGAGCAGAGAAAGGGCTCGAGCCGCCTTGGGGGCCCCAGAGGGCTGCGGGGTCGCACGCAGACCCTCGGCGAACAGATTTGCGCAGTGATGCGTTAGTGGACACTCAAGGACTCAGCTCCAACCGAGACATGCCGACGGAAACTCAGGAGACCTGCAGAGCACAGGCTCGTTACAGGGTCACTGATGCTCTGGCTGACCCGCAGAGTACACACTTCTGTTTCTGTTTCTTTCGCCCCTTGGTCCTTGAAGGGTCGTGTGGGGCGTGCTCAGTCGCTCAGTCGTGTCCGACTCTACGACCCCGTGGACGGTACCCCTCCAGGCTCCTCTGTCCAAGGGATTTTTCAGGCAAGAATACTGGAGTGGATTGGCATTTCCTCCTCCAGGGGACCTTCTCCTCTCTGGGCTGGAACCCAGGTCTCTTGCATTGGCAGGCGGATTCTTTACCCCTGGGCTACCTGGGTAGACGTCAAAACACGTGGGGACTTAGGCTCTATGTTGCTGAAGCTCAGATGACCCTCAGATAAGGGAACAGGTCAAGAGAGGTGAATGATTTGTTCATGTTCTCCCATCCATGCCTTACCAATGTCAAGACAAAAGCTGAGGAAAGGGAGAAGAATTATGGACTTTTTGGAGAAGATCAGTGCTGACCAGCCTTTGCAGGGCAAGCAAGATTTGAATCAGCATCCATGAGGAAAGGCAACAGGCAAAGAGATGAGAAAAGACCGCGAAGCGATAATGTGCCAGAGAGTGCAGATGAGCCGCCAGGAGCCCCGGCTTCCCTCTGCTTGGCCCTGCCTCAGCAGACCTTACTCTTGTGGTTAGGCCCCAGCTGATGGACCCTTCCGAAGTGGCTTCTTCCCTCCCTCCTGGCCCCAGCGCAGCTTGGTTGAAAAAGCTGAATTTCCTTTCCACAGAGGGAATAGAAAAATGAACCTGTTAGTTTTAGAAATAGCTTTACACCCACCCACAGAGTGCCTAAAATGGAAATGATGGAAAAAATGCAAAAAGTTGCTCAGGGACTCTCCCACATGGCTTAGAGGAATGTGAATTGGTGCAGACTTGGAGAACTGTTTGACAGTGTTTACTGACACAACCATACACACCTTTGTCCAAAGTGGACGAGGCAAGGAAGATGCCTGGAAACCAGGGCTTCTAAAGAATGAAAGGGGTGATGGGCAAGGTGGACCGGTGCCCAACAGCTCCAACTCAGGAACGTACAAGAATAGAGAGGCCCAGCAGACTGAATTCACCTTTCCCTGAACTGTGAAAGTTTATATTCCTTCTCTTCCTGTTTGAATTTGTGGTTCTGGAGAAGTACACACCACTTCACATAAGCAGAGCAGGTACAGAATGTTAATTTGTAATTTTAAACCTTTTATTTTAATATTTGATGTTTTTGGATAGACTATATATTTTTTTTATTATTATTTATTTTTTATTTTTGGGCGGGGGTCGGGTTGGGGAGGGAGGGGAGCAAGTGGGCCATTTCTGTTGGTCTTTCATTTCTCTATGTTCATCTGTCTTTGTTCTTTGGCTCCTGTGGGCCTCCCATCGCGGTGGCGTCTATCGTCGCAGAGCGCCGGCTCTGGGCACATGAGCTCCAGAGCTCTGGCTCGGTAATTGGACACATCAGTCCAGCCGCTCTGCGGCACGTGGGATCTTCCCAGGCCAGGGCTCGAACCGGCGCCCCTTGCACTGCAAGGCGGTGTCCTTACCCACTGGACCACCAGGGGAAGCCCTAGACTATATTTTTATTGAAGTATAATTAATTTACAATGTTGTGTTAGTTTCCAGAGTATAGCAGTGATTCACTTATACATAATTAATTTATACATATATATTCTATTTCAGATTCTTTTCTTGGTTATTACAAGGTACTGAGTATAGTTCCCTGTGCTATACAGTAGGTCCTTATAGTTTACCTATTTTAGGTACAGAACATATATTTTATTTAACAGTTTGTTAACTTGACATGAAGTTTTTTGATGTTGGGCACCTGGTAGATGACTTCATGTAGTATAAGATTAGATATTAATTAATCATAATTTTTATTTGACTTTATTTTAATAAGTAATTAAAAATTTTTAATTGATGTATAGTTTATGTATATAGTATATAAGTTACAGGTGTACAAGATGGTGATCTACAATTTTGAAAGGTTACACTCCATTTATAGTTATCATAAAATATTGGTTATATTCTCCATGTTGGACAATATATCTTTGTAGCTCATTTTATACATAATAGTTCATACTATTAATCCCTTGCCCTTATATTGTCCCTTTCCCCTCCTCTCTCCCTATGGGTAACCACTAGTTTTTTCTCTGTTACTCAGCTTCTAAGTCTTCTCAGACTGTTCACGGCCCCGTGGACTGCAGCCTTCCAGCTTCCGTGACCTTCACTGTATCCCAGCGTTTACTCAAACTCATGTCTGTTGAGTCAGTGATGCTATCTGGCCATGTTGTCCTCTGCCACCCATTTCTTTTGCCTTCAGTCTTTCCCAGCATCAGGTCTTTGCCAGTGAGTCGGCTTTTCACATCAGGTGGCCAAAGTGTTGGAGCTTCAGCTTGAGCATCAGTCCTTCCAATGAATATTCAAGGTTGATTTCCTTTAGGATTGACCAGTTTGATCTCCTTGCAGCCCAAGGGATGATCAAGAGCCTTCTCCAGAATTGCAGTTTTAAAGCATCTGTTCTTTGGGGTTCAGCCTTCCTTATGGTCCAACTCTCACATCCGTACATGATTCTGTTTCTTTTTGGTTATAGTCACTAGTTTGTTTTATTTTTTAGATTCCACATGTGAGTAGTATCATACAGTATTTGTCTTTGTTTGACTTATTTCACATAGCATAATACCCTCCAAATCCATCCATGTTTATGCAAAGTTTTACTCTTTTTTGTGGCTGAGCAGTATTCCTGTGTAAATAGATACCAGGTCTTTATCCATTCATCTGTTGATGGACACTTAGGTTGCCTCCATATTTGGGCAGTTGTAGATAATGCTGCTATGAACATTGGGGTCCAGGGATCCAGGAGTGGAATCATATTGTAGTTTTGACTTTAATTTTTTGAGAAACCTCCATACTGTTTTTCACAGTGGCTGTATCAATTTACATTCCTACCAATAATGTATGAGGGTTCTATTTTCTTCACAGCCTCACCAACATTTGTTATTTGTTTTCTTATTGGTGGTAGCCATCCTGACAGGTGTAGAGGTGATATCTCATTGTGGTCTTAATTTTCTTTTCTCTGATGATTAGTGGTGTTGATCATCTTTTCACGTGCCTCCTGACCATCTGCATTTCCTCTTTGGAAAAACGTCTATTCAGTTCTACTGCCCATTTTTTTAAAAAAAGATTTATTTATTTATTATTTATTTTGGGCGGGGGACCGATTGGGGAGGGAGAGGAGTGGGCGGGCCACTTCTATTGATCTTTCATTTATCTATTTCATCCATCTTTGTTCTTTGGCCCTTGTGGGCCTCCCATCGCAGCGGCCTCTGTTGTCGCAGAGCGCCGGCTCTGGGTGCATGCGCTGCAGAGCTCCTGCTCGGTAGTTGGACACATGGGTCCAGCCGCTCCGCGGCACGTGGGATCTTCCCAGGCCAGGGATCGAACCGGCGCTCCTTGCACTGCAAGGCAGTGTCCTTACCCACTGGACCACCAGGGGAAGCCTCTACTGCCCATTTTTTAATCAGATGTTTTTGAGTTTTTTGATGTCGATTTATATGAGCTGTTTATATATTCTGGATATATACTGCTTGTCAGTCATATAATTTGCAAATATTTTCCTCTAGGGTTTTGCTTTTAACATGTTCTTTGGGGTTCAGCCTTCCTTATGGTCCAACTCTCACATCCGTACATGATTCTGTTTCTTTTTGGTTATAGTCACTAGTTTGTTTTATTTTTTAGATTCCACATGTGAGTAGTATCATACAGTATTTGTCTTTGTTTGACTTATTTCACATAGCATAATACCCTCCAAATCCATCCATGTTTATGCAAAGTTTTACTCTTTTTTGTGGCTGAGCAGTATTCCTGTGTAAATAGATACCAGGTCTTTATCCATTCATCTGTTGATGGACACTTAGGTTGCCTCCATATTTGGGCAGTTGTAGATAATGCTGCTATGAACATTGGGGTCCAGGGATCCAGGAGTGGAATCATATTGTAGTTTTGACTTTAATTTTTTGAGAAACCTCCATACTGTTTTTCACAGTGGCTGTATCAATTTACATTCCTACCAATAATGTATGAGGGTTCTATTTTCTTCACAGCCTCACCAACATTTGTTATTTGTTTTCTTATTGGTGGTAGCCATCCTGACAGGTGTAGAGGTGATATCTCATTGTGGTCTTAATTTTCTTTTCTCTGATGATTAGTGGTGTTGATCATCTTTTCACGTGCCTCCTGACCATCTGCATTTCCTCTTTGGAAAAACGTCTATTCAGTTCTACTGCCCATTTTTTTAAAAAAAGATTTATTTATTTATTATTTATTTTGGGCGGGGGACCGATTGGGGAGGGAGAGGAGTGGGCGGGCCACTTCTATTGATCTTTCATTTATCTATTTCATCCATCTTTGTTCTTTGGCCCTTGTGGGCCTCCCATCGCAGCGGCCTCTGTTGTCGCAGAGCGCCGGCTCTGGGTGCATGCGCTGCAGAGCTCCTGCTCGGTAGTTGGACACATGGGTCCAGCCGCTCCGCGGCACGTGGGATCTTCCCAGGCCAGGGATCGAACCGGCGCTCCTTGCACTGCAAGGCAGTGTCCTTACCCACTGGACCACCAGGGGAAGCCTCTACTGCCCATTTTTTAATCAGATGTTTTTGAGTTTTTTGATGTCGATTTATATGAGCTGTTTATATATTCTGGATATATACTGCTTGTCAGTCATATAATTTGCAAATATTTTCCCCTATTCAGTGGATTGTCTTTTTCTTTGTCAATGGTTTCCTTTGTTGTGCAAAAGCTTTTAAGTTTAATTATGTCACATTTGTTTATTTTTGCTTTTATTTCCTTTGATTTAGGAAACAGATCCAAAAAAATATTGCTGTGGTTTATGTCAAAGAGTGTTCTGCCTGTGTTTTCCTCTAGGAGTTTTGTAGTTTCTCCTCTTACATTTAGGTCTTCAGTACATTTTGATTTTATTTTGTATATGGTGTGAGAAAATGTTCTAATTTCATTCTTTTATTAATACATGTAGCTGTGTCTACTTTTCCCAGAACCACTTATTGAAGAGGTTGTCTTTTCTTTGTTGTATATTCATCCCTCCTTTGTCATGGATTTTTTGACCATAAACATGTGGGTTTATTTCTGTGTTCTCTGTTCTGCTCCATTGAGCTATCCATTGAGTTTTTGTGCCAGTACCATGCTGTTTTGATAACTGTAGCTTTATAGTGTAGTCTAAAGTCAGGGACGGTGATTCCTCCAGCTCTGTTCTTTTTTCTCAAGGTCATTTTGGTCATTTGGAGTCTTTTATGTTTCCATACAAATTTTAAAATTATTTGTATTTTTAAAACTTATACTTCAAAATTTCATATTTATTAATCATAGCTTTGTGACTTTATATTCATAGGTAATTTTGAGTGTATCTTAATCATTTTAATGTGAAGAACAGTTAAAAATGTTAGATATATTCTTATTTATATTTTTATTAAAGAACGTTTAAATACTGTACACTTTGAATACAGTTATCTGTATATTTTTAAATTCTTTGGATCAATGATATCTCATCCAGGTTTGTGAGAGGACAGTGTTATCACTGGTCTCCAAATCTATCTATTCTCCACTCCAGTTCACCCTCCCTACTGTTGCTTCAGTGATCATTTCTAAAAGTCAAAGCTGTGCTTCATGAGCTTCAAGTCCTCAGGACACTTCAGGAGGTCCACACGCCCTTAGCAGAATTTCCTCAGTTGTTTTCCTTAGTAGTCTTAACCCCTGGGCCACTGGGGACGTTCCCACTCTAGCGTTTTTATGACTAGCACCAACAGCCAATGAAGAGACGAGTCCTCCTACCATAAGCCAATGAAGTGAGCCCCCTATGAAGCAGATTATCCAGCCCCACTCCAGCCTTCAGATGGCTGCAGCCCAACTAATATCTTGACTCCAGCCTAGTGAAAGACCCTAATCCAGAACCATCCAGCTACACAGATCTCAGATCCCTCAACTCCAAAAACTGTGAGGTCAGAAATGTTTGTTGCTGTTTAAACTAATAGATTTTGGCATAATTTCACAAAAATAAATAACTAATACAGGGTTCTTTCCTGAATACAGTTCGTTGTCTTGAGAAGTGAGCAGCCAGAGGGTTAGCTTTCAAAGGACCTTGTGGGGCTTTGACAGTGAGAGTGTCATAGCGGTGAGAAAATGTTTTTTCAGCATCCCCTTTTTTGGATTTTTTGACCATAAACATGTGGGTTTATTTCTGTGTTCTCTGTTCTGCTCCATTGAGCTATCCATTGAGTTTTTGTGCCAGTACCATGCTGTTTTGATAACTGTAGCTTTATAGTGTAGTCTAAAGTCAGGGACGGTGATTCCTCCAGCTCTGTTCTTTTTTCTCAAGGTCATTTTGGTCATTTGGAGTCTTTTATGTTTCCATACAAATTTTAAAATTATTTGTATTTTTAAAACTTATACTTCAAAATTTCATATTTATTAATCATAGCTTTGTGACTTTATATTCATAGGTAATTTTGAGTGTATCTTAATCATTTTAATGTGAAGAACAGTTAAAAATGTTAGATATATTCTTATTTATATTTTTATTAAAGAACGTTTAAATACTGTACACTTTGAATACAGTTATCTGTATATTTTTAAATTCTTTGGATCAATGATATCTCATCCAGGTTTGTGAGAGGACAGTGTTATCACTGGTCTCCAAATCTATCTATTCTCCACTCCAGTTCACCCTCCCTACTGTTGCTTCAGTGATCATTTCTAAAAGTCAAAGCTGTGCTTCATGAGCTTCAAGTCCTCAGGACACTTCAGGAGGTCCACACGCCCTTAGCAGAATTTCCTCAGTTGTTTTCCTTAGTAGTCTTAACCCCTGGGCCACTGGGGACGTTCCCACTCTAGCGTTTTTATGACTAGCACCAACAGCCAATGAAGAGACGAGTCCTCCTACCATAAGCCAATGAAGTGAGCCCCCTATGAAGCAGATTATCCAGCCCCACTCCAGCCTTCAGATGGCTGCAGCCCAACTAATATCTTGACTCCAGCCTAGTGAAAGACCCTAATCCAGAACCATCCAGCTACACAGATCTCAGATCCCTCAACTCCAAAAACTGTGAGGTCAGAAATGTTTGTTGCTGTTTAAACTAATAGATTTTGGCATAATTTCACAAAAATAAATAACTAATACAGGGTTCTTTCCTGAATACAGTTCGTTGTCTTGAGAAGTGAGCAGCCAGAGGGTTAGCTTTCAAAGGACCTTGTGGGGCTTTGACAGTGAGAGTGTCATAGCGGTGAGAAAAGTGTCCTTCCTGAAACTCCTTACTAGAGAATCTCCTTACTGTAGAAGAGCCAGGCCCTTGTCAAATAGTCATTCAAGAAACATTTATCCCTTGAGAAGCAGAGGACTCCAAGGCTTGATTTTCTGGGTCTTCTGCCCTAAGGCGCCAGCAGCTATACTGGGGACTAAAGCAGGGAGGTGCCCTGAGAAAAGATTCTAAATATAGAAGGGGTGAACACAAGCTGTGACCCAGCGGAGGTGGCTTCCTTAATTCTCTCTCACTGACTCTTTTCTGGCCCCTGCATGTGTGCTAAGTCACTTCAGTCTTGTCCAAGTCTTTGTGATTCTGCTGTAACCTGCCGGGCTCATCTGTCCATGGGATTCTCCAGGCAAGAATACTGGAGTGGGTTGGGTCACCATGCCTTTCTCCGGGGGATCTTCCCAACCCAGAGACTGTATCTCCTGCATTAGCATGTGCCACCTGGGAAGCTCTTTCTGGCTCCTGAGTCATTAACACAGTTTTGCCTCGATCTGCTTAAGCAGAAATTTGTTTCAGGAGGCCCAACCAAAGGTGGACAGTGTTATGGGTTGAATTGTGCCCTCCCCCAACCCCCCTCAAAATGTGTTGAAATCTTAACTCCTGCTACCTCTATATAATATTTGCAGGTTCTGGGATTACCCAGAGCATCTTTTGTTCAAACAAGTCTTATCACCAAAGAGAGTTGGGGTAGTGAGAATACCAGGGAGTAGTCTCCTGTACTAGACTGAGTCCTCCAAGATGCAGATACCAAGACAGGATGAAGCACTCGAGGATTTTATTGGGGGAAGATCCTACGTGAAAGGAAAGAGGGAAGACTCCAGGGAGGCCAGGAGAACCACGACCACAGTGGAAGTCTGATCCCACATGCGGGGAGAGAGGGAGAGACAGTTGGGTGAAACATCCTATCCCGCCATGTAGGCTATGGAAGGTTCAGCAAAGCCACTGGGAGTTCTGGAGTCCCTGTACTCAAAGGAGTCAGCTTCTAACCCAGGTCTGGACTAAGCTTTTTCTTGTGCTTTCCGGATCCTTTGAGTTTGCGCCGATGGAACATGACTAAGACTTGCTGTACCCCCTTCCCAGCCCGTGGACCATCCTGTGTGCTCTGTTTCTGCTGGTTGGGCCTGGAGGTCCATGTGTTAAGGGCGGCAGAGCGACAGTGTCCCCAAGTGACTCTGCAGCACAGAGCGCCCTGCCCCCACCTTTCTGACAAGCTCTGTGAACTGTTGACACCAGCAGAACGTCAGTTTCCCTTGCATTTGAGCTATGATACAGGCTGGTATTTGTTAGAAGAGTCAACTTGTTCTAACTCCTGTGCTTCCACAGAGCCGTGAGTGGGAAAGACGGTCGGGTTATCTGGGACACAGGAGGAGGAGGTGAGTGGAGAAGCGCATGGGATTTACAGCAGTTCTGTATGCACGGGACCTAGGAGTGTGGAGTCAGGCTACGCACAGGCTGATGGGAATCATCCAGTGAGGGCCCTGAGCAGTGGTCCTGGCTCTCTTCCTGGCTCCTGAGTCATTAACACAGTTTTGCCTCGATCTGCTTAAGCAGAAATTTGTTTCAGGAGGCCCAACCAAAGGTGGACAGTGTTATGGGTTGAATTGTGCCCTCCCCCAACCCCCCTCAAAATGTGTTGAAATCTTAACTCCTGCTACCTCTATATAATATTTGCAGGTTCTGGGATTACCCAGAGCATCTTTTGTTCAAACAAGTCTTATCACCAAAGAGAGTTGGGGTAGTGAGAATACCAGGGAGTAGTCTCCTGTACTAGACTGAGTCCTCCAAGATGCAGATACCAAGACAGGATGAAGCACTCGAGGATTTTATTGGGGGAAGATCCTACGTGAAAGGAAAGAGGGAAGACTCCAGGGAGGCCAGGAGAACCACGACCACAGTGGAAGTCTGATCCCACATGCGGGGAGAGAGGGAGAGACAGTTGGGTGAAACATCCTATCCCGCCATGTAGGCTATGGAAGGTTCAGCAAAGCCACTGGGAGTTCTGGAGTCCCTGTACTCAAAGGAGTCAGCTTCTAACCCAGGTCTGGACTAAGCTTTTTCTTGTGCTTTCCGGATCCTTTGAGTTTGCGCCGATGGAACATGACTAAGACTTGCTGTACCCCCTTCCCAGCCCGTGGACCATCCTGTGTGCTCTGTTTCTGCTGGTTGGGCCTGGAGGTCCATGTGTTAAGGGCGGCAGAGCGACAGTGTCCCCAAGTGACTCTGCAGCACAGAGCGCCCTGCCCCCACCTTTCTGACAAGCTCTGTGAACTGTTGACACCAGCAGAACGTCAGTTTCCCTTGCATTTGAGCTATGATACAGGCTGGTATTTGTTAGAAGAGTCAACTTGTTCTAACTCCTGTGCTTCCACAGAGCCGTGAGTGGGAAAGACGGTCGGGTTATCTGGGACACAGGAGGAGGAGGTGAGTGGAGAAGCGCATGGGATTTACAGCAGTTCTGTATGCACGGGACCTAGGAGTGTGGAGTCAGGCTACGCACAGGCTGATGGGAATCATCCAGTGAGGGCCCTGAGCAGTGGTCCTGGCTCTCTTCCTGGGTCGGTGTCTGTCCAGCTTCCTGATGCCTGTCCTTCTTTCCCTTCTTCTTGTCTGACCACCTGTCCTCCAAGCTCAGCCATGTACAGACTCACCAGGAGCTTTCTTACCTGGCTTTCTTCCAGCCCGTGCCCCCAGGATCCCAAGAGATGCTTCCCAGACCAAGATATGGGAGGGAGCCGGCACATGTCTGTTCTCTGTGTGAGCTGAGGCAAGGCCTTTCCCCTCTCTGGCCTCAGTCTCCCTCACTGAAAGATGGGGGAATGGGTTCTGCTGACCCCTGGGCCCTGACTGTTCTTGCTATGGGTTTGTGAACTTGCGACTTAGGGAAGCACACCCCTGAGAAGTTGGAAGGAGAGCAGGTTTCCCTCTGTCCAGCAGAGGGGAGCATCTCCCCACAAACCAGCAGCTCTGCAGCATGGTGGACAGGCCTGTGCAGGCCGGGCTTTCTGGGGGCCTACATGCAGGAAGTAGCCTCCGGCCAGAGTTCTGAGGACGGGAAACCCTGCCTCCTAGAGCATGACCCCAGGGAAGCCCTCAAGCCACTTCTCAGCCCTTCCCTAAGGCCCCCTGACCCTCCATACCTGTCCTGTAAAGAGTTGGTCAGTCGCTAAGTGTCCGTGGACCTCTGGCTCTGCCAGCTGTGTGGGGAGGAGGAAGCTTATGCAGGCCGGATACGACAGCACAGCCAAGCCAGCCAATAAACCACAGGCCCACCCAAGCTAGCTGCTACCCCTAGGTTGGCACGTCTCCAGCCGAACTGGACCTCAGACTCCCAGTTATGGTTGGAATTGTGTCCCTCAAAAAGATAAGGTCACCTTCAAATGCGATCCCATTTGGAAATAGGGTCAGTGTGGATATAACTAATTAAGTTACTATTATACGTTGAGTTCATCCTGGAGTCAAGCGGCCCTTAATTCCATGTGACTGGTGACCTTCCCACGATGGGACGATGGCCGCGGGAGATGGAGGCAGTGACTGGAGTCTCGCCGCCCAAAGCCCAGGAGCCCCTGAGGCTGCTAGACGCGGGGAGGATCCTTTCTCAGAAGCTCCAGAGGGAGCACGGTCCACCCCCACCCGGGCCCGGCCAGCACTTTGGTTTTGGATTTCTAACCTCCAGAACTGAGACCATGAATCTCTGGGAAGGCACCCAGTCTGGGGTAGTTTACTATGGCAGCCCCAGCAAGATAATCCCCTCCACCCTTGACCTTCCGGGGCCAAGGCTGTGTAGCCACTCAGTCCCGCCTCTCAGCAGGCTCTGTTCCACGTGCACCGTGGTGGTGGTGGGCCCTTGGTTTTAACTGTGAATTTGTGTGCCATTGGCTAGACCGCCTCTACGAGCGCCTCACCTGGCGCCTGTGGGCATCTGAGCTGCTGTTCCACAGGTGCCAGGGAGGAGGACCCCCTCGGCTGCCCCCCCAAAACTCCTCTCGGCAGGAGGCTGTGCTTTCCCTCCACAGGCTTCCTCTTCACACAGGGCAGCTCAGACCCAGAGAAGGTTTATGTGTTGCAAAAAAGTGTGCCGCCCTACAGCTTCTGCCCACCAGTCCTCGCTCTGTATTAGGGCCACCCAGAACCCTCTGCTCCCTCCGCCTTCAGACATTTATGCCCAGCAGCCTGTCCCCTTGAAAGCTGCTGGCCCCAGGTCCCTCAGGTCGTCCTCATTTCTGTGGCTTCCTGACAGTCACCTGACCTGGGCTGGCTCCAGCTCTCTCTGTGGTTAGGGACCAAGACTAGACAGCATCCACCTGGTGTGTGTTCTAACCAGAGTCAAGAAGGCAGGTGCATCACCTCCTTTGTTCTGAACTCAGTGCCTTTGATGACGCGGCCCGAGACCACCAGAAAGGCTGTGACCATGGTGACTCCAGGGAAGAGAGGAGAGATGGTGGGTTCTTCAGTCCCTGAGAACACTTCTACAGGTACAGGGGTTTGGTATGAGGACGATAAACTGCCTGCTCAAAGAAGAAAGGGTGCTTATTCTCTGGGTTCTCAAGACAATTCTTTTTATTGAAGTATAGTCGATTTACAATATTAGGTTCAGGTATACAGAAAAGTGATTCAGTTATACACTTTTTTTTTTTTAGATTCTTTTCCACTATAAGTTTATAAGATACTGAATATAGTTCCCTGTGCTATACAGTAAATGCTTATTGTTTATCTGTTTCATATGTGGTAGTATGTATCTGTTAATCCCATGCTTCTGATTTATACCTCCCCTCACTTTTCCCCTTTGGTAAACAAAAGTTTGTTTTCTCTGTGAGTCTGTTGTTTTGTCAATACATTCATATTAATTTTTATTTTCATATCTAAGTGATATCATGTAATGTTGTCTTTCTCTGATTTACTTCACTTAGTATGATAATCTCTAGGTTCGTCTATGTTTTTGCTAATGGTAATCTTTCATTCTTTCTTATGACTAATATTCTATTGTGTGTGTGTGTGTGTGTATACACGCACATCTTCTTTATGCATTCATCAAGACAGAATTCTTGATTCTGAACTGGCATCTTTTTCTTCTTTATTTACCAAGTATAGTGTTGCTCATTTTATCCCCAGCCTCTCTGAAACGTGCTTCTCCGTGCCCCACCGTCTCCGTCGTCCCTTGCCTGCATCCCTGCCACGCTCTGCTGTCTTCAGGCTGGCTTCTTATAACCCTTCCTCCTTGCTGCACTTAGAGTGAGCTTCCCAGTTTGTAAATATGACTGTGTGACCTAAACACACACACACACACTCTACCCACGACTCCCCGCATCCCTGGGGTTCAAGTCCAGTCTCACCCCAGCCCCTCTCTCGGCCTCGCTCTAGCCAGCCCTCCCTCCCCATCTGTGGCTCAGCCTTACTGTCCCGCAGGACGCGTGGTCGCTCCCCTTCGGCCTCTGCACCTGCTCGTGTCTCTACCTGGAAGGTTTTCTTCCCTCTCCCCCATCATGCCCCTCGTCTCCTCAGTCCTTCCCAGCTGGCTTACGCCTTAAAAGTGGCAGCTCCTGGAATACAAAACAAGATCCCATTCAGGTTAGCCCACACGACTGGACACCTACTGGAGGAACAACAGGGAGTCCCACAGGGTCAGTGGGAGCCTGGGGCCAGGCTCAAGAACACGCAGACCCGAGAGAGGTCTGAATGCCTAAGAAGCAGTCTTAGCTAGAAATGGCTTCTGGCTGCAGGTTATCAGAGACGTGAGAAACAGGCCTAGTGACTCAGTGTTTTTCTTTCATCTGAAAAGAAGCCTAAAGGTGAGAAGTCTGGGGCAGCTGTGAGGCCTAAGGATGTCGGGGCTGAGTTCTTTGCGCTTCTGTTGCCTTTTCAGAGCTAGTTCAAGATGGCTAGTGACGTGTCAGTCACTAGGCTCCCCTCTCAGGCAGGAAGGAGGAGGAAGAGGGAGCATGGCCCAGGCCAGCGTAGCTGCCTCCCTCTTCAGGAAGCCCTGAGCACTCAGCCGCTTTTCCTGACCTCCCATTGACCAGCCTTGGGTCATGCAGTGTGGTGTCTAACTTTATGTGTCACCTTGGCTAGGCCACAGTGTCCAGATATTTGGTCAAACACAAATGTCGCTGGAAGGGATTTTGAGGTGAGATTAACGTGTGCCTCAGTAGACTCTGAGTAAAGTAAACCTACACCTCGTGGGTGGGCCTCGCCCAATCAGTTGAAGAAGGCCCTTAGGGAAAGACAGATGGTCCAAGGATCTGCCCCGCAGGCTAGAGTCTGGAACCCTGCCTTAGGGTAGCAGCAGGCAAGGCAGTCAAAAGGATAGTGAAGGGGAAGAGAGAAAACTGGCAATACTGGCAATAGGCGAGCCCTTTAAATCTGCCACGAACAGAAAGGAGGCAATTCTTCACTATTCCTCGACAGTTTACCTGCCTGGGAGAAAAGGGCAGGAAGGCTTCTGCGTAGCTGGAAGCGTGTCTCAGCCATCTCAGGGTTAGTTAGTACTGCGTCCCCGCCGCACACCCCGCTGGCTGGCTGCCCAAAGGCCGTCAGCTGACTGTGGTTTGTTGCTTTTGAAAACGGCAGGTGGAGAAATGGCTCTCTCAGCACTATGGCAACCAGATCAGGTTCTGCTCTCCCAGGAGGATCAGGAGCGAAGCCTGCAGACACGGACCCACTGGTGTGCCCTGAGCTCCTTTCAAGGCCAGGCCCAGGGCTGAGCGCTCAGAGCACCAAGAGGGAGAAACCCAAGACCCTGTTTTCAAGGAGTCCAGGGGCTGAGAAAGGAGACAAGCCCGCCAGGTCGAGGGAGGGATGCTAAGTGGCTGAACAAGGAGAGACCATGCCGAGCGCCGCAGGAACGGGGCCTCCTCTTTGGGGTCAAGAGGCTGACCCGCTGGGCTTCTCTGCAGCGCTGACCTCGGGCTGAGTTTGGGAGAATCAGTCAGACTCTGTCAAAAGGATGAGCTGGGGAAACTGGAGAGCCAGAGCACCTCGAGGCACAGCAAGCCTGGCCTGAGCCCGGGCCCTCGAGGGTCCTGGAGACGGACAGGGAGAGGGGCACAGTGCTCATCCAGGGTGCTTTACCCACACTGCTCTCACGGGGGTCCACCACCAGCCAGCGCCCAGTCCAGGGGCCCGTCTCCAGCCCATTGTTGAGCCCCACCCTTCTCTCTCTTTTTAAAAAATGTATTTATTTATTCTTTGGCCTCACTCTTTGGCTTGCGGTATCTTGGTTCCCCTACAGGGGATTGAACCCAGGCCCGTGGCAGTGAAAACCCGAGTCCTGACCACTGGTCTCCCAGGGAAGCCCCACACCCTTCCTTTTCTGAGAAGATCCTGTCTTGATGTCATGCATGGAGTGCATTTGCAAGTGCTTCCAAGTCGTCATCCACCGGACCCAGATCCCACCCTGTGAGTAAGCAGCCCAGTGGATCTATACACTGTGACCCATTGGCTATATGGAGCTGCTTGCTTCACTGTTTGGTCTCAAGATGCCTTGTCAGTTCACTGGGCACTTTTCATTCCTCGGTCCTTCAGCCATGATGGCCTTTGCATTTTCTACTGTCGATGGTCTGGAAAGCTGACTAGGAGACACAGTCTGTTTCAAGGGCCACCGGGCCTGACTGGTGACAGTTGTGGAGTTGCTGTATTCCTCCAGTCGGGGAGGAAGAAATGTTCCTCTCCTCTCCTGGGTTCTTCTGGCTGGTATAGGAGTTAAATTGGCATGAGACTGATTACCAGGAGAAAGCTGAACAGAAGTTTCATAACATGGATACCTGGCAGTGAAAGTGTGTTAGTCTTTTTCGACTGTCTGTGACCCCATGGACTGTAATCCACCAGGCTCCTCTGTCCATGGAATTCTCCAGGCAAAAATACTGGAGTGGGCTGCAGTTTCCTTCCCCAAGGGATCCTCCTGATCCGGGGATAGAACCTGAGTCTCCTGTGTCTCCTGGACACTGAACCGTTGGCTCAGATGGTAAAGAATCTGCCCGCCATGCGGGAGACCCAGGTTCGATCCCTGTGTTGGGAAGATTTCCTGGAGAAGGGAATGGCAACCCACACCGGTACTCTTGCCTGGAGAATGCCAAGGAACCTACAGTCTATGGGGTCACCAAGAGTCAGACACGACTGAGCACACATGGGAGCGTCCAGTAAAACTAACTGTCCAAAAGTGAATGAACCCCCCATCTTCAATACTATCTTTAGCTACAGACAGCCGATGATGAGGGTACCGGTTTGGGACCTCAAAGCGGAGGAAGGTGGTTCACGTGGAGATGGAAAAGCAACTGTTTGGTAAACGAATGTTTGCCGGGCTGACAGAGACCGTGGGATGCCAAATGGACTCTGATCTCTCCTCTTTGCTGAGTCCCTCAGCACACCTGGCCCGTATTCTTTGCGGGTTTCGTTGGTGATAGTTCTGTTCTGGGAGCAGGGTCTCTATCTCAATTCTTTCAGGCAGCCGAGCAGAAGATCAGTGTCTCTTCCTGAGGCGTTTGGGCCTTGATTATTGTCAGCTCAAAATAATCCATGTGTCAGAGATATTTTGCAGAAGCAAGTTTTCCTCCCTTACACCAGTGCCTGGAACCATGTCTAGTACATCACAGATCCTTACTTAATAAATGAACAAACATCAGGTGTGTTTGCCTATCTAATTCTTTTAAACTGTTTCATTTCCAATTCATTAAAAAAAATTTTTTTTGGCCTCTTTTATTGATTTTTTGTTTATTTATTTTCATTTATCTTTTATTCTTTGGCCTGTGTGGGCCTCCCATTTCAGTGGCCTCTCTCATCACTGGCTTGTAATTGAACACACTGGTCCAGCCGCTGCACAGCACATGGGATCTTCCCGGGCCAGGGATCGAACTGGCGCCCCCTGCATTGCAAGGCAGACTCTTTACCCACTGGACCACCAAGGAAGCCTCCATTTCATTTTGTTGACTTTTTGTTATTCCTGCCTTCTGTGTCCTTACAGTATTTTCAGCAGTGTTTTTTTCTTCCTTGGGCTAATTTCTAGTTTCTTTTTCTATTGTTTTCCCCTGAGCTCATGTTTCACCTCCAGATGTCTCTCCATCTCCTCCTGCACTCTTCAGCCGTTTCAGGTTTTTTAAATGCCAGGCAGTTGTTTGGTTCCAGCTCTCCATCTGCTCTAAAACAGTGTTTCTGGTGAGAATTCTGCCTTTGCTACTTGCTCTTCTCCCTTTCCTCGGCTGGGAGAGACCCTCTGCAGCTTCCTTTCTTATGAGTCATCTTTGTGAACCAGTGGAGTCGTTCCCGGAGCAGCTCTGTACCGAAGCATTGGAGAAGGGTCAGGGCAGTGTTTCCTGTTCCTTGGAATTTTCCTGAGGACCCAGAGTTTTTGATGTGACCTTGATCAGCCTCCACTTCTTAGCTCAGACAGGCCAGGGCAAGTGTGACAACCCAGAGCTAATTGGCCCCTGCCAAGGAGATATGCATGATTTGACTTTCACTTTTCACTCTTATTCTTTCCTTGCCCACATGCTAAGAGAGAATGTTTATGTCCTAGTGCCTGGGGGCAGAGACAGCGGTTGTCTGCAGCTCAGCCTCAAGGGGACCAGGCTTGAGCTGTCTGCAGAGAGGAGCTGTGGGTGGCAGAAGACAGGGCTCTTCTGCTTCGGGGGCCAGCTGCCCAGGTGCAGTGCCCAGCATGGCAGAGGGCAAGAGCTTCTCCCTACTCCCACCAGGTTTGGGGGCTCAGGTGTGCGGGCCAAAGGGACCACAGCCATGCTTTGGCATCACGTCATCTGAAATCTGAGGTTACAGGAGACAGAAGCCATCTTTTATTGTTTTTTTATTTATCTGTTTTCATCCATCTTTATGCTTTGGCCTATGTGGGCCTCCCACTGCAGTGGCCTTTTTTATTGCAGAGCAATGGCTCGGCTCTGGAGCACATCAGCGTGCTGGCTCGTAATTGGACATGTGGGATCTTCCCAGGCCAGGGATTGAACCGGTGCCCCTTGCACTGTAAGGCGGACTCTTTACCCACTGGACCACCAGGGAAGCCCAGACAGAAACCATCTTGACCAATGTGCGTCAGCACCCAGCTTTCCTTCCTCCCTCCACCTTCCCCGTGGTCCTGATGCAGCCTTCAATGACAGGGGCGCCATTGCCACATCCAGCCACATCTCACCACCCCTCCCTCACCTTCACCTGGGCCCTGGACCCACGCCTGGCTTAGAATACTCTAAGACCCAGTTAGGAGTCTCAGTGTTTGGACATCTTCATTGAAGAAGCATCTAGTGTAGAGGGAGTGGTCAAAGGAGGGACCGAATATTGGGCATCTGCAGGGATGGGGACCCTTGTAGAGTCTTCCTGCCTCACAGGGCCCTGGCCTCAGGTGACTCAGCAGTCATCATCTTTGGGCTCCCCATTAGATTCAAATTCCCTGAAAAGAGAGACTCTAAGGTTTATCGATAATGTGAGGAAAGAACTAAAATGTATCAGCTGCCAAGGGCTGCTGTCATCTGTTTGACTTTTGCTTCTTTAGAAGAAATGCCAGTGCAGTTTTGTGCCTGAGCCCGTCCTTTCTAGCAAGGCCCGCCAGTTCCACTCAGGCACAGGGAAGATCAAAGGGAGCAAAGGCAGTGACAGCCAGGCTTTATCCTCCATAACCCGACACTCTCTGCCCTAGATAAACGCCAACCACCCTCTTCACTGTGGGTTCCGAGTTAAAACCGGATACATTTCTCAAAAAGTCTCTTTCCTTTGAAATTTTGTGAAATTTAGGTTATCCTGGTGCTTGGATCTTTGTTTCTTTTAAAAGTCTCATTTCCTTCTGAAAGGGGCTCAGGTGCGGCCAAAGGGACCAAGAGCTTCTCTACTCCCACCAGGTTTGGGGCTCAGGTGTGCGGCCAAAGGGACCACAGCCATGCTTTGGCATCACGTCATCTGAAATCTGAGGTTACAGGAGACAGAAGCCATCTTTTATTGTTTTTTTATTTATCTGTTTTCATCCATCTTTATGCTTTGGCCTATGTGGGCCTCCCACTGCAGTGGCCTTTCTTATTGCAGAGCAATGGCTCGGCTCTGGAGCACATCAGCGTGCTGGCTCGTAATTGGACATGTGGGATCTTCCCAGGCCAGGGATTGAACCGGTGCCCCTTGCACTGTAAGGCGGACTCTTTACCCACTGGACCACCAGGGAAGCCCAGACAGAAACCATCTTGACCAATGTGCGTCAGCACCCAGCTTTCCTTCCTCCCTCCACCTTCCCCGTGGTCCTGATGCAGCCTTCAATGACAGGGGCGCCATTGCCACATCCAGCCACATCTCACCACCCCTCCCTCACCTTCACCTGGGCCCTGGACCCACGCCTGGCTTAGAATACTCTAAGACCCAGTTAGGAGTCTCAGTGTTTGGACATCTTCATTGAAGAAGCATCTAGTGTAGAGGGAGTGGTCAAAGGAGGGACCGAATATTGGGCATCTGCAGGGATGGGGACCCTTGTAGAGTCTTCCTGCCTCACAGGGCCCTGGCCTCAGGTGACTCAGCAGTCATCATCTTTGGGCTCCCCATTAGATTCAAATTCCCTGAAAAGAGAGACTCTAAGGTTTATCGATAATGTGAGGAAAGAACTAAAATGTATCAGCTGCCAAGGGCTGCTGTCATCTGTTTGACTTTTGCTTCTTTAGAAGAAATGCCAGTGCAGTTTTGTGCCTGAGCCCGTCCTTTCTAGCAAGGCCCGCCAGTTCCACTCAGGCACAGGGAAGATCAAAGGGAGCAAAGGCAGTGACAGCCAGGCTTTATCCTCCATAACCCGACACTCTCTGCCCTAGATAAACGCCAACCACCCTCTTCACTGTGGGTTCCGAGTTAAAACCGGATACATTTCTCAAAAAGTCTCTTTCCTTTGAAATTTTTTTTGTGAAATTTAGGTTATCCTGGTGCTTGGATCTTTGTTTAACTTCTAAAAAGACTGATCTCAACTCAAACCTCATTCATGTGCCCTCCTGGTAGGAGCAGTATGGACTCAGGTGAAAGACTTTCTGAAAACTCACCTGGAACCAACTCAGCAGTCTAAGAGGAATTCTAATGAAGCAGTTGAAAAGGAGTCAGTTAAATTTGTAAAACGATTCAAAATTGGACCTAAGTAAGAAAAAATTTCATAGAAAAATAAAAGACGTCACACTGAGAAATTAAACTTGGGAGCAGTTACTGTTGGAGCTGAGTATCTGCAAAGAGCTGAGTCAGCCCGCAGCCCCGCCCTCCCCGCAGTCTCTTCCCGCCACGACCTCTGCAGACGCAAAGCTTTCCTACCTGCGGACTCAACGTCAGCACCAGTCCCTCCCCTAGCCGCGTCCCTGGCCACACCCAGATACTTAACCCCCACTGGGCTGCACCGTCCCTTTCGGCCCGCTGGCCCCCCTCTCCCTTTCTTCCTGGACCCTTCTTCCTGGATCTCCCTCTCAGACCCCTCGCCCTGACCCCCCTTGCTCTCCCCCTGATTGTCTCTCTCTCCTGGTCATGGTCATGCCTGTGTAGCCAGATCCCTCGTGGCTGCTCCTCTCAAGCCTAAATATGAATAAATCTCTTCCTCCCTGCTTCCCCAATTTCCCGGTCTTCTTTTTTAACACGTTTCTTACAATTATCCAATGAAAATCTGTTGGACTGGCTCCTCCTGAAAAGAGAGACTCTAAGGTTTATCGATAATGTGAGGAAAGAACTAAAATGTATCAGCTGCCAAGGGCTGCTGTCATCTGTTTGACTTTTGCTTCTTTAGAAGAAATGCCAGTGCAGTTTTGTGCCTGAGCCCGTCCTTTCTAGCAAGGCCCGCCAGTTCCACTCAGGCACAGGGAAGATCAAAGGGAGCAAAGGCAGTGACAGCCAGGCTTTATCCTCCATAACCCGACACTCTCTGCCCTAGATAAACGCCAACCACCCTCTTCACTGTGGGTTCCGAGTTAAAACCGGATACATTTCTCAAAAAGTCTCTTTCCTTTGAAATTTTTTTTGTGAAATTTAGGTTATCCTGGTGCTTGGATCTTTGTTTAACTTCTAAAAAGACTGATCTCAACTCAAACCTCATTCATGTGCCCTCCTGGTAGGAGCAGTATGGACTCAGGTGAAAGACTTTCTGAAAACTCACCTGGAACCAACTCAGCAGTCTAAGAGGAATTCTAATGAAGCAGTTGAAAAGGAGTCAGTTAAATTTGTAAAACGATTCAAAATTGGACCTAAGTAAGAAAAAATTTCATAGAAAAATAAAAGACGTCACACTGAGAAATTAAACTTGGGAGCAGTTACTGTTGGAGCTGAGTATCTGCAAAGAGCTGAGTCAGCCCGCAGCCCCGCCCTCCCCGCAGTCTCTTCCCGCCACGACCTCTGCAGACGCAAAGCTTTCCTACCTGCGGACTCAACGTCAGCACCAGTCCCTCCCCTAGCCGCGTCCCTGGCCACACCCAGATACTTAACCCCCACTGGGCTGCACCGTCCCTTTCGGCCCGCTGGCCCCCCTCTCCCTTTCTTCCTGGACCCTTCTTCCTGGATCTCCCTCTCAGACCCCTCGCCCTGACCCCCCTTGCTCTCCCCCTGATTGTCTCTCTCTCCTGGTCATGGTCATGCCTGTGTAGCCAGATCCCTCGTGGCTGCTCCTCTCAAGCCTAAATATGAATAAACCTCTTCCTCCCTGCTTCCCCAATTTCCCGGTCTTCTCTTTTTTTAACACGTTTCTTACAATTATCATTGAGATTTTGTTCAGGAAATGAATACTATCTGTTGGGGCTTCCCTGGTGGTCCAGTGGGTAAGGACACCGCCTTGCAGTGCACGGGGCGCCGGTTCGATCCCTGGCCTGGGAAGATCCCACGTGCCGCAGAGCGGCTGGACCCATGTGTCCAACTACCCAGCCGGAGCTCTGGAGCGCATGCGCCCAGAGCCGGTGCTCTGTGACAACAAAGGCCACTGCGATGGGAGGCCCACGCGGGCCAAAGAACAAAGACGGATGAAAATGGACAAATGAAAGACGAATAGAAGTGGCCCACCTGCTCCCCTTCCTCCCCACCCTATACCCTCTAAATAAATAAATAAATCTTAAAAAAAAAAACAAAAAAACTATCCGTTGTTCTTGTTTAGTCGCTAAGTTGTGTCTGACTCATTTGTGCTGCGGTGGGCTGTAGCCCACCAGGCTCCTCTGCCCATGGGATTTCCCAGGCAAGAATACTGGAGTGGGTTGCCATTTCCTTCTCCAGGGGATCTAACCCGCATCTCCTGCATCTTCCTGCATTGGCAGGCAGATTCTTTACCACAGAGCCACCTGGGAAGTGCATATTAACTACCTACTGGGTGTCAAATGATATTTTTAATGTTAAAGATATAGATAAGGCCTAGGGATAGCCCTCCAGAGCTCATTGAGCAGTGGAGAATGTATTTCAGTGTTTTAATGGAATCACCAGGGACTGGATTCAACACTGTATGATATTCTAATTGTCGTCTTCGTGATCAGAAAAACAATGCATGCCTAGTAAAAAGGATTTGGAAAGCAAATTAAAAATTGACTTTGACCTTCCACCAGAAATAACCCTTGCTAATATTTTGTATCTTTTTGTAGGTATATACCGCTACAGTAAGTGCTCATGTTGATCAGCACATTCCATGTGCCGGGGACTATGCTAAACTCTTAATCTGCACGTCAACCTGATGAAGTGAGTATCATCATCATCCCCACATTACAGAGGAGGAAACGGAGGTGTTAAGATTAATCCTTCCCTCAAGCCTAAATATGAATAAATCTCTTCCTCCCTGCTTCCCCAATTTCCCGGTCTTCTCTTTTTTTAACACGTTTCTTACAATTATCATTGAGATTTTGTTCAGGAAATGAATACTATCTGTTGGGGCTTCCTGGTGGTCCAGTGGGTAAGGACACCGCCTTGCAGTGCACGGGGCGCCGGTTCGATCCCTGGCCTGGGAAGATCCCACGTGCCGCAGAGCGGCTGGACCCATGTGTCCAACTACCCAGCCGGAGCTCTGGAGCGCATGCGCCCAGAGCCGGTGCTCTGTGACAACAAAGGCCACTGCGATGGGAGGCCCACGCGGGCCAAAGAACAAAGACGGATGAAAATGGACAAATGAAAGACGAATAGAAGTGGCCCACCTGCTCCCCTTCCTCCCCACCCTATACCCTCTAAATAAATAAATAAATCTTAAAAAAAAAAACAAAAAAACTATCCGTTGTTCTTGTTTAGTCGCTAAGTTGTGTCTGACTCATTTGTGCTGCGGTGGGCTGTAGCCCACCAGGCTCCTCTGCCCATGGGATTTCCCAGGCAAGAATACTGGAGTGGGTTGCCATTTCCTTCTCCAGGGGATCTAACCCGCATCTCCTGCATCTTCCTGCATTGGCAGGCAGATTCTTTACCACAGAGCCACCTGGGAAGTGCATATTAACTACCTACTGGGTGTCAAATGATATTTTTAATGTTAAAGATATAGATAAGGCCTAGGGATAGCCCTCCAGAGCTCATTGAGCAGTGGAGAATGTATTTCAGTGTTTTAATGGAATCACCAGGGACTGGATTCAACACTGTATGATATTCTAATTGTCGTCTTCGTGATCAGAAAAACAATGCATGCCTAGTAAAAAGGATTTGGAAAGCAAATTAAAAATTGACTTTGACCTTCCACCAGAAATAACCCTTGCTAATATTTTGTATCTTTTTGTAGGTATATACCGCTACAGTAAGTGCTCATGTTGATCAGCACATTCCATGTGCCGGGGACTATGCTAAACTCTTAATCTGCACGTCAACCTGATGAAGTGAGTATCATCATCATCCCCACATTACAGAGGAGGAAACGGAGGTGTTAAGATTAATCTCAAAACCTGTCTTATTCCCAAACTCTCAACCAGTCCGCAGCACATGGGATCCTCCTGGGCCAGGGCCAGGGATCAAACCAGCAGCAAAGACTGCATCATTAGCGGGCAGGCTCTGTGACTGTGACCCATTTGGCTTTGGGGGACTAATGTCTGATTCCTATGGAGAGACAAGATCTGAGAAAGTTATATCCTCTAGAAACAAAACAAAAAACCGTGGTCTTTGGGAGGAACTCTTTAAAAGTAATGCAAAGGGGAGAAAAGAATTCTTTGTCATTTGGGAGGAGGGCTCTGGGAATTGACAGTTATGTCTGATATTGTAGTGCTGCCACCTGGTGGAGAAGATGGTGTAAGACACTGTGGCCCACGAGGCTCCTCTCTCCATGGGATTTTCCAGACAAGAATACTGGAGTGGGTTGCCATTTCCTTCTCCAGATCTTCCTGATCCAGGGATCGAACCCAGGTCTCCTGGATGCAGGCAGGTTCTTTACTGTCTGAGCCCCCAGGGCAGTGTTAGTAATAGGCACTGAAAACACACTGGATGACACCTTCATTCACCAGATACTCCCTGAGAAGCTTCTCTGAGCCAGATCAGGAAACAGGAACTAGAGGGTTCAAAGGCAAAAAGGAAACTGCCACTGGCCTCAGGGTGAGAGCAAAGCTGCCAGATAATTACCATACAATGTAGCAAGAGCTAGGTAATGGAATGGAAGACAGGACGGAGTGCTTTGGGAGCACAAATAAGGAAGTGACTTGCTTTGATGAGGGAATCCGGGGAGGCTCATGAGAGACAGAACCTCTGAAGGCTGAGTGGAAGTTTTCCTTAGGGAGAATGAGAGAGAATCCAGGTGGAGGGAGCTGTGACAGAAGAGAAGGAGCCCAAGTGATAGCCTCCAGGGAAGGGCAGATGGGGCTGGAGTCCTGGTGGAGGCATGGCTGCCTGAGTTCAGCGGGGCCAGACCGTGACGGGCCTGCATGCCCCGTTTATAAAGCCTTTGGATTTAATTCTACTCGTAACATAAGAATCCACCCAGGCTGCTAAACGGAGGAATGGCAAACATCTGTGCTTTATTATGGCAATTTTGGCATCCAGCGGTAGACGGATGGGGCAGATGGAGGTGGCAGATGATAACGACCTGAACTCAGACAAGAAATAACTGAAATTCCCTTCTGTTCCTTTAGGCAAACTAGTCTCCTAGGTACTTTTCAGGCAATCAACTTGCCCAAAGGCAAAATCCAAGGTTCACTGTTTCACTTACGATGTGGTTTTTGTTTTCTCCCACTCTGTGGGCTTTCTTTGCACTTTCTTGATGAGGCCCTATGAAGTGCAAAAGTTTTTTTTTTTTTTTTTTTAATTTTGGTCTCTTTTTTTAAAATTGATTTTCTATTTATTCATTTTTCTTCCCTCTCTACTCTTCTGCCTGTGTGGGCCTCCCATCACAGTGACCCCTCTCGCTGCAGAACACCGGCCCTGAGCGCATGTGCTCCAGAGCACTGGCTTGCAACTGGACACACCGGTTCAGCCACTCCACAGCACATGGGATCCTCCCGAGCCAGAAATCAAACTGGTGCCCCCTGCACTGCAAGGCGGACTCTCCACCCACTGGACCACCAGGGAAGCCTTGAAGTGCAAAAGTTTGTAAGTTTGATGAAGTTCAATTTATCTTTTTTTTTTTTAACATGTGCTTTTGATATCATACTGAAGTAGGCTTTGTCTAACCCAAGGTATTTAACTCACCTCTGTGTCTCTATTTTATTGTGTTAACCTTTACATTTGGTCTGTTTGACCATTTCAAGGTAATTTTTGCTTATGACATGAGAAGAGTCCAGCTTCACTGTCCATACCTAGCGGTCCCAGCACCACTTGTTGAAAAACCTTTTCTTTCCCCCGCTGAACTACCTTTGTTAAAACCAATTGCCGGGCTTCCCTGGTGGCTCAGTGGAGAAGAGTTCGCCTGCCAATGCAGGAGACACGAGTTCGATCCCTGATCCAGGGAGATCCCACATACTGCAGAGCAACTAAGCCTGTGAGCCACAACTGTTGAACCTGTGCTCTAGAGCCTCGGAGCCACAACTATTGAGCCCATGTGCTGCAACTACTGAAGCCGTGTGCCCTAGAGCCCGAGTTCCACAAGAGAAGTCACTGAAAAGAAGCCTGCTCACCTCAGCTAGAGAGTAGCCCCCACTCCCTGCAACTAGAGAAGAGCCTGAATCAGCAGTGAAAACACTGAATAGCCAAAAATAAATAAATAAACAATTTAAAAAATAATGAGCATTAAAACTGCACACAATAAATCTATAAAAACCAAACAAACATCAATTGCCTATAGATACAAGGGTTTGCTTCTAGACCCTCAGTTCATTGACCTGTATGTTTTCTTTATGGCAGGACCACGCTGGTCTTGCTACTTTGTAATAAGTTCAGAAATCAGAAGACATATCTCTCAATTGTGTTCTTTCATATTTAGGACTACACCTCGCCTGTGTGGGCCTCCCATCACAGTGACCCCTCTCGCTGCAGAACACCGGCCCTGAGCGCATGTGCTCCAGAGCACTGGCTTGCAACTGGACACACCGGTTCAGCCACTCCACAGCACATGGGATCCTCCCGAGCCAGAAATCAAACTGGTGCCCCCTGCACTGCAAGGCGGACTCTCCACCCACTGGACCACCAGGGAAGCCTTGAAGTGCAAAAGTTTGTAAGTTTGATGAAGTTCAATTTATCTTTTTTTTTTTTAACATGTGCTTTTGATATCATACTGAAGTAGGCTTTGTCTAACCCAAGGTATTTAACTCACCTCTGTGTCTCTATTTTATTGTGTTAACCTTTACATTTGGTCTGTTTGACCATTTCAAGGTAATTTTTGCTTATGACATGAGAAGAGTCCAGCTTCACTGTCCATACCTAGCGGTCCCAGCACCACTTGTTGAAAAACCTTTTCTTTCCCCCGCTGAACTACCTTTGTTAAAACCAATTGCCGGGCTTCCCTGGTGGCTCAGTGGAGAAGAGTTCGCCTGCCAATGCAGGAGACACGAGTTCGATCCCTGATCCAGGGAGATCCCACATACTGCAGAGCAACTAAGCCTGTGAGCCACAACTGTTGAACCTGTGCTCTAGAGCCTCGGAGCCACAACTATTGAGCCCATGTGCTGCAACTACTGAAGCCGTGTGCCCTAGAGCCCGAGTTCCACAAGAGAAGTCACTGAAAAGAAGCCTGCTCACCTCAGCTAGAGAGTAGCCCCCACTCCCTGCAACTAGAGAAGAGCCTGAATCAGCAGTGAAAACACTGAATAGCCAAAAATAAATAAATAAACAATTTAAAAAATAATGAGCATTAAAAACTGCACACAATAAATCTATAAAAAAACCAAACAAACATCAATTGCCTATAGATACAAGGGTTTGCTTCTAGACCCTCAGTTCATTGACCTGTATGTTTTTCTTTATGGCAGGACCACGCTGGTCTTGCTACTTTGTAATAAGTTCAGAAATCAGAAGACATATCTCTCAATTGTGTTCTTTTTCATATTTAGGTACTCACACCTGCATCCCAGAAGTCCCATCAGGCAGCTTTTTTTTGGTTGTCGTTAATTACTAGAGATTAACTAGCCACAGGAATTTGTTATTTGTGAACACCATAGGTTCTATCTACCTCAAACAGACGCATCTGCTATCAAATGGGAGGGAAATGTTGGCAAAGGAAAAGTTGAAACTTTTTTTTAACTTAAAGAACTCTAATTGTACACCAATTGTATAAATGTACCTAACCATGTGTTTTGGGAATGCAGATGAAATAACAGTGATTTCTTCTGGCCCTAGCTTTATGACATCCCAGGAAATTGAAAGAGTTCTAAGTACAAGACTCTTCCTCCCTTCTCTAGTTAAAAAAGGGAAGTTCCGTACACTAATATACAAATACAATGAGTAATGTAAAGACATGAGGGAAAGCTGTGTGACCCAACAGCAAGGTGTTAAATAAACCTGAAAGCTGAACCCCTAGATCAACTTACAAATGGATTGAACAAGTATGGGAAAATAGCATATCATAAAGTAGAAATTCAGCTCCATATTCCTCTATAATTGCCTAGCTTTTCTGAAAGTTTGATAAGATGTTTTCATTGCATGGGTATGTAATGGTTAATTGTGTGTTGATTTGGAGGGTGTTTTGGAATGAGATTAGTATTTAAGTCTGGATTTGCAGAGAACAAATATACGGATACCTAGAAGGGAAGGGAGGTGGGATGGACTGAGAGATTGGCGTCGGCACATAGACACACTACTGTGTACCCAACCCTTGAAAAGAAGCCTGCTCACCTCAGCTAGAGAGTAGCCCCCACTCCCTGCAACTAGAGAAGAGCCTGAATCAGCAGTGAAAACACTGAATAGCCAAAAATAAATAAATAAACAATTTAAAAAATAATGAGCATTAAAAACTGCACACAATAAATCTATAAAAAAACCAAACAAACATCAATTGCCTATAGATACAAGGGTTTGCTTCTAGACCCTCAGTTCATTGACCTGTATGTTTTTCTTTATGGCAGGACCACGCTGGTCTTGCTACTTTGTAATAAGTTCAGAAATCAGAAGACATATCTCTCAATTGTGTTCTTTTTCATATTTAGGTACTCACACCTGCATCCCAGAAGTCCCATCAGGCAGCTTTTTTTTGGTTGTCGTTAATTACTAGAGATTAACTAGCCACAGGAATTTGTTATTTGTGAACACCATAGGTTCTATCTACCTCAAACAGACGCATCTGCTATCAAATGGGAGGGAAATGTTGGCAAAGGAAAAGTTGAAACTTTTTTTTAACTTAAAGAACTCTAATTGTACACCAATTGTATAAATGTACCTAACCATGTGTTTTGGGAATGCAGATGAAATAACAGTGATTTCTTCTGGCCCTAGCTTTATGACATCCCAGGAAATTGAAAGAGTTCTAAGTACAAGACTCTTCCTCCCTTCTCTAGTTAAAAAAGGGAAGTTCCGTACACTAATATACAAATACAATGAGTAATGTAAAGACATGAGGGAAAGCTGTGTGACCCAACAGCAAGGTGTTAAATAAACCTGAAAGCTGAACCCCTAGATCAACTTACAAATGGATTGAACAAGTATGGGAAAATAGCATATCATAAAGTAGAAATTCAGCTCCATATTCCTCTATAATTGCCTAGCTTTTCTGAAAGTTTGATAAGATGTTTTCATTGCATGGGTATGTAATGGTTAATTGTGTGTTGATTTGGAGGGTGTTTTGGAATGAGATTAGTATTTAAGTCTGGATTTGCAGAGAACAAATATACGGATACCTAGAAGGGAAGGGAGGTGGGATGGACTGAGAGATTGGCGTCGGCACATAGACACACTACTGTGTATAAAAGATAACTAATGAGAATAGACCATGTAGCACAGGGAACTCTGTTCAACACTCTGAGATGACCTAAATGGGGAGGAAATCCAAGGACGAGTGAACATATGTACACACGTGACTAAGAAAAGTGTGAAAGACAGAGAAGACGGAGGGATGGCTGGGAGGATTAGGTTTATTCATATTGGGCTTAAGGTAGGAGCCCTCACGAGGGACCTGGCTACACAGGTGTGGCCAGGAGAGAGAAGTGAGCTGGGGCAGAGTGAGGTGGGTCAAGGCGAAGGGTCGTAGAAGGAGATCTAGGAAGAAAGGTCCAGGGAGAATGGGAGAGAGAGAGAGGCCGGCCGACTGAAAGGGATGTTGCAGCCCAGAGTTGGGGGTTAAGTAGCTGGGTGTGGCCAGGGGAGGGACTGGTGATGACGTGAGTCAGGTAGAAATGCTTTGTGTCAGCAGACGTCAGGGGAGAGACTGCGGGGAGGGCGGGGCTGCCTCCGCTCTTTGCAAATTTTCTGCTCCAATAGTGGCTTATTCACTTTGCTGTACAGCAGAAGCTAACACAACATGATAGAGTAACTATACTCCAATTTAAAAATTACGTCTGAATTGCCCACAGTAATGTGGACGGGTTCCATCCAACCAGCTGAAGACCCAAGTTGACCAAAAGACTGGCCTCCCTAAGCAAAAGGGAGTTTGCCAGCAGACTGTCTGCGGACTTCACCTGCACCATCAGCTCGCCTGAGTCTCCAGCGTGTCGTGCACACTGCAGATTACACTCATGGCCGCCAAAATTGTGGGAGCCAATTCTGTGTACTAGATCTGTCTGTATATGTCCATATCCTATTGGCTCTTTTTCTCTGGAGAACCCTGACAAATCTAAGGCATAAACATTTTCTAAACAAATAGATTGGTGTATCTTTGCCCACGTCCAGAGAGAATTTATAAATCGCATTATAAAGCACTACAAAAGTAAATGTGCTTCTATTCCGATTGACTTAGAGAAGCTAATCCTCTTTCATTCAAGAAAAGAAAAAGATTTCATTCCATACACTTTGAATCTACCAGTCTGACAAATTTGAGAACAATAATATCTTTTCTCTGTTTTTAAGAGGATAAAACACAATATATTCTACCTTTTGTAAGACCTGGATTTGTTTATTCATAGTAGTCCTTATTAATCTGGACTCTCTAAATCTTTTACCAGTCTTATTCTTTAGGTAAGCTTACATTAGTAATTTTTAAAATAATTTATTTTTATTTGCACCAGGTCTCCGTTGCTATGTATAGGGGCTTTCTCTAGTTGCCGCAAGCCGGGTCTACTCTCTAGTTATGGTTCAGGGCTGCTTGTTGCGATGGTTTCTCTTGTTGCAGAGCACAGGTTCTAGGGTCCGTGGGCTTCAGTAATGCAGCTCCCAGGCTCCGTAGTTAGAGCTCTTGGGTTCTGAGCGCCAGCTCAATAGGTGTGGCATATGGAGTTAGTTTCTCCTTGGCATGTGGAATATTCCGTAACCAAAGGGCTAAATCTGTGTCCCCTGTGTTGGCAAGTGCATTCTTATCCACTCTGCCTCCAGGGAAGTCCTGAGATTATTTAATAATATGAAAGTGTAAGAAATTTACCCAGCTACTCAGTTATAAGTGCCTTATTTTTTTAAATTTTTGGGCCCCTTTTATTGGTTCTTTATTTATTTTCATCCATCTTTGTTCTTTGGCCTTTTGGGCCTCCCACTGCAGTGGCCTCTCCTGTTGCAGAGCACTGGCTGTGGGCGCATGTGCTCTGGAGCGCTAACTCTTATTTGGACACACTAGTCCAGCTGCTCCACAGCACGTGGGATCTTCCTAGGCCAGGGATCGAACTAGTGCCCCTTGCACTGCAAGGCAGACTCTTTACCCACTGGACCACCAGGGGAAACCCCTAAGTGTATCTTTTAAAAATATTTATTGTTGAGAATTTTAGAAGATGTTAAAACTATGTAGAATGAGTTACTCCACTTCCACTGACAGTATCAATTTCATAACATCATCTGTCTAATAAGCTTTTTGATATCAACGGTGACTGTATTATTCTATACCATCAACCTAAATCATAATACTCAGAGCCTTATTGGCTTTGAGACCTTGGATTAATTGAGTTAATGAATAAACAATTTCTGGACGCCCAATCTGTTGGCAGAGCCAAACTCAAAAGTAAGAGAATATAAAGCAAACAAAATAGGGAATGAAAGCAGGGAAGTTACTCTAGAAAGTGGTTAGTGTCTGCTGAGTTTGGGGTACTTGTAAATTACATGCTCTAAACGAGAAAATGGAAACCCAATCCAGTGTTCTTGCCTGGCATACAAGTGATAAGTAATTAATTAAAAGGAAATATGGAGACTGAACTAGAAATTGTGCCTAGTTGCTTCAGTTCAGCCTGTATTCTTTATTTGGACTCTCTAAATCTTTTACCAGTCTTATTCTTTAGGTAAGCTTACATTAGTAATTTTTAAAATAATTTATTTTTATTTGCACCAGGTCTCCGTTGCTATGTATAGGGGCTTTCTCTAGTTGCCGCAAGCCGGGTCTACTCTCTAGTTATGGTTCAGGGCTGCTTGTTGCGATGGTTTCTCTTGTTGCAGAGCACAGGTTCTAGGGTCCGTGGGCTTCAGTAATGCAGCTCCCAGGCTCCGTAGTTAGAGCTCTTGGGTTCTGAGCGCCAGCTCAATAGGTGTGGCATATGGAGTTAGTTTCTCCTTGGCATGTGGAATATTCCGTAACCAAAGGGCTAAATCTGTGTCCCCTGTGTTGGCAAGTGCATTCTTATCCACTCTGCCTCCAGGGAAGTCCTGAGATTATTTAATAATATGAAAGTGTAAGAAATTTACCCAGCTACTCAGTTATAAGTGCCTTATTTTTTAATTTTGGCCTCTTTTATTGGTTCTTTATTTATTTTCATCCATCTTTGTTCTTTGGCCTGTGTGGGCCTCCCACTGCAGTGGCCTCTCCTGTTGCAGAGCACTGGCTGTGGGCGCATGTGCTCTGGAGCGCTAACTCTTATTTGGACACACTAGTCCAGCTGCTCCACAGCACGTGGGATCTTCCTAGGCCAGGGATCGAACTAGTGCCCCTTGCACTGCAAGGCAGACTCTTTACCCACTGGACCACCAGGGAAGCCCCTAAGTGTATCTTTTAAAAATATTTATTGTTGAGAATTTTAGAAGATGTTAAAACTATGTAGAATGAGTTACTCCACTTCCACTGACAGTATCAATTTCATAACATCATCTGTCTAATAAGCTTTTTGATATCAACGGTGACTGTATTATTCTATACCATCAACCTAAATCATAATACTCAGAGCCTTATTGGCTTTGAGACCTTGGATTAATTGAGTTAATGAATAAACAATTTCTGGACGCCCAATCTGTTGGCAGAGCCAAACTCAAAAGTAAGAGAATATAAAGCAAACAAAATAGGGAATGAAAGCAGGGAAGTTACTCTAGAAAGTGGTTAGTGTCTGCTGAGTTTGGGGTACTTGTAAATTACATGCTCTAAACGAGAAAATGGAAACCCAATCCAGTGTTCTTGCCTGGCATACAAGTGATAAGTAATTAATTAAAAGGAAATATGGAGACTGAACTAGAAATTGTGTGTGCATGCATGCTCAGTTGCTCAGTCATGTCTCAGTCCTTGCGACCCCATGGACTACAACCCACCAGGCTCCTCTGTCCATGGGATTTTCCAGGCAAGAATACTGGGTGGGTTGCCATTTCCTACTCCAGGGAATCTTCCCAACCCAGGAATCAATCTCCTCTGTTGGCAGGTGAATTCTTTCCACCGAGTCACCTGGCAAGCCCACAAAGCAGAAAATTAGGGGTTATTAGCATAGGTGTGGTATGGAAGGTTTTGCAATAGATTACCCAGTAGTGTTTAACATAAAAATGCTGAATCACCACTGTCTGGGAGGAAGAAATAATTTTCTTCTACCATTCTACGGTGTTCTGGTTGGTTTAAGCGTTAAATTGACATGAGACAGATTAACAGGAGAAAATCAAACAGAAGTTTAATAATATGTATACATGGGAGAGCCCAGGAAAACTGAGTAACTCTCGTATGCCTGAAACCCTCACCTTAAATGCCATCTTTAGCTAAAGACAAAAGAGGATGTTGGGAGTTGTGGTTTGGGACCTCAAAGGAGGAGAAGGCAATTCACCTGAAGATGGAAAAGCAAGTGTTTGGTAAACACGTTTGCTGGGCCGCACAGAGATACTGGGACACCGAGAGACTTCAGCAGACAGACCTGGCCAGGTTCCTCCCTGTCCACACACCTAGCTCACACTGCAGTCATCAATGGCGGTCGTTCCTCTCCTGGGGTAGATCCTCTGTCTCCATTGTTAGGCAGTTAGGGGGTCATTCCATGGTTCTTTATGAATCTTTTGGGCCTTGATTGTTTTCAGCTCAAAATGATCTATGTCCCAAAGAGCTATTTGGGTTGTATACTATCAAATTCTCTACACTACTTGGGGCCTTGATTAGTCAAAAGATCTTGCTATAAAGCAAACAAAATAGGGAATGAAAGCAGGGAAGTTACTCTAGAAAGTGGTTAGTGTCTGCTGAGTTTGGGGTACTTGTAAATTACATGCTCTAAACGAGAAAATGGAAACCCAATCCAGTGTTCTTGCCTGGCATACAAGTGATAAGTAATTAATTAAAAGGAAATATGGAGACTGAACTAGAAATTGTGTGTGCATGCATGCTCAGTTGCTCAGTCATGTCTCAGTCCTTGCGACCCCATGGACTACAACCCACCAGGCTCCTCTGTCCATGGGATTTTCCAGGCAAGAATACTGGGTGGGTTGCCATTTCCTACTCCAGGGAATCTTCCCAACCCAGGAATCAATCTCCTCTGTTGGCAGGTGAATTCTTTCCACCGAGTCACCTGGCAAGCCCACAAAGCAGAAAATTAGGGGTTATTAGCATAGGTGTGGTATGGAAGGTTTTGCAATAGATTACCCAGTAGTGTTTAACATAAAAATGCTGAATCACCACTGTCTGGGAGGAAGAAATAATTTTCTTCTACCATTCTACGGTGTTCTGGTTGGTTTAAGCGTTAAATTGACATGAGACAGATTAACAGGAGAAAATCAAACAGAAGTTTAATAATATGTATACATGGGAGAGCCCAGGAAAACTGAGTAACTCTCGTATGCCTGAAACCCTCACCTTAAATGCCATCTTTAGCTAAAGACAAAAGAGGATGTTGGGAGTTGTGGTTTGGGACCTCAAAGGAGGAGAAGGCAATTCACCTGAAGATGGAAAAGCAAGTGTTTGGTAAACACGTTTGCTGGGCCGCACAGAGATACTGGGACACCGAGAGACTTCAGCAGACAGACCTGGCCAGGTTCCTCCCTGTCCACACACCTAGCTCACACTGCAGTCATCAATGGCGGTCGTTCCTCTCCTGGGGTAGATCCTCTGTCTCCATTGTTAGGCAGTTAGGGGGTCATTCCATGGTTCTTTATGAATCTTTTGGGCCTTGATTGTTTTCAGCTCAAAATGATCTATGTCCCAAAGAGCTATTTTTGGGTTGTATACTATCAAATTCTCTACACTACCATCTGAGGGGTGTCTGAGGAAGAGGAGCTGATGAATAAGACAAAGCAGAGCTGTTGGAGGAGAAGGAGAGCTTATTCACAGGGATATCTGATTCGAGAGTGGAGAGTTTCCAGGAGAATGCAATGAAATTAAAGGGGAGCAAAGAAATTAGTCTTTCACATATTAAGTGCCATTGCCTTTAAGACATCTCGGTTTCAGAAATATTAAAAGTCGTGCATCTTAGAATTGCTGAAATACAGCAAAATGTGGGCTGAAGAGGAAGCACGGGATTTGGAAATTTCTCTTTGAGAGCTGAGAAGCCGCTAATGGAGGGGTGGAGATCAAAGGTCCCTATGGAGCAGTATAGAGTGGATTAGTGGAGAGCAGCATGCTATGGAGTTAGTCAGGGCTGGGTTTAAGTAGTCACTTAATCTACTTCCTAGTTATCTGAGACTGGACATCTCAGTTAAACCTTCAAAGCCTTGATCTACTCATTTGTAAAAGCAGGGTCATCAGTCCCCTACTTTGTGAAGTTGAATATATTGTATAGAGATTATTCATTTAATGAAGTGTTTGACACAGTGGCCAGGACATATTAAATGCCCCATAAACAGGATTTACTATTAAGAAATTAATAAAAATGTCATCAAGGGTCTTCCCCTGGTGGTCCAGTGGTTAAGACACCATACCCCCAGTGCAGAGGGCCTGGGTTCCATCCCTGGCTGGGGAACCAGATCCTGCATGCCACAACTAAGACGTAGCACAACCAAAATAAAATAAATTTTTAAAAAAAGAAAGAAAGAACATGATCAATTAGCCAAATGCAGTTGGGAAAGTATGGAATCAAATTCATAGGTGGAGGAATTAGCCCTGAAAAGGCAGAGGGATCCCCATGTGGAGGTACTGAGAGATGCTCATAAAGTCTTTGATCCTCTTCCTTCAAAAAGTGGAGCCTAGTGACCCTCCCCTTGTGTGTAGGTGGTACTTGGTGAATCACTGTGAATAGAAAGTTGTGGGAGTGATGATGTGCAACCTGGAGTAAATTCTAAGAGGTGACGTGACTTCCGCACTCCTTTGGATTACTCAGTCTGGGGGATGCCAGCTGCTGTTTCACAAGAACAGGCTAGCATTCTAGGGGAGTGGCCCAGGTGATTAGGGATTCCAGCCTTCTGCCAACAGCCGGGTGAACGATCCATCTTGGAAGCTGGTCTTCTAGCCCCAACTGAAAGGGTTTTGCCTTGATTTGAGATTTAAACCCAGGGCCCAGACCTGATCAAGTCCTGCTTGGGACTTGAACCCATGTGGCTGGAGCTCGAATTCTAGCCAAAACCCTGTTTGGGACTCGAACCCACAATCCCTGGCTTAGGACTTGACCCCAGCCAGAACTCTGTTTGGGACTTGAACCCACACTGCTGGGACTTGAACCCAGCCAAAACCCTGTTTGGGACTCGAACCTACGTGACTAGGGCCTGAACCTAGCCAGAATCAGTTTGGGACTCGAACCCTTGTGGCTAAGGCTCAACCCCAGCCAAAACCCTGCTTGGGGTAGTCAGGACTCGATCCCAGCCAAAACCCTGTCTGGAACTCGAACCCACGCAGCCGGGACTTAATCCAAGGGCTGGATCCACTGAGGCTCAGGTTCTTCGTGCTTCAACGCAGAAGGAATTCAGCGAGAAGCAGAGTGACAGACAAGAAAAGAATTTATTGAAGTAAGGTACCTGAAAGCAGTGCGAACAGGCAGGCGGGGAAGCTCTGCTCTGCTGCTCCTCCCCTGACTGAATGGGCAGCAATATATAGGATGGCAGAAGACCGCCCCCTTCAAGTAGACACAGGTGCAAGACATACATCGTTAATTCCTTCCTCACCAGCTCCTCCTTCATCCGCCGTCCATGCCCAGTCAGGCCTACTTTACTGAACGAAGAGCAGCTCTTCTGAGTTATCATCAACTTACTGGCCTCCCAACCTTTCCCTGGTTTCACCCTGCTACCTATCGTCCCCCACTAGGACTCTACCTGTTCTACTCTATCCCTATCACAACCACCTTTCACGTGAGTGTCACCCGAGCTGACATCATGACTGCAACCTCATGAAAGACCCTGAACCAGGCTCTCCCAGTTAAGCTACTTGAAAATTCCTGATTCGTGGAAACTGTGAGATAATAAATGTTTTTTAAACTACTAAATCTGGGAATAATTTGTTACAGAGCAAATGAACATATCTCCTTCCTCTGAGACGTGACTTCCGCACTCCTTTGGATTACTCAGTCTGGGGATGCCAGCTGCTGTTTCACAAGAACAGGCTAGCATTCTAGGGAGTGGCCCAGGTGATTAGGGATTCCAGCCTTCTGCCAACAGCCGGGTGAACGATCCATCTTGGAAGCTGGTCTTCTAGCCCCAACTGAAAGGGTTTTGCCTTGATTTGAGATTTAAACCCAGGGCCCAGACCTGATCAAGTCCTGCTTGGGACTTGAACCCATGTGGCTGGAGCTCGAATTCTAGCCAAAACCCTGTTTGGGACTCGAACCCACAATCCCTGGCTTAGGACTTGACCCCAGCCAGAACTCTGTTTGGGACTTGAACCCACACTGCTGGGACTTGAACCCAGCCAAAACCCTGTTTGGGACTCGAACCTACGTGACTAGGGCCTGAACCTAGCCAGAATCAGTTTGGGACTCGAACCCTTGTGGCTAAGGCTCAACCCCAGCCAAAACCCTGCTTGGGGTAGTCAGGACTCGATCCCAGCCAAAACCCTGTCTGGAACTCGAACCCACGCAGCCGGGACTTAATCCAAGGGCTGGATCCACTGAGGCTCAGGTTCTTCGTGCTTCAACGCAGAAGGAATTCAGCGAGAAGCAGAGTGACAGACAAGAAAAGGGTTTATTGGAGCAAGGTGCCTGAAAGCGGTACAAATGGGCAGGCGGGGAAGCTCTGCTCTGCTGCTCCTCCCCTGACTGAATGGGCAGCAATATATAGGATGGCAGAAGACTGCCCCCCTCAAGTAGACACAGGTGCAAAACATACATCGTTAATTCCTTCCTCACCAGCTCCTCCTTCATCCGCCGTCCATGCCCAGTCAGGCCTACTTTACTGAACGAAGAGCAGCTCTTCTGAGTTATCATCAACTTACTGGCCTCCCAACCTTTCCCTGGTTTCACCCTGCTACCTATCGTCCCCCACTAGGACTCTACCTGTTCTACTCTATCCCTATCACAACCACCTTTCACGTGAGTGTCACCCGAGCTGACATCATGACTGCAACCTCATGAAAGACCCTGAACCAGGCTCTCCCAGTTAAGCTACTTGAAAATTCCTGATTCGTGGAAACTGTGAGATAATAAATGTTTTTTAAACTACTAAATCTGGGAATAATTTGTTACAGAGCAAATGAACATATCTCCTTCCTCTGAGACAGAGGAAAGTGGAGAATGATAATTAAGATATGCGCGACACAGGGAGGAAAAAATGTAGATGTCTGACAGTCTGTTTCTCTTAAGATGAATCATATTATTTTCTGACCAGGTGGTAGCCTAACGAGACTGGCAAAGGATTGGAAGAGCCAGGCAGAAGATGGGCAAGGGAGTCGACCAGGAATACAAGATGAATGGTTTCCTTTCATGCCTCTCTTCCTTTGTGCCAAACCTGACCACAGAAATCACACCTGCCCTTGGGACTAGATCAGCCTCCATGCCCTGAGCCCTCACCTCCATGAACTGAGTGTGAAATTCCAAGGCATTGCAGCCTGTCTGAACCAGCCTCAGAGGCTGCCTGCCTGGGCAAACTGCTGACAAGTGAGTGCAGCGCTGAGTATGGCTCAGGCTTACCTTGGAAAGGTACTCCCTGCTATCCAAAATGATTTGCAACAGCTGAATGGAGTCTAGCCCATTATTTATGAAGAGAGAGAGAATATCAGAGGGAAATACTGTAAGAGAAAAACCAACAGGCCTTATGGATTCTGCGACAGCATATTGCGGTAAAGACAAAGCCCTAGAGTCTTTTAAATATCTCATTTGTACTATTCTTTCATCCTTGGTCCACCCCCTCCTCTTTAACAATAATAGCATGGGAGCCCTGGGAATTCTCCCGATGTAGCCAACTATCAGTCTTTTTCTCAGAACAGGGTGGAGCTCCAGCTGATAGAAGAGACTAGGTTAGGACTGCCCTCTCCACATTATAGCCCTAGTCTCTTTAAACCCTAAAGGCCCACCAAGAATTGAATCACTGTGTCTCCTAACAGTTCCTGCTCTCCTTGGGAACTTAACCTCTCCCTGTACTGATTCTGCCTGCAAATTGGGAAACTTAAACCACTGCAAAAGTGGTACCTTTTCTACATTATACAATAGAATCCATTCATTCATTTACCCTTAGTTAACTCAGTTATTTAGCAACTGATTGTTGAGTGCCTATCAGCTATGGGACAGGCACATACTAAGTGCTGGAAATGAAAAGACAAATACTGTGGTCCTGAGCGTCACTCAATGCATTGATGTTGAATGAGTTATAATCCTTGCCCTCTAAGGACATCCTAGTCAGTAAAGGAGAAAGTATGTTAACAATAAAATGGTTTTAGTGCCACAGAAAAGAAATAAGTCCAGTATTATAAATATAGAGGTCTGTATCTATCTGGTGCTTAGGGATGATCTGATAAAGGAAGTAACATTTGTTTGATTTTAAAGATCAAATAAGAGTTTTCCAGGAAAGGAAATAGAAAGTCTTTTCAGGCAGTCCCAAACTCACGGGTCTTATTTTTAGCTGGATTCTTTTCACTCTAGTCTAATTGTAATTTGCTAATATAAATATTAACCGGTATTTTGCTGGGTTTCCATCTTTTGACTTTATTTTTGCTTTTGTTCCCTAGGCAGTGAAAAGTCGGCAAAGTGAGATGCAAAATAGTTGTACCAAGGAGGTTGTTTTTGACAGAGTGGATGAAATGAATTCAAGGGAAAAAGATGTATGTTAATTTTCTTCCTCAGAGATATCTTAATTTCTTATAATTTATAAGACAGATGGAAGACAGTCTTCCTAAAAATGTTCTCACTCTTACCACTAAACCTTCCTCTCTGATGCCTGGCTGAGAACCCAGAAAGCATCCCTTGTTCTTTGCCCAGCCAGTGGTTACTGCTGTTTGCTTACTTTGGAGCATCTCAGGAGCCCATCAGATAATGTACACCAGATTGGCAGAAGGACTTGGAATTACTGAATATAATAATCGAATGTCATTGTCAATTCATTAGTGATTACATATGCTGAGAACATTTTTAATTACTTGACAGCATGGAAAATCATTACACTGGGAAGAGAATTTTCTAGGCCAACAGATTCCTCCAAATTGGAATTAGGAAGAACTCTTAATCTGCAGCAGAAGACATGAATCAATATTGACACTGAGTAAAACAATTTAATGACTAAGTTCAAACATTTTGTTTCAAGAAGCTACTGGCCTAACAACACCTGCCACTGTTACCAATGCTAAGTAATTTCCATGAAGCTGTCTAACCTGTTCTATCAAGCCTGTAAACTGCTTTGACCATTTTAAAGGAATGAAGAAGGAACAAAGTCAAGGGGGGTAGAAAGAGCTAAGGAGTCTTAACCTGTTCTGATTGAATACCTTGCCCTCTAAGGACATCCTAGTCAGTAAAGGAGAAAGTATGTTAACAATAAAATGGTTTTAGTGCCACAGAAAAGAAATAAGTCCAGTATTATAAATATAGAGGTCTGTATCTATCTGGTGCTTAGGGATGATCTGATAAAGGAAGTAACATTTGTTTGATTTTAAAGATCAAATAAGAGTTTTCCAGGAAAGGAAATAGAAAGTCTTTTCAGGCAGTCCCAAACTCACGGGTCTTATTTTTAGCTGGATTCTTTTCACTCTAGTCTAATTGTAATTTGCTAATATAAATATTAACCGGTATTTTGCTGGGTTTCCATCTTTTGACTTTATTTTTGCTTTTGTTCCCTAGGCAGTGAAAAGTCGGCAAAGTGAGATGCAAAATAGTTGTACCAAGGAGGTTGTTTTTGACAGAGTGGATGAAATGAATTCAAGGGAAAAAGATGTATGTTAATTTTCTTCCTCAGAGATATCTTAATTTCTTATAATTTATAAGACAGATGGAAGACAGTCTTCCTAAAAATGTTCTCACTCTTACCACTAAACCTTCCTCTCTGATGCCTGGCTGAGAACCCAGAAAGCATCCCTTGTTCTTTGCCCAGCCAGTGGTTACTGCTGTTTGCTTACTTTGGAGCATCTCAGGAGCCCATCAGATAATGTACACCAGATTGGCAGAAGGACTTGGAATTACTGAATATAATAATCGAATGTCATTGTCAATTCATTAGTGATTACATATGCTGAGAACATTTTTAATTACTTGACAGCATGGAAAATCATTACACTGGGGAAGAGAATTTTCTAGGCCAACAGATTCCTCCAAATTGGAATTAGGAAGAACTCTTAATCTGCAGCAGAAGACATGAATCAATATTGACACTGAGTAAAACAATTTAATGACTAAGTTCAAACATTTTGTTTCAAGAAGCTACTGGCCTAACAACACCTGCCACTGTTACCAATGCTAAGTAATTTCCATGAAGCTGTCTAACCTGTTCTATCAAGCCTGTAAACTGCTTTGACCATTTTAAAGGAATGAAGAAGGAACAAAGTCAGAAGGGTGGGAGATAGAAAGAGCTAAGGAGTCAAATCTTTTTCCAATTTTACTTGAGAACTGTGAATTCTACCACATTTGCACTCAGACTTGCAGTAACATTCTTATTTTCAACAGTGTCAGCCATTACTGCATTTAATAAAGGCTGATGGTTGAGAAATATTTTTATGCGTAACTCTTCAGTTTCAAACGGATTCTCAGGTGTTTGACCAGCAAAACCATGCACCATTTTGATGAGTCGATCCCATGAGAAAGAAGGATCACCTGTGAGCCAGGCAGGGGTAAACCAAACCACTACCAAGATTTAGAATCTTTCTTTACCAGCTGGCACGCTGTTACTGAACCCAGGTCCAGCGGCTTGTTGCTCAAAAGCCATTCAAGAGCCCAGGTTGGTGGAAAGGAGTTTGCTTTATTTTGGATGCCGGCAACTAGGGTAGAGCAGTGGGAGGGTGAATGCCTGTCCAAAGGGTGAGTCTCCCACTCCCAGCAATGACAGTCAGAGGGCAAGAACTTTTATAGACGGTGGGAGGGTGCTCTGTGCAGAATCAGTGCAGTCAGCTCTGACCATCGTCATGAAGTCGACCAGCAGTGGTCTGGCCAGCGTCATCCTGTTTCAGGTACAGTCAGTCTTCGGTTCTGGGCTTAGTTTGTTCCCATTTGCCTGAGGCCGGTCCTCAGAATTGTGGCAGCTTCTGTCATGGCTACAGTCTGGTCATCACACTAACTTCTTCTACCTGGTGGGGGTTTCAGTATCTATCAGACAGCTCACGGCACAGAGTGTTACCTACAGTCCTTGAGAAGGAAGTACAAGTCCTTGACTGTGCTTAATGACCTTATTATTAATTGGTCTCCTTTGGCTGTTTTCTGTTTGTTTCTGTCCTCCAAATTGGAATTAGGAAGAACTCTTAATCTGCAGCAGAAGACATGAATCAATATTGACACTGAGTAAAACAATTTAATGACTAAGTTCAAACATTTTGTTTCAAGAAGCTACTGGCCTAACAACACCTGCCACTGTTACCAATGCTAAGTAATTTCCATGAAGCTGTCTAACCTGTTCTATCAAGCCTGTAAACTGCTTTGACCATTTTAAAGGAATGAAGAAGGAACAAAGTCAGAAGGGTGGGAGATAGAAAGAGCTAAGGAGTCAAATCTTTTTCCAATTTTACTTGAGAACTGTGAATTCTACCACATTTGCACTCAGACTTGCAGTAACATTCTTATTTTCAACAGTGTCAGCCATTACTGCATTTAATAAAGGCTGATGGTTGAGAAATATTTTTATGCGTAACTCTTCAGTTTCAAACGGATTCTCAGGTGTTTGACCAGCAAAACCATGCACCATTTTGATGAGTCGATCCCATGAGAAAGAAGGATCACCTGTGAGCCAGGCAGGGGTAAACCAAACCACTACCAAGATTTAGAATCTTTCTTTACCAGCTGGCACGCTGTTACTGAACCCAGGTCCAGCGGCTTGTTGCTCAAAAGCCATTCAAGAGCCCAGGTTGGTGGAAAGGAGTTTGCTTTATTTTGGATGCCGGCAACTAGGGTAGAGCAGTGGGAGGGTGAATGCCTGTCCAAAGGGTGAGTCTCCCACTCCCAGCAATGACAGTCAGAGGGCAAGAACTTTTATAGACGGTGGGAGGGTGCTCTGTGCAGAATCAGTGCAGTCAGCTCTGACCATCGTCATGAAGTCGACCAGCAGTGGTCTGGCCAGCGTCATCCTGTTTCAGGTACAGTCAGTCTTCGGTTCTGGGCTTAGTTTGTTCCCATTTGCCTGAGGCCGGTCCTCAGAATTGTGGCAGCTTCTGTCATGGCTACAGTCTGGTCATCACACTAACTTCTTCTACCTGGTGGGGGTTTCAGTATCTATCAGACAGCTCACGGCACAGAGTGTTACCTACAGTCCTTGAGAAGGAAGTACAAGTCCTTGACTGTGCTTAATGACCTTATTATTAATTGGTCTCCTTTGGCTGTTTTCTGTTTGTTTCTGCATTTTCTCACTTTTCTGATTAAGCTTATTCTTTGGCTGAAGTTCTTGCACAGACAAAAGGTAGGTAGAGGGTATTGGAGGCTGCGGAAGGACCATAGCATCCTGCTGTGTTTCAATTTTCTGGATAATTTATGATTAATATAAGTTTTCAAGAACTGAACGATCATCCTAAACAAATCAAGGCCAGACTATTAACACGGAGCAGCATTTCCCACAGTCAGTACTATGCTCTGCACTTGAGAGGGGTTCTGTGAGTGAGGTTTGGGACAGTCAGGAGCTCACAAGGTCTCTTTATATCACAGGCATCCTCACTTTTCTTTGTGTGGAAGCAGATGTCACAGACCTCTAGGAAGAAATATAGAATATAGTGGTTTCCAGCTCCCTTGATCACAGGTGCTATTTTGAATGGAAGACCATCTGCTGGGGTCTATGTCCCCCAGAGCATACTTTGGGGAATATTGCTGTTCAAGTATAACTGTCATTCTTTTTTTTTTTTTTAAACAGGTTTTTAAAAATATATTTATTTTTTCTTTCTTTTCCCCATCATGCCTCTCTTTTTCTTTATTTATATTTATTTTCATCCATCTTCTCATTCCTTGGCAGGTGTGGGCCTCCCATTGCAGTGACCTTCCTCACTGCAGAGCACCGGCTCTGGGCACATGCGCTCCAGAGCACTGGCTCGTAATTGGACACACCAGCCCAGCGACTCTGTGGCACTTGAGATCCTTCCGGGCCATGGATTGAACCCGTACTCCCTGCACTGCAAGGCGGACCCCCTACCCACAGGACCACCAGGGAAGCCTGTAACTGTCATTCTTGAACACTCCACACTGTTATTAGAGCACTGGACATACTAAGAAGGATACTCCAGGCAAAGGCAGTATACTAAGTAATGATAGACTTTCCCTTCCCACAGCATCCACTGACTACTGACTAAGGACAAGGATTCTGGCACCAGCCCTTTCAAAAAATAGTAAGGGTTCTTACATTCCTTGGTGCAGTGCCTCCTTGGGAACAGGAGAAACCTGTTAGGGAGACACATCAAATCCTTTAAACTTGTTGTTCAGTCACTCGGTCGTGTCCAACTCTTTGTGACCCCATGCACTGCAGCATGCCAGGCTTCCCTGTTCTTCACCATCTCCCGGAACTTGCTCAAACTCATGTCCATTGATTCAGGGATGCCATCCAACCATTTCGTCCTCTGCTGCCCCCTTCTCCTGCCTTCAATCTTTCCCAACACCAGGGTCTTTTCCAATGCGTCGGCTCTTTGTATCAGTTGACCAAAGTATTGGAGTTTCAGCTTCAGCATCATTCCTTCTAGTCAATATTCAGGGTTGATTTCCTTGAGGATTGACTGGTTTGAACTCCTTATCACTACTTTAAATAAAAGAAATAATGTCCAAATTACCTACCAGCATTCTGCTATGACCTTTCATACCATTTATTAGAAATCCTTGGAAATAAAGGGTTTTTTGGTTGTTGTTGTTTTTCTGGTTTTGTTTTCCTATTGGGATGAAATTCTTGTAACATAAAATTAACAAACATTTCAGCGGCATGTCATACATTTGCAGTTTTGTGCAACCACCGCCTCTTTTTCCAGTTCCAACACAGTTCAAAAAATACCACCTCATACCCCTTAAGTTACTCCCCATTCTTCCTCCCCCCAGCCTCAGTAACCACCAACCAACTTTCTGTTTCTGTGGACTTAACCTGGCTATTTCACATAAATGGGATCGTATAATATGTGATCTTTTATGTCTGGCTTCAATTACCATCATCTTTTTTAAGGTTGACCCACACTGTGGCATGCGGACGTAGCATCTGCCTCATTCCTTTTTATGCCTGGCTGATTTCCTCCTGTCTGGCTACACTGCCGTGTGCTCATCCTTGATGGACTTTGGGTTGCTTCTACCTTTTGATTATTATAAATAGTACTGCTCTGAACATTCATGTAGAAGTATTTGAGTGTCTGTTTTCGATTCCTTTGGGTGTGTACACTGGAGTGGAATTGTTGGGTCATGGAAACAAAAGTTTGCTACTCTTAATTTTGTGTCACCATAAGGCAAATCAAACAGTTCACATGGTTTAGCTAGCTTGAGACATAGCTTTTAATGCTTTGGGAAAAGATGCATAGAAAATGCAGCATTGCCAGGGCTTACATTCCTTGGTGCAGTGCCTCCTTGGGAACAGGAGAAACCTGTTAGAGACACATCTCCTTTAAACTTGTTGTTCAGTCACTCGGTCGTGTCCAACTCTTTGTGACCCCATGCACTGCAGCATGCCAGGCTTCCCTGTTCTTCACCATCTCCCGGAACTTGCTCAAACTCATGTCCATTGATTCAGGGATGCCATCCAACCATTTCGTCCTCTGCTGCCCCCTTCTCCTGCCTTCAATCTTTCCCAACACCAGGGTCTTTTCCAATGCGTCGGCTCTTTGTATCAGTTGACCAAAGTATTGGAGTTTCAGCTTCAGCATCATTCCTTCTAGTCAATATTCAGGGTTGATTTCCTTGAGGATTGACTGGTTTGAACTCCTTATCACTACTTTAAATAAAAGAAATAATGTCCAAATTACCTACCAGCATTCTGCTATGACCTTTCATACCATTTATTAGAAATCCTTGGAAATAAAGGGTTTTTTGGTTGTTGTTGTTTTTCTGGTTTTGTTTTCCTATTGGGATGAAATTCTTGTAACATAAAATTAACAAACATTTCAGCGGCATGTCATACATTTGCAGTTTTGTGCAACCACCGCCTTTTGTTCCAGTTCCAACACAGTTCAAAAAATACCACCTCATACCCCTTAAGTTACTCCCCATTCTTCCTCCCCCCAGCCTCAGTAACCACCAACCAACTTTCTGTTTCTGTGGACTTAACCTGGCTATTTCACATAAATGGGATCGTATAATATGTGATCTTTTATGTCTGGCTTCAATTACCATCATCTTTTTTAAGGTTGACCCACACTGTGGCATGCGGACGTAGCATCTGCCTCATTCCTTTTTATGCCTGGCTGATTTCCTCCTGTCTGGCTACACTGCCGTGTGCTCATCCTTGATGGACTTTGGGTTGCTTCTACCTTTTGATTATTATAAATAGTACTGCTCTGAACATTCATGTAGAAGTATTTGAGTGTCTGTTTTCGATTCCTTTGGGTGTGTACACTGGAGTGGAATTGTTGGGTCATGGAAACAAAAGTTTGCTACTCTTAATTTTGTGTCACCATAAGGCAAATCAAACAGTTCACATGGTTTAGCTAGCTTGAGACATAGCTTTTAATGCTTTGGGAAAAGATGCATAGAAAATGTACTACCCACAGGAAGCTTAGAGAATGACTTACTGAAGCAAGTTTCTTCTCTATACACAAAACATACCTATTCCTCCCATGAATAGCGTTCATTTCCAGTGAACCGTTTGAGTTTCTGTTACTCAGCTGTATAGAGGGTCTGTTGTCTTCTCAGCCAGTAAGCGTTTAACAAAGACAATAAGTAGAGGTGCCTTTCGGTAGTTCTATTATTGGGATGTGTTGTATCCATGTGAAAGCAGAAATAATAAAGAAGAAAAAAGGTTGACGCCAGCACTAGATCAGCTCTTCTGGAAAGATTTTGAAATACCCAGAGTCATATTATAGTCAAGTAAACCAGCTAAACTTGCATATAGATCTCTGAGAAGAGTTAATTATCAATTAAATATTGTTGAACAGGCTTAAAACATGAAATGTGAGACCATTAATTGAGCAGAGAGCCCAAGCATAGTTCTCACTTTCCAAAAATGGTTCCAAATGCTTAAAACTAGGCCTCATTCCAATGTCAGTCTTCTTATGGGGATGTTAAGAAAACCTTGGCTGTCATCTAATTACTATGCATGATGTTAAGAATTTACTGAGTTTAAATTGCCTTCTAGGAAGACAAGAATGAAGTCTACCACCAAGGGAAATACTGGGATTTTTCACTTAAGTAAATCTACATTCTAAAATATTATTGCTTGTATTAGTCCTATTGTTAACAGTAAAAACATGCAGCAATTTTTTTTTTACATTTTAACTTCAATTGAATTAAGGTATTATAATCTGGTCTGGCTTCTACCTTTTGGATTACCATCATCTTTTTTAAGGTTGACCCACACTGTGGCATGCGGACGTAGCATCTGCCTCATTCCTTTTTATGCCTGGCTGATTTCCTCCTGTCTGGCTACACTGCCGTGTGCTCATCCTTGATGGACTTTGGGTTGCTTCTACCTTTTGATTATTATAAATAGTACTGCTCTGAACATTCATGTAGAAGTATTTGAGTGTCTGTTTTCGATTCCTTTGGGTGTGTACACTGGAGTGGAATTGTTGGGTCATGGAAACAAAAGTTTGCTACTCTTAATTTTGTGTCACCATAAGGCAAATCAAACAGTTCACATGGTTTAGCTAGCTTGAGACATAGCTTTTAATGCTTTGGGAAAAGATGCATAGAAAATGTACTACCCACAGGAAGCTTAGAGAATGACTTACTGAAGCAAGTTTCTTCTCTATACACAAAACATACCTATTCCTCCCATGAATAGCGTTCATTTCCAGTGAACCGTTTGAGTTTCTGTTACTCAGCTGTATAGAGGGTCTGTTGTCTTCTCAGCCAGTAAGCGTTTAACAAAGACAATAAGTAGAGGTGCCTTTCGGTAGTTCTATTATTGGGATGTGTTGTATCCATGTGAAAGCAGAAATAATAAAGAAGAAAAAAGGTTGACGCCAGCACTAGATCAGCTCTTCTGGAAAGATTTTGAAATACCCAGAGTCATATTATAGTCAAGTAAACCAGCTAAACTTGCATATAGATCTCTGAGAAGAGTTAATTATCAATTAAATATTGTTGAACAGGCTTAAAACATGAAATGTGAGACCATTAATTGAGCAGAGAGCCCAAGCATAGTTCTCACTTTCCAAAAATGGTTCCAAATGCTTAAAACTAGGCCTCATTCCAATGTCAGTCTTCTTATGGGGATGTTAAGAAAACCTTGGCTGTCATCTAATTACTATGCATGATGTTAAGAATTTACTGAGTTTAAATTGCCTTCTAGGAAGACAAGAATGAAGTCTACCACCAAGGGAAATACTGGGATTTTTCACTTAAGTAAATCTACATTCTAAAATATTATTGCTTGTATTAGTCCTATTGTTAACAGTAAAAACATGCAGCAATTTTTTTTTTACATTTTAACTTCAATTGAATTAAGGTATTATAAAGAACATGAACATATAAGCTAAGAAAATGAGCATATTATGATGGAGTTTGTTAAACGTCAGCATTATCAGTAGCCAATCTTGGAACAGTTCCTCTGGCTCTAATGCATCTATAGTAAATGACATGGAGATGGCTGACATGCTTTATTTCCAGGACCTCCTGGAAGTGATTTAGAGTTGGCAATAGGATCTAACAAATCCTTGTCCTAGAACATATGTGCGACCTTCAGAGCCAGATTAAGGAAGCATTCTGGTTCTCATGTCCACTGACATCTCCAAGAGCAAAGAGGGAACATCCATAGGTGCTGTGAGATCCTGCAAGCTTTGGGGCCCGAGAATGAGATCATATCCTTCCACAGAGCAAGGTTGACTTGTTCTGCACTGATTATCTGATTGATGTGTTGAGAGGCAAGTCTACTTGGATATGTATTTGCTGCATCAGTCTTCTCTTTGGGCAGTTTATTTAGTCATTGCCCTCTTTTTACCCTTGAGGCATGAGATCTCAAGATACTGACCTCAGATTCCATAAGATGTGAATTTAATAATATGTTATTTTTTCTTTTCTATTATTTAATTTTATTTAAAAATTTTTTTGGCAGAGTTTTGTTGTTCACAGTAATAATATACGTATTTTTAATTTAGATGAGTGGCTTCAACAGATAATGATCCCGATATTTTTTCGATTTTCTGATAGATCTCTGAGAAGAGTTAATTATCAATTAAATATTGTTGAACAGGCTTAAAACATGAAATGTGAGACCATTAATTGAGCAGAGAGCCCAAGCATAGTTCTCACTTTCCAAAAATGGTTCCAAATGCTTAAAACTAGGCCTCATTCCAATGTCAGTCTTCTTATGGGGATGTTAAGAAAACCTTGGCTGTCATCTAATTACTATGCATGATGTTAAGAATTTACTGAGTTTAAATTGCCTTCTAGGAAGACAAGAATGAAGTCTACCACCAAGGGAAATACTGGGATTTTTCACTTAAGTAAATCTACATTCTAAAATATTATTGCTTGTATTAGTCCTATTGTTAACAGTAAAAACATGCAGCAATTTTTTTTTTACATTTTAACTTCAATTGAATTAAGGTATTATAAAGAACATGAACATATAAGCTAAGAAAATGAGCATATTATGATGGAGTTTGTTAAACGTCAGCATTATCAGTAGCCAATCTTGGAACAGTTCCTCTGGCTCTAATGCATCTATAGTAAATGACATGGAGATGGCTGACATGCTTTATTTCCAGGACCTCCTGGAAGTGATTTAGAGTTGGCAATAGGATCTAACAAATCCTTGTCCTAGAACATATGTGCGACCTTCAGAGCCAGATTAAGGAAGCATTCTGGTTCTCATGTCCACTGACATCTCCAAGAGCAAAGAGGGAACATCCATAGGTGCTGTGAGATCCTGCAAGCTTTGGGGCCCGCAGAATGAGATCATATCCTTCCACAGAGCAAGGTTGACTTGTTCTGCACTGATTATCTGATTGATGTGTTGAGAGGCAAGTCTACTTGGATATGTATTTGCTGCATCAGTCTTCTCTTTGGGCAGTTTATTTAGTCATTGCCCTCTTTTTACCCTTGAGGCATGAGATCTCAAGATACTGACCTCAGATTCCATAAGATGTGAATTTAATAATATGTTATTTTTTTCTTTTTCTATTATTTAATTTTATTTAAAAATTTTTTTGGCAGAGTTTTGTTGTTCACAGTAATAATATACGTATTTTTAAATGGGGCTTCCCAGATGGCCCAGTAGAGAATCTGCCTGCCAATGCAGGAGATGCAAGGGACACAGGTTCGATCCCTGAGTTGGGAAGATCCCCTGAAGGACAAAATGGCAACCCATTTCAGTATTTTTGCCTGGAAAATTCCATGGACAGAGGAACCTGGGGGGCTACAGTTCATGGGGTTGCAAAGAGCCAGACATGACTGAGCATGCATGTATTTTTAAATAATAAAGAAATATAAAAATACATGTTCAAACATGCAAACATATAAAAGAATACAGATAGAAAAGATGTAAGTTTTTTTTCAACTTGCTCCCCTTCCAATGCCATTTTTCTTACTACAGGCAAGCACCGTTAACAGTTTGGTGAATACCTTTCCAAAGTGTATAGTTATAGATATAAATGGACATAGGAATAGAAATCATAAGAGACCCTTTATCGAAGGATGAAATAATAAACTTTATTGGAACTACTTTTCTGGATTAATCTCAGAATAAAAATACAGATGATCAAATCTATTACTGAGAAATTACTGCCTCTTGGGTTTTTATTGTTCTCTCCCACCCGCCCCGCCCCCACCCCTCCGCCTCAAAAATAAAAAGCCTTTTGGATTTAACATAGTCTGACATACTTCTTGATCATATGCCAGACCATAAGTTGGGAGGAGACATAAATACCACTGTGGCTAATAAAATAGGATCCCATATGTTAAAGTATTCGTATAAACTTTAAAATCTTAAATCAGAGTTGAAGTGCCTCTCAGTAAGTCAAGGAAAGCTAGAAAAAATCATAGAGAAAAAAGGATTGGGAGCTTCCCTGGTGGTCCAGTGGGTAAGGACACCGCCTTGCAGTTGCAAGGGGTGCCAGTTCGATCCCTGGGACGGGAGGATCCCCCATGCAGCGGAGCAACTCGACTAATGTATCCAATTAGGAGCCAGCGCCCTGGAGCGCATGCGCCCAGAGCGCGTGCTCTGCGACAAGAGAGGCCACCGCGATGGGAGGCCCACACAGGCCAAAGAATTAAGAAGGATGAAAATAAATAAATGAAGGACCAATAAAAGAGGACAAAATTTAAAAAAAAAAAAAAAAAAAAGATTGGGAGTCTGTTTAAAGGGTAGGGGAGATTTTGACTCTGGTTCAATTAACCAGCAAGTATTCGCTGTTCATTTCTGCTGTGGTAAGCACTACTGTAGATCTACAGACCTACAAGGTGTGGTCCCTGCCTCCGGTGGGTTTTCTATCACCTGAGAAATCAGACTAGCCTGCCAGAATGGAATCAGATAATAAAGGCTTGCATGAGAATTTGAACTTGATCCAAGTGATAAACAGCAGGCAACCTCTGAATTCTTCTACACAAAGGAGTGATAACAATTGAAAAAAAAAAAAAGACTATGTTTTCACTCCTTTGCCTGTCTTCAGTTCCCCTCGATAATTACTGTCCCAGTTCAGGTTTTCATGACCTTGCAATAGGCAATAGGCCCTACACTTAGATCCAGCATTCAGCCATCTCCCCATCCTATTCCCTCCCAGGCCATCCTACAAAGAAGGAGTTTCCAAAAGTTCAGGAGAGCCTCTCTTGGCTCCAAAGTGAAAAAGTTCTCCCCTATGACTCCCAAATCACATGAACTTTTGAGTGCCAAAATCCAAGGCCCTCACATTCTTGGTGCTTCTCTCCTAACAGACGTGTCTCCATTTCCTGATATAAATCCGGTGCTCTGTTGAAACTGAACTGTTCCACCCTCCCCAAACCCAGCTCTATGCTGTCCTTGTGTGATGTGCACCCTTACCCCATCCCCCTGAAACGCAGAGTCTGGGGAACCGGCCAGGAAGCCGTTGCAGGGATTCAGGTGTGTGATGATGACCCCAGGGGGAGGCTGGGGAGTGTGGGAATGTCCCAGAAGGGAGTAGTAACACGTCCTACTGACTGATTGGATATAGGTTTTAAGGCCCCAGTGGGTAAGGACACCGCCTTGCAGTTGTAAGGGGTGCCAGTTCGATCCCTGGGACGGGAGGATCCCCCATGCAGCGGAGCAACTCGACTAATGTATCCAATTAGGAGCCAGCGCCCTGGAGCGCATGCGCCCAGAGCGCGTGCTCTGCAACAAGAGAGGCCACTGCAATGGGAGGCCCACACAGGCCAAAGAATTAAGAAGGATGAAAATAAATAAATGAAGGACCAATAAAAGAGGACAAAATTTAAAAAAAAAAAAAAAAAAAAGATTGGGAGTCTGTTTAAAGGGTAGGGGAGATTTTGACTCTGGTTCAATTAACCAGCAAGTATTCGCTGTTCATTTCTGCTGTGGTAAGCACTACTGTAGATCTACAGACCTACAAGGTGTGGTCCCTGCCTCCGGTGGGTTTTCTATCACCTGAGAAATCAGACTAGCCTGCCAGAATGGAATCAGATAATAAAGGCTTGCATGAGAATTTGAACTTGATCCAAGTGATAAACAGCAGGCAACCTCTGAATTCTTCTACACAAAGGAGTGATAACAATTGAAAAAAAAAAAAAGACTATGTTTTCACTCCTTTGCCTGTCTTCAGTTCCCCTCGATAATTACTGTCCCAGTTCAGGTTTTCATGACCTTGCAATAGGCAATAGGCCCTACACTTAGATCCAGCATTCAGCCATCTCCCCATCCTATTCCCTCCCAGGCCATCCTACAAAGAAGGAGTTTCCAAAAGTTCAGGAGAGCCTCTCTTGGCTCCAAAGTGAAAAAAGTTCTCCCCTATGACTCCCAAATCACATGAACTTTTGAGTGCCAAAATCCAAGGCCCTCACATTCTTGGTGCTTCTCTCCTAACAGACGTGTCTCCATTTCCTGATATAAATCCGGTGCTCTGTTGAAACTGAACTGTTCCACCCTCCCCAAACCCAGCTCTATGCTGTCCTTGTGTGATGTGCACCCTTACCCCATCCCCCTGAAACGCAGAGTCTGGGGAACCTGCCAGGAAGCCGTTGCAGGGATTCAGGTGTGTGATGATGACCCCAGGGGGAGGCTGGGGAGTGTGGGAATGTCCCAGAAGGGAGTAGTAACACGTCCTACTGACTGATTGGATATAGGTTTTGAAGGAGAGCACAGATCAGTCAAAGGTAACTCTAAGTGGGTTTTAGGCAGTGAATAGAAAGAATTCTTTCCCCATAACTGCTTATTCCCCTGCCTTGTAGTTGTTGAAGATTCATATTTATTTCATACTTCTGGTGTAACCTGGGAACACATATAATTAATAATTTCTTGAAGTTACTTTGTTTTCCTGGGCCTCTTCCTTGTATGCATGTTATTAAACTTTGGCTTGATTTTCTCCTGTTTAAAAAATGATGATTTCTCTACACTTTAGGTCAGTAATATATATTTATTTAAAATAATACAAGCAGAGCAAAATGCTTCAGGCCCTAAAGAAGTTAGAAGTCTTCCAGATACAGTCTAACATATTGCTGTGGAATTAAATATGCTGCTTTCCCTATAAACTATATGCACTTAGTAAGAATTTTTATTCTGTTACCAGACTGGTTTGGAGAACAAGGCAGATGAGAGGACCTTGTGAAAACTGAAGTGAGAAACTCAGCTGGATGCTGTTAAGGCTGGAACTGGACATTGGAAAGAGTTCAGGATGCAGATTTTCTACCTCCCTCCTCCCCTTAGCCTGTGGTCTGCTCTCTTCCCTAGCACTCAGAAGGTTATAAGCTATAGTAACGTGGGCATCCACAGAGTAACCTAACCATTTCAGACTCAAGTTCAGATTCTCAGGGAAGAGAACTGGAATTAGCAGGAAAACCAGATGCCTGAGTTCCCAGGTCAACACTTCTTTCTCCAGAAGGAAAATCTACTAAAAAGACACATTTCAATTGGAAAGCTATTTGGTGGGCATGGAATCCCACCTCCAACCCCTCAGCAGTCTAGTCTTCTCTGCCATAGAAAAAGCACCCAAATCAGTCCTTTCTACCTTCAGCAGCACTACCCCAGTCCAAAGCCACCATCTGCTCTTGTCAAAGCTTCGGGAATAGTTTCTTTACTTGTCCCTTAATGGTCATTTTTATCTCTTTGAAACTGATTCTCCATTCAGCATCCGGAATTATCGTATCAGAAAGTAAGCCATATCATATGCCTCTCTAAAACACCCCAGCGGCTTTTGATTTTTTAGAATAAAATCCAGACTCTTTATCATGGTCTTTAAGGTGCCACACCCGGCCCTGGGAAAGGGGGGGTAACAGTCCTACTGACTGATTGGATATAGGTTTTGAAGGAGCACAGATCAGTCAAAGGTAACTCTAAGTGGGTTTTAGGCAGTGAATAGAAAGAATTCTTTCCCCATAACTGCTTATTCCCCTGCCTTGTAGTTGTTGAAGATTCATATTTATTTCATACTTCTGGTGTAACCTGGGAACACATATAATTAATAATTTCTTGAAGTTACTTTGTTTTCCTGGGCCTCTTCCTTGTATGCATGTTATTAAACTTTGGCTTGATTTTCTCCTGTTTAAAAAATGATGATTTCTCTACACTTTAGGTCAGTAATATATATTTATTTAAAATAATACAAGCAGAGCAAAATGCTTCAGGCCCTAAAGAAGTTAGAAGTCTTCCAGATACAGTCTAACATATTGCTGTGGAATTAAATATGCTGCTTTCCCTATAAACTATATGCACTTAGTAAGAATTTTTATTCTGTTACCAGACTGGTTTGGAGAACAAGGCAGATGAGAGGACCTTGTGAAAACTGAAGTGAGAAACTCAGCTGGATGCTGTTAAGGCTGGAACTGGACATTGGAAAGAGTTCAGGATGCAGATTTTCTACCTCCCTCCTCCCCTTAGCCTGTGGTCTGCTCTCTTCCCTAGCACTCAGAAGGTTATAAGCTATAGTAACGTGGGCATCCACAGAGTAACCTAACCATTTCAGACTCAAGTTCAGATTCTCAGGGAAGAGAACTGGAATTAGCAGGAAAACCAGATGCCTGAGTTCCCAGGTCAACACTTCTTTCTCCAGAAGGAAAATCTACTAAAAAGACACATTTCAATTGGAAAGCTATTTGGTGGGCATGGAATCCCACCTCCAACCCCTCAGCAGTCTAGTCTTCTCTGCCATAGAAAAAGCACCCAAATCAGTCCTTTCTACCTTCAGCAGCACTACCCCAGTCCAAAGCCACCATCTGCTCTTGTCAAAGCTTCGGGAATAGTTTCTTTACTTGTCCCTTAATGGTCATTTTTATCTCTTTGAAACTGATTCTCCATTCAGCATCCGGAATTATCGTATCAGAAAGTAAGCCATATCATATGCCTCTCTAAAACACCCCAGCGGCTTTTGATTTTTTAGAATAAAATCCAGACTCTTTATCATGGTCTTTAAGGTGCCACACCCTGCCCTGGCCCTTGCCTACCTCATCTTCTAGCACGCCTCCGCTTTCTCTTTCCACTCTGACCCGCTGACCGCTGTGATGTTTCTCAAACATGCTGAACTCACACTCGAAGCTTTCTTGTGCAGCTTGTATTTTCCCAGTGGAAGAAAACGCATCGGTCCATGAACGCAGGTCTATCTGTTACCATTCTCACTGTATGTCAACAAATGGGCTTTCCGATGTGTACATCCAGCTCTCATGAGTCTGGTTGTGCAAAGCTTCTCCCAGAGCCAAGACTGAATTACCCAGCCCCTGTCTGTCCCTCAGAAGTTCTACTGCCCAGAAGGGCCCTGCCTAAGCTACTGGCTGCCCTTCCCCGGCAGACACACTGCCTTTCTACCACACACGTCTTCAAATTGGCCACAACGTACAAATGTTTTGCCTTGAAGTGTTCTTTGAAAAATAATAACACTAAAATTGATTACAACATTGGTATTCAGAGTGGATGAGCAAGGTGATCCACTGAGATGTGGAAACAATTAAAATTCTATATTTATTTTTAATCTAAGTTTTTTTTTTTTTTTACTGGACTTCACCTTTACTGTATTTAGTAAATATATGCTAACACATGAATTTTGCTTTAACACTAGAATCCACAGTCAGTCCTCATCTGTCTCAGGAGCTGAGAGATACCCTGGGGGAGGGGCAGGGTCTTCCTTAGGAGGGGTTTACCATGGCATTGGCCCTCCTTCCTTTACTTTCTGTGTCTGGTGGTTCACTGTAATTTTCTTGGCTAAGTGAATTTCCAGAGAGCTAACTAATTCTCACAGGAAAATTTCTGCTTAGAACTGGACAGAAGCTCTCTGCCATAAGCACCAAATCAGTCCTTTCTACCTTCAGCAGCACTACCCCAGTCCAAAGCCACCATCTGCTCTTGTCAAAGCTTCGGGAATAGTTTCTTTACTTGTCCCTTAATGGTCATTTTTATCTCTTTGAAACTGATTCTCCATTCAGCATCCGGAATTATCGTATCAGAAAGTAAGCCATATCATATGCCTCTCTAAAACACCCCAGCGGCTTTTGATTTTTTAGAATAAAATCCAGACTCTTTATCATGGTCTTTAAGGTGCCACACCCTGCCCTGGCCCTTGCCTACCTCATCTTCTAGCACGCCTCCGCTTTCTCTTTCCACTCTGACCCGCTGACCGCTGTGATGTTTCTCAAACATGCTGAACTCACACTCGAAGCTTTCTTGTGCAGCTTGTATTTTCCCAGTGGAAGAAAACGATCGGTCCATGAACGCAGGTCTATCTGTTACCATTCTCACTGTATGTCAACAAATGGGCTTTCCGATGTGTACATCCAGCTCTCATGAGTCTGGTTGTGCAAAGCTTCTCCCAGAGCCAAGACTGAATTACCCAGCCCCTGTCTGTCCCTCAGAAGTTCTACTGCCCAGAAGGGCCCTGCCTAAGCTACTGGCTGCCCTTCCCCGGCAGACACACTGCCTTTCTACCACACACGTCTTCAAATTGGCCACAACGTACAAATGTTTTGCCTTGAAGTGTTCTTTGAAAAATAATAACACTAAAATTGATTACAACATTGGTATTCAGAGTGGATGAGCAAGGTGATCCACTGAGATGTGGAAACAATTAAAATTCTATATTTATTTTTAATCTAAGTTTTTTTTTTTTTTTTACTGAACTTCACCTTTACTGTATTTAGTAAATATATGCTAACACATGAATTTTGCTTTAACACTAGAATCCACAGTCAGTCCTCATCTGTCTCAGGAGCTGAGAGATACCCTGGGGGAGGGGCAGGGTCTTCCTTAGGAGGGGTTTACCATGGCATTGGCCCTCCTTCCTTTACTTTCTGTGTCTGGTGGTTCACTGTAATTTTCTTGGCTAAGTGAATTTCCAGAGAGCTAACTAATTCTCACAGGAAAATTTCTGCTTAGAACTGGACAGAAGCTCTTACTAAAAATGCAAGGCCAAGAAAAGAAAAAAGAAAGGCACAGAGCTGACATTTCTGACTTCTGGTACAAGATCTTCATTCTGGACCTAATGATATAAAAATAATGATAATCTAATAAAATTTGACAAGATTAGCTAGAAAATGGAAATTTGCAGGACTGTTTGAAATACGGCTTCTTATCCAGTGTTTATAATTAACTTTGTCCCACATGTATGTTTTACATTGACATGAGGGTTAAAATAGCTTTTTTTTTTTTTTTTCTTTTTGCCTGGAGAATCTCAAGGACAGAGGAGCCTGGAAGGTTACAGTCCATGGGGTCACAGAGAGTCGGATTCGACTGAGCGACACACACACATACTAACCTATAAGGGAAAAGAATCTGGAGAAGGATCAGTGAGTGAATCACTTTGTTGTATGCTTGAGATTAATACAACATTGTAAATCAACTATACTTCAGTGAAAAACTTTAATACAAAATTTAAAAATAAAAGTACGAATTTTAAAACTTTTTAAAAAAGCAAAGCACACTTTTAAAAACCCCAAATTTAGCCCCTAATTTCTGTTTTGTGGATATTATATCCTATATATAGTTTTATATATATTACTATATATAGTATATTTGCTCAAAAATGTAAATGATATAATCAAAAACTTTAAGTCCACTGGATTCAAAGATGGCATTTGGAAGAAATCTGTCCTCCTTATCTTTATTATCAAGTAATTTAATGCTAGCACTATTATTTCATAAAGTGAGACATACTAGCAATTTCTGCAAAGGGCCATTTTCCAGGATTCAATGAACTAATATATGTATAAGTTTAGACTGGGACTCAATAAGCACTCAGTAAATGTTAACTCATAAGAGCCAGGCTTTGGTTAAATTTGGTGTTTTTTTTAAGTGTGCTTTGCTTTTTAAAAAAGTTTCAAATTTTTAATTTTATTTAAAAAAATTTTTATTACAGTTTTCAATTAAAGTATAGTTGATTTACAGTGTTGTGTTAGTCTCAGGTGTACAGCCGAGTGATTCAGTCACTGAGCCTTTTCCCTTAGAGGTTTTCCACTGTGCTGTCCAGTGGCTCCTTATTGGTTATCTAATTTGAAGGACTTCCCTCTCAGCCCCAGGTTAAGACTCTGTGCTTCTAATGCAAGGGGTACAGGTTCCCATCCCTGATCAGAGAACTAAGATCCCATATGCTGCACGGCCACAAAATAAAAGAAAATAACTTTGATAAAACAGACCCAGTTGCTGTCTACTGCCTCTTGTTGGCCAACAGGGGTCAGTACATGGTAACCTACCCTGGGAAGTGAAATAAAACGCTTCATTGTGGTAAGAAAAGATTTTCAGTGGCAGAGGAAACATCCATGTTTAACTTCAGAAAATGTTCACAAAATGGTATTGCGAAAAACCAGTCATCATGAAATTAAGCAATCAGTGAGAAGTAGAGAAAGATAAAAGAAACCAAATACTTTAAAAAATAATTAGTTAAATAATAAATATATTTTAAATGCTTAAAAGCAGTTTAAAATACAGAAGGATGTTTTAAAGGGTAGTGCTCGCAAGTGGAGACCTTGGGAATTCACGGTGCAGTAGAGTGCTCTCTTGCCAAGAAAAGCAACGTTCTTACTGCAATGATCAAATACGTGTGTCAAGTTCTGCCTTAATGTTTAACGGGAGCGGGGCAGGAGAGGGTATGAACCTTTCTATTTGCAGATGATATAGCCAACAAAGTTTACTATGGAATGCTCACTATGGCAAGTGCTTTACCTACAGCACCATTTCCTGTTTTACTTTTAACATGAAAATATTCAAATATATAGAAAAGAATAATAAAATAAGCATCCACATACACACTCAGTTCAACAGTGAATAGTTTCCATATTTTAATTTTTCTGAATTTGTTTAAAATATAGATAGCAAACATTTTACTCCTAAATACACCAGTATGTGTATCTAAAAGTGATGTTCTAGGATTCAATGAACTAATATATGTATAAGTTTAGACTGGGACTCAATAAGCACTCAGTAAATGTTAACTCATAAGAGCCAGGCTTTGGTTAAATTTGGTGTTTTTTTTAAGTGTGCTTTGCTTTTTAAAAAAGTTTCAAATTTTTAATTTTATTTAAAAAAATTTTTATTACAGTTTTCAATTAAAGTATAGTTGATTTACAGTGTTGTGTTAGTCTCAGGTGTACAGCCGAGTGATTCAGTCACTGAGCCTTTTCCCTTAGAGGTTTTCCACTGTGCTGTCCAGTGGCTCCTTATTGGTTATCTAATTTGAAGGACTTCCCTCTCAGCCCCAGGTTAAGACTCTGTGCTTCTAATGCAAGGGGTACAGGTTCCCATCCCTGATCAGAGAACTAAGATCCCATATGCTGCACGGCCACAAAATAAAAGAAAATAACTTTGATAAAACAGACCCAGTTGCTGTCTACTGCCTCTTGTTGGCCAACAGGGGTCAGTACATGGTAACCTACCCTGGGAAGTGAAATAAAACGCTTCATTGTGGTAAGAAAAGATTTTCAGTGGCAGAGGAAACATCCATGTTTAACTTCAGAAAATGTTCACAAAATGGTATTGCGAAAAACCAGTCATCATGAAATTAAGCAATCAGTGAGAAGTAGAGAAAGATAAAAGAAACCAAATACTTTAAAAAATAATTAGTTAAATAATAAATATATTTTAAATGCTTAAAAGCAGTTTAAAATACAGAAGGATGTTTTAAAGGGTAGTGCTCGCAAGTGGAGACCTTGGGAATTCACGGTGCAGTAGAGTGCTCTCTTGCCAAGAAAAGCAACGTTCTTACTGCAATGATCAAATACGTGTGTCAAGTTCTGCCTTAATGTTTAACGGGAGCGGGGCAGGAGAGGGTATGAACCTTTCTATTTGCAGATGATATAGCCAACAAAGTTTACTATGGAATGCTCACTATGGCAAGTGCTTTACCTACAGCACCATTTCCTGTTTTACTTTTAACATGAAAATATTCAAATATATAGAAAAGAATAATAAAATAAGCATCCACATACACACTCAGTTCAACAGTGAATAGTTTCCATATTTTAATTTTTCTGAATTTGTTTAAAATATAGATAGCAAACATTTTACTCCTAAATACACCAGTATGTGTATCTAAAAAGTGATGTTCTTCTACACAAGTACTATGTCATTGTGTGGGAGTCTGCTCAGTCATGTCTGACTCTTTGCAACCCTGTTGACTGGTCTCCCACCAGGCTCCTCTGTCCATGGGATTTTTCCAGGCAAAAAGACTGAAGTGGATTGCTATTTCCTCCTCCAGAGGATCTTCCTGACCTAAGGGACTGAGCCTGTGTCTCCTGCATCCCCTGTATTGGCAGACAGATTCTATACCACTGAGCCTCCTGGGGAGACCACCATGCCATTAAAAAGCAACTGTCTAATATCAAATGCTCTAGTCTGTATTCAAATTCTCCAATTGCCCACAAAATACCTTTTATATCTGATTTATTAAGCCAGAGCCAAGAACAGGTCATTGTATTATGTTTCTTAGGCTTCTTTTAATATGAAACAGCCCTCCCTCAGTACAGCCTTTCTCTTTCTTTTTCTTCTTCTTTTTTTAAGGCACCGAGTTAATTTTAAAGACAGCCATTTGTTCTGCAGGATGCCTCACCACTTGTTCTGGATTTTTTCTGATTGTTTACTTCTATCCTTGCAGTTCCTGCTTGATTATCCTGGGTTAAATATTTTTGGAACAATGCTTCACAAATGATGCTGGTGCTCCATACTGTATCACATCAGGAAACACATAAAGTCAGGTTGGTCCAATTTCAGTGACAAAATTTTTTGGGGGGGTTATCCTGGGATTTTGACGAATATCCCTGGCTCTTTGAATATCGTTCACCAATGATCCTGGTGCTGCAAGTGGAGTTTCACGGTGCAGTAGAGTGCTCTCTTGCCAAGAAAAGCAACGTTCTTACTGCAATGATCAAATACGTGTGTCAAGTTCTGCCTTAATGTTTAACGGGAGCGGGCAGGAGAGGGTATGAACCTTTCTATTTGCAGATGATATAGCCAACAAAGTTTACTATGGAATGCTCACTATGGCAAGTGCTTTACCTACAGCACCATTTCCTGTTTTACTTTTAACATGAAAATATTCAAATATATAGAAAAGAATAATAAAATAAGCATCCACATACACACTCAGTTCAACAGTGAATAGTTTCCATATTTTAATTTTTCTGAATTTGTTTAAAATATAGATAGCAAACATTTTACTCCTAAATACACCAGTATGTGTATCTAAAAAGTGATGTTCTTCTACACAAGTACTATGTCATTGTGTGGGAGTCTGCTCAGTCATGTCTGACTCTTTGCAACCCTGTTGACTGGTCTCCCACCAGGCTCCTCTGTCCATGGGATTTTTCCAGGCAAAAAGACTGAAGTGGATTGCTATTTCCTCCTCCAGAGGATCTTCCTGACCTAAGGGACTGAGCCTGTGTCTCCTGCATCCCCTGTATTGGCAGACAGATTCTATACCACTGAGCCTCCTGGGGAGACCACCATGCCATTAAAAAGCAACTGTCTAATATCAAATGCTCTAGTCTGTATTCAAATTCTCCAATTGCCCACAAAATACCTTTTATATCTGATTTATTAAGCCAGAGCCAAGAACAGGTCATTGTATTATGTTTCTTAGGCTTCTTTTAATATGAAACAGCCCTCCCTCAGTACAGCCTTTCTCTTTCTTTTTCTTCTTCTTTTTTTAAGGCACCGAGTTAATTTTAAAGACAGCCATTTGTTCTGCAGGATGCCTCACCACTTGTTCTGGATTTTTTCTGATTGTTTACTTCTATCCTTGCAGTTCCTGCTTGATTATCCTGGGTTAAATATTTTTGGAACAATGCTTCACAAATGATGCTGGTGCTCCATACTGTATCACATCAGGAAACACATAAAGTCAGGTTGGTCCAATTTCAGTGACGATAAGATTGATTTAGGTTAAGGTGGGAAGGGGCCAGGTGTCTCCAGGGTCTCTGTGGATTTCCCCTGATGACTGGCACATAATCCCTGGCTCTTTGCGAATATTCTGTTCCCAGTTGGTCTCATTGATGATCCTGGCATGAATTAATCATTTCATTAGGGACTGCAACAATGTTTGATTTCTAATTCTATCCTTCATTTTACATTACTTAACTGGCATACTTTTGTAAAGGAAACTGTTTCCTCCTCAGCGGGGGCCATTTGGTTACCCCGTAAATACACCTGCAACTAGAAAAGCAGGAAAAATGTTCATTTTCTTAAATCACAAATTTTCAGAGTGAAGAGTTGGTGTGATAGTCACTACCAGTAGTGTGGCAGAGGAAGGTTTTTTTGTTTTGTTTTGTTTTTTAGATTTGGTTTCCTCTCTTGGGGAAATGAATTTCTCTTTGACATTTTAAATCAAGTACAGTTATTATTTTTGTTGCTTAGATCATTCTAACTTTGGCCAGTGGGCATTCCTTCAAGCTGGCTTCTGTGTCCTTTTCAAAGGACTTCATTTTTTGTTTGTTTAATACCTCCTGGTTTTCTGTCACAAGATGTTCTAAGTGCTTCTCTTGACCTGGTAGCAGCCATTTCACCAAGGAGTTTTGGTAACTTTTTAGTGGAAAAGTGATATTTAGAATTCAAAATCTGGGTACCAATGATAGTCATGCTTCCAGGCTCTGAGTTCATATTAATTTTTATTTCAAAGTTAACAACATAGACTTTTAATGTCATTGTTATTATATCTCTTTACATTGGAGCTTTTGCATCTATTAAGAAAAAAATTACCTTTAACATCAACCCCATGAGAGAAGGAAATGGCAACCCATTCCAGGATTCTTGCCTGGAGAATTCCATGGACAGAGGCACCTTGGCGGGCTATAGTCTGTAGGGTCGCGAAGAGTTGAACACGACTGAGGACTAACACTAACACTTCCACTATGAAATAGGTGATCATACCTTATGTTATGTAACTTGTGATCATAATTTATGTTACCATCTGTTTTAAAAGGAGAAACCAGAGGGGAGACACGTCCAAGGTTACCCGTCCAGCAAACAGGGATTTTGAGAGGCCCGCACACTACTTGCATCAGGTAAGGGAGCCCCTGACCTTCAGAGGAGCTTTCCCAGAAAGCCAAGGGCCCTTAGGAGAGGTGATCAAGGAGGTGATCAGGGCTGTTGTTCAGACTCGCGTGTCCGATCTTTGCGACCCTGTGGACTGCAGCACTACCAGGCTTCTCTGTCCTTCACTATCTCCTGCAACTTGCTCAAGTGCGAGCTCTTATACCCTGGACCACCAGGGAAGCCGCCTAATCGGGGCTAGGGTGCGGGAATCAGTGTGTGGGGTGAACAGACCCCGCCTCACTCCTCCAAACCCAGAGGGCGGGACGGGAGCCATTGGGTGCATGGCCAGAGCTGCCGTTCCACCTTAAAGGGATGCCCAAACTCCCAAAAGAGCACACACTGTCAGAGAACCACGCACGCACCACCACCCGTTGGTGAGAAATCTGGCTGGGACCCTTAAGCCGCTACCGCTCAGCAGAGGACCTGACCTGCCCCTGCTTAGAACCCGCCCACCCGCCAATCAGAGGGAGTCTTAAACAGGGGGCGGGACAACAGAGGAGCTGGCCCAATGTGGAATCAGCCCCAAGTCGCCTCAGGGCAGAATGTTACAAAGTCCATGCTGCTAGCAGAGAGGAGGCGGTGGGCTGGCCAATCAGAGGGACCATCAGAGGGATTAACGCACAGCGTCGGGTACTGGCAGCCAGTCAGAAGGGTGTTCGCAGGTGGCTCGCCCGGCCCCAGCTTCCCGCCTTTCCCCTAACCTCTAAAGCGGCTGCGCTGCGGTTCCTGGGTTAGGGTCGTTTGCCACCGCGCTGTGCTCCTCGTTCTCGCTTTACTAAGCTCGTACTGCCGATCCCAGGCCTGTGTAGGGACATGGCGACCTTGGGCTGCGAGGCTCTCCGGAGCCAGAAAGAGGAGAGTTTTCTCTACTTCGCCTATGGCAGCAACCTGCTGACGGAGCGGATCCACCTCCGGAACCCCTCGGCCGTGTTCCATAGCGTGGCCCGCTTGCAGGTCAGTGCTCAGCTCCTGGCCCCTGAGATGTTCTCTGCTCCCTCTGCAGGCAAGGGTCAGGGGGCCAGGATTTCGCGAGCTCAACTTCTCAGGGCCGCACGTCGGCCGAACTGGGCTGGGAATGCAGCTCTTTCAGCTCATAGTACTTCAAGGTACCCTGCAGGGTCCCCGACCGATCCCTCTCGCCTTCAGCCCTCTGCTTGACCCGTAATGACCTACTCTGACTACTCTGGCTCCTGTGCCTCCCAGGCTGCCCTGAGCTTGCTCTCCTGAAGTTCCCACCTGTTGCTCATTCTGCCCAGATCCGGCCGAACTGGGCATGGCAACTTGCTCAAGTGCGAGCTCTTATACCCTGCCCGACCGTTCACTACCTTTAAAGACCCCGAAAGGGCGGACGGAGCCATTGGGTGCATGGCCAGAGCTGCCGTTCCACCTTAAAGGGATGCCCAAACTCCCAAAAGAGCACACACTGTCAGAGAACCACGCACGCACCACCACCCGTTGGTGAGAAATCTGGCTGGGACCCTTAAGCCGCTACCGCTCAGCAGAGGACCTGACCTGCCCCTGCTTAGAACCCGCCCACCCGCCAATCAGAGGGAGTCTTAAACAGGGGGCGGGACAACAGAGGAGCTGGCCCAATGTGGAATCAGCCCCAAGTCGCCTCAGGGCAGAATGTTACAAAGTCCATGCTGCTAGCAGAGAGGAGGCGGTGGGCTGGCCAATCAGAGGGACCATCAGAGGGATTAACGCACAGCGTCGGGTACTGGCAGCCAGTCAGAAGGGTGTTCGCAGGTGGCTCGCCCGACCCCAGCTTCCCGCCTTTCCCCTAACCTCTAAAGCGGCTGCGCTGCGGTTCCTGGGTTAGGGTCGTTTGCCACCGCGCTGTGCTCCTCGTTCTCGCTTTACTAAGCTCGTACTGCCGATCCCAGGCCTGTGTAGGGACATGGCGACCTTGGGCTGCGAGGCTCTCCGGAGCCAGAAAGAGGAGAGTTTTCTCTACTTCGCCTATGGCAGCAACCTGCTGACGGAGCGGATCCACCTCCGGAACCCCTCGGCCGTGTTCCATAGCGTGGCCCGCTTGCAGGTCAGTGCTCAGCTCCTGGCCCCTGAGATGTTCTCTGCTCCCTCTGCAGGCAAGGGTCAGGGGGCCAGGATTTCGCGAGCTCAACTTCTCAGGGCCGCACGTCGGCCGAACTGGGCTGGGAATGCAGCTCTTTCAGCTCATAGTACTTCAAGGTACCCTGCAGGGTCCCCGACCGATCCCTCTCGCCTTCAGCCCTCTGCTTGACCCGTAATGACCTACTCTGACTACTCTGGCTCCTGTGCCTCCCAGGCTGCCCTGAGCTTGCTCTCCTGAAGTTCCCACCTGTTGCTCATTCTGCCCAGATCCCGAGGCCTCTCCCTTGCCCACTGACTTAGGGGCATCATCACAGAGTCCATTTGGTTGGTCCTCTGAGACATCTTCTCTGACCCAAGCCAGGGAATCCGTTGCTTTCTGCTCTACCTTGCCTCCAGAACTTGTCACCTGGTCTTGTAAAAAGTCCATTTTATCTTTTTGTGCTTGATCTGAGGGGTCCTGAAAGCTGGAGCCGCGGCTAATGCATAGTAAGGGCTGTGCTCCGTTAAGTTTAAGTTTGCTTGCCTTGGTAAGAATTCATTGCTCTTGTGGGGAAGGAACAGAAGGTGGGAGGCTTAAAGGAAGTAGCATGAAGGCCTGTACTATCATAAGTGAAGAAAATAGCTCTAGTCATTGCTCTGTGAGAAAAGGGGATCCTTCAGGGGTGCTGTGTGATGGTCAGGAGGGGTGGGAAGGGGGAGATATACATATGACTAATCTGGGAAAGTACATATCTGTAAACAACAAAACTCTGTAAAAGTTAAAAGTAAAATAAAGGTTTAAAAAAAAAAAAGAATTCATTACTCCTTGTACAGTACATTTATTCATTTAGTTCGTATTCTTCCAGCGCTTACCTGGAGCACAAAGATGACTGAGTAAATCTGGCTGCTTTCAGAACCTCCCTGTCTATAGGAGAGATGGGCAAACAAATCATGTACAAAGCGTTTTGACATTGTTGAACCAGACAGACATAGTCTCTGCTCTCGTTGGTAGGGTTCTTAGTGGCAAGCAACAGAAGTAGCTGATTTAAGCAGAAAAAGAATGTGTTGAAAGGCTGTTGAAGAGCTCACAGAATGACGAGGAAGGTAGGACCACAAAGCTGACAAAACAGGCAGACATAAAAGGGAAGCTCTAAAACAGCCAGTATTGCAGACAGAACCAGCCCGGGAGGCCACCGTTGCATCGCTGCTGAGCGGGGTAAACACGGGCATTGCATCATCCTCACCTGCTCTGGACCCTGTGTCTACTGTCACTCCATCTCGAAGCTCCTGAAGCCCAAAGACGGTTGCCACCACCAGGGTGGAGTTTCTGCTGTCGTGAAGTTCCCACCTGTTGCTCATTCTGCCCAGATCCCGAGGCCTCTCCCTTGCCCACTGACTTAGGGGCATCATCACAGAGTCCATTTGGTTGGTCCTCTGAGACATCTTCTCTGACCCAAGCCAGGGAATCCGTTGCTTTCTGCTCTACCTTGCCTCCAGAACTTGTCACCTGGTCTTGTAAAAAGTCCATTTTATCTTTTTGTGCTTGATCTGAGGGGTCCTGAAAGCTGGAGCCGCGGCTAATGCATAGTAAGGGCTGTGCTCCGTTAAGTTTAAGTTTGCTTGCCTTGGTAAGAATTCATTGCTCTTGTGGGGAAGGAACAGAAGGTGGGAGGCTTAAAGGAAGTAGCATGAAGGCCTGTACTATCATAAGTGAAGAAAATAGCTCTAGTCATTGCTCTGTGAGAAAAGGGGATCCTTCAGGGGTGCTGTGTGATGGTCAGGAGGGGTGGGAAGGGGGAGATATACATATGACTAATCTGGGAAAGTACATATCTGTAAACAACAAAACTCTGTAAAAGTTAAAAGTAAAATAAAGGTTTAAAAAAAAAAAAGAATTCATTACTCCTTGTACAGTACATTTATTCATTTAGTTCGTATTCTTCCAGCGCTTACCTGGAGCACAAAGATGACTGAGTAAATCTGGCTGCTTTCAGAACCTCCCTGTCTATAGGAGAGATGGGCAAACAAATCATGTACAAAGCGTTTTGACATTGTTGAACCAGACAGACATAGTCTCTGCTCTCGTTGGTAGGGTTCTTAGTGGCAAGCAACAGAAGTAGCTGATTTAAGCAGAAAAAGAATGTGTTGAAAGGCTGTTGAAGAGCTCACAGAATGACGAGGAAGGTAGGACCACAAAGCTGACAAAACAGGCAGACATAAAAGGGAAGCTCTAAAACAGCCAGTATTGCAGACAGAACTAGCCCGGGAGGCCACCGTTGCATCGCTGCTGAGCGGGGTAAACACGGGCATTGCATCATCCTCACCTGCTCTGGACCCTGTGTCTACTGTCACTCCATCTCGAAGCTCCTGAAGCCCAAAGACGGTTGCCACCACCAGGGTGGAGTTTCTGCTGTCGTGGGTCACTGGCTTCTAATTCAAACCCCTAGGTGGGTTCCCTGATTGACTGAATCTTGGCCATGTGCCCTTGCCCTGACTGCAAAAAAAGCTGGGATAACCAGCTTCTGGCTTTTGAAATGTCAAAAATGGGAGTTGGGCTCTGAGCACTTTCTACCCACCAAACTCATAAGGTCGGGAATTCCTCCAAACTTGGTAAAGAAGCTTAGGTGTTTATAGTTGGGATGTGGCAAAGAGATATCAGGCCAATGATTATTCAGTCGCAGATGTGGTCCATCTTGGCGATGCATTGTACCTTGCTCTCAGTTTTGCTCTGAACCTAAAACTGTTCTAAAAATATTTTTAAAAACATTTATTTGAGGAGACATACAAGGTGCTATGGGAGTGTATAAGTTGGGAATCTGAAAACTGAGATATTCAATAAAGACATACCAGAAAATGTGGCTTTTAAACTGAGGCCTGAATGACTGGCAAGAGGAGACACAGACAGAAGGAACTGCAGGGACAAATGACTCAGGAAAGAAGAAAGTTGGGTCTTCCAGCTAGCGTGGCTAGAATTTAGTGTGTGAGGAGGATGTCGCATGAAGCACAGAGAGGTAGGGATGGCCACATGTCACAGGACCCCAGAGACCAATGTAGATTTGGGCCTTTATCTTGAGAACAGTGAGAAGACCTCTGCCAAATTTAAGCAAACGAAAGATCAGATTTACATCTTTGAAGGCTTGTTCTGCTTGCTCTGGAAGGTGGATTGGAAGGGTGGGGGCCGCGTGGGTGTGGGCGCAGTCAGGAAGCTTTAGTGGCAGTCCATATGGAAGCTGACAGTACCTTGGAATGGCAGCCAGGACAAGCAGATGGGTTTGGGAGATGTTTTGGAGGGAACACTGTTAGGATTTGATGATGGGTTATGAAAGGAAGAGTGGATAATAGGGATGACTAAGGCTTTCGATGCAACAAGGTGGATGATGGTGATGTTTGTAAAAAAAAAAAAGAAGAAGAGAATTAGTTTGGGAAGGAATATCAAGTTTAGTTTGGGCATCCAGATAGCCCTTGAACAGTGCTGGGGTTAGTGGTGCAGACCCTTTGCCTAGCCGAATATCAGAGGACCACCAGTCTCTGCCTCAGAGACAAAGGAATTGATGGATGGCTCACCCAAGCGCAGAAAGCTGAAGAAGTTTGGATAGAATCAGAACTCAGACCCCAGTTCCTTTGATGACACATATTTTCTATTTCTTTTTTCGTGATATTCTCTATTTTAGTCTCTAGTTGAACACAGACCTTTCCCCATTCTTAGTTAATTTGATAATCTGTCAAATGAAAACATAGATGCTATATTTGCTGAAAAAAATTCATGCGTAAGTAGAACTATGCCGTTCAAACCTATGTTCAAGAGTCAACTGTACTGAGTGTGAGATGCTTATTGGATACCCCAGTGAGCAGAAAAATATTATTGAACCTTTATGAAGCACTTATTGTGTTCTAAGCACTTTCAAAGTTCAGAACAGAGACCTGAGCCGGATTAAAAGACAGTTGGGGGCTTCCCTGGTGGTCCAGTGGGTAAGGACACTGCCTTGCAGTGCAAGGGGTGCCGGTTCGATCCCTGGCCTGGGAAGATTCCATGTGCCACAGAGCGGCTGGACTGATGTGTCCAGTTACTGAGCCGGAGCTCTGGAGCGCATGCACCCAGAACCGGCGCTCTGTGACAACAGAGGCCACTGCGATGGGAGGCCCACACGGGCCAAAAAACAAAGATGGATGAAACTAGATAAATGAAAGACCAATAGAAGTGGCCCGCCTGCCCTGCTCCATCCCCACCCCACCCCCCAAACAAAAGAATAAGAATAAAAAAAAAGACAGTTGGAATGTTGCTTGGTATTTGAAGCCACTGGAGGGAATGTGATCATCTTGAGCAAACTGCTGAGAAAAGGGCCCAAACGAGCCTTTCAGAAATTCCAACATTTGAAAACCAGGTAGTGGAGGAGGAGTTGGTGGAGATCAAGGAACAGCCTAAAAGAAAGGAGGCAGTTCGAGACAAGATAGTTAACCATGCCAGAAACATCTGAGGAGTAAGAGCAAGACCAGGATGTGAGTTTAATTAGGGAGGGGGGGGGAAAAAAACTAAGGCTTTCGATGCAACAAGGTGGATGATGGTGATGTTTGTAAAAAAAAAAAAGAAGAAGAGAATTAGTTTGGGAAGGAATATCAAGTTTAGTTTGGGCATCCAGATAGCCCTTGAACAGTGCTGGGGTTAGTGGTGCAGACCCTTTGCCTAGCCGAATATCAGAGGACCACCAGTCTCTGCCTCAGAGACAAAGGAATTGATGGATGGCTCACCCAAGCGCAGAAAGCTGAAGAAGTTTGGATAGAATCAGAACTCAGACCCCAGTTCCTTTGATGACACATATTTTCTATTTCTTTTTTCGTGATATTCTCTATTTTAGTCTCTAGTTGAACACAGACCTTTCCCCATTCTTAGTTAATTTGATAATCTGTCAAATGAAAACATAGATGCTATATTTGCTGAAAAAAATTCATGCGTAAGTAGAACTATGCCGTTCAAACCTATGTTCAAGAGTCAACTGTACTGAGTGTGAGATGCTTATTGGATACCCCAGTGAGCAGAAAAATATTATTGAACCTTTATGAAGCACTTATTGTGTTCTAAGCACTTTCAAAGTTCAGAACAGAGACCTGAGCCGGATTAAAAGACAGTTGGGGGCTTCCCTGGTGGTCCAGTGGGTAAGGACACTGCCTTGCAGTGCAAGGGGTGCCGGTTCGATCCCTGGCCTGGGAAGATTCCATGTGCCACAGAGCGGCTGGACTGATGTGTCCAGTTACTGAGCCGGAGCTCTGGAGCGCATGCACCCAGAACCGGCGCTCTGTGACAACAGAGGCCACTGCGATGGGAGGCCCACACGGGCCAAAAAACAAAGATGGATGAAACTAGATAAATGAAAGACCAATAGAAGTGGCCCGCCTGCCCTGCTCCATCCCCACCCCACCCCCCAAACAAAAGAATAAGAATAAAAAAAAAGACAGTTGGAATGTTGCTTGGTATTTGAAGCCACTGGAGGGAATGTGATCATCTTGAGCAAACTGCTGAGAAAAGGGCCCAAACGAGCCTTTCAGAAATTCCAACATTTGAAAACCAGGTAGTGGAGGAGGAGTTGGTGGAGATCAAGGAACAGCCTAAAAGAAAGGAGGCAGTTCGAGACAAGATAGTTAACCATGCCAGAAACATCTGAGGAGTAAGAGCAAGACCAGGATGAAAATTGTCTGCTGGATTTAATGATACAGAGCCAGGGCCTAGTGTGGTTGTCACTTTTATCGGATCTGATATCCTGCCAAGGATACCTGGTCCTAGAACATTCAGTATAGCCATCAAAGGTACTAGTCACTCAAAATGACCTTTTTCATGAGATTCTGACAGGCTTTTAAGAAAATAAAGGTAACAGATAAAATATAAACTTTCAATTTATTATCTAATCCAACTTTTTTTTTTAATCACTAAGGTAAGTAAACTCTGGAAAGAAATCTTCCTAGACCAAATACCTGAATAAGGATTCTTTTTTTTTTTTTTTAATTTTGGCCGCTTTTATTGGTTTTTATTTATTTATTTTCACCCGTCTTAATTCTTTGGCTTGTGTGGGCCTCCCATTGCAGTGGCCTCTCAGTGCAGAGCACCGGCTCTGGTCGCATGCGTAATTGGACACACCCGTCCAGCTGCTCCACAGCACATGGGATCTTCCTGGGCCAGGGATCGAACCGGTGCCCCTTGCATTGCAAAGACGGATCCTTTACCCACTGGACCATCAGGGAAGCCCTTGAATAAGGATTCTTAATCTTCCTGAGTCTGTCCTCTTATTACTCATCTCTGTGAGGGAAGAAAGTAGCAACTGGAAACCTTGACTCCATTAAGTATTAGGTGTGAGACCTTAGGCAAATTGCTTAATCTTTTTGAGCCCAGTTTTTTGTTCTGTTAAATGGGTATAAAAAGATGTTGACAAGATTTTTAAACCTCCATATGATGTGCATAGCACAGTGTACAGAAGCCAGTAATTTTCTAGTGTTATGATTATTATAGATAGGTTAATACAACTCATGAATATTAAATTTATAAGTATACAGAGGGAATGTGTTGCTTGGTATTTGAAGCCACTGGAGGGAATGTGATCATCTTGAGCAAACTGCTGAGAAAAGGGCCCAAACGAGCCTTTCAGAAATTCCAACATTTGAAAACCAGGTAGTGGAGGAGGAGTTGGTGGAGATCAAGGAACAGCCTAAAAGAAAGGAGGCAGTTCGAGACAAGATAGTTAACCATGCCAGAAACATCTGAGGAGTAAGAGCAAGACCAGGATGAAAATTGTCTGCTGGATTTAATGATACAGAGCCAGGGCCTAGTGTGGTTGTCACTTTTATCGGATCTGATATCCTGCCAAGGATACCTGGTCCTAGAACATTCAGTATAGCCATCAAAGGTACTAGTCACTCAAAATGACCTTTTTCATGAGATTCTGACAGGCTTTTAAGAAAATAAAGGTAACAGATAAAATATAAACTTTCAATTTATTATCTAATCCAACTTTTTTTTTTAATCACTAAGGTAAGTAAACTCTGGAAAGAAATCTTCCTAGACCAAATACCTGAATAAGGATTCTTTTTTTTTTTTTTTAATTTTGGCCGCTTTTATTGGTTTTTATTTATTTATTTTCACCCGTCTTAATTCTTTGGCTTGTGTGGGCCTCCCATTGCAGTGGCCTCTCAGTGCAGAGCACCGGCTCTGGTCGCATGCGTGGTGGCCACACCCGTCCAGCTGCTCCACAGCACATGGGATCTTCCTGGGCCAGGGATCGAACCGGTGCCCCTTGCATTGCAAAGACGGATCCTTTACCCACTGGACCATCAGGGAAGCCCTTGAATAAGGATTCTTAATCTTCCTGAGTCTGTCCTCTTATTACTCATCTCTGTGAGGGAAGAAAGTAGCAACTGGAAACCTTGACTCCATTAAGTATTAGGTGTGAGACCTTAGGCAAATTGCTTAATCTTTTTGAGCCCAGTTTTTTGTTCTGTTAAATGGGTATAAAAAGATGTTGACAAGATTTTTAAACCTCCATATGATGTGCATAGCACAGTGTACAGAAGCCAGTAATTTTCTAGTGTTATGATTATTATAGATAGGTTAATACAACTCATGAATATTAAATTTATAAGTATACAAATTACCCTCAACTGACAGCTCCATCAGGGCAAAAAAATTGCTGATAGGATACTCTTAAAAACATGAAAGTAGAAACAATGTTATAACCCTTATGTAGCCATTACCCAGCTTCAACAATTATGTACGCCATGATTGTTATTGTTTAATTGCTAAGTTGTATCTAATTCTTTTGCAACCCCAAGGACTGTAGATTGGCTGGCTCCTCTGTCCATGCGATTTCCCAGGCAAGAATACTGGAGTGGGTTGGCATTACTTTCCCTGGGGGATCTTCCAGGCCCAGGGATTGAATCCTCATCTCCTGCATTGCAGGCAGGTTCTTGACCACTGAGCCACCAGAGAAGCTCACACTTGATTGCCTCTAAGCTAAAATCTATGTGTAAGTAAGTAGACTGGGAAGTAATTTTCAAAAATAAAGATAGCTGTGTTAAGGCATCAAGATTATGGGATTTATTTTTCCCCTTAACCTCTTATTTGTGGTAAGATACATGTACATGTTCAGTATACAATTTATTTTTAAAGAAAAATATGAAAATGTATAGTCCTTGAGATCTTGGGTCCTTGGTAGCTTATCTTTGTATTTTTTACAGAAGGAACTCAAAGCTTATGTTTTAACTGCATGGAGTTCAAGGTAAATCTTTGTTCATTTTGAGAAGGGAAATTTTGGTTCATGTGGATATTGATCATATCACTTTGGTTTCCTTTGTAGGATTTTAAGCTTGACTTTGGCAATCCCCAAGGCAAAACAAGTGAAACTTGGCATGGAGGTATAGCCACCATTTTTGAAAGTCCTGGCGATGAAGTGTGGGGAGTAGTGTGGAAAATGAACAAAAGCAATTTAAGTTCTCTGGATAAGTAGGTGGCTTCTCATTATAAGCTAAATCATTGCTAATTTAGAAGGCAGAATGCAAGAATGTATATATATATATATATATATGTTGGTTTTTCACAACCATTTACTATGGACATACTCTTTATACTTGAGAGTTAAGCTAATAGGTAAAATGTTCATTTCCTAAAAAGCCTAGAAGGGCCACACTCTCTGATTGAGATTTGGGGAGACATTTGTAATCTCATCTACAATTGATGGAAGTCCTTATTTTTTTTCTATTTGTTTTTTAATAAAAATATCTTTGTAGTTTCATATTGTAAGAAGGCATGAAGATTTTTGTAATTTGTTATATTCTTTTATTGATCTCAAAAGCAGCTCAGTTTTTATTCGAGTCAGGTTTTTAAAAACAATTCTTTAAGGTGGCCATTGAATCGGTAAAAAAGTAATAATAATTTGTAAAAACTTCAAAACATGCTAGAAATGCTTTGATGCTTTTTATAACTAGAACTCAAGAGTTGTTTGGCAGAACATTTACTACAAAGAAAGTTGGCAGAAAAGAGTAGGATTTGAGAAGAACAGATAAGCATTGGACATGTTTAATACTTTACTTCACTTGCAAACAGGAATGAGCTGTCCTCTCAACTTTTCAGGTGGATATTCTCTTACTATCAGAGCACATATTCCAGTTTTTGTAGCTAGAGAATAATGTTTCAGGGTTATAAAGCATGCAGTAACTGTATAGAGATCTATTAGAAGCATACCGCGTAATTGTAGGTCTCCAGTTTTCTAACTGAAATGCTAAGCTTACTTTTAATGTGGTAGTGTTTACGGTATGTTCTTCTCTATCCCCAAATACATAGAGAACAAGTACATTCATAAATAGTTAAAAATTTTAATCCATTGAACTAACTTGACTAAGTCATGTATGATTAAAATGTGGCTGTTCTGATTTCAGGCAAGAAGGAGTCAAAAGTGGAATGTATGTCCCAATAGAAGTTAAGGTTTCTACTCAAGAAGGAAAAGAAATAACCTGTCGAAGTTATCAGATGACAAATTATGAGCGCTTTCCCCCATCACCTCAGTATAAAAAGGTACCCTCTTTAACTTACAAAGGTTTTTGGTGATTCCTTGTTAATTTTCAGAGTTAAACTAAAGAACATCTTGTTTTTAAAAGGCTTTGTATTTTATATTCTACATGAACAGTTCATTTTGATCAATATGTTTTTAATACAAAAATGATAGTGATTTACTGAATAAATGTTCAGGTGTATTTGTAGTGATAGAAACTGAAACTTTTATTAAGAAAAAAGCCCTTAAAATTTAGTTGTGTCGTAACTCTAAACATATTTTTCATTAAAAACGCGTGAGTGTATTTTTTAAAAAACTTTTATTTTACTTTTAACTTTTACAGAGTTTTGTTGTTGTGAGTGTATTTTTTATAGAGTTATTCTACACCTATGCTTTTGTAATCATTTTTTTCTTCCTCCACAAAACACTATTTCATAAACACCAAGATTCATTTTTATAGGGGAAAAATATGTTTCCTACTGCTGAAATGTTTTCCATTTTTAGATGGAGGGGAAAATAAGTCACACTGCTTTTCAAAGTCAGGGACACCATTCCAGCACATATAGGAAAAGAATTCAAGATAGAGAGGCTACCATCCCTTTTCAGAAGCCCATACTTAGGTACTTAGTGGCAGACCCAATCAGGAGGACACCGAGAGAAGGTGACCCAGTTCCTGGGCCTGATCTGGAATTTTCTAAAATGGAGCCTAGAGGAATCAGCCTGGTATGAACTGGGGAAGGACCACTGGACCACACTTGCCCCGCATGCAGTAACTGTATAGAGATCTATTAGAAGCATACCGTAATTGTAGGTCTCAGTTTTCTAACTGAAATGCTAAGCTTACTTTTAATGTGGTAGTGTTTACGGTATGTTCTTCTCTATCCCCAAATACATAGAGAACAAGTACATTCATAAATAGTTAAAAATTTTAATCCATTGAACTAACTTGACTAAGTCATGTATGATTAAAATGTGGCTGTTCTGATTTCAGGCAAGAAGGAGTCAAAAGTGGAATGTATGTCCCAATAGAAGTTAAGGTTTCTACTCAAGAAGGAAAAGAAATAACCTGTCGAAGTTATCAGATGACAAATTATGACCCTTTCCCCATCACCTCAGTATAAAAGGTACCCTCTTTAACTTACAAAGGTTTTGGTGATTCCTTGTTAATTTTCAGAGTTAAACTAAAGAACATCTTGTTTTTAAAAGGCTTTGTATTTTATATTCTACATGAACAGTTCATTTTGATCAATATGTTTTTAATACAAAAATGATAGTGATTTACTGAATAAATGTTCAGGTGTATTTGTAGTGATAGAAACTGAAACTTTTATTAAGAAAAAAGCCCTTAAAATTTAGTTGTGTCGTAACTCTAAACATATTTTTCATTAAAAACGCGTGAGTGTATTTTTTAAAAAACTTTTATTTTACTTTTAACTTTTACAGAGTTTTGTTGTTGTGAGTGTATTTTTTATAGAGTTATTCTACACCTATGCTTTTGTAATCATTTTTTTCTTCCTCCACAAAACACTATTTCATAAACACCAAGATTCATTTTTATAGGGGAAAAATATGTTTCCTACTGCTGAAATGTTTTCCATTTTTAGATGGAGGGGAAAATAAGTCACACTGCTTTTCAAAGTCAGGGACACCATTCCAGCACATATAGGAAAAGAATTCAAGATAGAGAGGCTACCATCCCTTTTCAGAAGCCCATACTTAGGTACTTAGTGGCAGACCCAATCAGGAGGACACCGAGAGAAGGTGACCCAGTTCCTGGGCCTGATCTGGAATTTTCTAAAATGGAGCCTAGAGGAATCAGCCTGGTATGAACTGGGGAGGACCACTGGACACACTTGCTGTTTATTCCCTTATGTCTAACTCAGAGGCAGAGTAGACTCCAGGATTCACCTAAAATCCGCTCCCTGTAAACTTTCTTTTTGAAGAACAGTGTTTGTTTTTAAAAGATTTTGTTTCATGCAAATTCTATACAATAAGTTTTTATATTAATATAAAAATACTGTAAATCATAGTGTTGAGTATAACTGCTATCCCATAAGGATGGATCATGTGGCTGTGAAAACTCACTGTCCATTCGTGCTCATCCTGGGAGGAAGGACGGTCTCTCCGTTTTGTTCTAGAATTGTTTATCCTAGAGTTATCTGAAAGCTAATACTTCATACTTTGATACTACAAATAAAGCTGTGGTATATTATACTAAATCATGTTCCTCACTAAACGAGGGTTTATTTTTGTTTAACCGTTTTCTAGGTCATTTGCCTGGGTGCAAAAGAGAATGGTTTGCCACTGGAGTACCAAAAGAAGTTAAATGCAATAGAACCAAATGACTACAAAGGAAAAGTCTCAGAAGAAATTGAAGACATTATCAAAAGGGGGGAAGCAAAGACTCATTAGAACTTAGTAGAATATATCTACAGATGTTTTCTCTCTATGCTAATACATTTTTAACATTTAGAACAGGGATCTGGGATGGCTCTCTGTTGAATATTTTTCAGCAGTGTTCTGAAGGGATGCCTCACTTGGGTGGTTCCTGGTTTTCAGACTCTAAAAAGACTGGCATAGGAGTTAAACAGTTGAAAGAGGGGCCGTGAGAGACTCTGGACCACATGACAATTAGGGATGAGTACTCCTTCTGTGAACCCTTATTTTATTGAGTTGATCTGAAGTGTATTTTTCCTCTGTGACCAAGGATAAACTTGCAACTTGATGGTGCTGGTAAATCACACTGCTCTGTGATTTTTTAAAAAAGTTAGCTTAATAAGAGCAAGCAAATTGAAGAGACAGCTGATTATAAAATTTTAAAATTATTTTAGAAATATATTAAAAATTAAATTATTTTAAGATTTAGAAGATGGCATACTGTTCTTAGAGGAATAAATGTATTTGTGGTTTAATGAAATACTACATTCCATTTTGTGAGAAGACTCTTGTCATCACATGTCCCGGGGCTGGTCTTTGTCATATCCAGTCTGTGCTACTGCTGCTTAGTCACTTCAGTCGTGTCCAACTCTGTGTGACCCTGTGGACTGCCGCCCATCAGACTCCTGTGTCAATGGGATTCTCCAGGCAAGAATACTGGAGTGGGATGCCACGCCCTCCTCCGGGGGATCTTCCCGACCCAGGGATGGAGTCTGAGTCTCCTGCACTGCAGGCAGATTCCTCACCACGGAGCCATCAGGGAAGCCCCAAATATATCTATTTGAGACCTCATGAACTATAGCTCACTGGGTTCTCTGCCCATGAAATTTTTCAGGTAAGAATTCTGGAGTGGGTTGCCATTTCCTTCTCCGATATCCAGTCTATACTAAAGGATTATTGTACAAACTCCGGAACAAGTATAACTGGGATCGGTTGTCAGTTCACCATTTCTACTTGAGAAACTTTGAGTTATTTGACGGCACCTCAGTTTCCTGGCCTGTGAACTGAGGAACAGCCCAAGTATCTATGTCTTAGGATCATTTTAAAGAGTATATATATATAAACTTGGAACAGAGCCTAGAATATAAGTATTTGCAATCATTATTGTTCTTATCGAACAATAAGGATTAAGTTTGAGTAAAAAGTAAAATTAAAAAAAAAGAGAATTAAGTTTGTACTAAACCATCTTTGGAACAGGATTTTAAAGGGAAAGAGTCAAGATTATGAGGGCAACGTGTGTCCTGGAAGCTAAAATTTGATTTCTTGCCTTATCAAGAAATCATCACATTCTTAAATTTATTTACTAAATAAATGGAAGAAAGAGTCGTGAATAAAACAGCACGGGTTATCAAACAGTCTCTTATGTCTGCGGAATGCAGAGAGCTAGACTTTACAAACAGGTTATTAGAGTGAAAGAGGAGAAACCTCAGGAACGTAAAATAAAGACTTCTTTTTATTCTTGGGAAGAAGGACCAAAGGACTTTTCAGCTATAGCTGCAATTCCGTAGTGAGGCTGAGCCATGGACTACAAGTTAGACCATGTTTTATAGTTGTTACACCCCACCCATTTCAAGTATGTCCTCCAGTATTCTAGTTTTCGCTAGTTCTTAACTCCTCCCAAAAAAGACCACTTATTTTTTGGTGACCCAGAACCTAATTATGGTAATATAATAAGAAGAGCTCAGTACTAAAAATTGCGTATTATTTTCTCTGTGTGACCCTGTGGACTGCCGCCCATCAGACTCCTGTGTCAATGGGATTCTCCAGGCAAGAATACTGGAGTGGGATGCCACGCCCTCCTCCGGGGGATCTTCCCGACCCAGGGATGGAGTCTGAGTCTCCTGCACTGCAGGCAGATTCCTCACCACGGAGCCATCAGGGAAGCCCCAAATATATCTATTTGAGACCTCATGAACTATAGCTCACTGGGTTCTCTGCCCATGAAATTTTTCAGGTAAGAATTCTGGAGTGGGTTGCCATTTCCTTCTCCGATATCCAGTCTATACTAAAGGATTATTGTACAAACTCCGGAACAAGTATAACTGGGATCGGTTGTCAGTTCACCATTTCTACTTGAGAAACTTTGAGTTATTTGACGGCACCTCAGTTTCCTGGCCTGTGAACTGAGGAACAGCCCAAGTATCTATGTCTTAGGATCATTTTAAAGAGTATATATATATAAACTTGGAACAGAGCCTAGAATATAAGTATTTGCAATCATTATTGTTCTTATCGAACAATAAGGATTAAGTTTGAGTAAAAAGTAAAATTAAAAAAAAAGAGAATTAAGTTTGTACTAAACCATCTTTGGAACAGGATTTTAAAGGGAAAGAGTCAAGATTATGAGGGCAACGTGTGTCCTGGAAGCTAAAATTTGATTTCTTGCCTTATCAAGAAATCATCACATTCTTAAATTTATTTACTAAATAAATGGAAGAAAGAGTCGTGAATAAAACAGCACGGGTTATCAAACAGTCTCTTATGTCTGCGGAATGCAGAGAGCTAGACTTTACAAACAGGTTATTAGAGTGAAAGAGGAGAAACCTCAGGAACGTAAAATAAAGACTTCTTTTTATTCTTGGGAAGAAGGACCAAAGGACTTTTCAGCTATAGCTGCAATTCCGTAGTGAGGCTGAGCCATGGACTACAAGTTAGACCATGTTTTATAGTTGTTACACCCCACCCATTTCAAGTATGTCCTCCAGTATTCTAGTTTTCGCTAGTTCTTAACTCCTCCCAAAAAAGACCACTTATTTTTTGGTGACCCAGAACCTAATTATGGTAATATAATAAGAAGAGCTCAGTACTAAAAATTGCGTATTATTTTAAAATCTGTCTTTCCCACCTAAAATGACACTTTCACCAAGGAATTTAAAACCTTAACAATAAAGCCATCCTGTCTGGCCTTTTAACAAAAACCTGCTAATCATGACTATTTTTCCAGTTGTTTTCTGGAGGTACTACTTGCCCAATTTCAAGATTCTATAGTACTGGCAGAGGGATAGACACACAGATCAATGGAACAGAATGGAGAATCCAGAAATAGACCCACACAAAGGTGCAAAGGTAGTTTAATGGAGGAAAGATAGACTTTAAGGGTGATACTGGAGCAAAAATAATAGGCAAAAATAAGCATTACATTAAAGTTAACTTTAACTGAAGTATCATTCAAAAAATAAATGTCTGACATAAAACTATAAACTTTTGGGGGCAAAAAAAATTCCTTGACATCTAGAATTTTGCAAGCAAGAGTTCATAGACCGAATACCAAAGCATGATCCATACAAGGAAAAATGAATAAAAGGAGCATACATTGAAATTTAAAATCTTTTGCTCTATGAAAGACCTACTAAGAGAAAATACAAGCGTGGAGGGAGAGAAAATATTTGCAAACCACATATTTAACAAAGGGTTAGTATCTACAATATATGAAGAACTTTTTTTTCTTCTTCTTTTTTTTTTTGGCCACTTCTATTGATCTTTCATTTATTTATCTTTGTTCTTTGGCCTGTGTGGGCCTCCCATCGCAGTGGCCTCTCTCGTTGCAGAGCACCAGCTCTGGGCGCATGCGCTCCAGAGCTCCGGCTCTGTAGGTAGTTGGACACATTGGTCCAGCCTCTCCACAGCACGTGGGATCCTCCCAAGCCATGTATCGAACTGGCACTCCTTGCACTGCAAGGCGCTGTCCTTACCCACTGGACCACCAGGGAAGCCCCTATGAAGAACTTTTGAAACTCAACAATAACAAAAAAAGCAAACAATGCCATGAATGAGACATGAAGAGATATTTCACCCAAGAAGAGAGAGATGGTAGATAAGCCCATGAAAAGATGTTTACCATCATTAGCAAATTAAAACCATAATGATACATCATTAACACTACACACCTATCAGAATGGCTAAAAGAAACCATGACCACACCAAATGCTCTTAGGGTGTTAGGAAACTAGCTCACTTACACACTGCTGGTGAGGATGCCAAACAGTCCAGTCTCTGGGGAAACAGCTGGGTGGTTTCTAAATAAACCAAACGTGCAGCTACCGTACAACCCAACAGTTGCACTCCTGGGCGTTTATCCCAGGGAAATGAAAACATATGTTCACATATAAACCCATAGATTAATGTCTATAGCAGTTTTATTCATAGTAGCCCCAAACTGGAAATAATCCAAATGTCTTTCAACATGTGAATGGTTAAGCTATGTATCCTGATGGTAATACTGTGAAATATTACTCAGTGATAAAGAGAAGTCTTGATACATGCACTGTCCTGAATGAATCTCTAGAGTTATACTGACTGAAACAAAACCAATTTCCAAACAAAATCCCAGTACATACTGTGTGCTTCCCTTTATATACCATTCTTGAAATGACATAGTACGAAATGGGAAACAGATTAGCAGCTGTCAGGAGTTAAAGATGGGGTGGGGTGATATAACAGGGCAATGTGGGGGATTATTGTAGTGGTGGAAATGTTCTGTATCAACACCAACATTCTGGTTCTGCAAGATGTTACCAAGAAGGGAAGATGGATTAAGGTTGTAAGGGTCTCTGCATTATCTTTTACAGCTGCGTGTGAATTTACAATTATGCCAAAATTAAGTTTAGTGAAAAACAAAAATATGGGGACTTCCTAGTGGTCTAATGGGTAAAGAGTCTGCCTTGCAGTGCAAGCACCGTTGGGGGCAGATCGCAGTGGCCTCTCGCAGAGCACCCATGCTCAGAGCTCGCCATGGACATGGCCAGCTCTCCACAGCACGTGGGATCCTCCCAAGCCATGTATCGAACTGGCACTCCTTGCACTGCAAGGCGCTGTCCTTACCCACTGGACCACCAGGGAAGCCCCTATGAAGAACTTTTGAAACTCAACAATAACAAAAAGCAAACAATGCCATGAATGAGACATGAAGAGATATTTCACCCAAGAAGAGAGAGATGGTAGATAAGCCCATGAAAAGATGTTTACCATCATTAGCAAATTAAAACCATAATGATACATCATTAACACTACACACCTATCAGAATGGCTAAAAGAAACCATGACCACACCAAATGCTCTTAGGGTGTTAGGAAACTAGCTCACTTACACACTGCTGGTGAGGATGCCAAACAGTCCAGTCTCTGGGGAAACAGCTGGGTGGTTTCTAAATAAACCAAACGTGCAGCTACCGTACAACCCAACAGTTGCACTCCTGGGCGTTTATCCCAGGGAAATGAAAACATATGTTCACATATAAACCCATAGATTAATGTCTATAGCAGTTTTATTCATAGTAGCCCCAAACTGGAAATAATCCAAATGTCTTTCAACATGTGAATGGTTAAGCTATGTATCCTGATGGTAATACTGTGAAATATTACTCAGTGATAAAGAGAAGTCTTGATACATGCACTGTCCTGAATGAATCTCTAGAGTTATACTGACTGAAACAAAACCAATTTCCAAACAAAATCCCAGTACATACTGTGTGCTTCCCTTTATATACCATTCTTGAAATGACATAGTACGAAATGGGAAACAGATTAGCAGCTGTCAGGAGTTAAAGATGGGGTGGGGTGATATAACAGGGCAATGTGGGGGATTATTGTAGTGGTGGAAATGTTCTGTATCAACACCAACATTCTGGTTCTGCAAGATGTTACCAAGAAGGGAAGATGGATTAAGGTTGTAAGGGTCTCTGCATTATCTTTTACAGCTGCGTGTGAATTTACAATTATGCCAAAATTAAGTTTAGTGAAAAACAAAAATATGGGGACTTCCCTAGTGGTCTAATGGGTAAAGAGTCTGCCTTGCAGTGCAAGGGGCACCGGTTCAATCCCTGGCCCGGGAGGATCCCACATGCCACGGAGTGGCTGGACCGGTGTGTCCAATTAGGAGTCAGCACTCTGGAGTGCATGCGCCCAGAGCCGGTGCTCTGCAACAAGAGAGGCCACTGCAATGGGAGGCTCACACAAGCCAAAGAATTAAAAAAAAAAAAAAAAAAAAGATGGATGAAAATAAATGTAAATAAAAGAGGCATGATGGGGAAAGAAAAAAAAAATGTATGAATTGTTTAAGTGATGAAATCAGCAGAGAACAGGAGACTGTTAAAAATGACCAAGAAAATTAGGACTAGGACCAAAACACTCTTAGAAAATAAATATATCGTTGTTGAAATTAAGAACTTAAATGGATGGTGTATTGATTTCCTATTGTTGCTGCAATGAGTTACCACAAATGTGTTGCTTTAGTGGCTTAAAGCAACACAAATTTTATTATGATTCTGGAGGGCAGTAGCCTATAACAGCTCTCTGGGCTGAAATAAAAGTGTCAGCAGGACCGAATTCCTTCTAGAGCTCTTCGGAGAACCCATTTCCTTGCTTTCCACATCTTTTACAAGCCACCCTCACTGTCTCCACTTGTAGCTCCACTCCCCCATCTCCAAAATCAGCAACGTCAGACCCAGTCCTTCTCAAGCTGCTGTCTCTTTTAACTCTCCTTTTGCCTCCCTCTTCCACTTATGAGGCCCGTTGCGACTACATCCAGCCCTTACCAATAGACCATGATAATCTTCCCATCTCAAGGTCAACTGATTGCACCCTTAATTTCATCTGCTGCTTTAATCATCCTTTGCTGTATTCAGTTTCAGGTGTAGAACTTAAAGTTAATGGGGGAGCAGAGGGACTATTCCATCTAACACAGACCAGTAACACAGCAGATTCAGATAACCACAAGATTATGGATTAATGGAAAGACACAGCTGAAGAAGTTACTCGGAGTGCATCCAGAGAAACAGGATATAGAAAATGTGAGAATTTAAAAGATATGGAAGGTAAAATTCAGGATCCTAGAAGAAAGATTTTTCAGTTTTGCTACCAGAGTTTCATATAAATTGGGAGAATGAAATGGATATCTTTAGCATCTCTACATTAAGGTTTGCAAGTTTGCACGTCTCACATCAATGTTACATTTGCAGTTTCACTTTTGAGTTCCGAACAAACTTCTCAGAAGGCAGCCTTTGAGGGTGATCTAAATATTCAGGAGCAAGTATGGTCACACGGATTGAATGTACTTTATTCAATGTGGAACATTTATGGCATCGTTTATCCCTTATGTAGACCTTCTCCATTTAAAGCGTTTAAACAATATTTTGTTGGGAAATGTAGTACTCTGTTACAAACTCCTTGACAGGTCATCACAGCGTTAACAGAGTGGAGACAACGTAGACTGCCAAGAAGAGATTTAAGGGTTGGAAGAAAAGCTTAGACTTTGAAGAAGTATCAAGTCGAAGTATATGCTCTGTTGTAAAAGGTTTGATTACTTTCAGCAGCTTTTCATGGGGAAGTTTCACCTGGGAGCACGTATCACGTTTTAGCAGGAGGGCAGTAGCCTATAACAGCTCTCTGGGCTGAAATAAAAGTGTCAGCAGGACCGAATTCCTTCTAGAGCTCTTCGAGAACCCATTTCCTTGCTTTCCACATCTTTTACAAGCCACCCTCACTGTCTCCACTTGTAGCTCCACTCCCCCATCTCCAAAATCAGCAACGTCAGACCCAGTCCTTCTCAAGCTGCTGTCTCTTTTAACTCTCCTTTTGCCTCCCTCTTCCACTTATGAGGCCCGTTGCGACTACATCCAGCCCTTACCAATAGACCATGATAATCTTCCCATCTCAAGGTCAACTGATTGCACCCTTAATTTCATCTGCTGCTTTAATCATCCTTTGCTGTATTCAGTTTCAGGTGTAGAACTTAAAGTTAATGGGGAGCAGAGGGACTATTCCATCTAACACAGACCAGTAACACAGCAGATTCAGATAACCACAAGATTATGGATTAATGGAAAGACACAGCTGAAGAAGTTACTCGGAGTGCATCCAGAGAAACAGGATATAGAAAATGTGAGAATTTAAAAGATATGGAAGGTAAAATTCAGGATCCTAGAAGAAAGATTTTTCAGTTTTGCTACCAGAGTTTCATATAAATTGGGAGAATGAAATGGATATCTTTAGCATCTCTACATTAAGGTTTGCAAGTTTGCACGTCTCACATCAATGTTACATTTGCAGTTTCACTTTTGAGTTCCGAACAAACTTCTCAGAAGGCAGCCTTTGAGGGTGATCTAAATATTCAGGAGCAAGTATGGTCACACGGATTGAATGTACTTTATTCAATGTGGAACATTTATGGCATCGTTTATCCCTTATGTAGACCTTCTCCATTTAAAGCGTTTAAACAATATTTTGTTGGGAAATGTAGTACTCTGTTACAAACTCCTTGACAGGTCATCACAGCGTTAACAGAGTGGAGACAACGTAGACTGCCAAGAAGAGATTTAAGGGTTGGAAGAAAAGCTTAGACTTTGAAGAAGTATCAAGTCGAAGTATATGCTCTGTTGTAAAAGGTTTGATTACTTTCAGCAGCTTTTCATGGGGAAGTTTCACCTGGGAGCACGTATCACGTTTTAACAGGAGTTTCGCGGGGGAGCACGTGTTCTAACAGGCGTTTCCACCGTGGTTCTCAGACGCCGCTGCCTCTGGTTGCGGACGCTGGGCTGGCACTTCTAGCGGGACGGGCCTGGGCTCGCGGCGGCGGGCGCCACCAGTTCGCAAATGTGTCACCTCTAGGCCAGCTCTCAGGCCTGGGCTGCCCAGGGCCACTTTCTGCGCGCAGCTTCTCCGGGCCGCCCGCGCCCAGCCAGGGCGAGCACTGACCACCTAGCCTATCCGGCCTCGCCCGCCCCGGCCGGGCCTCGGCCTTTCCGCGCAGGTCGGGGAGGGGCCGGAGGGGCGCGGCCGTCGTGCCAGTGCGCCTTCCCGGCCGGCGCTGCGGCTGCACCCTCCCTCCCGCTGGAGAAGGTGAGCCGCGCGCTCCCGGCCCGGCGCTCCCCAGCCTCGGCGCTCCCCGCCCGCGCGCTCCAGGCGCAGCTGGCTCTCGCTCTGGCGAGGTCTGCACATCTGGCGACCAAGTAAGTCCCAGCGGCGGCGAGGGAGCGGGGTGTCGCGCGGGCACAAGTTTTCTGGGGTCCTGCGCGCTGCGGGGAAAGAGGCGCGGAGAGGCGGCGTGCTGCGAGCGGGCGGAATTCGAAGCTGCGGGGGAAGAGCTCCGAGTGGAGCAAGGAGAATCCCGGGGGTTTGTGGAAAACCGCGAAAGTTCAGGGGATGGTGAACTTCAGCGTTGGGGGAATCGTTTATCCCACGGTGGTCCAGGCAGAGCGTCTCAACCGTGCTTGCCTGCGTTTTAGAATCACCTGGGGGCGTTTGTAGCCTTCAGATTCCCAGGCTGGATCCATCAGAACGCCTGGCGGTGGGCGGGGGTGGGGAGTGCCTTATGGTTTAAACTTCCCAGCTGACTCCACTGTGCGGCCACGGTTGATCACCAACGACCGAGTGGTTGCCAAGAGAGAGTGGAAAGGCAGGCAGGGGCTTTGATGGAGTCCAGCCTGCAGACAAATCCGACTGAACCCAGTGCCCTGCCTGGTCCTGGGGAAGGGGGCAGTCACCCTCCCTCCGGTTTCCCGAGCCACAAAGAAGGGAAGTGAGTTAAGACTTGGCAGGGTCGCAGGAATGTTGCTTCAGCTATGCACACGGTATTTTGGCCACTGTGAAATCCGACATGAAGCCCGTATCACGTTTTAACAGGAGTTTCGCGGGGAGCACGTTTAACAGGCGTTCCCTTTCCAGACGCCGCTGCCTCTGGTTGCGGACGCTGGGCTGGCACTTCTAGCGGGACGGGCCTGGGCTCGCGGCGGCGGGCGCCACCAGTTCGCAAATGTGTCACCTCTAGGCCAGCTCTCAGGCCTGGGCTGCCCAGGGCCACTTTCTGCGCGCAGCTTCTCCGGGCCGCCCGCGCCCAGCCAGGGCGAGCACTGACCACCTAGCCTATCCGGCCTCGCCCGCCCCGGCCGGGCCTCGGCCTTTCCGCGCAGGTCGGGGAGGGGCCGGAGGGGCGCGGCCGTCGTGCCAGTGCGCCTTCCCGGCCGGCGCTGCGGCTGCACCCTCCCTCCCGCTGGAGAAGGTGAGCCGCGCGCTCCCGGCCCGGCGCTCCCCAGCCTCGGCGCTCCCCGCCCGCGCGCTCCAGGCGCAGCTGGCTCTCGCTCTGGCGAGGTCTGCACATCTGGCGACCAAGTAAGTCCCAGCGGCGGCGAGGGAGCGGGGTGTCGCGCGGGCACAAGTTTTCTGGGGTCCTGCGCGCTGCGGGGAAAGAGGCGCGGAGGCGGCGTGCTGCGAGCGGGCGGAATTCGAAGCTGCGGGGGAAGAGCTCCGAGTGGAGCAAGGAGAATCCCGGGGGTTTGTGGAAAACCGCGAAAGTTCAGGGGATGGTGAACTTCAGCGTTGGGGGAATCGTTTATCCCACGGTGGTCCAGGCAGAGCGTCTCAACCGTGCCTGCCTGCGTTTTAGAATCACCTGGGGGCGTTTGTAGCCTTCAGATTCCCAGGCTGGATCCATCAGAACGCCTGGCGGTGGGCGGGGGTGGGGAGTGCCTTATGGTTTAAACTTCCCAGCTGACTCCACTGTGCGGCCACGGTTGATCACCAACGACCGAGTGGTTGCCAAGAGAGAGTGGAAAGGCAGGCAAGGGCTTTGATGGAGTCCAGCCTGCAGACAAATCCGACTGAACCCAGTGCCCTGCCTGGTCCTGGGGAAGGGGGCAGTCACCCTCCCTCCGGTTTCCCGAGCCACAAAGAAGGGAAGTGAGTTAAGACTTGGCAGGGTCGCAGGAATGTTGCTTCAGCTATGCACACGGTATTTTGGCACACTGTGAAATACAGAAGCCTTGCCAAATCATGAAGCCCGATTGGTTCTGCTTTCTGGGAAATGCCTCTTTTATTGTCATTTAGAGTTAAGTTGAGGGAAGCCAGTAAACCCATTGAGATTTCTGTCTTACCGGTGAGGGTAGGTGTGCTTGCCCCAGGGTCGGGTTTGTTCCTGTTGTAAGCCCCCTATCTGAGATTTCCCATATCCAAGGAAGAATAACTTGTACCTTGGATACTGGGAGTGCACAGAATTTACCCTCTTCTCACCCTGGGGTAGATGCTGGGGGCAGATAGCTCTAATCTCAGCAAGCAGGGCCCTTGGACAAGACAGATTTGTACTCCCTGTGTGGGCAAATAAGAAAGGTGGATTTAAAACCACAGCCTGGGCTTCCCCTGGTGGTCCAGTGGGTAAGGACACTGCCTTGCAGTGCAAGGGGCGCCGGTTCGAGCCCTGGCCTGGGAAGATCCCACGTGCTGCGGAGCGGCTGGACTGATGTGTCCAACTACCGAGCCGGAGCTCTGGAGCGCATGCGCCCAGAGCCAGTGCTCTGCAACGACAGTCGCCACCGCGATGGGAGGCCCACAGGAGCCAAAGAATGAAGACAAATGAAAATAGAGAAATGAAAGACCCATAGAGTGGCCCGCCCGCTCCCCTCCCTCCCCAACCCGACCCACGCCCAAAGTAAATGAATAAATAAATAAATCTTTTAAAAAAAAAATAAAACCACAGCCTGGGAGAAAATGGGGCTTCCCAAAGGTCTAGGAAGAGCAAACTGTGTTTCTGTGTAATGAAGAAATTGAAGTTCAAGCTTTGGGACCCCTTCCAATTCAGATTCTGTCACTTCTGTGTTACCTGTGTGAGCTCTCTGTACCCCTGTTTTCTTTCTTGTAAAATGGGGGGAAATTATTGCTCTGTCCTGAGGCTAATATAGTTAAGAGTTTGTTGTTCTGTCCTGCCTGACTCTTTGCGACCCCATGGACTGCAGCATTGTCGGGCTTCCTTTTCCTTCACCATCTCTCAAAGTTTGCTCATGTCCATTGAGTTGGTGATTCCATCCACCCAGCTCATCCTCTGTCACCCCCTTCTTCTCCTGCCGTCAGTCTTTCCCCGTTCAAGGTCTTTTCCCGTGTGCTGGCTCTTCATATCAGGTGGCCTAAGTACTGGAGCTTCAGCTTCAGCAACAGTCTTTCCAGTGACTATTCAGGGTTGATTTCTTTTTGGATTGACTGGTTTCATCTTGTAGTCCAGCGGAGTCTTCTCCAGCACCACAGTTGGAAAGCATCGATTCTTTGGCGCTTTGCCTTCTTTATGGTTCAACTCTCACATCTGTACATGATTACTGGAAAAACCATAGCTTTGACTGTACGGAACTTTATTGGCAAAGTGACATCTCTGCTTTTTAGCATGCTGTCTAGGAACATGTGTCAAGTGCCTGGCCCGGTGGGTGGCACAAGGGAGCTACTCTGCCAGTGGCAATTATTCACCATTCCAGTGGTGATTTGTGTTCAGCACTGTTTTTCTAGTACAGTCACACTGAGAGCGCGCCCAGCAGCTGTCTCCCTTGAAACTCCATTCCCTTTTCTTTCTCCGGCTCTGCTCAGGAGAAGGGTTTGTACTCCTTTCCCTGGGTCACTGTGTAATTTGAGGTCTGGAATTTCAGGCCACCAGCCTGTTCCTCCCTAGGGTTTATTAATGGCTCTAGAATACAGTTTTCCTCCACGTGATAGGAATGGCAAAAGAAAGTGGCCCTTCAGCTTGAGACTTCCTCCACTCCACTGCCACACTCTCTCACACACACACATTTTAAATGGACTCCCCGATAGCTAGGCTGTTCACAGGGTCTTAGAATTGACATGGGCACACACATGTGACTCTCATGCTGTCAGCATCCTCGGACCGTGCCCCAGTTGTACCTGTTTTGTTACTGGCTCTTGGCCTCGGGACAGTGAATCCTCCTTAGATGACCAAGAAGTCAGGAATTTGGAAAAGGGAGAACCCACATCCTGCAATTGTCAGTGGGGGTATGCTGGCTGAATCTTCACCTTGTTCCCACTGTATGTCCCTGATGATAAAGTAACACCAGCACTGCTTTAGATTAGACATGAGAAATGCTGTAGAGTGACCTCTGTCACTCTTGCCGTCATGGTGGATTCCATCCACCCAGCTCATCCTCTGTCACCCCCTTCTTCTCCTGCCGTCAGTCTTTCCCCGTTCAAGGTCTTTTCCCGTGTGCTGGCTCTTCATATCAGGTGGCCTAAGTACTGGAGCTTCAGCTTCAGCAACAGTCTTTCCAGTGACTATTCAGGGTTGATTTCTTTTTGGATTGACTGGTTTCATCTTGTAGTCCAGCGGAGTCTTCTCCAGCACCACAGTTGGAAAGCATCGATTCTTTGGCGCTTTGCCTTCTTTATGGTTCAACTCTCACATCTGTACATGATTACTGGAAAAACCATAGCTTTGACTGTACGGAACTTTATTGGCAAAGTGACATCTCTGCTTTTTAGCATGCTGTCTAGGAACATGTGTCAAGTGCCTGGCCCGGTGGGTGGCACAAGGGAGCTACTCTGCCAGTGGCAATTATTCACCATTCCAGTGGTGATTTGTGTTCAGCACTGTTTTTCTAGTACAGTCACACTGAGAGCGCGCCCAGCAGCTGTCTCCCTTGAAACTCCATTCCCTTTTCTTTCTCCGGCTCTGCTCAGGAGAAGGGTTTGTACTCCTTTCCCTGGGTCACTGTGTAATTTGAGGTCTGGAATTTCAGGCCACCAGCCTGTTCCTCCCTAGGGTTTATTAATGGCTCTAGAATACAGTTTTCCTCCACGTGATAGGAATGGCAAAAGAAAGTGGCCCTTCAGCTTGAGACTTCCTCCACTCCACTGCCACACTCTCTCACACACACACATTTTAAATGGACTCCCCGATAGCTAGGCTGTTCACAGGGTCTTAGAATTGACATGGGCACACACATGTGACTCTCATGCTGTCAGCATCCTCGGACCGTGCCCCAGTTGTACCTGTTTTGTTACTGGCTCTTGGCCTCGGGACAGTGAATCCTCCTTAGATGACCAAGAAGTCAGGAATTTGGAAAAGGGAGAACCCACATCCTGCAATTGTCAGTGGGGGTATGCTGGCTGAATCTTCACCTTGTTCCCACTGTATGTCCCTGATGATAAAGTAACACCAGCACTGCTTTAGATTAGACATGAGAAATGCTGTAGAGTGATGTAATAGTGATATAAAGATTAAATGTTTTTATAGCGCTTTCACTGATACTTACCTAATGAGAATCTTAAATTCTTGTCTCAAAAAAAGGGCTCAGTATTTATTCAATATCTAAGACATCAACTTAGGATTTGAGGTTTAAATGATCAATTTCTTCTATGATTCTTCTCTTTTGGAGGTTTGAGGCGCGATGAAATTAAACAAGGTAGGGTTTATACTTGTGCTGAATTTTTGTCATGCAGAAGACGTAGGTAACTTGAAGGGTTCTGGAAGCCCTGCTGTCTGTTTTCTTCTGGGCAAAGTCCATCGAGTCCCATACAAAGGGCCTCCTGTCATCTATCTATAGAGTCCAAGGCTAGAAAGAAGGAAACTTGCTTCAAGAAGGACTCTTTGGTGCATCAAATACTCAGTGACGTCAACTGTTTTTCTTTTTCCAAACTTGACTCTTGTTGTAAGAGGTGAGTAACCACTGCCATTTCAATTAACTGGTGGTTTTTACCCAGTGCTAGCAAGTTTATCAAAAGCAAGACTTTTTGGATTGATTTTCTGTTCTTGTGTTTTAGCTAAACACTGCCACAGACCAAACTGTGGGCAGAGATTTTAATGCAGAGTTGGCCAAGATAAGCCTGCCATCCTCCATCCTCCCCTTAGCCATCCCTCAGCCTCTGGTTCTATTGAGCCAGGGAGGCCTGAGATGCTGTTTCTCTGAGGGGATCTTTCCTTGGCCCTCTGAACAGGCACAGTGCCCTAACAAGGGCTCTGCTTCTATAGAACCAGCAATGCAATTTTGTGTTATACTTCATGAAAATCATTTAGCGTGCTTTCTAGTAAGCTGCCACTTTAGTATTTGTTTTCCTTGAAATTAAAGAAAACCATAGTTTGGGGGCTTCGATTTTAGTGGCTCTGAGTCCCACTGGCCCACCAGAGCCATTGGAAAAGACCCTGGCGATGGGAAAGATTGAAGGAAAAGGAGAAGAAGATGAAAGAAGAGGATGAGATGGTTGGATAGCATCACTGACTCACTGGCCATGAGTTTGAGCAAACCCCAGGAGATAGTGAAAGACAGGGAAGCCTGGTTTGCTGCAGTCCATGGGTCACAAAGAGTCAGACAGAACTTAGTGACTGAATAACAACATAGTTTTCCATAGAACTAATGAAAGAGTCAACATGAGGGTCCAGGTAATCTGCAAAATGAGCAGCAGATTAGTACCAGGTGTTGGTAGGTTAATATTTTAATAAAACATGAAAAGTCAGTACCACTGTGTCTTTGCTGTTGGCCCTTCTGTATATCATCCCTGTGATACAGGTTAGGGACAGAAAAGAGTTGGGGGGATGGAGCAACTTGGTGGATACTTACAGAGTCTACTTAGCTAGGTAGGGTAGTCACAAACTGCTAAGGAAAACCTCTCTGTAGTAGAAGAGCTGGAAGCACATGGTAATTTACATGAAGAAATATTTGTGGTGTTCTAACTCCCCAAAGATAAAAGTCGAATGACTAAGAACTCCCCATGCTTCGTTCTAATACCTTCCCCAGTTGCTATCTATGACCCCCCAAAACCCCACTTGCTAGAAGGAACCAGGCGCAGAGCTAGGCCTTTCTTTGGGGATTTCCTGACTCCTTGTTATTCAGGACAGCAGCCCTCCTTCATGGGGAGGGGTCGTCCCTGGACTTCACTTAACAAGGCTAGTGTCATTTACACTTAATATGAATTCGGGCACGTTTATGATTTCAAGTGGAGTTATTAGATCTGTGACAAGTATTAGACCGGCAAGATTTGAAGGGAAGAGACCGTGGGCTTTGATATCAGGACTGGGATGAAGCTCCTACTTCATTCCTTAACTCACAGTGTGACCTTGACCGAGATTTAGTTAATCCCTCCAACCTTGTGTCCTCCTTTGTATGAAATAGTTACAATTCTTTTTCAGTTCAGTTCAGTCACTCAGTCGTGTCTGACCCTTTCCGACCCCATGGACTGCCCAGGGGCCTTCACCATCCCCTGGAGCTTGCTCAAACTCATGCTTGTCCCACTGGCCCACCAGAGCCATTGGAAAAGACCCTGGCGATGGGAAAGATTGAAGGAAAAGGAGAAGAAGATGAAAGAAGAGGATGAGATGGTTGGATAGCATCACTGACTCACTGGCCATGAGTTTGAGCAAACCCCAGGAGATAGTGAAAGACAGGGAAGCCTGGTTTGCTGCAGTCCATGGGTCACAAAGAGTCAGACAGAACTTAGTGACTGAATAACAACATAGTTTTCCATAGAACTAATGAAAGAGTCAACATGAGGGTCCAGGTAATCTGCAAAATGAGCAGCAGATTAGTACCAGGTGTTGGTAGGTTAATATTTTAATAAAACATGAAAAGTCAGTACCACTGTGTCTTTGCTGTTGGCCCTTCTGTATATCATCCCTGTGATACAGGTTAGGGACAGAAAAGAGTTGGGGGGATGGAGCAACTTGGTGGATACTTACAGAGTCTACTTAGCTAGGTAGGGTAGTCACAAACTGCTAAGGAAAACCTCTCTGTAGTAGAAGAGCTGGAAGCACATGGTAATTTACATGAAGAAATATTTGTGGTGTTCTAACTCCCCAAAGATAAAAGTCGAATGACTAAGAACTCCCCATGCTTCGTTCTAATACCTTCCCCAGTTGCTATCTATGACCCCCAAACCACACTTGCTAGAAGGAACCAGGCGCAGAGCTAGGCCTTTCTTTGGGGATTTCCTGACTCCTTGTTATTCAGGACAGCAGCCCTCCTTCATGGGGAGGGGGGTCGTCCCTGGACTTCACTTAACAAGGCTAGTGTCATTTACACTTAATATGAATTCGGGCACGTTTATGATTTCAAGTGGAGTTATTAGATCTGTGACAAGTATTAGACTGGCAAGATTTGAAGGGAAGAGACCGTGGGCTTTGATATCAGGACTGGGATGAAGCTCCTACTTCATTCCTTAACTCACAGTGTGACCTTGACCGAGATTTAGTTAATCCCTCCAACCTTGTGTCCTCCTTTGTATGAAATAGTTACAATTCTTTTTCAGTTCAGCTCAGTCACTCAGTCGTGTCTGACCCTTTCCGACCCCATGGACTGCAGCACACCAGGCTTCCCTGTCCTTCACCATCCCCTGGAGCTTGCTCAAACTCATGTCCATTGACTCGGTGATGCCGTCCAAGCATCTAGTCCTCTGTTGTCCTCTTCTCCTTCTACCTTCTACTTTTTCCATCAGGGTCTTTTACAAAGAGTTGTCTCTGCATTAGGTGGCCAAAGTTTTGGAGCTTCAGCATCCATCCTTCCAATGAATATTCAGGGTTGATTTTCTTTTAGGGTTGACTGGTTTGATCTCCTTGCAGCCCAGGGGACTCTCAAGAGTCTTCTCCAACACCGCAGTTCAAAGGCATCAGTTCTTCGGTGCTCAGCCTTCCTTATGGTCCAACTCTAAAGTATGTGGAGTATTTTGATGAGATAGTTGCTGTGAGGTGCTCAGTGTACCATATGGCTTCCAGGAAGTGGTGCTTATGAGGATGTTAATGCGTACAATGTCTGGGTTCAAGTGCCGCTCTCACCATCTCCTAGTGATGTAGCTTTGAATAAGCTACTTAACCCTCAGGAGCCATAGTTTCTACATCTGTGCAAAGGGATGTAGCTGTCACTCTGGAAGGATTGGCTTGAGGCTTTGATGAAATGAAGTGAAATAAAGGTGCGTCTGATCTCATAAACCCTAAATAATGAGAGCAAACACTTGCATAGCTTTTCACTGTGCAACACTGGTCAAAAGACTTTAGGTTTCTGTCTTGGTGTTTTACTTCACTGAATCTTCCCAACAACCTTATATTGTAGTTATTGTTTCTTCCATTTTACAGATGAGACAGCTGAGGCTCAAGGAGATTTAATAACCAGCCCCAAATCAACAGATTGTTAGAGCTGCACCCGGGATGTTAAGCAGAAATCCAGGTTCTAACCACTGGGCAGCCCTCTGTGAGTGCCCCTCCCTGTCTGCCCTCCTCTCCACCCCCAGGCCTGCCTCCTGGAGTTGACCCAAGGATCTGCTCGTGCTCTTTGTAGAGCTATGCTCCTGGATACAAAGCCCATGCAAAGAACCACCTGCCTCTCCCTGCTTAGGGAATGAACATGAGAGCCCCCCTCTACCTCACTTTACAGCCTTTAAACCTCAACCGTTGCTTACACTGGATGATCAAATATCCACTGGGGGAGGGGAGTGGATGGTGATGCGGGTATTGACTGACATCATTAGAGTGGCTTATGATGTTTATTTTGGGACAAATGTTGGCCATCTCAGCGCACTGAGATTGTTAACCTAGCTGTAATAGAACACGGACATTCTGTGTTTCTAAACATATTCTAAACCATTCACCCAGACAGGTGTGCTCAGTATTTGAGAAAATAGAAACCAGGCCTGGAATTTCCCAGGATGGGACTCAGGTGAACATGATTGTATTTAAAAAGCATTCCATCTAAAAAGCAGTGGCCTGTGTCAAGTCCACTGCCTTTTGAGAAGTCCTGATCTCCCTTATTCTTTACACCCTGGTCGCTTTTGCATCTTTTGGAGCTCGGGCAACCTTCCAAGAGGCCTGGGCCAGTGGAATGCAGAGCCCAGAAAAGGGAATTCTCCATTGAGTGACTTGGGGATGATTTAGCATTTCTGATAAGGAGCTGGCACATGTTTTTCTGGCTTTCTGAATAGAAAAGAAACTTCACGGATATGAAGTTCTTTGCTGGCTGCCCAGCCTGGTATTGAGGGCTGTGAGAGAGCTGCTTGTAGTTCCTGGTTCTTCCTGGCTCTTTGGGGATTCAGTTCTGCAACACGTTGATACAACATATGTTCTCAGACGACGTTGCTGGTGCTAAGATTCTACCAAGTTTTGGGGATACAGCAATGACTGAATCCAGGGGCCCAGACCTGGCAGCTATTTGGCAGCTATTGGAAGAGGCAGGGGTGGTAAGCACAAGTACGTGATTATAAATGGGCCAAGTGTTGTGTCAACAACCGTATATCATGACACAGATGATCAGAGTTGTACTGGGATGAAGGAAGTCTGGGATCTGCCCCTCCAAGAATGAGCCTTTTCAACTAGTTCTTGGGGATGAAGAGAGATAAGGGCATGCCAGAGGCAAGCAACAGCATGTTTGAAGGCTCAGAGGTGAAAAGAATGGGTTGTATTGAGGAAAGGCCAAGCGGAACCTCCTGGGCTGGAAAGGATCTGGACACTTACTGTAAAGGGCTGTAAGAGGCTTTGAGGAGTTCCCACCCCTGCCTTTTCTCAATGTAAGTAACCTACTGCCGGGCCAGCTGGCAGTCGAACAGGTCCTGAAGAGAGTGGCAGATAGGCTAAGAAAAGAAAGAAGGACAGAAAAGATGGGGTTGAGAGGGACAGCAAGAAGGCAGACAACTCTACAGGTTGCTGACAAGTTGCTTACAAGTTTATTGAATTCGCTCATCCCTTTTATACTTCACACAACAAGTAATTGTGTACACGTGCTTTAGGCCAGATGTCGATCATAGCGCATGCTTTAGGCCAGGTGTCGATCATAAACTAGGTGTTACCTCCTGGTGTGTTATTACAATGGTTCTGGGTCATAATGCCCCTCAAGCCCTGTAAAGAGGCTCCAGGTGTTCTTTATGATAGCTAAGGAACGTCTTCACAACACCTGGGGTGGCGGGACAGAGAGCTATGCTGTTATCAGCCCCTGTTGCCAGGGCAGCTCCCAGGGCTATGTTTCCTTAAAGGAACCCCCTTGAAACAGGGCAGCTCCCCGCAACCTACAAGGAAAATATCATTAAATTTTAAATTTTATAAACCTTGTCTTGGGCTTCCCCGCTGTCTCAGTGGTGAAGAATCTACCTGCTAATGGAAGAAACATGGGTTTGATCCCTGGGTTGGAAAGATACCCTGAAGGAGGAAATGGCAACCCACTCCAGTATTCTTGCCTGGGAAATCCCACAGACAGAGGAGCCTATTGGGCTGTAGTCCATGGGGTCGCAAAAGAGTTGGACACAACTGAGCGACTGAAACACAGCAACGAGCAACAACAGCAAACCTGTCTTAAGGTTTGTGCGAGACAACTATGGAGACAAAAATTATGGTTTTCTTTTTTTTTTTTTTAATCTTTATTTGGGTGCATCAGGTCTCAGCTGCAGCACATGGAACCTTCGTTGCGTCGCGCAGGATTGTTTGGTGGTGGTGCTGGACTTTCTAGTTGTGATGTGTGGGCTTGGCTGCTCCTCGGCATGTGGGATTTTAGTTCCCTGGCCAGGGATCAAACCCATGTTCCCTGCATTGCAAGGCAGATTCTTAACCACTGGATCACCAGGGAAGTTCCCAGAGTTTTCAGTTTCTTTTTTTTCTTTTTTTTTTTATTATTTATTTATTTTATCTTTCGGAGGGTGGGGTGGGGAGGGAGGGGGATGGGCGGGCCACTTCCACTGGTCTTTCATTTCTCCATTTTCATCCGTCTTTGTTCTTTTGCTCCTGTGGGCCTCCCATCGCGGTGGCCACTGTCGTTGCAGAGCACTGGCTCTGGGCGCATGCGCGCCAGAGCTCCAGCTCGGTAATTGGACACATCGGTCCAGTCGCTTTGCGGCACGTGGGATCTTCCCAGGCCAGGGCTCGAACTGGCGCCCCTTGCACTGCAAGGCGGTGTCTTTACCCACTGGACCACCAGGGGAAGCCCCTGGTTTTCAGTTTCTAATGACGAGGCCTGGTCTGCCTGGCCTGCAGCACCTGCTCTGTGAGTTTTGGAAGCAGCGGTGTGTAAATACGTGTGGGCCGGCCAGGCGCCAACATCCTTCAGCAAGAGCCTTGGTGGGTACACATGGGTGAGGTCCAGTCCTCCCCCCAGCTCCCTGGGAACAGGAACAGTAGGGCCCAAAGAGCAGAAAGAGGCTGGCAGCATGGGTACCAGACCGTCAGTCTACGGGTAAAAATCCTGGGAACACCCTGGCCGAGGGGAAGAGCTTTGGAGAGTATTTGATGTCAGTCCGTTTCTCTCTGACATTAGCCCCAAAGCCCTGGAAGAGGTGCTTTCCCCACTGTGCTCATCGACCAGGGAATGCAGATACACTTAAAAAGCCAGAGTGTTTAGAAAAAAAGAAATTCTTGATTCGGAACTTTCGGGTCCAGGAAAAGCCTCTTGCTCTGGAGCGTCTGCATTGCCCCCTTTCTCCTCACTGCTGTGTAGCTGTCATGAAGTCACAAAGTGAGAGGCCACAGTAGGTCAAGTGTATCTGGGCCAGCAGGGAGGACCTGCTCCCTAAGAGTGGCCCTCGCTGGGCAGGGGCCCAGGGTGTGCCACCTCTCAGAACTTGGCATCTTCTCTGCCTCTCGATGGCCCTTGGGGTCCCCTCCTCCACCTCCCAGTACTGTCCCGTCAAGCTCCAGGTGGATTTGTGTCCCAGACAGTGAAAGTCTCCTGCTCAGCATTTTGTACAACAGTCAGCTGAGTGTTTCTTTGTTCAAGGCCAAGTTTCAGCTCAAGCCTCTGAGGTGACTAATGTGTTTTGTTCTTATAAAGTGCCTTTTATTTGAGGAGCTCCAGACTTGCTCTTAGCCTGTCCTCAATGCCAAAGATGTCTTTTGGCTTCTGGACCTGCCCCTTTTGTAGAACTTCCTTCGGCAAAAGCACTTAAACCCACTTACAGGGTTCCAGATAGCGGCTTCTGATTCAAGGCTCTGTTATCTTTTGTTGACTTCCTTTACTAAGATTTTAATTCACTGGGGCCTCAGAGAATGAGTACTAAGCAGGGTGTTTTGAGAACTTTGTTTTTCAAAGCCCAGAGAACACCAGGAAAACATCAACCAACGATTGTTTATCAGCCCGATAAGGAACAGACTTCCCAGGTGGCACTAGTGGTAAAGAACCTGCCTGGCAATGCAGGAGACATAAGAGACCCTGGTTCGATCCCTGGATTGGGAAGATCCCTTGGAGGAGGGCATGGCCACCCACTCCAGTATCCTTGCCTGGAGAATCCCATGGACAGAGGAGCCTGGCGGACTACAGTCCACAGGGTTGCAAAGACACAACTGAAGTGATTTCGCACAGCACACCCATAAGGCACAATGGAAAACATTGTCACCAAGTAGTAGGTGATTATGTACAAAAAGAATGTATGGAAATTGAGAGCTGTACTCTGGTTAAACATGTTAAGGTAGCTTCTAATGGAAAAATCTTAGAGCAGTAGAAAATTCTGGTGCCTGCCAATCTGAATTCACCTACTAATGGATTTAGCTGGTGACAAACTCCTAAGTAAGTCTGAATTCTGGAAACCAACCTGTTCATTCAATGATTGTTAATGAAGCACCTGTTATAAGCAGTGTGCTGTGCTAGATTCATTCATTCGACATTTTTTTAACCCAGAATCCTATCTGTGCCGGAAATAACAGGGATTAACCATATGGACACCATCCCTCATGGTCAAATGCTGGCCTCAGAGATAAACCAGGCAAAAGCTCCAACTTAAACCACCCTCTGCTTGGTCATGATGAATACTTGCAATGTGACCAATGTTGTGCTAAATATTGTCTAAGTATTCACTCATTGAATTCTCACACTGATCCTAGGAAGTAGGTGCTGTTATAATCTGCATTTTATAGGTAAGAAAACTGAAGCCCGGAAGGGTGATGTATTTGTCCACATCATACAGCCAGTGATTAGAACCAGGTAGCCTCGTTTTAGGGTCTTGACCCTTCACTGCCACCATCAACTGATGTGGAGTAAGAGTTCAGGAGAAGAAAAAAAGTGAAGTATCCCGTCCTGTGACAGAGATGGGGATAACGTACTATGAGAATTCCCAGTAGGGAGAGAAGGGCTGAGGGGAGGACATGGCGAGGTGGGGCCCCTGCCCTTTCCATGTCTGACAGGTGCCAGTCCCAGCTGCAGGGATGCGGGTGAGGCCCCTGGCTGTGGAGGGGGCTATGCTCACCAGAAGTAAATGAAAGAGCATTAGCCTCAGTGCCAGGAGCCCTTACTGCCAGGGTTCCAGTTCTGGGTGGTGCAGAGAAGTCTTGGCCTTACCTAGGGCCTCAGTTTCCTCATCTCTAAAATGGGGGTATTAGGCAGTATTCTGTTCCACTCCAGAAGACCACAGTTCCAGCAGGGAAGAGAGGGCCTGGCTCTGCACTCTGAGCAGGGTTTCTTGACCAGAAGGAGATGCTTGACTCTGAGGGATGTGGAGTCAGACGTTCGAGTTCCCAGGAGGCCCAGGTAGCTGTGGAATGTTGTTGGCATTCCATGAGCATCCACCTCTGAGGGCTCCCATCCACTGTGTCTGCCCTCCTGCCTTTGATGTGGCAGTGCCTGCATCTAGAGTTCAAACTATTGGTACTTTCACAAGAGAGAAAGAATAAAGGTGATTGAGAGATGGCGAGAGAGAGGAGGAGATCGAGAAAGACTGACTTTTCTATCTGCCTGAAATTCTAAGGGATTGCATGCTTTCAGATACTTAAATGAATGTTAAGGGAACTTCAAAGCTTCAAAGAATGACAGTCTTATTCAGCTGCTGAATTTTCTTTTTTCCCAGAAGGGGCCGTTAGTAGTTTTTTGGTATGGCAGAGGCATACAGTACTGGGCTGGTTTTCCAGGTTAATAAATTAAAAACAAAACAAGAACAATGACTAACCCCCCTCAAAACCCCCAGACTCATGAGAGATAGGGTTCCGTGTAGACCTTCACGGTGCTAGTCTGGTAAGAAAACTGAAGCCCGGAAGGGTGATGTATTTGTCCACATCATACAGCCAGTGATTAGAACCAGGTAGCCTCGTTTTAGGGTCTTGACCCTTCACTGCCACCATCAACTGATGTGGAGTAAGAGTTCAGGAGAAGAAAAAAAGTGAAGTATCCCGTCCTGTGACAGAGATGGGGATAACGTACTATGAGAATTCCCAGTAGGGAGAGAAGGGCTGAGGGGAGGACATGGCGAGGTGGGGCCCCTGCCCTTTCCATGTCTGACAGGTGCCAGTCCCAGCTGCAGGGATGCGGGTGAGGCCCCTGGCTGTGGAGGGGGCTATGCTCACCAGAAGTAAATAAAAGAACATTAGCCTCAGTGCCAGGAGCCCTTACTGCCAGGGTTCCAGTTCTGGGTGGTGCAGAGAAGTCTTGGCCTTACCTAGGGCCTCAGTTTCCTCATCTCTAAAATGGGGGTATTAGGCAGTATTCTGCTCCACTCCAGAAGACCGCAGTTCCAGCAGGGAAGAGAGGGCCTGGCTCTGCACTCTGAGCAGGGTTTCTTGACCAGAAGGAGATGCTTGACTCTGAGGGATGTGGAGTCAGACGTTCGAGTTCCCAGGAGGCCCAGGTAGCTGTGGAATGTTGTTGGCATTCCATGAGCATCCACCTCTGAGGGCTCCCATCCACTGTGTCTGCCCTCCTGCCTTTGATGTGGCAGTGCCTGCATCTAGAGTTCAAACTATTGGTACTTTCACAAGAGAGAAAGAATAAAGGTGATTGAGAGATGGAGAGAGAGAGGAGGAGATCGAGAAAGACTGACTTTTCTATCTGCCTGAAATTCTAAGGGATTGCATGCTTTCAGATACTTAAATGAATGTTAAGGGAACTTCAAAGCTTCAAAGAATGACAGTCTTATTCAGCTGCTGAATTTTCTTTTTTCCCAGAAGGGGCCATTAGTAGTTTTTTGGTATGGCAGAGGCATACAGTACTGGGCTGGTTTTCCAGGTTAATAAATTAAAAACAAAACAAGAACAATGACTAACCCCCCTCAAAACCCCCAGACTCATGAGAGATAGGGTTCCGTGTAGACCCATGGAAGAGTGGCAGCTTGAGGTTGCCTAGTTTCTGAAGTCTGGAAGCATCACTGAGCTGATGTTTTTGTGGCTTATGCAGCAGAGAGAGTAGGAGCCTGTTTGAGTTGACCCATCGTGTGCGATCTCTGTGCACTTCTATCGATATTGTATAAAAACGTGCTTGGTCTTAGCGTCCTGTTCCATTGCTGATGGGAGGTGTTGGTCCACCTGCCTCATTGTGGGGCGGCGTGAAGTATGGTGGAGCCTTACTGTCCTCGGCATCTGTCAGTACAGAGGGTGTAATTGTCTTTCTCACTGTAGACTGGCCTGAGGATGCCGTGGGTCCAGTTTAGCAGATGAACTACACTCCAGAGAGAAGTCGTTTCCTCGAGGAGGATCCAGCTGTGATCCTCCATGCTCATGCTTGTGTATCTCTAGGTTGTGCAGAGGTATACAATCAGGTTGACAGGGGCTGTTTTAAAAAATGATTTTAGGGCTTCCCTGGTGGTCCAGTAGGTGAGGAGTCTGCCTTGCAGTGCAGAGGGCACCGGTTCGATCCCTGGCCCCGGAGGATCGTACCTGCCGTGGAGCGACTAGACTGGTGTGTCCAGTTACGAGCAGGTACCCTGGAGGGCATGCATCCAGAACTGGTGCTCTGCAGTGAGAGAGGCCACTGCGATGGGCGGGGGGTTGGGGGGGGGGGCACACAGGCCAAAGAATGAAGATGGATGAAAATAAATAAACCAATAAAAAGAGGCCAAATAAAAAAAAAAAAAGATTTTATTTGGAGAGTGGGGTTACTCTCTAGCTGCCTGATGGCGGTGGCTTCTCTTGTTGTGGTGTACAGGCTCTGGGGCGCTCGGGCTTCGGTAGTTGTGGCTCCCGGGGTCTGGAGCACAGGCTCAGGAGTTGTGGTGCACGGGCCTGGTTGCTCCACAGCATGTGGGATCTTCCCAGATCAGGGATTGGACCCGTGTCTCCTGCTGTGACAGGAGGATTCTTTAGCAGTGAGCCATCAGGAAGCCCTGGCACCGGGTTTGCATTGATGGCAGAGGCATAAAGTACTGGGCTGGTTTTCCAGGTTAATAAATTAAAAACAAAACAAGAACAATGACTAACCCCCCTCAAAACCCCCAGACTCATGAGAGATAGGGTTCCGTGTAGACCCATGGAAGAGTGGCAGCTTGAGGTTGCCTAGTTTCTGAAGTCTGGAAGCATCACTGAGCTGATGTTTTTGTGGCTTATGCAGCAGAGAGTAGGAGCCTGTTTGAGTTGACCCATCGTGTGCGATCTCTGTGCACTTCTATCGATATTGTATAAAAACGTGCTTGGTCTTAGCGTCCTGTTCCATTGCTGATGGGAGGTGTTGGTCCACCTGCCTCATTGTGGGGCGGCGTGAAGTATGGTGGAGCCTTACTGTCCTCGGCATCTGTCAGTACAGAGGGTGTAATTGTCTTTCTCACTGTAGACTGGCCTGAGGATGCCGTGGGTCCAGTTTAGCAGATGAACTACACTCCAGAGAGAAGTCGTTTCCTCGAGGAGGATCCAGCTGTGATCCTCCATGCTCATGCTTGTGTATCTCTAGGTTGTGCAGAGGTATACAATCAGGTTGACAGGGGCTGTTTTAAAAAATGATTTTAGGGCTTCCCTGGTGGTCCAGTAGGTGAGGAGTCTGCCTTGCAGTGCAGAGGGCACCGGTTCGATCCCTGGCCCCGGAGGATCGTACCTGCCGTGGAGCGACTAGACTGGTGTGTCCAGTTACGAGCAGGTACCCTGGAGGGCATGCATCCAGAACTGGTGCTCTGCAGTGAGAGAGGCCACTGCGATGGGCGGGGGGTTGGGGGGGGGGGCACACAGGCCAAAGAATGAAGATGGATGAAAATAAATAAACCAATAAAAAGAGGCCAAATAAAAAAAAAAAAAGATTTTATTTGCGGAGAGTGGGGGTTACTCTCTAGCTGCCTGATGGCGGTGGCTTCTCTTGTTGTGGTGTACAGGCTCTGGGGCGCTCGGGCTTCGGTAGTTGTGGCTCCCGGGGTCTGGAGCACAGGCTCAGGAGTTGTGGTGCACGGGCCTGGTTGCTCCACAGCATGTGGGATCTTCCCAGATCAGGGATTGGACCCGTGTCTCCTGCTGTGACAGGAGGATTCTTTAGCAGTGAGCCATCAGGGAAGCCCTGGCACCATTTTTGTTGGTGTGTGGCAATCTGAGGAATGTCGTCTTTGAGGCAGGCGGGTGTCTATTTGAGGTAAGCAGAGAAAGATGGTTTTATTTTAGATTGTCTTAAATCTGGGCTCAGTAAGTAGACAGCAATGGTCAATTCCTAATTGTCCAGGACTGTGTAGACAGAATGTTTTTGAAGTCTACATCATGCATGGCTAATGTGACTCTGCCAGAAACGGTGTTTGCCGTGACAGACTTTAGCAGGAGGATGTGGGTTTATGAGAAAGGAAGGAAAAATCTAAAATGGTTTCCTTGGCTACAATACCCATTTAGGTGGGGAGGAGATATTGGTGGAATGTGTGAGGTACCTTTGACATCATTCATCAAAATGGAAACATCACTCAGGGGCAGAATGTTTCATGAAGGAAGTTGAGTCCATGCTATTGTAAAGTGTTCAGAGGCTTGAATTACATGAAAGGAAATAAAGGACAGAGGAAATGAAGAGATTTCTGGTAAGTATGCATCATTTTTTCAATGTGGTATTGCTTAAAGCACTAAGGTTTAAAAAATACTTGAAAGTTAGTTCTGTTGACTGTTTTGCTGGGTTTTTTCCCCCCCCATTTCGTTTTTGTAGGACTTGATTTTTTCACCTTACGTTCTGTATCTCAAACCAGGTTTAGGAGCAATAACATGAGTTGACAGACTCCTACTAATGACAGAATAAAGATGTTCCATCCACAAACCCATGAGTGTGACTATCATATTTCACCAAACTAGGAGGAACATTCCATTTATTGACAGGTGCACAGAAAGAGGTGTACCATTCCATCTGAGTTTGTTTGATTTTAGTGGATTGTCATTTAGTTTAATGGGGACTGAACATTTTTTCCTGGGAGGATGAGTTGAAACTTAAAGTTCCTTAAAAGATGGTGATTCCTGGGAGTGTTGCGTTAACCTGCCTCAAGGTTTCCTAAGATGCCCTGGTGATTAAAAAGGCTTATTTAAAGTTTAAGTAACTTTAAAGTATGCAAGTATATATTCTTGTAAAAAATTAAAACACGATGAATAAAAGTACTTCACCAATCCTTTATGCCCTTCCCTCTCTGGAAGTCATGCCTCTTCTCATAAAGTATGTCTTCTTCCAGATATTTTTCTTTGCATTTATGTTCATAGATGTCTACTTATGGAAAATGTATAAGGTTTTGTGTGTCTGTAGGGCAGACGACACAGGAAAATTGTGTTATACTCCTCTGCAGCTTGCATTTTTCAAATGACAATATGTCTTGAAGATCTTTTTATTAATATATATTCTTTTTTAAAAAATCACGGATCATACCTTTTTAGCTTTTATGGTTCCTCCTCAGTGACTCTGACAGAAGTGGCGGTGGACTGGGTTGAGTGGCTGAGGCTTTCCGATGTGGGGCAGGTGGCTGGGTGGAGTGAGGTGACAATGCAGGACCATAGCCAGCAGACACGGGCACCCCAGGACAAAAGAAGAGACTGTGTGGCTGACTCTGCCTTTTCTCCCCTTTAAAGAAATCTTCAGAGTCTGAGATAGATAGGAAATGAGGCTTAGTTTTCATTTATCTCTTAATTCTAAAGTTGGTTTTACAGTATCTGAAGAAAAAATTGTAGTGGCTTTATCTTTACTGCAAGTGGTCCTTCAATGTGGAGATTTCTGTCCTGTGGAAGCTGCTGTCGTGTGAAGGCAGGAAGAGGGCGGTGGAGAGCATGCTGGGCCTCCGACTCTGCATCCAGCCAGCTGCCTGGCCTTTGACAGCTCACCCTACCCCTCTGGACCTCAGCTTCTTCATGGGCTAAATGCTTTTCTTATCCAGAATCATGGTATCCATCAGGCCGGGCTAGGCTGTGCTGTAATAGCAGGTGATTCCAAAATCTCAGCAGGTCGAACCACGAAGGTTTGTTTCCTGATCACCCGCTGTGCCCATCACAAGTTAGCAGGGGCTCTCCTTCCTGGGTTACCTATGGGTCAGTGGATGGAGCAGCCACCAGCGGGAACGTTGCTGGTCTTAGTGCCAGAGGGAAAGGAGAACTGTACGCTGACAAGCTATGCAGCCATGCTGAGGAACTCGTTCTGCCTCTGCTCACGTATCATGAGTCAAAGCAGGTGACTTCAATTATGTGTAATCCTACCTGGTACCTGGGAGGAGAGTCCAAACTACTTGATGAGCAACATGCTTCTCTCACCATGCTCTTTGTCAAGGAGTGAGTAGGAAAGCCGGTGGGATTGTCCTGTGGTCAATAAAGGTATAAATTCCAGAAGCTAATCATTGATCTTTTCCTGTGGCCTCCAGGGTTCCAGACAATAGCAAACAGCAGCCTGTGTGGGGAGACACGTTTCCAGAAATGACTAGCGCTTAGGGAGGGAGCAGTCAGGATAGAAGCAGAGGCAGATGGCCCTGAGCCAGATTTTGCAGCACCTGGCCATCAGCAAGGCCGGCCTTGGTTTTGCTTTTGTTTGTGTAGGATGGCCTGTGTCTTCGTTAGCATCTTCCACAGTGTGAAAGAATGTTTTAAGGATGAGGGCTGAGATCTATGGTAATCTAATCTAATCTGCCGGTATTACAAAACCAATTTTCAAAAAGCTCTGACATTTATTTTGAAATGTATATATGTGAATGATGACTCCCAACAGTTGGCTGTGTAAGAAAAGAATGAAATCATGTGGATATTGGGAAATGATTTTCTGGAGGTTTCTGTTCTCGATCTAGCCCCTGCAGCCCCTTCGGTTGGGATGGGGCCCCAACTGCCTGCTTCTCCTGGGAGTCAGCGTTCATAGCACACTGTGGGCTGGGAGACCGCCGCCCTCGGGTTCTGCTGGGTGATTTCACATAGAACAAAGCTGCTGCTGAGTGGACGTGTTTGCCAGTATCTCCAGGGAACATGAGTGATTCCTCTATGGGGTTTATTCTAAGGATGCATGGGATGGGGTGGCACATGAGGGTGAGCCTCATCAGTGGGCAGTCCTTCCCCGATGCTCATGTAGGGAGTTGTCGGGGCTCGGCATCTCTCTAGGTCTCTTGGATCCAAACTCCCTACGAGATAGAGGCTGTTGCCACCTCTCTCTGTCACCTTCCACAGCGGAGCCACAGAAGCCTTTGGGAGAGCTACAGGCAGACTTGGCTCTCTGGTCATTTCTCAGATACTCTTGTAGTTCCTTATTCTGTGTCCATCTGCCCAACTATGCCGTGATCTTTGTGACGTGGGAGCTGCTTACCCTCCATGTGCCTCAGTTTCCTCATTGTCAATCGGGGTAACGATGACTTCTGCTGCCTGTAGCTGTTCTAAAGCTAGACTGGGAGAACAGCGAAGCTTAAATGAGGTGGTAGCTACTGAGTATTCACTGCATGCCCACCCCAGTCTAGACTTGGTGACTGTGAACTCGGTCCTAGAGCAATGTTTGGGGGTAAGATCTGTCAGAATCTTGGAGGAAAGAGAGGCACAGAGAGGGTGGCTGACTTGCTTATGAGCCGTGGACACACATCTGAACTCAGCCTGCTGGCTCCAGAGACCACTTTGAACCTCTGTGTTATCTGGCCTCTCGCAATGGGTGGAAGTGTTCGCTGGGCACTGGGCCCCCAGTGAAGGGCTTAAGCAGCGTTAGTGATGACTGTCCGTGCCCTGCTGGGGGCCCGAGCAGCCAGGGTTGACACTGAGTTTCTGCCCCCTGAGCCCTTCCTCAGGGCTGTCTGCGATGGATGGGAGCATGTCATGGTGTGACCAGCAGCTGGGGAGGATGAAGGGCACGGTGTCCAGATTGGCCCTGGCAGTTCAGGCTGGCAGGGACGAGCTTGGGAAGGCTCCCATTCGGCATTAGTTTTGATCCTCCATCTGGCTCCTGCGTTGGATGGGGCCCCAACTGCCTGCTTCTCCTGGGAGTCAGCGTTCATAGCACACTGTGGGCTGGGAGACCGCCGCCTCGGGTTCTGCTGGGTGATTTCACATAGAACAAAGCTGCTGCTGAGTGGACGTGTTTGCCAGTATCTCCAGGGAACATGAGTGATTCCTCTATGGGGTTTATTCTAAGGATGCATGGGATGGGGTGGCACATGAGGGTGAGCCTCATCAGTGGGCAGTCCTTCCCCGATGCTCATGTAGGGAGTTGTCGGGGCTCGGCATCTCTCTAGGTCTCTTGGATCCAAACTCCCTACGAGATAGAGGCTGTTGCCACCTCTCTCTGTCACCTTCCACAGCGGAGCCACAGAAGCCTTTGGGAGAGCTACAGGCAGACTTGGCTCTCTGGTCATTTCTCAGATACTCTTGTAGTTCCTTATTCTGTGTCCATCTGCCCAACTATGCCGTGATCTTTGTGACGTGGGAGCTGCTTACCCTCCATGTGCCTCAGTTTCCTCATTGTCAATCGGGGTAACGATGACTTCTGCTGCCTGTAGCTGTTCTAAAGCTAGACTGGGAGAACAGCGAAGCTTAAATGAGGTGGTAGCTACTGAGTATTCACTGCATGCCCACCCCAGTCTAGACTTGGTGACTGTGAACTCGGTCCTAGAGCAATGTTTGGGGGTAAGATCTGTCAGAATCTTGGAGGAAAGAGAGGCACAGAGAGGGTGGCTGACTTGCTTATGAGCCGTGGACACACATCTGAACTCAGCCTGCTGGCTCCAGAGACCACTTTGAACCTCTGTGTTATCTGGCCTCTCGCAATGGGTGGAAGTGTTCGCTGGGCACTGGGCCCCCAGTGAAGGGCTTAAGCAGCGTTAGTGATGACTGTCCGTGCCCTGCTGGGGGCCCGAGCAGCCAGGGTTGACACTGAGTTTCTGCCCCCTGAGCCCTTCCTCAGGGCTGTCTGCGATGGATGGGGAGCATGTCATGGTGTGACCAGCAGCTGGGGGAGGATGAAGGGCACGGTGTCCAGATTGGCCCTGGCAGTTCAGGCTGGCAGGGACGAGCTTGGGAAGGGGCTCCCATTCGGCATTAGTTTTGATCCTCCATCTGGCATGTGGAATTTTTCAGGTGTGGGACTTTAAAACAACAGAGTGGCAGGTGGTTCTTCTTTATAAAATGAAACCCAGGGAATGCAAAGCAACGGTCAGAAATGAGCTTCTGCAGCTCAAAAGAGGGCCTTGGCAGAGGTACAACAGATACATACAGTGTGATGCCAAGTATGAAAAAGATCAGTGTAGGTATAACTGAGTATAGAAGAAAGCAAAAAGGGAAAATTCTCCAAAGTGTTAACAGTGGGTGATAGGAGATTTCTCTACGTTTTTTTAAAATTTCCGTATTTTACATAGTGAGCAGTGCTGGTTGACAGCAAACTCAAGAACCAGTCAAAAGTCTGCACCGGTGTTCCTCAGTTAAACCTAAGTACTTGGGATGGGCTCAATATTTGTTTGGTTTTTTTTCTAATTTGAAAAATGAGATGCTCCCTGTCAAAGATAATTTGGAGTATGCGTCTCTAAAACCAAGGTAATAAAAATCACCTGTAATTTCATCACCCAGAAACAACCATAATTGATGTTCTGTTTTCTTCTTAGTGTGTATGGCTATTTATAATATGTGTAATATATACATATTATATACATAAACATAAACTGTGCACAAATTAGAATATCATCCACATGATGAAACTTCATGTTAATTTTTTTTTAAAACATTTATTTATTTATTTATTTATTTTGGCAGGGGCGGGGAGGGAGGGGGGTGGGTGGGCCACTTCCACTGGTCTTTCATTTGTCTAGTTTCATCCATCTTTGTTCTTTGGCCCGTGTGGGCCTCCCATCGCGGTGGCCTCTGTTGTCGCAGAGCTCCAGCTCTGGGTGCATGCGCTCCAGAGCTCCGGCTAGGTAATTGGACACACTGGTCCAGCCGCTCCACGGCACGTGGGATCTTCCCAGGCCAGGGATCGAACCGGTGCCCCTTGCACTGCAAGGCGGTCTCCTTACCCACTGGACCACCAGGGAAGCCCATGGTGGAGCATGCCATGGTGTGACCAGCAGCTGGGGGAGGATGAAGGGCACGGTGTCCAGATTGGCCCTGGCAGTTCAGGCTGGCAGGGACGAGCTTGGGAAGGGGCTCCCATTCGGCATTAGTTTTGATCCTCCATCTGGCATGTGGAATTTTTCAGGTGTGGGACTTTAAAACAACAGAGTGGCAGGTGGTTCTTCTTTATAAAATGAAACCCAGGGAATGCAAAGCAACGGTCAGAAATGAGCTTCTGCAGCTCAAAAGAGGGCCTTGGCAGAGGTACAACAGATACATACAGTGTGATGCCAAGTATGAAAAAGATCAGTGTAGGTATAACTGAGTATAGAAGAAAGAAAAAAGAGAAAATTCTCCAAAGTGTTAACAGTGGGTGATAGGAGATTTCTCTACGTTTTTTGAAAATTTCCGTATTTTACATAGTGAGCAGTGCTGGTTGACAGCAAACTCAAGAACCAGTCAAAAGTCTGCACCGGTGTTCCTCAGTTAAACCTAAGTACTTGGGATGGGCTCAATATTTGTTTGGTTTTTTTTCTAATTTGAAAAATGAGATGCTCCCTGTCAAAGATAATTTGGAGTATGCGTCTCTAAAACCAAGGTAATAAAAATCACCTGTAATTTCATCACCCAGAAACAACCATAATTGATGTTCTGTTTTCTTCTTAGTGTGTATGGCTATTTATAATATGTGTAATATATACATATTATATACATAAACATAAACTGTGCACAAATTAGAATATCATCCACATGATGAAACTTCATGTTAATTTTTTTTTAAAACATTTATTTATTTATTTATTTATTTTGGCAGGGGCGGGGAGGGAGGGGGGTGGGTGGGCCACTTCCACTGGTCTTTCATTTGTCTAGTTTCATCCATCTTTGTTCTTTGGCCCGTGTGGGCCTCCCATCGCGGTGGCCTCTGTTGTCGCAGAGCTCCAGCTCTGGGTGCATGCGCTCCAGAGCTCCGGCTAGGTAATTGGACACACTGGTCCAGCCGCTCCACGGCACGTGGGATCTTCCCAGGCCAGGGATCGAACTGGTGCCCCTTGCACTGCAAGGCGGTCTCCTTACCCACTGGACCACCAGGGGAAGCCCGAAACTTCATGTATTTTAAAAAGCCTTTGCAAAGAATATTTATAAACAAGAGTATCCACAGTATAATCATAAGTTAAAAGCACAGTATAAATAATGATTTAATTTCTTGTTTTTATTTTCTGACAGATGCATATAAGGCTATACATTTCTTTTTTTCTTTTTTTTAAAGTAAACAGTGGGGAGTATTTATTACACTGGCAGGTCCAAGGCCTCCATTTTAGCCAAGGACCCCGAACAGAACTGTGGCTAACATTTATACCTAAAACCTACATGCATAAACCCACATCCCAAACACCTGAGGTTGCCTAGGAAACGTTAAAGGAAAAAAAAATGATTTGGTTGTCATCACAAAGGTACAATTGAAAATCACGTAAGCATATTGCTTAGCTTGTCTCAATGTGAATTAATTAGCCAAGATTACAAATGGTGATCTATCATATGCTGGACATTTCATTCTCTTGGCCTAGGGGAGGCTTGAGTATGAGGTTTTCTTCGTCAGGTTCTCATCAGCCCGGGAGGCCTGGTTGACAGTTAATTTTTCATCTCCATAGCTACACAGTCCAAACACAGTCCAGACTTCACTGAAAGTGCAAGATGGACTCCTCAAGATGGAGTCAGTTTAGTCAGGGTAGCCTGCTCTTTCCTCCTTCAAGATCACAATTGGACCACCCAACGTCTGGACCCACTCAGGCTCAGGTTCTTTGTGCCGCAACAGCAGAAGGAATTCAGCGAGAGGCAGCGTGATAGGCAAGAAGTGAATTTATTAGGATAGGACGCTTGTAAGAGACGTAAGCGGGCAGGTGGGAAAGCTCTCCCAAGGCTATACATTTATGACTTTTTAAATCGTACCCCACAAATTTTGATAGGTTGTATTTTCATTATGATGCAATTCAAAATATTTTCTATGTGCTGCTTTTATTTCTTTTTTTTTTTAAAAGATTTATTTATTTATTTATTTATTTTGGTGGGGGTGGGGTGGGGAGGGAGGGGAGCAGGCGGACCACTTCTGTTGGTCTTTCATTTGTCCATTTTCATCCATCTTTGTTCTTTGGCTCCTGTGGGCCTCCCATCGTGGTGGCCTCTGTTGTCGCAGAGCACCGGCTCTGGGCGCATGCGCGCCAGAGCTCCGGCTCGGTAATTGGACACATCAGTCCAGCCGCTCCGCAGCACGTGGGATCTTCCCAGGCCCGGGATCCAACCAGCGCCTCTTGCACTGCAAGGCAGTGTCCCTACCCACTGGACCACCAGGGAAGCCCTGCTGCTTTTATTTCTTCTTTGACTTATAATTTTGGGAATTTGCTAGGTTATTTTTTATTTCTAGCTTTATTCCGCTGTGGTCAGAGGAGATTCTGAATTATTTCATTTCTTTTGTCAAGAATGTGCTTTATGGTCCAGTAGATTGGTCAACTTTGACAGACAGCCCATGTGCCTTCTCAATGCTGGGCATCCTGTGGCTGTCAGCTGCAGTGTTGTGTAGAGCTCAGTCTAGATAGACTTGGTGATCATTTTGTTCATATCCTCCATATTCTTACTGTTTCTCTCTGTTTTTTTGGGGGGTGCCTCTTCTTTCAGTTATCCTGAGAAATGTATTAGAGCCCCTCACTGTTTGAAATCCTCGTTGATTATGGATTTGTATATTCCTCCTTTTTGCTTGTCAATTTTTGCTTTATATAGTTTGAAAACAAGTTACCATGGGCATACAAAATTAAGTTTCTGTAGCATTTTTTTGAATTAACCATTTTACCATTATGAAATGTTCCCTTTAGCTCTAGTAACATTTCTTCCCTTAAATTCTATCTTAATTTTATTTTTTTAAAGATTTATTTGCAGAAGGAATTCAGCGAGAGGCAGCGTGATAGGCAAGAAGTGAATTTATTAGGATAGGACGCTTGTAAGAGACGTAAGCGGGCAGGTGGGAAAGCTCTCCCAAGGCTATACATTTATGACTTTTTAAATCGTACCCCACAAATTTTGATAGGTTGTATTTTCATTATGATGCAATTCAAAATATTTTCTATGTGCTGCTTTTATTTCTTTTTTTTTTTTAAAAGATTTATTTATTTATTTATTTATTTTGGTGGGGGTGGGGTGGGGAGGGAGGGGAGCAGGCGGACCACTTCTGTTGGTCTTTCATTTGTCCATTTTCATCCATCTTTGTTCTTTGGCTCCTGTGGGCCTCCCATCGTGGTGGCCTCTGTTGTCGCAGAGCACCGGCTCTGGGCGCATGCGCGCCAGAGCTCCGGCTCGGTAATTGGACACATCAGTCCAGCCGCTCCGCAGCACGTGGGATCTTCCCAGGCCCGGGATCCAACCAGCGCCTCTTGCACTGCAAGGCAGTGTCCCTACCCACTGGACCACCAGGGAAGCCCTGCTGCTTTTATTTCTTCTTTGACTTATAATTTTGGGAATTTGCTAGGTTATTTTTTATTTCTAGCTTTATTCCGCTGTGGTCAGAGGAGATTCTGAATTATTTCATTTCTTTTGTCAAGAATGTGCTTTATGGTCCAGTAGATTGGTCAACTTTGACAGACAGCCCATGTGCCTTCTCAATGCTGGGCATCCTGTGGCTGTCAGCTGCAGTGTTGTGTAGAGCTCAGTCTAGATAGACTTGGTGATCATTTTGTTCATATCCTCCATATTCTTACTGTTTCTCTCTGTTTTTTTGGGGGGTGCCTCTTCTTTCAGTTATCCTGAGAAATGTATTAGAGCCCCTCACTGTTTGAAATCCTCGTTGATTATGGATTTGTATATTCCTCCTTTTTGCTTGTCAATTTTTGCTTTATATAGTTTGAAAACAAGTTACCATGGGCATACAAAATTAAGTTTCTGTAGCATTTTTTTGAATTAACCATTTTACCATTATGAAATGTTCCCTTTAGCTCTAGTAACATTTCTTCCCTTAAATTCTATCTTAATTTTATTTTTTTTAAAGATTTATTTATTTATGTATTTTGGGCGGGGGTCGGGTTGGGGAGGGAGGGGAGTGGGCGGGCCACTTCTATTGGTCTTTCATTTCTCTATTTTCATTCGTTTTCGTTCTTTGTCTCCTGTGGGCCTCCCATCACGGTGGCGTCTGTCGTTGCAGAGCACCGGCTCTGGGCGCATGCGCTCCAGAGCTCCGGCTCTGTAATTGGACACACCGGTCCAGCCGCTCTGCGGCACGTGGGATCTTCCAGGCCAGGGCTCAAACCGGTGCCCCTTGCACTGCAAGGCAGTGTCCTTACCCACTGGACCACCAGGGGAAGCCCAAATTCTATCTTAATTTTACTGTAGCTCTACCAGATCTCTTTTGGTTAGTTTCTATCTAGTATCTCATTTCTCACTTGGAGGGATGAGTAAATCAATAAATTAATGGGTGGATTAAACCCTGTCATTTTCTTTAAGGTATATCTTGTACAAGGGTTCCCTTTCATGACATCCTTTCCAACATTTGTTATTTGTGTTCTTTGTGACAATGGCCAGTCTTCTGGGTGTGAGGTGATACCTCTTTGTGGTTTTAATATCTATTTTTCTGATTATTAACGTTGAACATCTTTTCATATGCTTGGGGGCCATCTGTGTGTCTTCTTGGGGAAAATATGTATTCACGTCTTCTGCTCGTTGTAAATGTGGATTGTTTGGGGGTTTTTGTTTGTTGTTTGACCATGCCATGCCACTTGTAGGATCGTAGTTCTCCAAGCTGGGATAGAACCTGTGCCCCCTGCAATGGAAGCACGGGGTTTTAACCACCAGACTTCCGAGAGAGTATGGGTTGTTTGGCTTTTGATGTTGAATTGCATGAGCATTTGTGTACTTTAAATATTAACACCTCATTGGTTATATGGGGTTGGCCAACAAGTTTGTTCACGTTTTTCTACAACATCTTATAGAACCTAAATTAATTTTTTGGCCAACTCAGTATCATTTGTAAATGATTTCCCCAATTCAGTAGGCTGTCTTTTTGTTTTGCTGATGATTTCTTTTGCTGTGCCAAATTTCTTAAGTTTGTGTCCCATTTGTTAATTTCTGCATTTATTTACTTCGCTTTAGTAGACAGGTCAAAAAAAATATTGCTATGATTTATGCCAAAGAGTATTCTATGTTTTCTCCTAGTTTTTATGATTTGGGGCCTTTACTTAGGTCTTTGCTTCATTCGTTTTCGTTCTTTGTCTCCTGTGGGCCTCCCATCACGGTGGCGTCTGTCGTTGCAGAGCACCGGCTCTGGGCGCATGCGCTCCAGAGCTCCGGCTCTGTAATTGGACACACCGGTCCAGCCGCTCTGCGGCACGTGGGATCTTCCAGGCCAGGGCTCAAACCGGTGCCCCTTGCACTGCAAGGCAGTGTCCTTACCCACTGGACCACCAGGGGAAGCCCAAATTCTATCTTAATTTTACTGTAGCTCTACCAGATCTCTTTTGGTTAGTTTCTATCTAGTATCTCATTTCTCACTTGGAGGGATGAGTAAATCAATAAATTAATGGGTGGATTAAACCCTGTCATTTTCTTTAAGGTATATCTTGTACAAGGGTTCCCTTTCATGACATCCTTTCCAACATTTGTTATTTGTGTTCTTTGTGACAATGGCCAGTCTTCTGGGTGTGAGGTGATACCTCTTTGTGGTTTTAATATCTATTTTTCTGATTATTAACGTTGAACATCTTTTCATATGCTTGGGGGCCATCTGTGTGTCTTCTTGGGGAAAATATGTATTCACGTCTTCTGCTCGTTGTAAATGTGGATTGTTTGGGGGTTTTTGTTTGTTGTTTGACCATGCCATGCCACTTGTAGGATCGTAGTTCTCCAAGCTGGGATAGAACCTGTGCCCCCTGCAATGGAAGCACGGGGTCTTAACCACCAGACTTCCGAGAGAGTATGGGTTGTTTGGCTTTTGATGTTGAATTGCATGAGCATTTGTGTACTTTAAATATTAACACCTCATTGGTTATATGGGGTTGGCCAACAAGTTTGTTCACGTTTTTCTACAACATCTTATAGAACCTAAATTAATTTTTTGGCCAACTCAGTATCATTTGTAAATGATTTCCCCAATTCAGTAGGCTGTCTTTTTGTTTTGCTGATGATTTCTTTTGCTGTGCCAAATTTCTTAAGTTTGTGTCCCATTTGTTAATTTCTGCATTTATTTACTTCGCTTTAGTAGACAGGTCAAAAAAAATATTGCTATGATTTATGCCAAAGAGTATTCTATGTTTTCTCCTAGTTTTTATGATTTGGGGCCTTTACTTAGGTCTTTGCTTCATTCTGAATTTATATTTCTATATAATGTTAGTGTGCGTGTACTCAGTCACACACTTGTGTCTGACTCTTTGCAGACCCATGGAGTGTAGCCCGCCAAGCTCCTCTGTCCATGGGATTATCCCAGCAAGAAGAGCGGAATGTCATTTCCTCCTCCAGGGGATCTTCCTGACCCAGGGAAGAACCTGCATCTCCTATGGCTCTTGCATTGGCAGGCAAATTCTTTACCACAGAGCCACCTGGGAAGCCCCATATGGTGTTAGAGAATGTCCTAATTTCATTCTTTCATGTGTAACTGTCCAGTTTTCCAGCACTACTTATTGAAGAGACTTGTCTTTTCTTCATTGTGTATTCTTGTCCCCTTTGTCATAAAACAATGGACCATAAGTGTGTGGGTTTGTGTCTAGGCTGTCTATTTTGTTCCATTGATTTGTGCATTTGTGTGTCAGTACCATACTTTTTAAATCACTGTAGCTTTGGTGTATAGCCGGAAGTCAGGGAGTGTGATTCTTTCAGTTCTGTTCTTTTTCAAGATTGTCTTGGCTGTTCAGGGTCTTTTGGCTCTTTTCCATACAAATTTTAGAAGTATCTGTTCTAGTTCCATGGAAAATGACATCAGTATTTTTTCCTCTTTTTTAAATAATTGATTTACAATATTGTATTACTGCTGTACCGCAAAGTGATTCATTTATACATACATATGCATTCTTTTTTTATATTTTCCATTATGGTTTATTGTAAGATGTCAAACATAGTTCTCTATGCTACACAGTAGGGCCTTCTGGGACATATAAAAGCTTAACATCTGCTGATCCCATATTCCCAATACATCCCTACCCTACTCCCTCTCCCCCTTGGCAGCCACCAACCTGTTCTCTATGTCTATTATTCTGTTTATGTTTCATAGATAGTTTCATTTGTGTCATATTTTAGATTCTACATAAAAGTGATGTCATATAATATTTGTCTTTGTCTCAGTTAGTGTAATAATCTCTAGTTGCATCCACTTTGCTGCAAATGGTGTTATTTCATTCTTTTTCTATGGCTGAATAGTGCTCCATTGTATGTATGTTCTACATCCTCTTTATACATTTATTTGTCAATGGAAATTTAGGTTGTTTCCATGTCTTGGCTACTGTGAATAGTGCTGCTCTGAACATAGGAGTGCATGTATCTTTTTGAATTATAGTTTTGTCTGGTTGTATGTCCAGGAGTGGGGTTGCTGGATCAGAGGGTGATTCTGTTTTTAGTTTTCTGAGGAAGTTCCGTACTCGGTAGTGGCTGTGCCAACATACATTCCCACCAGCAGGGTAGGCGGGGTCCCTTTCTCCACAATCTCTCCACCATTTTATTATTTGTAGACTTTTTAATGATGGCCATTCTGACCAGTGCGAGATAATACCTCACTGTAGTTTTGATTCTCATTTCTCTAATAATTAGCAGTGTTAAGCATCTTTTCACCTGTCTCTTGGCCATCTGTATTTCTTCTTCAAAGAAATGTCTATTTAGGTCATCTGCCCGTTTTTTAGTTGGGTTATTTGTTTTTGTTGAGTTGTATGAGCTGTTTATATATTTTGGAAACTATGCCCTTATCTGTCCCATCATTTGCAAGTATGTTCTTCCGTTCTGTGCATTGTCTTTTCATTTTGTTTATCGTTTCCTTTGCTCTGCAAAACCTTGTAAGTTTGATTAAGTCCCATTTTGTTTCTTTTTGTTTTTATTTCCATTGCCTTGTGAGACTGATCTAAGAAAACATTGGTGTGATCTATATCAGAGAATGTTTTGCCTGTATTCTCTGCTAGGAGTTTTATGGTGTTGTGTCTTTAAGACTTTAATCCATTTTGAGTTTATTTTTGTGTATGGTGAGAGGGTGTGTTATAACTTCTACATGCAGCTGTCCAACTTCCCCATTATCACTTGCTGAAGAGACTGTCTTATTCCCATTGTATATTCTTGCCTCCTTTGTCAAAGATTAATTGATTGTAGGTGTTTGGATTTACTTCTGGGCATTTTGTTCTGGTGTATTGATCCATATGTCTGTTTTTGTGCTAATGCCATGCTGTTTTTTTTTTTTTTTTTTTAATTTTTTACATTTATTTATTTATTTATTTTGAGGGGGGAGGGTTGGGGAGGGAGGGGAGTGGGCAGGCCACTTCTATTGGTCTTTGATTCCTCTATCTTCATCCGTCTTTGTTCTTTGGCTCCTGTGGGCCTCCCATCGTGGTGGCCTCTGTTGTTGTAGAGCGCCGGCTCTGGACACATGCTCTCCAGAGCTCCGGCTCGGTAATTGGATACATTGGTCCAGCCGCTCCGCGGCACGTGGGACCTTCCCAGGCCAGGGATCAAACCGGCACCCCTTGCACTGCATGGTGGTGTCCTTACTCACTGGACCGCCAGGGAAGCCCCCATGCTGTTTTGATTACTATAGCTTTGTAGTATTATCTGAAGTCTGGGATGGTTATGTCTTCTGCTTGTTTCTTTTTTCTTTAGGATTGGTTTGGCAATTATGGGTCTTTTATAATTCTATATAAATTTTAAAGATTATTCAAGTTCTGTGAAAGATGTTATGGATAGTTTGATATGGATCACATTAAATCCATAGATGGCTTTGGGTAGTATAGCCATTTTAACAATGTTCTTCCAAGAACTTAGGGTATTTTTTCTTTGAATCATCTTGAAATTCCTTTATTAATGTTTTATTGTTCTTATAATATGTCTTCTACATTCTTGGTGAGGTTTATTTCTAAGTATTTTATTTTGGGAGCTGCAGTTTTAAAATTTATTTTTTAAATACATTCTGATATTTCATTATTGATGTAAAGAAATGCAACTGATTTCTATGTTAGTCTTGTTATCTTGTTACTTTGCTGAATCAGTTCTAGTAGTTTTTGTGGGGGGAGCCTTTAGATATCTTTTATTTCTTTTTCTTGTGTGATTGCCATGGCTAGGACTTCCAATACGATGTTGAATAGAAGAGGTGATAGTAGGCATTCTTGTTCCAGATTTTTGCAGGAAAGTTTTCAGTTTTTCACCGTTGAGGATTATATTGGCTGTGGGTTTGTCATAAATAACTTTTAATATCTTGACATAGGTTCCCTCTGTACCCACTTTGGTAAGAGTTTTTATCATGAATGGATAGTGGATTTTGTCAAATGCTTTTTCAGCATCTATTGACATGAGCGTATGGTTTTTGTCTTTTCTTTTGTTTGTGGTCTATCACATTGATATATATATGTTGAACTATCCTTGAGAACCTGGAATGAATTCCACTTTGTCATGGAGTATGATCTTTTTTATGTGTTGTTGGATTTGGTTTGCCAGTATTTTGTTGAAAAATTTTACGTCTATATTCTTCAAAGATAATGACCTGTAATTTTCTGTTTTTCTAGGTTCTTTGTCAGGTGTTGGTATCAGGGTGAGAGTGGCTTCACTGAGTGTCCTTGGGAGTGTTTGCTCAGTTTTTTGGAAGCATTTGAGAAAGACGGCTACAAGTTCTTCTTTAAATGTTTAGTAGAACTCACCTAGTAGTCCAAGCCATCTGGTCTTGGACTTTGGTTTGTAGGGAGTTTTTAAATCACAGATCCTATTTCACTTTTAGTAACTGGTCTCTTCAAATTATCTATTTCTTCTTGATTCAATTTTGGTGGACTACACGTTTCTAGAAACTTGTCCAGTTTCTCTAGGGCTTCCCTGGTGGCTCAGATGGTAAAGAATTCACCTGCAATGCAAGAGACCTGGGTTCAATTCCTGGATTGGGGAGATCCCCTGGAGAAGGGAAAGGCTACCCACTCCAGTCCATTTCTCCTAGGTTATTGAATTTGTTAGCATATAATTGTTCATAGTATTCTCTCTTTTTTTTTTTTTTTAGATTTATTTTATTTATTTATTTATTTTGGGCGGGGGTCGGGTTGGGGAGGGAGGGGAGTGGGCGGGCCACTTCTATTGGTCTTTCATTTCTCTATTTTCATCCGTCTTGGTTTTATTGTTTTTTTAATCTATTTTATTTCCTCTCTGATGTTATTATTTCCTTTCTGCTGAGTTTAGGCTTTGTTATTTTTCTAATCCTTTTAGATGATAGACTGGGTGGTTTATTTGAGATTTTTCTTTTTCTTTTTTTTTTGAGAAAGGCCTGTATCACTATGAACTTCTAAGAACTGCTTATACTTATTTTGTATGGTTGTATTTTCATTGCCATTGTCTCAAGGTATATTTTAATTACCTCTTTGACTTCATTGTTGACTCAGTTTTTTTTTAGTACCATGTTGTTTAGTCTCCATGTAATTTGATCTCTTTTTTGTCTTTTCTTTTGTTTGTGGTCTATTGATATATATATGTTGAACTATCCTTGAGAACCTGGAATGAATTCCACTTTGTCATGGAGTATGATCTTTTTTATGTGTTGTTGGATTTGGTTTGCCAGTATTTTGTTGAAAAATTTTACGTCTATATTCTTCAAAGATAATGACCTGTAATTTTCTGTTTTTCTAGGTTCTTTGTCAGGTGTTGGTATCAGGGTGAGAGTGGCTTCACTGAGTGTCCTTGGGAGTGTTTGCTCAGTTTTTTGGAAGCATTTGAGAAAGACGGCTACAAGTTCTTCTTTAAATGTTTAGTAGAACTCACCTAGTAGTCCAAGCCATCTGGTCTTGGACTTTGGTTTGTAGGGAGTTTTTAAATCACAGATCCTATTTCACTTTTAGTAACTGGTCTCTTCAAATTATCTATTTCTTCTTGATTCAATTTTGGTGGACTACACGTTTCTAGAAACTTGTCCAGTTTCTCTAGGGCTTCCCTGGTGGCTCAGATGGTAAAGAATTCACCTGCAATGCAAGAGACCTGGGTTCAATTCCTGGATTGGGGAGATCCCCTGGAGAAGGGAAAGGCTACCCACTCCAGTCCATTTCTCCTAGGTTATTGAATTTGTTAGCATATAATTGTTCATAGTATTCTCTCTTTTTTTTTTTTTTTTTTTTAAAGTTTTTTTTTTTTTTTTTGGGGGGGGGTCGGGTTGGGGAGGGAGGGGAGCAGGCGGGCCACTTCTATTGGTCTTTCATTTCTCTATTTTCATCCGTCTTGGTTTTATTGTTTTTTTAATCTATTTTATTTCCTCTCTGATGTTATTATTTCCTTTCTGCTGAGTTTAGGCTTTGTTATTTTTCTAATCCTTTTAGATGATAGACTGGGTGGTTTATTTGAGATTTTTCTTTTTCTTTTTTTTTTGAGAAAGGCCTGTATCACTATGAACTTCTAAGAACTGCTTATACTTATTTTGTATGGTTGTATTTTCATTGCCATTGTCTCAAGGTATATTTTAATTACCTCTTTGACTTCATTGTTGACTCAGTTTTTTTTTAGTACCATGTTGTTTAGTCTCCATGTAATTTGTTCTCTTTTCTGTGTCTAATTTTTAGTTTCATGCCATTGTGATCAGAAAAGATGCTTGAGATAATTTCTATATTCTTAAATTTGTTGAAGCTTATTTCGGGCTATCATATATGGTCAGTCCTAGAGAATGTTCCATGTGCACTTGAAAAGAATGCATTATCTGTTTTTGAATGTAATGTCCTTAACATATCAATTAAGGCTAACTGTTCTATTGTAACATTTAGGATCTGTTTTGCCTTCTGTGTGGAAGATCTGTCCATCAATGTGAGTGGGGTGTTAAAGTCTTCTATTATTATTGTATTGTTGTCAATTTCTTCCTTTACTTTTTATCTATTTGGGTACTCCTATATTAGGTGCATGTATATTGATGAGTACAAAATCCTCTTCTATTTATCTGTTTATCATTTTATAATGTCCTTTATCTTTTTTATAGTCTTTGTTTTAAAGTATTTTCTCATGAATATTGTGATCCCCACTTTGTTGTTTTCTTTTTTATTATCTTTTTCCACTTCCTCACTTTTTTTTTCTTAAAGAATTTCTTTTTAAATTTTATTTATTTCTGACTGTTCTGGGTTTTCACCGCTGCTGCAGGCTCTTCTCTAGTTGCAGGGAGTGGGGGCTACTCTGTAGTTGAGGAGAGCAGGATTCTTGTTGTGGTGACTTCTCATGTTGTGGAACTTGGGCTCCAGGGCGCATGGGCTTCAGTAGTTGCGGCTCCAAGGCTCTAGAGCACAGGCTCAATAGTTGTGGCTTACGGGTTTAGCTGCTTCACAGCATGTGGGATCTTCCCAGATTGTAAGGGTTAGGAGGGAAAGGGGCAGGCCACAATTTTTGAAAAGAATGACAGCCCAAGGACACAGCATAAACCCATTAAAATCAAATGGGTCCAAGATGGCAGACCAGACCTTGATCCTCAGTCAGCAAGCTAAATGACGCGCCCAGAGGCACCATGACAGTTCTGCCCCTTCCCTAAAAGAGCTGGGATAACTCTCCCACTCATTAGCATATGGAATTAGCCAGCCCATAAAAGCTAAGAATGCCATGTTTTGGGGGCCACTGGATTTGCTCTACGATGGCCCACACTCTGACTGTGGAGTGTGCTTTCTCTGACTCTGAATAAATCTATTTCTTACCTGTCATTTTGTCTCTTGCTGAATTCTTCTCTGCAAAGAGACATGAAGAACCTGAGTCTTCATGGGTCCAGACGCTGAGTGAGTGATTTTATCAGGTCTGGGCTCTGGGTTTAAGTCTCAAATCGAGGTAGAACACTTTCAGGATCAGATATCAAACCCATGTCTCCTGCATTGGCAGGTGAACTCTTCACAACTGAGCTACCAGGGAAGCCCCCACTCCCTCACTTTTAATCTATGTGTGTCCTTTGCCTTAAAATGAATCTCTTGTAGGCAGCATATTGTAGGCTCTTGGTTTTTGTTTTTTTGTTTTAAATCCAGTCTGCCACTCTGTCTTTTGATTGTAACATTTAGTCCATTGACATTTAAGGTAATTATTGATAGATATGTATTCATTGCCAACTTAAACCTGTTTTCCCAGTGAGTTTATATTTCTTCTTTATTCCTTTCCATTTTTATTTATCCTTTTGTGTTTTGATTTTCTCTTATACTTACGCTTTTTTAGGTTGTGAATCTATTGTATGCTTTTTAAAATTTTTATTTATTATTATTATTTTTTACAGAGTTTTGTTGTTTACTGCCACCATCCACCTAGCATATGTTTTAAATATGTGATTACCATGTTCTTTAAGTGTATTAGCCTCCTGTATCTACTTGCCTTTGACTTATAGTCATTTCGGCTCAAACTCATCCTACATTTTCTGACTCCCCTCCCCAACATTTTATGATTTTGAGGTCCTGCTTTACATCTTCAAGTTCATTCTTTTGCTGTTCATTGTGGATATTGTCACTTTCACAGAAAATGTTTTATTAATCTGCGTACTGGCTTATTTAAGTGACTTATTTTCCAACTTTTATTTTTTCTTTCCTATTGTAGAGTCTTACTTTTCTATTTAGAGAAGGTCTTTCAATATTTCCTTTAGGATAGGTTTAATATTGCTGTATTCTTTTACTTTTTGCTTCTCTGAGACATTCTTGATCTTCTATTCTAAATCATAATCTTGCTGGGTAGACTATCCTAGGTTGTAGATTGTTCTCTTTTAGTACTTTGAATGTATCTTGCCACTCCTTTCTGGGCTGCAATGTTTCTGTAGAAAAATCAACTGTTAGTCTTATGGGGGTTCATTGGTAAATAACTTTAATTTTCTTTTACTGCCTTTAGAATCCTCTCTTTATTTTTAATTTTGCCATATGTATTATGTCAGATCCTTTGTACTTCCTGTATCATGACTGTTTCTTTCTTTATGATTGGGAAGTTTTCAACTATAAATTTTCAAATACATTTTGAATCTCCTTTTCTCTCTCTTCTCCTTCTGGAATCCCTATCATGCAAAGATTAGCATGCTTTATATTATCCCATGGTCTTTTACATTGCTTTTATTTATTTATTCTTTTCATTTGGCCTCTATCTGCTATTCTGATTGGGTGATTTCCATTATTCTATCTTCCAGGTCACTTGTTTGATTTTCTCCATTATTCATTCTCCTATTCATTGCCTTTACTTCATCTTTGCAAGTGAGTTTTCTTTTTTTCTTTTCTGACCACACTGTGTGGTTTGTGAGATCCCAGTTCTCCAACCAGGGATTGAACCAGGCCCCAGCCAACCCTCACCACTGGGCAACCAGAGAATTCCCTGCAGATGATTTATGTAATTTTCATTGGTTCCTCCTTTCAGTTACTAGTTCCTTTTTATAGTACTCTGCGTTCCAGTTCATAACCTTTCTTAATTCTTTCAGTATTTTCATTATCTTCTTTTTGAAATCAGTGTCTATTAAACTGAAGAGAAATCAGTGTCTATGAGACGGAAGAGGTCTGCTTTATTTGTTCTTTCTGGGGAATGTGCTTGACTTTTTTTACCTAGAATCCTTTGCTTCTTCATTTAACTTATATTTCTGTGAGTTTAGGAGAAACAATGACCTACTGTGGTCTTGGAGGGCTATTTATATATGGACGTAACCCTGTGTAACTTGTGTGGGTTTACTTTGTTTGGTGTGAGGGCTGTTGTTTTCTTCTTCTTCTTTTTTTTTTTTAGTATGGATGCCATCTCTTTTCTCAGCATGTGTTGGTTGTTATCCCCTGGATAGGGGGTGTGTAGATATGGGGGCTAGCGCCTAGTCATAGGGTTCTCTGTGGTGGTGGCCCAGGGGTGTCCCCAGAGAACATGCCAGGAGCTGAGGCTACTCCTGACCACTCCTGGAATCTATGAGGGCAGGTGCTGGCAGCTTGCAGCCAGGCCTGGTGTCCAGGTGGCAGTGGCTCGCCGTCACTCCTGGAATCTGCTGGGTGGTGGCAAGGGCCCAGGACTGCTCCCAGAGCCTCGGCAGGCAGTGTCCTGCCCTCTGCGAGCTTGTGCACAGGAGCTACAATTCCGATTCCTCCTCTCCTCTGTGCACTTGCCAAACAGTGGCAGCTGGCTTCTAATGTGGCCCAGGCTTCCTCTGGGTATACGCCCAGCCATAGCCTCACTGGATTCCAGCCCTGGCCTAGCTGTTTCCACACAGCCTACCCCAACCCTCTTCCCAGTTCTGATCTCTGAAGCCCAAGTTCCAGCACCCAGGTGCCAGCCCACCGGCAGATGCATGCCTCAGACAGGGGGGTGCCGGGCAGAGCCCTGACCATCTGTGCAGTCCTCCCCTGCTCCAACTGCCACAAGCTGCACTCTCCTCCAAGGCTCTGAGGCTCCCTTTCTGTCCCAGAAGATCTCTCCACCAGTAAGGGGGGCTTCCCAGGGTACAGGAAACTTTCTTCTTTCACAGCTTCCTGCCAGGAGCACAGGTTCTGTCCCAGTTCCTTTGTGGGTAGAGTATTCTTGGTTGTAGGTTTCTTCTTTTCATCATTTTAAATATATTGTTCCACCACCTTCTGACCTGAAGTTTCTGCCGAAAAGTCAGCTGATGGCCTTATGGGAGTTCCCTTTTACATAATGTATTACTTTTTGATTCCTGCTCTTAGTCTCTCTTTTTTTAATGTTTAATTTTTGCCATTTTAATACAAGGTATTGACCTACTGTGGTCTTGGAGGGCTATTTATATATGGACGTAACCCTGTGTAACTTGTGTGGGTTTACTTTGTTTGGTGTGAGGGCTGTTGTTTTCTTCTTCTTCTTTTTTTTAGTATGGATGCCATCTCTTTTCTCAGCATGTGTTGGTTGTTATCCCCTGGATAGGGGGTGTGTAGATATGGGGGCTAGCGCCTAGTCATAGGGTTCTCTGTGGTGGTGGCCCAGGGGTGTCCCCAGAGAACATGCCAGGAGCTGAGGCTACTCCTGACCACTCCTGGAATCTATGAGGGCAGGTGCTGGCAGCTTGCAGCCAGGCCTGGTGTCCAGGTGGCAGTGGCTCGCCGTCACTCCTGGAATCTGCTGGGTGGTGGCAAGGGCCCAGGACTGCTCCCAGAGCCTCGGCAGGCAGTGTCCTGCCCTCTGCGAGCTTGTGCACAGGAGCTACAATTCCGATTCCTCCTCTCCTCTGTGCACTTGCCAAACAGTGGCAGCTGGCTTCTAATGTGGCCCAGTCTTCCTCTGGGTATCGCCCAGCCATAGCCTCACTGGATTCCAGCCCTGGCCTAGCTGTTTCCACACAGCCTACCCCAACCCTCTTCCCAGTTCTGATCTCTGAAGCCCAAGTTCCAGCACCCAGGTGCCAGCCCACCGGCAGATGCATGCCTCAGACAGGGGGGTGCCGGGCAGAGCCCTGACCATCTGTGCAGTCCTCCCCTGCTCCAACTGCCACAAGCTGCACTCTCCTCCAAGGCTCTGAGGCTCCCTTTCTGTCCCAGAAGATCTCTCCACCAGTAAGGGGGGCTTCCCAGGGTACAGGAAACTTTCTTCTTTCACAGCTTCCTGCCAGGAGCACAGGTTCTGTCCCAGTTCCTTTGTGGGTAGAGTATTCTTGGTTGTAGGTTTCTTCTTTTCATCATTTTAAATATATTGTTCCACCACCTTCTGACCTGAAGTTTCTGCCGAAAAGTCAGCTGATGGCCTTATGGGAGTTCCCTTTTACATAATGTATTACTTTTTGATTCCTGCTCTTAGTCTCTCTTTTTTTAATGTTTAATTTTTGCCATTTTAATTACAAGGTGTATTGGCATGTTCCCCTTTGGATTGATTCTGTCCGAGACTGTCTGCACGTCCTGGATCTGGATGTCTGTTTCCTTTCCCACGATAGTGAAGTTTTCAGTTAGTACATCTTCAGTTATCTTCTCAGCCTTATTTTCTCTTTCTTCTCCTTTTGGGACCCCTAGAATGCAAATATTAGTGTGTCTGATGTTTTTCCAGAGGTCTTTTAAACTATCCTCATTTTTTCCCATAGATTTTCTTTTTTCTGTTCAGCACTGATGATTTCTGCTAATATCTTCCAGTTCGCTGATCCAGTCTTCTATATCATTTAGTCCGTGGCTAGTTCTTCTAGTATATTTTTCATTTTAGTTACTGTATTCTTCAGGTCTCTTTGGCTGTTCTTTATATTTTCTGTTTGTTAAAAATGTCTAATGTCTTGTCCTGTGCATCAATTCTTCCAAGTTCTTTCATCGTCTTTATAGTCACTGGTTTGAACTCTTTCTCAGGTAGATTGCCTAGATCTGCTTCACTTAGTTCTCTTTCTGGGGTTTTGTGTCTTAATTTGGAATGTGTTCTTCTGTTTCCTCCTTTTGTCTGAGTTGCTGTTTTTATTTTTGTGTGTCTTGTAGGTTGGTTACATTTCCCAACCTTGACGATGCTTTTTGTAGACACTCTGTGTGTCCCAGGATACTTCCCTTTTGTCACCAGAGCTATGTGTTCTAGGGGCTCCCCCATTATGGCTGTGTGGGTCTTTCTGTTGTGGTGGGCTGACTGTGTGGGCTTGGTTGGCCTTGATCTGTTTGGCTGGTTGCCAGTTTGTGCCTGGTGCCAAGGCTACTGGCTGCTCACTGGTGGGACTGGGCCTCGAGGTGGCTGACTGCAGAACCCTAGAGGCTGTACTAGTGCTGGGTTCCTAGTGTGTGGAGTTAGGATCCAAGAGACCCTTGGAACTGTTGCTCACTCACTGATGAGCAGAGCTGGGCCCTGGGGTCTGGTTTCAGGGTCCAGGGGTCCCAGAGCAGATGTCAGGTCACTGGTGGGTGGGCCAGGTCCTGACACAATGGACTGCAGTGCCTGGGGTGTGTTGGTGTGTTGCATCTTGGGTTGGCCTGCTAGTGGGTGGGTCCTGGGCCCAACTGGCCCAGGGCGGGGTCTGGACGGCTGGTGAGTGTACCAGATCTGCAGACAGCAGGCCTGTGGTGTTCTTGTGACTAGTGTCTGCCTGCTGGTGGGTGGAGCTGGGTGAGAGGCTAGGGCAGGCTCACTGATGGGTGGGGCTGGTGTCTTGGTGATTCTGGGGCTGGTTCCAGACACTTTGGGTAGAGCTGGGTCCCAGGGTCTCGGCTGGAGGGCCCTGGTGGTCTTGGTTTTACTGCCTATGTACTGATGCATGGAGCTGGGTTTGGGGCCCTCTGCTGGGCAGGGATGCGTCCAGAGGCAGCTATGGATCAAAGGGTCTTAAAGCAGCCTCTCTGTTGGTGGGTGGGGCTGTCTCCATGCCCAGTTAGTTGTTTGGCCTGAGCTGCCCTAGTGTGGTCCCTGCAGACCATTGGAGTGCCTGTAGCCCCATGTGGGGCTGGGGCCTCAAGCTAATAAGCTAGGAGGATTCCAAAATGACACTTGCCAGCACCAGTGTCCACAGGGGAAAGGAGTCCCCTGAAATGATAGTCACTAGTGTCTGTGTCTCCAGGGCGAGCTGCAGTTACCTCCTACCTCGGCTGGAGATGCTCCAGGAATAGCAGGTAGGTTTGACTCAGACTCCTATCAGGTAACTGCTTCTGCCTTGGGTTCTAGAGCGTGTGAGATTTTGGGGGCGGGGTGGTGAGTGTTGGGGAGGGAGGGGGGCAGGTGGGCCACTTCTATTGGTCTTTCATTTGTCTATTTTCACCCATCTTTGTTCTTTGGCCAGTGTGGGCCTCCCATCGCAGTGGCCTCTGTTTTCGCAGAGCACTGGCTCTGGGCGCATGCGCTCCAGAGCTCCGGCTCGGTAATTGGACACATCAGTCCAGCCGCTCCATGGCACGTGGGATCTTCCCAGGCCAGGGATCGAACCGGCGCCCCTTGCATTGCAAGGCGGTGTCCTTACGCACTGGACCACCAGGGAAACCCCAGTGTGAGATTTTTGTATGTGCCCTTTAAGAGTAAAGTCTCTATTTTCCCCAGCCCTCTGGGACTCTCAAAGGTAAGCCCTATTGGCCTTCAAAGCCAGATGTTCTGGGGCTTCATCTTCCTGGTGCAAGACTCCCAGGCTGGGGGGCCTGACATAGGGCTTGGATCTCTCACCCCTTTGGGAGAACCTGTACAGTCCTAATTATTCTGTACGTGGATTGCCCACTGGGGGATGTGGGACTTGACTCTATGGCAGCTCTGCCCCTCCTACCTGTCTCTGTGGTTCCATCTTTCTGTCTTGAGTGGTAGAAGAAATTTCCTGGTAGGCTCTAGTCATTTTCGTTAATGGTTGTTCTACAGATAGCTGTGATTTGGTGCATCCGCCAGAGGAGGTAAGCTCTGTCCACTTCCACTGTCTCCATTGTCTAAATGTTAATTCTACGTACAGTTTTGACCCCACAGGATAATCATATCAGTTTGTTCAGTCAAACTGTTCAGTATTTACCCACATATTAAAATGTTCTGTTGCTCTCATTTTGTTTTAGTTTGAAATCATTTTTCTTCTACCTAAGGAAAAAAAATGATTCAGTATTTATTTTAGTGTAGCTATGCTGGCCACAAGGTCTCTCGGATTTTATTTATCTGGAAATATATTTTTGACTTTATTTAAAGAAAGTAATACTTCAGTGAAGTATTATTTCATATAGTAGCATTCACAGATCTTAATTTTTGGCTTTAACAATATGTGACTCAGACTCCTATCAGGTAACTGCTTCTGCCTTGGGTTCTAGAGCGTGTGAGATTTTGGGGGCGGGGTGGTGAGTGTTGGGGAGGGAGGGGGCAGGTGGGCCGCTTCTATTGGTCTTTCATTTGTCCATTTTCACCCATCTTTGTTCTTTGGCCAGTGTGGGCCTCCCATCGCAGTGGCCTCTGTTTTCGCAGAGCACTGGCTCTGGGCGCATGCGCTCCAGAGCTCCGGCTCGGTAATTGGACACATCAGTCCAGCCGCTCCATGGCACGTGGGATCTTCCCAGGCCAGGGATCGAACCGGCGCCCCTTGCATTGCAAGGCGGTGTCCTTACGCACTGGACCACCAGGGAAACCCCAGTGTGAGATTTTTGTATGTGCCCTTTAAGAGTAAAGTCTCTATTTTCCCCAGCCCTCTGGGACTCTCAAAGGTAAGCCCTATTGGCCTTCAAAGCCAGATGTTCTGGGGCTTCATCTTCCTGGTGCAAGACTCCCAGGCTGGGGGGCCTGACATAGGGCTTGGATCTCTCACCCCTTTGGGAGAACCTGTACAGTCCTAATTATTCTGTACGTGGATTGCCCACTGGGGGATGTGGGACTTGACTCTATGGCAGCTCTGCCCCTCCTACCTGTCTCTGTGGTTCCATCTTTCTGTCTTGAGTGGTAGAAGAAATTTCCTGGTAGGCTCTAGTCATTTTCGTTAATGGTTGTTCTACAGATAGCTGTGATTTGGTGCATCCGCCAGAGGAGGTAAGCTCTGTCCACTTCCACTGTCTCCATTGTCTAAATGTTAATTCTACGTACAGTTTTGACCCCACAGGATAATCATATCAGTTTGTTCAGTCAAACTGTTCAGTATTTACCCACATATTAAAATGTTCTGTTGCTCTCATTTTGTTTTAGTTTGAAATCATTTTTCTTCTACCTAAGGAAAAAAAATGATTCAGTATTTATTTTAGTGTAGCTATGCTGGCCACAAGGTCTCTCGGATTTTATTTATCTGGAAATATATTTTTGACTTTATTTAAAAGAAAGTAATACTTCAGTGAAGTATTATTTCATATAGTAGCATTCACAGATCTTAAGTGTTTAGGTTGACTTTTAACAAATCCTATGTGTATATATGTGCATATGCATAATATACTTTCTGGTGGTTCAGGTGGTCAAGAATCTGCATACTGTGCAGGAGACCCAGGTTCAATTCCTGGGTCAGGATGATCGCCTGGAGAAGGGAATGGCTACCCATTCCAGTATTCATTTCTTTTTTTTTTTTTTCACTCCAGTGTTCTTGCCTGGAGAATTTCATGGTTCGGGAGGTCTGGCACACTCCAGTCCATGGGGTTGCAAAGAGTTGAACAAGCCTAAGCAACTAACATGAATGGTATGAATGGCATATGTATGTGCATGATATACACATATATACATGTTGCATATGCATACATCACACAAACACATGCGTACATACTCAGTCATGTTTGACTCTTTGTTACCTCATGGACTATAGCCTGCCAGACTCCTCTGTCCATGAAATTTTCCAGGAAAGAATACCAGAGTAGATTGCCCTTTCCTACTCCAACATATATGTGATATAGGCATATAAACACATATCTACATATTGACACATATATTCACGTATAGGTGTTGTTCAGTTGCTAAGTCATGTCCAACCCTTTGTTACCCTATGACTGCAGCCCACCAGGCTCCCTGTCCTTCACTATCTCCTTGAGTTTTCTCAAACTCATGTCCAGTGAGTCATTGAAGCCATCTAATCATCTCATCCTCTGTCGCCCCCTTCTCCTTTTGCCCTCAGTCTTTCCCAGCATCAAGTTTTTCCAATGAGTTGGGTCTTCCTATCAGGTGGTCAAAGTCACTTCAGCTCGGTCCCAGATGCATCAAAAATTTTTTTTATACATTTAAATTCAAGGTCAAACTGTTCAGTATTACCCACATATTAAAATGTTCTGTTGCTCTCATTTTGTTTTAGTTTGAAATCATTTTTCTTCTACCTAAGGAAAAAAAATGATTCAGTATTTATTTTAGTGTAGCTATGCTGGCCACAAGGTCTCTCGGATTTTATTTATCTGGAAATATATTTTTGACTTTATTTAAAAGAAAGTAATACTTCAGTGAAGTATTATTTCATATAGTAGCATTCACAGATCTTAAGTGTTTAGGTTGACTTTTAACAAATCCTATGTGTATATATGTGCATATGCATAATATACTTTCTGGTGGTTCAGGTGGTCAAGAATCTGCATACTGTGCAGGAGACCCAGGTTCAATTCCTGGGTCAGGATGATCGCCTGGAGAAGGGAATGGCTACCCATTCCAGTATTCATTTCTTTTTTTTTTTTTTCACTCCAGTGTTCTTGCCTGGAGAATTTCATGGATGGAGGAGTCTGGCAGACTACAGTCCATGGGGTTGCAAAGAGTTGAACAAGCCTAAGCAACTAACATGAATGGTATGAATGGCATATGTATGTGCATGATATACACATATATACATGTTGCATATGCATACATCACACAAACACATGCGTACATACTCAGTCATGTTTGACTCTTTGTTACCTCATGGACTATAGCCTGCCAGACTCCTCTGTCCATGAAATTTTCCAGGAAAGAATACCAGAGTAGATTGCCCTTTCCTACTCCAACATATATGTGATATAGGCATATAAACACATATCTACATATTGACACATATATTCACGTATAGGTGTTGTTCAGTTGCTAAGTCATGTCCAACCCTTTGTTACCCTATGACTGCAGCCCACCAGGCTCCCTGTCCTTCACTATCTCCTTGAGTTTTCTCAAACTCATGTCCAGTGAGTCATTGAAGCCATCTAATCATCTCATCCTCTGTCGCCCCCTTCTCCTTTTGCCCTCAGTCTTTCCCAGCATCAAGTTTTTTCCAATGAGTTGGGTCTTCCTATCAGGTGGTCAAAGTATTGGAGCTTCAGCTTCAGCGTCGGTCCATCCAATGAATATTCAGGTTGATTTCCTTTAGGATTGATCTCTGGTTTGATCTCGTTGCAGTCCAAGGGACTCTCAAAAGTCTTCTCCAACACCACAGTTTGAAAACATCAATTATTCAGTGCTCAGCCTTCTTTTTGGTTCAATTCTCATTGCTGTACATGACTACTGGAAAAAAATCCTTAGCTTTGACTATATGGACCTTTGTTGGCAAAATGATGTCTCTGTTTTCTAATATGACGTCTAGGTTTGTCATAGTTTTTCTGCCAAGGAACAAGTGTCTTTTAATTTTGTGGTTGCAGTCACGGTCTGCAGTGATTTTGGAGCCCAAGAAAATGAAATCTGTCACTGTTTGCACTTTTTCCCCATCTATTTGCCATGAAGTTTTTTGAATGTTGAGTTTTAAGCCAGTCTTTTCACTCTCCTCCTGCACCTTCATCAAGAGGGTATTTAGTTTCTTCTTTACTTTCTGCCATTAGGGTGGTATCATTTGCATATCTGAGGTTGTTGGTATTTTTCCTGGCAATCCTGATTCCAACTTGAGAGTCATACATGCAAGTTAAATAAGCAGCATAACAGAACACAGCTTTGATGTACTCCTTTCCCAATTTTGAACCAGTCCATTGATCCATATCCAGTTCTTTTTTTATTATTATTTTTTATTTTTTTTAAACCTTTATTTTACTTTTAACTTTTACAGAGTTTTGTTGTTTACAGATATGTATGTTCCCAGATTAGTCATATGTATATCCCCCTCATCCCACCCTCCCAACCATCACACAGCACCCTGAAAGATCCCTTTTCTACAGATGACTAGAGCTTTTTTATGTTCCTTCATGCTATTTTTGTATTGCATCCCCCAACCCTATATTCACGTATAGGTGTTGTTCAGTTGCTAAGTCATGTCCAACCCTTTGTTACCCTATGACTGCAGCCCACCAGGCTCCCTGTCCTTCACTATCTCCTTGAGTTTTCTCAAACTCATGTCCAGTGAGTCATTGAAGCCATCTAATCATCTCATCCTCTGTCGCCCCCTTCTCCTTTTGCCCTCAGTCTTTCCCAGCATCAAGTTTTTTCCAATGAGTTGGGTCTTCCTATCAGGTGGTCAAAGTATTGGAGCTTCAGCTTCAGCGTCGGTCCATCCAATGAATATTCAGGTTGATTTCCTTTAGGATTGATCTCTGGTTTGATCTCGTTGCAGTCCAAGGGACTCTCAAAAGTCTTCTCCAACACCACAGTTTGAAAACATCAATTATTCAGTGCTCAGCCTTCTTTTTGGTTCAATTCTCATTGCTGTACATGACTACTGGAAAAAAATCCTTAGCTTTGACTATATGGACCTTTGTTGGCAAAATGATGTCTCTGTTTTCTAATATGACGTCTAGGTTTGTCATAGTTTTTCTGCCAAGGAACAAGTGTCTTTTAATTTTGTGGTTGCAGTCACGGTCTGCAGTGATTTTGGAGCCCAAGAAAATGAAATCTGTCACTGTTTGCACTTTTTCCCCATCTATTTGCCATGAAGTTTTTTGAATGTTGAGTTTTAAGCCAGTCTTTTCACTCTCCTCCTGCACCTTCATCAAGAGGGTATTTAGTTTCTTCTTTACTTTCTGCCATTAGGGTGGTATCATTTGCATATCTGAGGTTGTTGGTATTTTTCCTGGCAATCCTGATTCCAACTTGAGAGTCATACATGCAAGTTAAATAAGCAGCATAACAGAACACAGCTTTGATGTACTCCTTTCCCAATTTTGAACCAGTCCATTGATCCATATCCAGTTCTTTTTTTATTATTATTTTTTATTTTTTTTAAACCTTTATTTTACTTTTAACTTTTACAGAGTTTTGTTGTTTACAGATATGTATGTTCCCAGATTAGTCATATGTATATCCCCCCCCTTCCCACCCCTCCCAACCATCACACAGCACCCCTGAAAGATCCCCTTTTCTCACAGAGCAATGACTAGAGCTATTTTCTTCACTTATGATAGTACAGGCCTTCATGCTACTTCCTTTACGCCTCCCACCTTCTGTTCCTTCCCCACAATGTCCATATGTCCACTGTCCATGTCTGTCTTTCTGTCGCTTCACTGCATGTGCCATCATCACCGTCCTACTAGATTCCATATATATGTGTTATATTATACTGTATTTGTCCTTCTCTTTCTGACTGACTTCACTTTTTAGGATACGTTCTAGATCCAGCCACCTCATTAGGGCTGATTCTTCTGCATTTCTCTTTACAGCTGTGTAGTATTCCATTGTATATATGTACCAGAGCTTTTGGATCCATTCGTTTGTCGATGGGCATCTAGGTTCCTTCCATGTGCTAGCTATTGTATAGAGAGCTGCAATGAACATTGGGGTACAAGTGCTGCTTTCAGATTTGATTTCGTCAGGGTATAAACCTAAGAGTGGGATTGCTGGGTCATATGGTGCTTCTACTTTTAGTTTTTTAAGCAATCTCCAGACTGTCTTCCATAGAGGCTGTATCAGTTTACACTCCCACCAGCAATGCAGGAGTGTTCCCTTTTCTCCACAGCCTCTCCAGCATTTATTGTCTGTCAATTTGTGGATGACGGCCATTCTGACGGGTGTGAGGTGATATCTCATTGTAGTTTTGATTTGCATTTCTCTAATTATTAGTGAAGTTGAGCATCGTTTCATGTGCTTTTGGGCCATCTGTATGTCATCGTTGGAGAGGTGTCTGTTTAGGTCCTTTTCCCATTTTTTGATTGGGTTGTTCGTTTTTCCAGTGCTGAGTTGTCGTTGGAGAGGTGTCTGTTGGTATCATTTGCATATCTGAGGTTGTTGGTATTTTTCCTGGCAATCCTGATTCCAACTTGAGAGTCATACATGCAAGTTAAATAAGCAGCATAACAGAACACAGCTTTGATGTACTCCTTTCCCAATTTTGAACCAGTCCATTGATCCATATCCAGTTCTTTTTTTATTATTATTTTTTATTTTTTTTAAACCTTTATTTTACTTTTAACTTTTACAGAGTTTTGTTGTTTACAGATATGTATGTTCCCAGATTAGTCATATGTATATCCCCCTCTTCCCACTCCTCCCAACCATCACACAGCACCCCTGAAAGACCCCCTTTTCTCACAGAGCAATGACTAGAGCTATTTTCTTCACTTATGATAGTACAGGCCTTCATGCTACTTCCTTTACGCCTCCCACCTTCTGTTCCTTCCCCACAATGTCCATATGTCCACTGTCCATGTCTGTCTTTCTGTCGCTTCACTGCATGTGCCATCATCACCGTCCTACTAGATTCCATATATATGTGTTATATTATACTGTATTTGTCCTTCTCTTTCTGACTGACTTCACTTTTTAGGATACGTTCTAGATCCAGCCACCTCATTAGGGCTGATTCTTCTGCATTTCTCTTTACAGCTGTGTAGTATTCCATTGTATATATGTACCAGAGCTTTTGGATCCATTCGTTTGTCGATGGGCATCTAGGTTCCTTCCATGTGCTAGCTATTGTATAGAGAGCTGCAATGAACATTGGGGTACAAGTGCTGCTTTCAGATTTGATTTCGTCAGGGTATAAACCTAAGAGTGGGATTGCTGGGTCATATGGTGCTTCTACTTTTAGTTTTTTAAGCAATCTCCAGACTGTCTTCCATAGAGGCTGTATCAGTTTACACTCCCACCAGCAATGCAGGAGTGTTCCCTTTTCTCCACAGCCTCTCCAGCATTTATTGTCTGTCAATTTGTGGATGACGGCCATTCTGACGGGTGTGAGGTGATATCTCATTGTAGTTTTGATTTGCATTTCTCTAATTATTAGTGAAGTTGAGCATCGTTTCATGTGCTTTTGGGCCATCTGTATGTCATCGTTGGAGAGGTGTCTGTTTAGGTCCTTTTCCCATTTTTTGATTGGGTTGTTCGTTTTTCCAGTGCTGAGTTGTCTGAGTTGCTTGTAGATTTTGGAGATTAATTCTTTGTCTGTTGTTTCATTTGCTATGATTTTCTCCCACTCTGTGGGCTGTCTGTTCAGCTTTTTTGTAATTTCTTTTGCTGTACAAAAGCTTTTAAGTTTCATTAGGTCCCACATGTTCATTTGTCTTTTTAGCTCTGCTATTCTAGTAGGTGGGTCAGAGAAGATCTTGCTTTGATTGATGTCCTTGAGGGTTTTGCCTATATTCTCCTCTAAGAGTTTGATGGTTTCTGGCCTTACATTTAAGTCTTTAATCCATTTTGAGTTGATCTTTGTGCATGGTGTCAGGGTATGTTCCAACTTCATTTTTTTGCATGTAGCTGTCCAATTTTCCCAGCACCATTTGTTGAAGAGGCTGTCTTTGTCCCATTTTATATGTTTGCCTCCTTTGTCAAAAATAAGGTACCCATAGGTGCGTGGGTTTATCTCTGGGTTCTCGATCTTGTTGCATTGGTCGATATTTCTGTTTTTGTGCCAGTACCATACTGTCTTGAGGACTGTTGCTTTGTAGTAGAGTCTGAAGTTGGGGAGGCTGATCCCTCCAGCTCCATTCTTCTTCCTCAGGATTGCTTTGGCTATTCGAGGTCTTTTGTGTTTCCATATGAACTGTGCTATTCTTTGGTCTAGTTCTGTGAAGAATGTGATTGGAAGTTTGATAGGGATCGCATTGATCTGTAGATGACATTTGGTAGTATGGTCATTTTCACAGTATTGATTCTTCCGACCCAGGAACATGGAATATCTCTCCATCTGTTTAAGTCTTCCTTAATGTCTCTCATGAGTGTCTTGTAATTTTCTGTGTACAGTTCTTTTGTTTCTTTGGGTAGGTTTATTCCTAGATATTTGATTCTTTAGGTTGCAATGGTGAAGGGGATTGCCTCTTTGGTTTCATTTTCTGATTTTTCATTGTTTATGTATAGGAATGCCAGTGATTTCTGAATATTGATTTTGTATCCTGCGACTTTGCTGAATTCGCTGATTAACTCTAGTAGTTTTGTAATAGTGTCTTTGGGATTTTCTATGTATAATATCATGTCATCTGCAAATAGAGTTTGACTTCTTCTTTTCCAATCTGGATTCCTTTGATTTCTTTCTCTTCTCTTATTGCTGTTGCTAGAACTTCCAGGACTATGTTGAATAAGAGTGGTGAAAGTGGACACCCTTGTCTTGTTCCTGATCTTAGAGGGAATGCTTTGAGTTTTTCACCATTGAGGATAATATTCGCTGTGGGCTTCTCATATATGGCTTTCACTATGTTAAGATAAGTTCCTTCTGTGCCCATTTTTTGAAGAGTTTTTTTTATCATAGATGGATGCTGTACTTTGTCAAAGGCTTTTTCTGCACCTAGTGAGATGATCATGTGATTTTTGTCTCTCAATTTGTTGATATGGTGTATCACATTGATTGATTTGCAGATGTTGAAGAATCCTTGCATGCCTGGAATGAACCCAACTTGATCGTAATGAATGAGCTTTTTGATGTGTTGTTGAATTCTGTTTGCTAGGATTTTGTTGAGGATTTTGGCGTCTAGATTCATCAGTGAAATTGGCCTATAATTTTCTTTTTTTTCTGTTGTCTTTGCCTGGCTTTGGTATCAGGGTGATGGTGGCCTCGTAGAATGTGTTTGGAAGTTTGATAGGGATCGCATTGATCTGTAGATGACATTTGGTAGTATGGTCATTTTCACAGTATTGATTCTTCCGACCCAGGAACATGGAATATCTCTCCATCTGTTTAAGTCTTCCTTAATGTCTCTCATGAGTGTCTTGTAATTTTCTGTGTACAGTTCTTTTGTTTCTTTGGGTAGGTTTATTCCTAGATATTTGATTCTTTAGGTTGCAATGGTGAAGGGGATTGCCTCTTTGGTTTCATTTTCTGATTTTTCATTGTTTATGTATAGGAATGCCAGTGATTTCTGAATATTGATTTTGTATCCTGCGACTTTGCTGAATTCGCTGATTAACTCTAGTAGTTTTGTAATAGTGTCTTTGGGATTTTCTATGTATAATATCATGTCATCTGCAAATAGAGTTTGACTTCTTCTTTTCCAATCTGGATTCCTTTGATTTCTTTCTCTTCTCTTATTGCTGTTGCTAGAACTTCCAGGACTATGTTGAATAAGAGTGGTGAAAGTGGACACCCTGTCTTGTTCCTGATCTTAGAGGGAATGCTTTGAGTTTTTCACCATTGAGGATAATATTCGCTGTGGGCTTCTCATATATGGCTTTCACTATGTTAAGATAAGTTCCTTCTGTGCCCATTTTTTGAAGAGTTTTTTTTATCATAGATGGATGCTGTACTTTGTCAAAGGCTTTTTCTGCACCTAGTGAGATGATCATGTGATTTTTGTCTCTCAATTTGTTGATATGGTGTATCACATTGATTGATTTGCAGATGTTGAAGAATCCTTGCATGCCTGGAATGAACCCAACTTGATCGTAATGAATGAGCTTTTTGATGTGTTGTTGAATTCTGTTTGCTAGGATTTTGTTGAGGATTTTGGCGTCTAGATTCATCAGTGAAATTGGCCTATAATTTTCTTTTTTTGTGTTGTCTTTGCCTGGCTTTGGTATCAGGGTGATGGTGGCCTCGTAGAATGTGTTTGGAAGTGTTCCTTCCCGGGCAATTTTTTGGAAGAGTTTTAGAAGGACAGGCATTAGCTCTTCTTTAAATGTTTGGTAGAATTCACTTGTGAAACCATCTGGCCCTGGGCTTTTATTTTTGGGTAGATTTTTGATCACAAGGTCGATTTCTGAGCTTGTGATTGGCTTGTTCATAGTTTCTATTTCTTCCTGGTTGAGTCTTGGGAGATTAATCTTCTCTAAGAAACTGTCCATTTCTTCCAGGTTGTCCAGTTTGTTGCCATAGAGTTGTTCATAATAGTCTCTTATAATTCTTTGGATTTCTGCATTATCTGTTGTAATCTCTCCTTTTTCATTTTTGATTTTGGTGATCTGGTTCTTCTCTCTCTTTTTCTTGATGAGTCTGGCCAGTGATGTGTCGATTTTATTGACCTTTTCGAAGAACCAGCTTTTTGTTTTATTTATCTTTACTATTGTTTCTTTTTCATTTATTTCTGCTCTGATCTTTATGATTTCCCTTCTTCTGCTGGTTTTGGGGTGTTTTTGTTCTTCTTTCTCCAGTTGTTTTAAGCGTAAGGTAAGGTCGTCTGTTTGAGATTTTCCTAGTTTCTTGAGGTGGGATTGAATTGCTATAAACTTCCCTCTTAGAACTGCTTTTGCAGTATCCCATAGGTTTTGCACTGTCATGTGTTCATTGTCATTTTCTTCTAGGAATTTTTTTTATTTCTCCTTTGATTTCCTCAATGATCAGTTGGTTTTTTAGGTACGTGTTGTTTAATCTCCATGTGTTTGTGTTTTTAGTGGTTCTATTCCTGTAGTTGATCTCTAGTCTCACTGCATTGTGGTCCGAGAAGATGGCTGATTATAATTTCCTTCTGTGCCCATTTTTGAAGAGTTTTTATCATAGATGGATGCTGTACTTTGTCAAAGGCTTTTTCTGCATCTATTGAGATGATCATGTGATTTTTGTCTCTCAATTTGTTGATATGGTGTATCACATTGATTGATTTGCAGATGTTGAAGAATCCTTGCATGCCTGGAATGAACCCAACTTGATCGTAATGAATGAGCTTTTTGATGTGTTGTTGAATTCTGTTTGCTAGGATTTTGTTGAGGATTTTGGCGTCTAGATTCATCAGTGAAATTGGCCTATAATTTTCTTTTTTTGTGTTGTCTTTGCCTGGCTTTGGTATCAGGGTGATGGTGGCCTCGTAGAATGTGTTTGGAAGTGTTCCTTCCCGGGCAATTTTTTGGAAGAGTTTTAGAAGGACAGGCATTAGCTCTTCTTTAAATGTTTGGTAGAATTCACTTGTGAAACCATCTGGCCCTGGGCTTTTATTTTTGGGTAGATTTTTGATCACAAGGTCGATTTCTGAGCTTGTGATTGGCTTGTTCATAGTTTCTATTTCTTCCTGGTTGAGTCTTGGGAGATTAATCTTCTCTAAGAAACTGTCCATTTCTTCCAGGTTGTCCAGTTTGTTGCCATAGAGTTGTTCATAATAGTCTCTTATAATTCTTTGGATTTCTGCATTATCTGTTGTAATCTCTCCTTTTTCATTTTTGATTTTGGTGATCTGGTTCTTCTCTCTCTTTTTCTTGATGAGTCTGGCCAGTGATGTGTCGATTTTATTGACCTTTTCGAAGAACCAGCTTTTTGTTTTATTTATCTTTACTATTGTTTCTTTTTCATTTATTTCTGCTCTGATCTTTATGATTTCCCTTCTTCTGCTGGTTTTGGGGTGTTTTTGTTCTTCTTTCTCCAGTTGTTTTAAGCGTAAGGTAAGGTCGTCTGTTTGAGATTTTCCTAGTTTCTTGAGGTGGGATTGAATTGCTATAAACTTCCCTCTTAGAACTGCTTTTGCAGTATCCCATAGGTTTTGCACTGTCATGTGTTCATTGTCATTTTCTTCTAGGAATTTTTTTTATTTCTCCTTTGATTTCCTCAATGATCAGTTGGTTTTTTAGGTACGTGTTGTTTAATCTCCATGTGTTTGTGTTTTTAGTGGTTCTATTCCTGTAGTTGATCTCTAGTCTCACTGCATTGTGGTCCGAGAAGATGGCTGATTATAATTTCAGTTTTCTTGAATTGACTGAGGTTTGAATTGTGGCCCAAGATGTGGTCTATCCTGGAGAATGTTCCGTGAGCACTTGAGAAGAAGGTGTATTCTTCTGCTTTTGGATGGAAGGTCCTAAAGATATCAATGAGGTCTATTTCTTCTAGTGTGGCATTTAAGGCTTGTGTTTCTTTATTAATTTTCTGTTTGGATGATCTGTCCATTGGTGTGAGAGGAGTGTTAAAGTCTCCTACTATGATTGTGTTACTGTCAATGTCTTCTTTTATGTCTGAAAGTGTTTGTCTTATGTATTGGGGTGCTCCTGTGTTGGGTGCATAGATATTTATGATTGTTATGTCTTCTTCTTGGATCGATCCCTTAATCATGATGTAGTGACCTGCCTTGTCTCTTAGAATCTTCTTTACTTTAAAATCTATTTTGTCTGATATGAGGATTGCTACTCCAGCTTTCTTTTGATTTCCATTTGCATGGAATATCTTTTTCCAGCCTCTCACTTTCAGTCTATGAGTGTCTCTAGGTCTGAAATGAGTTTCCTGGAGGCAGCGTATGTATGGGTCGTGTTTGGGGATCCATTCAGCCACTCTGTGTCTTTTGGTTGGGGCATTTAGTCCATTGACATTCAAAGTAATTATTGATACAAATGATCCTATTGTCATCTTCTTAGATGTTATGATGGGTTTGTTTCGTGGATCTTCTCCTTTTATACTTGTTGTCTATATAAGTCCCTTTAACACTTGTTGTAAGGCTGGTTTGGTGTGACTAAATTCTTTTAATTTTTGCCTGTCTGTAAAGCTTTTGATTTCTCCATCAATTTTGAAGGAGATCCTTGCAGGGTAGAGGATTCTTGGTTGCAGATTATTCTCTTTTAGCCATTTAAATGTGTCCTGCCATTCCCTTCTGGCCTGCAGAGTTTCTGTTGAAAGATCAGCTGTTAAACGTATGGGCTTTTCCCTTGTATGTCACTAGTTGCTTTTCCCTTGCTGCCTTTAGAATTCTGTCTTTGTGTTTAGTTTGTGTTCGCTTCATTAATATGTGAGTCTCCTTTTTTTTTCTATTCCTGTAGTTGATCTCTAGTCTCACTGCATTGTGGTCCGAGAAGATGGCTGATTATAATTTCAGTTTTCTTGAATTGACTGAGGTTTGAATTGTGGCCCAAGATGTGGTCTATCCTGGAGAATGTTCCGTGAGCACTTGAGAAGAAGGTGTATTCTTCTGCTTTTGGATGGAAGGTCCTAAAGATATCAATGAGGTCTATTTCTTCTAGTGTGGCATTTAAGGCTTGTGTTTCTTTATTAATTTTCTGTTTGGATGATCTGTCCATTGGTGTGAGAGGAGTGTTAAAGTCTCCTACTATGATTGTGTTACTGTCAATGTCTTCTTTTATGTCTGAAAGTGTTTGTCTTATGTATTGGGGTGCTCCTGTGTTGGGTGCATAGATATTTATGATTGTTATGTCTTCTTCTTGGATCGATCCCTTAATCATGATGTAGTGACCTGCCTTGTCTCTTAGAATCTTCTTTACTTTAAAATCTATTTTGTCTGATATGAGGATTGCTACTCCAGCTTTCTTTTGATTTCCATTTGCATGGAATATCTTTTTCCAGCCTCTCACTTTCAGTCTATGAGTGTCTCTAGGTCTGAAATGAGTTTCCTGGAGGCAGCGTATGTATGGGTCGTGTTTGGGGATCCATTCAGCCACTCTGTGTCTTTTGGTTGGGGCATTTAGTCCATTGACATTCAAAGTAATTATTGATACAAATGATCCTATTGTCATCTTCTTAGATGTTATGATGGGTTTGTTTCGTGGATCTTCTCCTTTTATACTTGTTGTCTATATAAGTCCCTTTAACACTTGTTGTAAGGCTGGTTTGGTGTGACTAAATTCTTTTAATTTTTGCCTGTCTGTAAAGCTTTTGATTTCTCCATCAATTTTGAAGGAGATCCTTGCAGGGTAGAGGATTCTTGGTTGCAGATTATTCTCTTTTAGCCATTTAAATGTGTCCTGCCATTCCCTTCTGGCCTGCAGAGTTTCTGTTGAAAGATCAGCTGTTAAACGTATGGGCTTTCCCTTGTATGTCACTAGTTGCTTTTCCCTTGCTGCTTTGAGAATTCTATCTTTGTGTTCAATTTGTGTTAACTTCATTAATATGTGTCTTGGTGTGTTTCTTCTCGGATTGATTCTGTATGGTACTCTTTGTGCTTCTTGGACTTGACTGACTATTTCTTTTCCCATGGTGGGGAAATTTTCAACTATAATCTCTTCAAAAATTTTCTCATAGCCTTTCTTTTTTTCTTCTTCTTCTGGAACCCCTATAATTTGAATAGTGGTGCGTTTGATATTATCCCAGAGGTCTCTGAGGCTGTCCTCTGCTCTTTTCATTCTTTGAGCTAGAGTCTGTTTTTCAGCAGTTACTTCCACCATTTTATCTTCCAGCTCACTTATCCGGTCTTCTGTCTCAGATACTCTGCTCTTGATTCCTTCTACAGTGTTTTTCAGTTCAGCAATTGAGTGGTTTGTCTCTGTTACTTTTTCTGTAAGTTCTTGTATTTCTTTATTCAGTGTGTTAGCTGTGTCTTGCAATTTCTCTGAAATTCTGTTTTCAGTGTCTTTGATCATCTTTACTATCATTCTTCTGAAATCACTTTCAGAAAGTTTGTCCAAATTCTCTTAATTGATTTGATCTTGTGTGTTTGTGAATTGTTCCTTCGCTTGTGTGGTATTTCTCTGCCGTTTCATTGTTATTATTAAATTTTTAACAGACTCTGTTTGTGATTTCCTTTTCCCAGACTTTGGGTTACGTCTGTTGGTGTTTGTTGTTTGGATGGGGCTTCTTATTCTGGGTGATGCTGGTGGTTGGGTGATGTCCGGACTTGTCAAATTTTTTTCTGGGTGATGCTTGTTGTCTATATAAGTCCCTTTAACACTTGTTGTAAGGCTGGTTTGGTGTGACTAAATTCTTTTAATTTTTGCCTGTCTGTAAAGCTTTTGATTTCTCCATCAATTTTGAAGGAGATCCTTGCAGGGTAGAGGATTCTTGGTTGCAGATTATTCTCTTTTAGCCATTTAAATGTGTCCTGCCATTCCCTTCTGGCCTGCAGAGTTTCTGTTGAAAGATCAGCTGTTAAACGTATGGGCTTTCCCTTGTATGTCACTAGTTGCTTTTCCCTTGCTGCTTTGAGAATTCTATCTTTGTGTTCAATTTGTGTTAACTTCATTAATATGTGTCTTGGTGTGTTTCTTCTCGGATTGATTCTGTATGGTACTCTTTGTGCTTCTTGGACTTGACTGACTATTTCTTTTCCCATGGTGGGGAAATTTTCAACTATAATCTCTTCAAAAATTTTCTCATAGCCTTTCTTTTTTTCTTCTTCTTCTGGAACCCCTATAATTTGAATAGTGGTGCGTTTGATATTATCCCAGAGGTCTCTGAGGCTGTCCTCTGCTCTTTTCATTCTTTGAGCTAGAGTCTGTTTTTCAGCAGTTACTTCCACCATTTTATCTTCCAGCTCACTTATCCGGTCTTCTGTCTCAGATACTCTGCTCTTGATTCCTTCTACAGTGTTTTTCAGTTCAGCAATTGAGTGGTTTGTCTCTGTTACTTTTTCTGTAAGTTCTTGTATTTCTTTATTCAGTGTGTTAGCTGTGTCTTGCAATTTCTCTGAAATTCTGTTTTCAGTGTCTTTGATCATCTTTACTATCATTCTTCTGAAATCACTTTCAGAAAGTTTGTCCAAATTCTCTTAATTGATTTGATCTTGTGTGTTTGTGAATTGTTCCTTCGCTTGTGTGGTATTTCTCTGCCGTTTCATTGTTATTATTAAATTTTTAACAGACTCTGTTTGTGATTTCCTTTTCCCAGACTTTGGGTTACGTCTGTTGGTGTTTGTTGTTTGGATGGGGCTTCTTATTCTGGGTGATGCTGGTGGTTGGGTGATGTCAGGACTTGCATACAAGTGATTACCTTTGTTGGCGTTCTCACTTGTATACTGCTCTTTAGTGTTAGGTGTTCTCTAGTATTGTAGAGTTTTGGAGTCAGTGCTCCCTCCCTAAAGCCCCAGGGCTTGTTGCCTGACCAGGGAATGAAGATTTCACGGCTGGTTTGTTATGGCATTAAATGATATTAAAACATATATATGCAAATGAGAAACAGAAGGTATACCTTTGACAAATGGCAATTTAAAAATTATGCAAATACTATCTAGCGTACTGAATTATACACATAAACATATACAGCTGTAACATAACCCAAGCATTCCAACCAAAAATACAGTGCAATACGTTAGCACGGCAAATAGAGAAAACCAAGAATGATATCCACCAGTTAATAAGCAAACTAAGTAGAGCACCAATTGGAGAATAATGTTAAAGCAGGGTCCCCGTTGGGGATAAGGCAATGAGGACAGAACAGACTAAGAAATATGGTGGGGAAAGGGAAAAAGAGAAAGGGAGGATAGAAGAGAAATATAGGATAATACTGAAAAGTTAAATATAGGGAGATAACGATTTGTATGTATTAGAATTTAGTGCTATAGGAAAGGAGCTTCAGAGAAAGCAAAGAATTATAGAGGAAGTAGTAGTAAAAATGAAAAATTTTAAAAAATTAAAAGAGCTAATTATATAGAAAAATGTAGAAAAACAAAGCAAAAATAATAAAAACAAACAAAACCCCCACAGAACCTTAAAAGGCCAATGGGGAACCAGAAGTTTATACCAAAATAAAATGTGTGGTTTAAAAGGCAAAAGAAGAAAATTATGTAAACTTGATCATCTTTACTATCATTCTTCTGAAATCACTTTCAGAAAGTTTGTCCAAATTCTCTTAATTGATTTGATCTTGTGTGTTTGTGAATTGTTCCTTCGCTTGTGTGGTATTTCTCTGCCGTTTCATTGTTATTATTAAATTTTTAACAGACTCTGTTTGTGATTTCCTTTTCCCAGACTTTGGGTTACGTCTGTTGGTGTTTGTTGTTTGGATGGGGCTTCTTATTCTGGGTGATGCTGGTGGTTGGGTGATGTCAGGACTTGCATACAAGTGATTACCTTTGTTGGCGTTCTCACTTGTATACTGCTCTTTAGTGTTAGGTGTTCTCTAGTATTGTAGAGTTTTGGAGTCAGTGCTCCCTCCCTAAAGCCCCAGGGCTTGTTGCCTGACCAGGGAATGAAGATTTCACGGCTGGTTTGTTATGGCATTAAATGATATTAAAACATATATATGCAAATGAGAAACAGAAGGTATACCTTTGACAAATGGCAATTTAAAAATTATGCAAATACTATCTAGCGTACTGAATTATACACATAAACATATACAGCTGTAACATAACCCAAGCATTCCAACCAAAAATACAGTGCAATACGTTAGCACGGCAAATAGAGAAAACCAAGAATGATATCCACCAGTTAATAAGCAAACTAAGTAGAGCACCAATTGGAGAATAATGTTAAAGCAGGGTCCCCGTTGGGGATAAGGCAATGAGGACAGAACAGACTAAGAAATATGGTGGGGAAAGGGAAAAAGAGAAAGGGAGGATAGAAGAGAAATATAGGATAATACTGAAAAGTTAAATATAGGGAGATAACGATTTGTATGTATTAGAATTTAGTGCTATAGGAAAGGAGCTTCAGAGAAAGCAAAGAATTATAGAGGAAGTAGTAGTAAAAATGAAAAATTTTAAAAAATTAAAAGAGCTAATTATATAGAAAAATGTAGAAAAACAAAGCAAAAATAATAAAAACAAACAAAACCCCCACAGAACCTTAAAAGGCCAATGGGGAACCAGAAGTTTATACCAAAATAAAATGTGTGGTTTAAAAGGAAAAAGAAAAAAAAAATTATGTAAACTTGAATATATTCAGTCTTACTGATAAGATTAGTAGCTTCAATAGAATTCAGTGAAGGAAATGAACACACCCACTCTCACACACACACACACACACACACACACAAAGCGGGGGGTGCACTGAGTGGGTTTGGAAAAAAGAGAGAGAGAAAAAAATTTGAAACAAAGTGATACAAAACAAAAAATGAAATTTTAAAGTCCAGCAGTAACTCCAGCTTCAGGCAAAACGTGAAAATAGTGTTTATGTTCTTCTGTCTCTTGCTGACTATTCAGGAATTATCAGTCTTTTTCTTGCCTCTGGCAGTGGTTGGATCTGAAGACTTCTTTGACTGCTTGTCTATTTCGGCCTATTCCAGAATTAAAAGGCCCGCCCAGGCTGGCCCTGGGAATTTCTTAATCCAAATCCCTGTTCTTGCTGGGTGGAGCTAAATTCCCTCCCTTTAGCTTGACCAGCAGCCCTGCAGTTTGACCAGCAGCCAAACTACAGTAGGGAAAATGACGTCTGTCTCACAAAGGATTTATTCCCACACGCTCTATGGGAAGCACTTCCGCAGTGACCTTGACCCTGCTGCAGGCCACCGTCGACCCCCACCATCGCGGGAGACGTCAGGTTACTCAGAGGTGAGTCTGGCTCAGTCTCATGCAGGGTCGCTATTCCCCTCTCCCGGATCACAGTGTGCAGAGATTTTCCAGTCCTCCTCGGCGACTCTGTGATCGGGTTAATGGTAACCTCCTCCAAAGGAAACTGAGTGCCGTCCTTCCGAGGCCTGCTCAAGGGCACTTCTAGCTCAGGGGGGCACCTGGACCCTCCAAAGCAGGTCTGGTTAAGTCCCTTGTGGGTGTCACTGCTCCTTTCCCGGGTTTTGACCTGCAACAGGCTTTGCGCCTTTGGCCCGCCCAGCCTCTCTGGCGGGTATGAGGTTCGACTTTTAAAAGTGCGATTGCGCCCCTCCTACCGTCTTGATGCGGCTTCTCCTTTGTTCTTCGATATGGCGTATCCTCTCTGTGTTCAGATCCAACCTCCTTTCGTCGATGGTTTCCCAGGAACTCGTCGCAATTCAGGCGATTTTGCAGGAGAGATGAGTGCACGTCCTTCTACGCCGCCATCTTAGCTCCACTTCCACATTCAGTTCTAACTGCTGCTTCTCATCCTGCATACAGGTTTCTCAGGAGTCAGCTAAGGTGGTCTGGTATTCTTATCTTTTTAAGAATTTTCCACAGTTTGTTGCGAACCACCCAATCAAAGGCTTTAGCATAGTCAATGAAGAGAAGTAGATTTATCTTGGCAGGGAGGAATTACCTTGCTTTTTCAGTGATACCGAGCATGTTGGCAATTTGATCTTTGATTCTTCTGCCTCTACTAAATCCAGCTTGTACATTTGAAAGTTCTTGGTTCATGTACTGCTGAAGCCTATCTTGAAGGATTTTAAGCATAATCTTGCTAGCATGGGAAATGAGTGCAATTATATGTTAATTTGAACATGCTTTGGCATTGCCTTTTGGGGATTGGAATAAAAACTGACCTTTTCCAGCCCTGTAGCCACTGCTGAGTTTTCCAAATTTGCTGGACTATTGAGTGCAGCACTTAACACAGTATCATCTTTTAGGATTTGAAATAGCTCAGCTGGAATTCCATCACCTCCGCTAGCTTTGTTCGTAGTAATGCTTCCTAAGGCCCAGTTGACTTCACACTCCAGGATGTCTGGCTTTAGGTGAGTGACCACCATTGTGGTTATCCAGGTCACTGAGACCTTTTTTGGTACAGTTCTGTGTATTCTTGTCACCTCTTCTTAATATTTTCTGCTTCTTTTAGGTCCTTACCATTTCTGACCTTTATTATGTCCGTATTTGCATGAAATGTTTCCTTGGTATCTCAAATTTTCTTGAAGAAATTTCTAGTCTTTCCCATTCTACTGTTTTTCTGTTTCTTTTATTCACTTCAGAAGGCTTTCTTATCTCTCCTTGGTATTCTCTGGATCTCTGCATTCAGTTGGACATATCTTTCCCTTTTTCCTTTGCCTTTTGGTTTTTTTTCCTCAGCTATTTGTAAGGTCTCCTCAGACAACCTCTTTGCCTTCTTGAATTTCTTTTTCTTGGGGATGGTTTTGGACACCACCTCCTGTACAATGTTACAGACCTCCGCCAATATTCTTCAGGCACTCTGTCTACCACATCTAGTCCCTCGAATCTATTTGTCACCTCCAGTGTATAAGCATAAAGGATTTGATTTAGGTCATACTTGAATGGTCTAGTGGTTTTCTGTACTTTCTTTAATTTGAGCCTGAATTTTGCAATAAGGAGCTGATGGTCTGAGCCACAGTCAACTCCAGGTCTTGTTTTTGCTGAATGTATAGAGCTTCTCCATCTTTGGCTGCAAAGCATATCATCAGCCTGATTTTAGTATTGACCATCTGGTGATGTCCATGTGTAGAGTTATCTCTTGTGTTGTTGGAAGAAAGTGTTGGAAGAAGTACATTCTGTTGGTAAAAACTTTGTTGGTCTTTCTTTGCCTTCATTTGGTACTCCAAGGCCAAAGCTTCCTGTTACTCCAGGTATCTCTTGTCTTCCTACTTTTGCATTCTAGTCCCCTGTACTGAAAAAGACTTCTGTTTATGTTGTTATTTTTTTGCCTCTAAGTCATCTTTCATTTATTTTCATCCATCTTTTTTATTCTTTGGCCTGTGTGGGCCTCGCATTGCAGTGACCTCTAGTTGCAGAGCACTGGCTCTGGGCACATGCTCATAATTGGACATGCTGGCCCAGCCTTTCCCCATGGCACATGGGATCTTCCTGGGCCGGGGATCAAACTGGTGCCCCTTGCATCGAATGGTGGACTTTTTACCCACTGGGCCACCAGGGAAGCCCCAAGACTTCTGTTTTTGGTGTTAGTGCTAGAGGTCTTGAAGGTCTTCATAAAAGACTTCAGTTTTTTCAGCATTAGTGATTGGGGCATAGACTTGGATTACTGTGATACTGAATGGTTTGACTTGGAAATGAATGGAGATCATTCTGTTGTTTCTGAAACTGCATCCAGGTATTGCATTTTGGACACTTTTGTTGGCCATGAGGGCTACTCCATTCCTTCTAAGGGATTCTTGCCCGCAGTAGTATATATAATGATCATCTGAAAAATTAACTTCCCCCCCATCCCCATTTTGCCTTTTTTTTTTTTTCCTCAGCTATTTGTAAGGTCTCCTCAGACAACCTCTTTGCCTTCTTGAATTTCTTTTTCTTGGGGATGGTTTTGGACACCACCTCCTGTACAATGTTACAGACCTCCGCCAATATTCTTCAGGCACTCTGTCTACCACATCTAGTCCCTCGAATCTATTTGTCACCTCCAGTGTATAAGCATAAAGGATTTGATTTAGGTCATACTTGAATGGTCTAGTGGTTTTCTGTACTTTCTTTAATTTGAGCCTGAATTTTGCAATAAGGAGCTGATGGTCTGAGCCACAGTCAACTCCAGGTCTTGTTTTTGCTGAATGTATAGAGCTTCTCCATCTTTGGCTGCAAAGCATATCATCAGCCTGATTTTAGTATTGACCATCTGGTGATGTCCATGTGTAGAGTTATCTCTTGTGTTGTTGGAAGAAAGTGTTGGAAGAAGTACATTCTGTTGGTAAAAACTTTGTTGGTCTTTCTTTGCCTTCATTTGGTACTCCAAGGCCAAAGCTTCCTGTTACTCCAGGTATCTCTTGTCTTCCTACTTTTGCATTCTAGTCCCCTGTACTGAAAAAGACTTCTGTTTATGTTGTTATTTTTTTGCCTCTAAGTCATCTTTCATTTATTTTCATCCATCTTTTTTATTCTTTGGCCTGTGTGGGCCTCGCATTGCAGTGACCTCTAGTTGCAGAGCACTGGCTCTGGGCACATGCTCATAATTGGACATGCTGGCCCAGCCTTTCCCCATGGCACATGGGATCTTCCTGGGCCGGGGATCAAACTGGTGCCCCTTGCATCGAATGGTGGACTTTTTACCCACTGGGCCACCAGGGAAGCCCCAAGACTTCTGTTTTTGGTGTTAGTGCTAGAGGTCTTGAAGGTCTTCATAAAAGACTTCAGTTTTTTCAGCATTAGTGATTGGGGCATAGACTTGGATTACTGTGATACTGAATGGTTTGACTTGGAAATGAATGGAGATCATTCTGTTGTTTCTGAAACTGCATCCAGGTATTGCATTTTGGACACTTTTGTTGGCCATGAGGGCTACTCCATTCCTTCTAAGGGATTCTTGCCCGCAGTAGTATATATAATGATCATCTGAATTAACTTCACCCATCCATTTTAGTCCTCCAGCAGGGCCTTTGCCTCAGCCCTAGGGTGGCACATTGACAGTCACCCAACGGCCAGTGAAAGTTCTCACACTCAACAAAGGCCAGCAGTGGGACAGTCAGAGCACTAGGCATGTCCTCCAGCTATGCGGGGGAGCTGATGGGCATGTCCCTGCTAGTCAGGGCCTGACAAAACATGGTCTACTGGAGAAGGGAATGACAAACCACTTCAGTATTCTTGCCTTGAGAACCCCATGAACAGTACAAATAGGCAAAAAGATATGATACATACAAGTGAGATACACATGTATTTGTGGCAATGAAAGATAAAGAACACTTCTGTCACCCCAGAAATTTCTGTTATTCCTCTTTGCAGTCAGTTTCTCTGTTACTCCCATCCCCTACCCAGGAAACCACTGCTCTGATTTCTGGATCAGATTTCTAGGATCATAAAAATAGAATCACAAACTGTATACTCTTTTGAGTCTTATTTCTCTCAGCATAACATCTTTGATACTCACTCATGTCACATTAGCATTTCATTCATATTATTTTTGACTAGTGCTCTATGATATGAGTGCACCCCAATCTGCTCCTCCTCTCACCCTATCAGAACTGGCAGTGGAAGCCCCTTGTTTAAAAAAAAGAAGCTCACAAAACTCAGAACCTTTGAAGATTTATTTATTTATTTATTTTGGGGGGATGGGGTGGGGAGGGAGGGGAGCAGATGGGCTACTTCTATTGGCCTTTCATTTGTCCATTTTCATCCATCTTTGTTCTTTGGCCCGTGTGGGCCTCCCATCGTAGTGGCCTCTGTTGTCACAGAGCACCGGCTCTGGGCGCATGCGCTCCAGAGCTCTGGCTTGGTAATTGGACACATCAGTCCAGCCGCTCCGGGGCACATGGGATCTTCCCAGGCCAGAGATCGAACCGGCGCCCCGTGCACTGCAAGGCGGTGTCCTTACCCACTGGACCACCAGGGAAGCCCAACTCAGAACCTTTGAACCTTTTCAGAAGGTGGAGTTCTAGAATGAGAAGCTACTAAATTCAAACCTATCACAGGCTCTGGATACCTATGTCAACTGGGTTTCCAGAAGGTTTCCATCAATTTACTTTCCTGGTGTGAGAGTTCTTGCCTAACCGTGCTATCAGAAGCATTTTTGTCTTATTTTGTTATCTTTTCAAGCATGAAAATTGAATCTAATTGTTGGAAGGAATTCATTCTAAACCATTAGGTCCTACACTTACTTTCTCTTTGAGTTTATGGAATTATAGTGACCTTACTTCTTTTTTTTTTTTTTTTAAAGATTTATGTATTTATTTACTTTGGGCGGGGGTCGGATTGGGGAGGGAGGGGAGTGGGTGGGCCACTTCTCTTGGTCTTTCATTTCTCTATTTTCATTTGTCTTGGTTCTTTGGCTCCTGTGGGCCTCCCATCGCGGTGGCGTCTGTCGTTGCAGAGCACCGGCTCTGAGCACATGCGCTCCAGAGCTCTGGCTCGGTGATTGAACACATCAGTCCAGCCGCTCCGCGGCACGTGGGATCTTCCCAGGCCAGGGCTCGAACCGGCGCCCCTTGCACTGCAAGGTGGTGTCCTTACCCACTGGACCACCAGGGGAAGCCCTGACCTTATTTCTTTAACCCCTGTCTCACTAACTTTCTGAGACGCTCTATCTGGAACACCAGCTCACAGTCATTTCTGGTATCAGTATTTCTGGTAACCAGATGTCCATGAACTGAATTTATCTGGAGTATTCCATGATTTAGAGTTGGTCTACCCTTGGATTCTTTTTATCAGGGCAGGATCAGCTTTGTTTCTTCTCTCACCATCCACACCTTGTTAAGTTCCTGCTGAATGGAGCAATCTTAGTAAAATCTCAGGGCTTTGGACATTATAAAAAAATAGTCTCCTTGCCAGCTGATTGATGTGTAATTCATTGTTTTGCTTAGGTGGCCATCAGTCAGGTTTCCCTAGGTTCCTGCCTTAGGCGGTAAGAGTAGCGATACTATGGGGAAGGGCTGGGAAGGCACGTCACTGGCTTTGTGGGAATTACAGGCTTGGAAGAGACAGAAACCAGGAGTGAAATGAGATTCAGAGTGAAGACCAAGGAGAATTGGGAGCAGAGGAATGAAGGCCATTGTGTAACACCCATTCCAAGCCCTGGTAAGAATGGAGTCATGGCATGAAAAATCCCTGAATCACCAAGTGAGAAAGCAATTCCCTTTCTAGCTCTCCAAGATTTACCACAATCTCAAAGAGAAAATCTCATTCTTGGGCTACTGTGTCTTTAACAAGGGCTTCTAAGAGAAAATAGACCTTCCACCAGGAGCCTTTCAACACTGCTGAGCTGGAGAATACAACAACATGGATTTATTTCTAGCGAATTTATTTTTGTGCTTTTTATTTATTGCAAGTGAGCTTTGTGGTTATAATGGTAATCTAAAATTTCCTTTAAAATTAGCCTAAAAATAAAGTCAATTTACAGCAAAAAAATTAAGCAAATAACTCTGTTTATGAGCCAAAAAATGTGATTGTGACCAAAAAAGGTGACTATGATGCCTAAATGACTGAGATTTGGAAAACACTGTCCCAGAGGAAGAAGGTAATGGAGAGTACCCTGAGATCCTACAGTTCTGGGTCTAAAAATTACTCTTTCTCCAGTTTTATTTACTCATTCATTTGTTCACTGTTCAGCACAAGAGTGTTTTCAAAGAAACCTTTCTTTCTCTTTTTCTTTTCTGATTTTGCAGATTCCAGAAAAAAAAATGTAAATTGAAGATTTAAGGAGAGAATGCTGTTTTAAAATATTCTGACGTCCTTCAAACACACATGCCAGAAATTTAAAAAGGTATTACTAACCACTAGTTTCAATATACATGTAACATGTAACTGCTATCCCTTAAGGGAACTAATTTTCTAAAGCTTTGGATCCTTAAATGGGTCACAGAATTGACCACATGAGAAAAAAATTGAATTAGAGTCTAATCGATCAGCATACTTTTAGTGGAATCAGTCGTTTTTATTCATTTAAATTCCTTTTGGTAAGACTTTCTTGCCTTTCTGTTGTTTAGAGTGTTAGAATGTACTGTGTTTTGCTCAGTCAGGTTATAAAAGGGAAGGATATTGGGTGGGGTCCCATTGAGAATCTCTAGAAGGCTTGCATTTCACAACTTGATAGGTAAAAGAGAAAATGCAAGTTTGTCAAAGAGCAGGAGGTGAGTATATGACTTGGTGGGGGAAAAAACGTGAGAACCACTATACTGGAATGCTAACATGTGGGCTCATGAAGCATACACATTTAGAGCTCTATGAATTTTTTTTTTAGATCAACAGAAAAGAATATGGAAAGCTCTGTCTCTTGAATATGTGAGGTTTGGATGAAGGATGAAGTGGCCAGTTCAAGACCTTTCTGCTTCTAGGAGTGTGACCCATTTTATATGCACAGGATGATTAGAAAATTAACTGGCTGAGAGATCTTACTCTGGAAAAGAAAAAAGCAATCGGTACAATCCTGGGATAGCACAGATAAACCCAAGGTTTTTGTTTGTTTGTTTGTGTTTGTTTTTTTAATTTTGGCCTCTTTTTTATTGGTCTTTCATTTAGTTATTTTCATCTGTCTTTGTGGGACTCCCATCGCAGTGGCCTCTCTCGTTGCAGAGCAATGGCTCTGGGCGCGTGCACTCCGGAGCGCTGGCTCATAATTGGACACACCGGTCCAACTGCTCCATGGTACATGGGATTCTCCCAGGCCAGGGATCGAACTGGCGCCCCTTGCACTGCAAGGCAGACCCTTTACCCACTGGACCACTAGGGAAGCCCCCAAGGTATTTTTTTAATACTCAAAGAGCTTGGGCCCCATTCCTACCAAGACAGGAAGTCCAGCACCTGCACGAGATTTTCAAGGATTTCCAGGGAGATAGCATCTCCTGGTCATCCACTGGTTGGAATTCCGTGTCACCTTGCCTCTCACTCCTTCTGTCCCACTTCACTCCACGTGGCCATTGCTGCTCCTTCCCTAAGGTGCTCAGAGGTAACCAGTTTGGCTGGAGATAGAAGGAGAGCTGGGGCAGAGCTGCGGGGAGGGCTACAGCAAACCCAGAGCAGGCAGTGATGACTGATGGGCTGCTGTTCCCAGGCTCCTGGGCTCTGAACACCACAGGAGACGTCATGCCGGCTGGTGCTCTCTTCAGGCCATTTAGTTCTGTCCCACCAACCCTCACAGCTCCTTCACTCCCATTCTGGGCCCTGTTCCCTCATAGGGCATGGGGAAACTTTTAATCCCAGTCAGCTAATTTGGAAAACATACCTTTGCATGCTTAGCCTAGTCTAGGATTGAGGCATACTTTTTTTTTTCCTGCAAACTTAAAACTTTTAATTTTATATTGGCATATAGCTGATTATCAGAGCTGACTGGCTCTGATAGTTTCAGGTGAATAGGGAAGGGACTCAACCATACATATAGATGTATCCATTCTCCCCCAAACCCCTCTCCCATCCAGGATAGCACTAGAGTTCCTTGGAGGCACACTTCTTAAAAAATAATAATTAAGAAGTTCTGCTAAACAAAAGCGTTGTCTACCTCCATTCATCTCTCCCAGTGGTGTCATCCACAAGCAGATGCAATTAAATTATGATTTTTACTTTAATATGTCTCAGATCAATAGCTTAAGCATGACTCCTTCCTGATCTAAAGAGAGACATTCCAGGGCCAAAGAAAGGGGGAGGGCTCTTTCCCATGGCTTCATCTTTGTGGGTGATGTCATTTGTCTCTTCAGGAGCTGCTCTGAGAGGCTGCCCTGGATCCTGATCACCCTTCTGCTGGAAAGACACATGCAGCCAAAGATGAATTTGGGGAAAGCAGCCGCTGGCTTCTTTCACCATGGAAAAGCAGGTCTGCAGTGAGATGGAAATAGTCCTGTCAGCGCCTCACTCGTACATCAAGTTGTTGAAAGTCAGCCGGGAGCTGCTGGTCACGCACATCCGCAACACTCAGTGTCTGCTGGACAACTTGCTGCAGAACGACTACTTCTCCACCGAGGACGCGGAGATCGTGGGCGCCTGCCCCACGCAGCCCGACAAGGTGCCGGTGACCAGGATGCCACCCCGGGGGCAGAGGGGCTTCTTCCCACGGATCCTGGCAAAGAGCTTTGAGAATTCCCTACAGGGGGTGGGATTTTCCATTGGGGTTAACTACAGAAGTGCTTAAGTTATCAGCTTATTACATAGTTAGACATTTCACTTCTGTATTCTTGAAACACAGCAAGCTCGTCTGACCCCTCTATTCTCCTTGCTGTATGTACTGGTTCTCAAACAACTCATTTTCCAATTCACTTTAGATCAGTGAACTCTTCTGAAAGAAAGTGAGCCTGAAACACGAGCCTGGATGCCCCTTCTGTGTCTGTTAAACACCGGAGAGTTGCTCACTGCTCAGCCGCTCTGAGAATTCCTCTGGTTGAAGGAGGGCTGCCTCGCAGCTTGGGTCCACAGTAAAGAATTTCCTACATTCACCGTGGGAAGTCTTCTCAGCCCTTAGTTTCACTTTGTGTCATTTGAAAAATAGAATTGTAGGACCTACACCAACTTCTTGGGGAAAAAGAGTGACAGAATTCATTTATAACGTGATCCTGCTGGGCTCAGAAAAGACCAGAAGGGTTTCTGGGAAAAGCACAATAGAACACTTTTGTGATTTTTTTCTTGACCAAAAAAAAAAAAAAACCCTCTTTTAAGGTACACCTTACACAGGAGTCCGCTGTCTATTCACTCTTTGGCAAGACCTCATTATGCATCACAGGTGATTTTCTGCCCTCAGCGCTTAATCCTAGAGAACAGTAGAGTTAGGTTAAGAGGGAAAAGGAGAAGAAACAGGAAAAGGAAATTCCAGGGGTGGGTCTGTTTCCAATTGTGAGTCAGCTTTTTATTTTGAGGCTTGTGCAAGCCTCTGGTTCCTCAAGTCATGCAATTTGTTTCTTGCTCAGGTGATCCATTTTCTAGATCCTGGGGCATCAGAGTGTAGCATCTCACACTGGCTGGCGGACAGTCAAGCTCCAGGCTGTAGTAAGAGTGCAGAGCTCTGCGTGTGGGCCCCTTGAGGAAGCAAACACCCTGAGTGCCGGTTCTCACCCTCCTGCTTGTGCCCCACCAGGTGCGCAAAATTCTGGACCTGGTGCAGAGCAAGGGCGAAGAGGTGTCCGAGTTCTTCCTGTACGTGCTCCAGCAGCTCGCAGACGCGTATGTGGACCTCAGGCCTTGGCTGTTGCAGATCGGCTTCTCCCCTTCCCAGCTCATTCAGAGCAAAGCGGTTGTCAACACCGACCCAGGTAGGAGTCCGCCACGGCTGTCACCTGGTGCAACCCTGCCCACGTGTAGAGAGTGTGGTTTATGTGGGGCCTATGGAAGTATAGGAATGATTGCTGTCAGACCCCTTGCCGGTTCCTATTTTGACATGTCTAGACATTTTAGTGGTTGTACAACTTCAAGGTTTAATTCTTTTTCCTTCTTAAAAAATCTTTCTAAATTTGATTCTAGGCTAAGAATTACTACCCCTGACTGTCTGTCCTTATTTCTTTTCTTTTTTTTAAACATTTATTTATTTATTTTCATCCACCTTTATTCTTTGGCCTGTGTGGACCTCCCATTGCAGTGGCCTCTCTTGTTGCAGAGCACTGGCTCTGGGCACATGCACTCCAGAGTGCTGGCTCATATTTGGACACACTGGCCCAGCTGCTCCGCAGCACGTGGGATCTTCCCAAGCCAGGGATTGAACCGGTGCCTCTTGCACTACAAGGTGGACTCTTTACCCATCGGACCAACAGGGAAGCCCACTACCACCCCTGAATGCCTGTCTTTATTTCTAAAGCATCATGCACCTCCCCCTTTAGTTAAATGATTAGTTCAATAGGTATCTATAATGCACTGGATGTGCTGAATGCCAGGGGTCCAGCGGGGAGCAGACCCAGATGTGATTCCTGCCTTCAGAGAGCTCAGAGGTTAATCAGGAGACCGACAATAAATAATGACACAAATGTATCATTGGAAATGGTGATAAGGACCCCAGCAGTTCAAGGTGCTGAGAGAGTACAAAGTTGGGGCCACAGTCTGATCTGAGGACCAGGGAATCTTGTTTCCATGCCTACAGTTGCTCCACTTTAAGACAGCTATTGGCAGCATACCACAGCAAACTTCTAAACTCTGAGTTTCAAAGCATCCAGTTTGACCTTGAAAATGGAAACAAAGGCTCATGTTCCAAACTTTCAGGTATGTACTTAGGGGAAACCAGACCAAGAGGCAGAGTGTCAGGATCAAGCTTTGCCCACCCTGCTTTGTTATCTTCCCCCCAATGAAGATAGGAAAATATTCCTGTGATGAAGAGTTCTTCCAGAAGACTTCGCCATTGGTCCCTTTACCCAGCTACTGTAACAGCTTTTATAGTATAATTCACTCTACAAGAAGCCAGATGTGAAAGGTTGCATAGTATATGAATCCGTTTATAGCAAATGTCCAGAAAAGGCAAACTTATAGAGATGGAAGGCAGACCAACAGTTTCCTAGGGCCAGGGTGGGGCAGAGGGAGTTGGCAAAATGCATTTATGATATCTGATATGGAACCCCCAGATTGGAGTGATATTTGCATAACTAGGTAAATTTACTAAAAATCATTGACAACAATACCTCTTGTAAAATAGGCAGATTTATAGCCTGTATATTTTTCCTTACTAAAACTTAGAAAAATAGAATTCACTTCACAAGTTTTAAGCAGACAGCCCCGCTCATGGGAAAGGGTTATAGATGAATCTGGAAATACACACATGTGCCCAATTTTTTGCTAATTATCATTAAACCCCATAAACTATTTTAAAGGAATTTATGGAACACCCTTTTTGGTCTGGATAAGCTCATTTGTTCGGTAGCTTGGTTCTGCAGAGAGTATGGCACCCGTGTGCTCCCCAGTGGGCAAGCCCAGGGCTCCCCCTTGGGCATGTGCTAAGCATCAGAGATCCCCAAGGCTTGGCTTTGGCACCAGGCCTGCGGTGCTCTGTGTAGGGCTTTATTTACTTAGTTCCAATGAGGCACAGGCCCTTTGTAGTCCGTATTAACGTCAAATGTATCTTATCGCAGAAAGTTTGGCATTAGATTTTCTGAGACTAAGAGCAGTGTACTTAAGAGCAGTGTAATGACCACAGGATCCTCAACAGTACAGGTTTCAGTGTGGACTGGCTGGAGCTGTTTGAGCGTGACTGCGGCTGAGCTGGGGCGGCAGAGCCATGTGGCCTAGCCCTTAGATTTGAGGAGGATCCAGCTTTTAGCGGGAGTTCAGTAAGACGGGGGGCCTCTCTTGAAATGAAAAGATGTTCTTCCAGAAGACCAAGAGGCAGAGTGTCAGGATCAAGCTTTGCCCACCCTGCTTTGTTATCTTCCCCCCAATGAAGATAGGAAAATATTCCTGTGATGAAGAGTTCTTCCAGAAGACTTCGCCATTGGTCCCTTTACCCAGCTACTGTAACAGCTTTTATAGTATAATTCACTCTACAAGAAGCCAGATGTGAAAGGTTGCATAGTATATGAATCCGTTTATAGCAAATGTCCAGAAAAGGCAAACTTATAGAGATGGAAGGCAGACCAACAGTTTCCTAGGGCCAGGGTGGGGCAGAGGGAGTTGGCAAAATGCATTTATGATATCTGATATGGAACCCCCAGATTGGAGTGATATTTGCATAACTAGGTAAATTTACTAAAAATCATTGACAACAATACCTCTTGTAAAATAGGCAGATTTATAGCCTGTATATTTTTCCTTACTAAAACTTAGAAAAATAGAATTCACTTCACAAGTTTTAAGCAGACAGCCCCGCTCATGGGAAAGGGTTATAGATGAATCTGGAAATACACACATGTGCCCAATTTTTTGCTAATTATCATTAAACCCCATAAACTATTTTAAAGGAATTTATGGAACACCCTTTTTGGTCTGGATAAGCTCATTTGTTCGGTAGCTTGGTTCTGCAGAGAGTATGGCACCCGTGTGCTCCCCAGTGGGCAAGCCCAGGGCTCCCCCTTGGGCATGTGCTAAGCATCAGAGATCCCCAAGGCTTGGCTTTGGCACCAGGCCTGCGGTGCTCTGTGTAGGGCTTTATTTACTTAGTTCCAATGAGGCACAGGCCCTTTGTAGTCTGTATTAACGTCAAATGTATCTTATCGCAGAAAGTTTGGCATTAGATTTTCTGAGACTAAGAGCAGTGTACTTAAGAGCAGTGTAATGACCACAGGATCCTCAACAGTACAGGTTTCAGTGTGGACTGGCTGGAGCTGTTTGAGCGTGACTGCGGCTGAGCTGGGGCGGCAGAGCCATGTGGCCTAGCCCTTAGATTTGAGGAGGATCCAGCTTTTAGCGGGAGTTCAGTGACAACTTGTACAGAGGAGTAGGGAGCCTCTCTTGGACACGAATCCCAGCTGAATTCTGTCCCTGCTGGCTGGCTCAATCCGAGGTCAGGCAGAGGGATGGAGGCTGGAGGACCTCCGGATTCTGGAGTGCGGGCTCTTTGTATTTGAGGCGTCCTTGCACGTGGCCTCGGGGTCCAGGCTATGGATTTATTGTCTGTGTGCTTGCTTCTCCACCTGAGACTTCCCCATTGGACACCCTTTCCACCTGTCTGTCTCTCGGTCTGCTTCCACCTCTCACTGGCCCCACTTTCCCTGCAGTGAGCAGATACACCCAGAAGCTGCGGCAGCAGCTGGCCCGGGACTCCAAGTTCATTCTGTGCTATGCTCAGAAGGAGGAGCTGCTGTTGGAGCAGACTTACACGGACACCGTGGTGGAGCTGGTCAACTTTAACAACGAGAGCCTGGGCAGCCTGGAGAGCCTGGCCTGCCTCCTGGACCCCTCCACGGGCGTTCTCAATGAGCAGGGCGAGACCATCTTCGTGTTTGGCGACGCGGGCATGGGCAAGTCCATGCTGCTTCAGCGGCTGCAGAGCCTCTGGGCAGCGGGCCAGCTCGAGGCAGGGATCAAGTTCTTCTTCCACTTCCGCTGCCGCACCCTCAGCTGCTTCAAGGAGAGCTCTGCGCTGTGTCTGCAGGACCTGCTCTTCAAGCATTACTGCTACCCGGAGCAGGACCCCGAGGAGGTGTTCGCCTTCCTGCTGCGCTTTCCCCACACGGCTCTCTTCACCTTCGATGGCCTGGACGAGCTGCACTCGGACTTTGACCTGAGCAGCGAGCCGGACACCTCCTCCCCCTGGGAGCCCGCCCACCCCCTGGTCCTGCTGGCCAATCTGCTCAGGGCGAGGGCCGCAGAAAGTTTGGCATTAGATTTTCTGAGACTAAGAGCAGTGTACTTAAGAGCAGTGTAATGACCACAGGATCCTCAACAGTACAGGTTTCAGTGTGGACTGGCTGGAGCTGTTTGAGCGTGACTGCGGCTGAGCTGGGGCGGCAGAGCCATGTGGCCTAGCCCTTAGATTTGAGGAGGATCCAGCTTTTAGCGGGAGTTCAGTGACAACTTGTACAGAGGAGTAGGGAGCCTCTCTTGGACACGAATCCCAGCTGAATTCTGTCCCTGCTGGCTGGCTCAATCCGAGGTCAGGCAGAGGGATGGAGGCTGGAGGACCTCCGGATTCTGGAGTGCGGGCTCTTTGTATTTGAGGCGTCCTTGCACGTGGCCTCGGGGTCCAGGCTATGGATTTATTGTCTGTGTGCTTGCTTCTCCACCTGAGACTTCCCCATTGGACACCCTTTCCACCTGTCTGTCTCTCGGTCTGCTTCCACCTCTCACTGGCCCCACTTTCCCTGCAGTGAGCAGATACACCCAGAAGCTGCGGCAGCAGCTGGCCCGGGACTCCAAGTTCATTCTGTGCTATGCTCAGAAGGAGGAGCTGCTGTTGGAGCAGACTTACACGGACACCGTGGTGGAGCTGGTCAACTTTAACAACGAGAGCCTGGGCAGCCTGGAGAGCCTGGCCTGCCTCCTGGACCCCTCCACGGGCGTTCTCAATGAGCAGGGCGAGACCATCTTCGTGTTTGGCGACGCGGGCATGGGCAAGTCCATGCTGCTTCAGCGGCTGCAGAGCCTCTGGGCAGCGGGCCAGCTCGAGGCAGGGATCAAGTTCTTCTTCCACTTCCGCTGCCGCACCCTCAGCTGCTTCAAGGAGAGCTCTGCGCTGTGTCTGCAGGACCTGCTCTTCAAGCATTACTGCTACCCGGAGCAGGACCCCGAGGAGGTGTTCGCCTTCCTGCTGCGCTTTCCCCACACGGCTCTCTTCACCTTCGATGGCCTGGACGAGCTGCACTCGGACTTTGACCTGAGCAGCGAGCCGGACACCTCCTCCCCCTGGGAGCCCGCCCACCCCCTGGTCCTGCTGGCCAATCTGCTCAGCGGGAAGCTGCTCAAGGGGGCGCGCAAGCTGCTCACGGCCCGCACGGGCGTCGAGATCCCGCGGCATCTGCTTTGGAAGAAGGTGCTCCTGCGCGGCTTCTCCCCCAGCCACCTGCGCGCCTACTCCGGGAGGATGTTCCCGGAGCGCGCCATGCGCCAGCGCCTGCTGGACCAGCTGGAGGCCAACCCCAACCTCTGCAGCCTGTGCACCGTGCCCCTCTTCTGCTGGATCATCTTCCGCTGCTTCCAGCACTTCCATAACGCCTTCGAGAGCTCCCCACAGTTGCCTGATCTCACAGTGACGCTGACCGACGTCTTCCTGCTGGTCACTGAGGTCCACCTGAACAGGACACAGCCCACTAGCCTGGTGCAGCAGAACACGCGGAGCCAGACAGAGACCTTCCGCGCCAGCCGGGACACCCTGTGCTCGCTGGGGCGCGTGGCTCACGGGGGCATGGAGAAGAGCCTGTTCGTCTTCAACCAGGAGGAGGTGCAGGCATCGGAGGTACGAGAGGGTGACCTGCAACTGGGCTTCCTGAGACCTGTGCCGGAGCTGGGCCTCGGAGAGGACCAGCAGTCCTATGAGTTTTTCCACCTCACCCTCCAGGCCTTCTTTGCCGCCCTCTTTCTGGTGGTGGACGACAAGGTGGGCACGCGGGAGCTGCTCCGGTTTTTCCAGGAGTGGACTTCTCCCGGGGAGGCCACGGCTGCATCGACCTGCTATCCCCCCTTCCTCCCTGCCCAGTGCCTGGGAGGCCACGGCCTGCCCGGGGAAGACCCGTTCAAGAACAAGGATCACTTTCATTTCACCAACCTCTTCCTGTGCGGGCTCTTGTCCAAAGGCAAACAGAAAGTCCTACGGCACCTGGTGCCCGCCGCTGCCCTGCGGAGAAAACGCAAGGCCCTGTGGACTCACCTGTTTGCCAGCCTGCGCTCGCACCTGAAGAACCTGCCCCGAGTTCAGTCTGGGGGCTTCAACCAGGTGCAGGCCCTTCCCACCTTCATCTGGATGCTGCGCTGCATCTACGAGACGCAGAGCGAGAAGGTGGGGCAGCTGGCGGCCAGGGGCATCTGCGCCAACTACCTCAAGCTGACCTTCTGCAACGCCTGCTCGGCGGACTGCAGCGCGCTCGCCTTCGTCCTGCACCACTTCCGCAAGCGGCTGGCGCTCGACCTGGACAACAACAATCTCAACGACTTCGGCGTGCGTGAGCTGCGGCCCTGCTTCAGCCGCCTCACCGTCATCCGGTGAGGCCGCCAGGTTCAGGGAGCAGTGGGCGGGGCCGGGGGTCAGGAGGACAGACACCAGGACTAGCGTCCTGGAGCTGGATCTCTGGATTCCGCACACATGACCACAGATCTGGGAAAATCCGGACCTTCTCTGTCTTCACTGCGGCAGAGGGTGACGAGCAAAGCTTCCAAATTCAATGGATCTGGATGGGCCTTAGCTGGATGTCCTTGAGCCAGATGCTTAATCGCTCTGAGCTTCAGTGGCCTCTTATGGAAAAAGGAGAGTCTTCTATCCTAGCAATTACAGTCAGCATTTATTGAGACGGGGTGAAATACATTACAAATATTATCTGGCTTAATCCTTGCGGCAACTCTGTAAGGGAGGTACTGTTACTGTCTCCATATTGGCCAATGAGGAAACAGAGGCACAGAGAACTTCTGCAGGGTCACACAGCGGGGCCATGGTATCGCCAAGAACCCACCTTTTGAGTTTCCTGTGAGGCTCGGAGATAGCCCATGAGATGTGTCCAGTAGTGAAAGATTTCATAATGGCAGAAAAAGCAGGCTTCGTGTCATTAGCGTTGTTGTCGTTGTTCAGTTGCTCAGTCGTGTCCAGCTCTGTGGGGTCCCCTGGACTGCAGCACACCAGGCTTCCCTGTCCTCCACTGTCTCCGGGAGTTTCTCAGACTCATGGTGGCTCAGACAGTAAAGTCTGCCTGCAACGCGGGAGACCAGCGTTTGATCCCTGGGTTGGGAAGATGCCCTGCGGAAGGAAATGGCCACCCACTCCAATATTCTTGCCTGGAAAAACCCATGGACAGAGGAGCCTGATGGGCTGTAGTCCATGGGGTCACAGCGTCAGACAGGACTGAGTCTTTACACCTTCATCTGGATGCTGCGCTGCATCTACGAGCGCAGAGCGAGAAGGTGGGGCAGCTGGCGGCCAGGGGCATCTGCGCCAACTACCTCAAGCTGACCTTCTGCAACGCCTGCTCGGCGGACTGCAGCGCGCTCGCCTTCGTCCTGCACCACTTCCGCAAGCGGCTGGCGCTCGACCTGGACAACAACAATCTCAACGACTTCGGCGTGCGTGAGCTGCGGCCCTGCTTCAGCCGCCTCACCGTCATCCGGTGAGGCCGCCAGGTTCAGGGAGCAGTGGGCGGGGCCGGGGGTCAGGAGGACAGACACCAGGACTAGCGTCCTGGAGCTGGATCTCTGGATTCCGCACACATGACCACAGATCTGGGAAAATCCGGACCTTCTCTGTCTTCACTGCGGCAGAGGGTGACGAGCAAAGCTTCCAAATTCAATGGATCTGGATGGGCCTTAGCTGGATGTCCTTGAGCCAGATGCTTAATCGCTCTGAGCTTCAGTGGCCTCTTATGGAAAAAGGAGAGTCTTCTATCCTAGCAATTACAGTCAGCATTTATTGAGACGGGGTGAAATACATTACAAATATTATCTGGCTTAATCCTTGCGGCAACTCTGTAAGGGAGGTACTGTTACTGTCTCCATATTGGCCAATGAGGAAACAGAGGCACAGAGAACTTCTGCAGGGTCACACAGCGGGGCCATGGTATCGCCAAGAACCCACCTTTTGAGTTTCCTGTGAGGCTCGGAGATAGCCCATGAGATGTGTCCAGTAGTGAAAGATTTCATAATGGCAGAAAAAGCAGGCTTCGTGTCATTAGCGTTGTTGTCGTTGTTCAGTTGCTCAGTCGTGTCCAGCTCTGTGGGGTCCCCTGGACTGCAGCACACCAGGCTTCCCTGTCCTCCACTGTCTCCGGGAGTTTCTCAGACTCATGGTGGCTCAGACAGTAAAGTCTGCCTGCAACGCGGGAGACCAGCGTTTGATCCCTGGGTTGGGAAGATGCCCTGGAGAAGGAAATGGCCACCCACTCCAGTATTCTTGCCTGGAGAATCCCATGGACAGAGGAGCCTGATGGGCTGTAGTCCATGGGGTCACAGCGTCAGACAGGACTGAGTCTTTAAAGGAAAAAAAAACATTGCTGAACCCTGGTCTTTTACCTTATCCACTCCTGACCCTCACCTCATCTCTCACATTCCTCCATCTCTGAGCCTTATTCCATCCGTCAGATTCATCTAAATGAAGGAGTGGAGGATAGAGATGATCAGGGCACTTTGTTATAGAAATTATTTGGTAGTTAAAAAAAAAATCCTTCATTTTAGCCAAATCAAGATATCCTGCAGGTACAGGGCTTTCGAAGAGCAATTTCAGTAGGCAGCTGGCCCCTGTCCAGGAGTTAGTCATCATCCCAAGGCCCTTTTTTGCTGCCCCTCTCACCAGGCCTGTCCTGCTGAGGCAGCAGGCATCAGAGCGAAGTGGGGCAGTGTGGCTGCCAAGGCCTGCCTTGTCCGGCTCTTTCTTCCCTTGCCATTGAACTTCCCACACAGAACCACGCCACAGGAGCTGACTCCCTCCCTAGCCTTTTTGAGGCTAGGCAAGTTTAGCACATGTATTTCTGGATGGAAGAGCTCTTGGCATTTTGGGTGGGACGGTCTGTATGGGGACTCTCCTGCCTTCTGTAGGACACCTAACATCTCTGGCCCAACTTGCAAGATGGCGGAGCGGCCTCTCCCCCAGCCTCGTAACCACTCACTGCAGCTCCACACACTTCCAAATCCCATGCCCCCCTCTTCCGTGTGCAGTGAAAGCCATATTGACACGCAGGCCACTGGCAAGTGCAGGGTATCAGAGGGGGCTGTCCACATGTGTCCTTCAGGTGTCCCTCGTGGCCCTTGTGTTGAATCAGGTGCTGTAGCCTTGCCTGTGGGTTGACTCTGACGGTTCTCTCAGCCCCACGAAGGCCAGGTTCTGCAGAGGCCCTTGGGCTGGCTACTGTCGCCATTCTCCCGGGGGCATATATAGCCGGGAAAACTGCAGGACCTATTGGCTTTGGATCCTTGCAGAATGAATGTCCTTTCACAGGGAGCCACTGCTCTGATTTTTAACTTTCTTCGCTGGTTTGTTTCTTGTTTTACTTTTTTCCAGACTCAGTGTGAACCAGATCACTGATAGCGGGGTGAAGGTGCTATATGAAGAGCTAACCAAATACAGAATTCTGACATTTTTAGGGTATGTATTTCTCAAGAACCTTGGGACCACTAGGTAGTCAAAATAGAGAACATTAGGAAACTGCCCTTCATAGGAATCACTGGCTGGTTGAGACAGACGGCCCTGGGCACCAGGAAGACCACTGGACCAGGAGGCAGGAGTCCTGGGTCCTGCTTTGTTGGCCAGCAGCCCACTCTTTGAGCAAGTCAGGAAATCTCACTGAAACCCAGCACTTTCACCTCCTGTGTAACTGGGATCCTACTACAGGCAAATAGTTTTACAAGTGGTGATTGTGACCCGTAATGGCAGAATATTGGGGGTGTGTTTTATGAACAGAATGCTGTTCGTGTGGGAGGTTTCACTGCTGTGGGTCCATGATCTGCCATCCAGAACCCTTGGGGCACAACACGAATAAAAAACCAGTCTGCCTGAACCTAGCAGTGGCATGACCAACGGGCTCTCAGGCAGTACCCCATTTTCAGGGACTGTACTGTTTCTGTAGCAAAATGTCAAAACATTCAATCCCATGGAGATTAAGAGCATGAACAAGTCTACCTCGGTTGCCAAAACAGTTACAAAGATGTTTGGGTCTGGGGAGCCTTTGGGATCCTGGAGTTTGAGATGAGAGACTGTGGGCCAGCCTGGCCAACCTCACGGCCACTGTGGACGCTGTGCCCGTCAGCTTCCCGGGGCCTCAGTTTACTCAGCCATCACCTGAGGACACGGAAGCACTCAATTCCAGACTGCCTTTCGGCTCTGAAGTTCTGCGTGACCCTGGAGCACTGGAGAGCTGTCTGCTTACCACTTTCAACCTTATCATTGAATTGGTATCATGTAGTAAAGTGACTTCAAGGTAGACACTGAGGTGGTTCTAATGCTCAGAAACTGTTACCCTCAAGAGGCTGATTGTAATCTTAATCCCCAAATCCACCCCCTCCTAGCTACCATTTATCAAGCACTTACACATGTAGGCTTGCTTCTTGATTCTTTTTTAACTTTCTTCGCTGGTTTGTTTCTTGTTTTACTTTTTTCCAGACTCAGTGTGAACCAGATCACTGATAGCGGGGTGAAGGTGCTATATGAAGAGCTAACCAAATACAGAATTCTGACATTTTTAGGGTATGTATTTCTCAAGAACCTTGGGACCACTAGGTAGTCAAAATAGAGAACATTAGGAAACTGCCCTTCATAGGAATCACTGGCTGGTTGAGACAGACGGCCCTGGGCACCAGGAAGACCACTGGACCAGGAGGCAGGAGTCCTGGGTCCTGCTTTTGGCTTGGCCAGCAGCCCACTCTTTGAGCAAGTCAGGAAATCTCACTGAAACCCAGCACTTTCACCTCCTGTGTAACTGGGATCCTACTACAGGCAAATAGTTTTACAAGTGGTGATTGTGACCCGTAATGGCAGAATATTGGGGGTGTGTTTTATGAACAGAATGCTGTTCGTGTGGGAGGTTTCACTGCTGTGGGTCCATGATCTGCCATCCAGAACCCTTGGGGCACAACACGAATAAAAAACCAGTCTGCCTGAACCTAGCAGTGGCATGACCAACGGGCTCTCAGGCAGTACCCCATTTTCAGGGACTGTACTGTTTCTGTAGCAAAATGTCAAAACATTCAATCCCATGGAGATTAAGAGCATGAACAAGTCTACCTCGGTTGCCAAAACAGTTACAAAGATGTTTGGGTCTGGGGAGCCTTTGGGATCCTGGAGTTTGAGATGAGAGACTGTGGGCCAGCCTGGCCAACCTCACGGCCACTGTGGACGCTGTGCCCGTCAGCTTCCCGGGGCCTCAGTTTACTCAGCCATCACCTGAGGACACGGAAGCACTCAATTCCAGACTGCCTTTCGGCTCTGAAGTTCTGCGTGACCCTGGAGCACTGGAGAGCTGTCTGCTTACCACTTTCAACCTTATCATTGAATTGGTATCATGTAGTAAAGTGACTTCAAGGTAGACACTGAGGTGGTTCTAATGCTCAGAAACTGTTACCCTCAAGAGGCTGATTGTAATCTTAATCCCCAAATCCACCCCCTCCTAGCTACCATTTATCAAGCACTTACACATGTAGGCTTGGAAGAATCTCATCTGATCCTCATAACAATCCTATGAGGGAATTATCAATCTTACCCCTGTATTACAGCTGGAGAAACTGAAGCACAGAGAACAAGATACCTTGTCCCAGGTCATAAAGATAGGGAAAGTGGCAGAGTTGGCCTTGAACCCAGCCTTTGAGACCCCAGAGCCCTAAACTCTGGTTTCCACATGCCCTTCCTTCTTCCTTTTGACCCAGACTTTGGACATCAGCAGACAGCACTTACTTAAAAAAATGGGGTCATAAATTCTCATGGCCGTGCTTTCTCTCGAAGCTTATACAGCAACCAAATCACCGATGTTGGAGCCAGGTACATCGCCAGGATCCTGGATGAGTGCAAAGGCCTCACACACCTGAAGTAAGTGGGGTGGGCGAGCGGGTTCTTCAGGAGCTTCTCTTGGTCACCCTTCATTGTTAAGAAAGAAATGTCACCCTAGAGCTCCCTTCTGCTTGCCTTGGGGCCATATTGGTCACGTCAGGAGACCTGCGTGTGGAGCTGTGGTGAGCTGTGGGTGGGGCTCAGAGTTTGGAAGGGTCGGAGGAAAGCCTGGCATTTTGATTTCATTAATTCCCAACAGGAAGAAAGGCCACATCTGTCACCCTTTCTGGAGATCTTTTTCCCCTGAGGAAGTCCTCATTGTCTTAGTCTATCAGGCTTCTGTAACAAAATACCATTCCCAGGTGGTGCTAGTGGTAAAGACTGCACCCCCCCACCGCCAATGCAGGAGACATAAGAGACTCAGGCTCAATACCTGAGTTGGGAAGATTCCTTGCAGGAGGGCATGGCAACCCATTCCAGAATTCTTGCCTGGAGAATCTCAAGGACAGAGGAGCCTGGTGGGCTACAGACCACAGGGTCACAAAGAGTCGGACACAACAGAGGCGACTTAGCATGCCTGCATGTATAAACACTGGAGGTTTCTTTCTCACAGTTGTGGGAGCTGGGAGTCCAAGATCAAGGTACCAGAAGAGATCGAGGCGTTCACATCTCATGTAATTTTTCTTAATCCCCAAATCCACCCCCTCCTAGCTACCATTTATCAAGCACTTACACATGTAGGCTTGGAAGAATCTCATCTGATCCTCATAACAATCCTATGAGGGAATTATCAATCTTACCCCTGTATTACAGCTGGAGAAACTGAAGCACAGAGAACAAGATACCTTGTCCCAGGTCATAAAGATAGGGAAAGTGGCAGAGTTGGCCTTGAACCCAGCCTTTGAGACCCCAGAGCCCTAAACTCTGGTTTCCACATGCCCTTCCTTCTTCCTTTTGACCCAGACTTTGGACATCAGCAGACAGCACTTACTTAAAAAAATGGGGTCATAAATTCTCATGGCCGTGCTTTCTCTCGAAGCTTATACAGCAACCAAATCACCGATGTTGGAGCCAGGTACATCGCCAGGATCCTGGATGAGTGCAAAGGCCTCACACACCTGAAGTAAGTGGGGTGGGCGCAGCGGGTTCTTCAGGAGCTTCTCTTGGTCACCCTTCATTGTTAAGAAAGAAATGTCACCCTAGAGCTCCCTTCTGCTTGCCTTGGGGCCATATTGGTCACGTCAGGAGACCTGCGTGTGGAGCTGTGGTGAGCTGTGGGTGGGGCTCAGAGTTTGGAAGGGTCGGAGGAAAGCCTGGCATTTTGATTTCATTAATTCCCAACAGGAAGAAAGGCCACATCTGTCACCCTTTCTGGAGATCTTTTTCCCCTGAGGAAGTCCTCATTGTCTTAGTCTATCAGGCTTCTGTAACAAAATACCATTCCCAGGTGGTGCTAGTGGTAAAGACTGCACCCCCCCACCGCCAATGCAGGAGACATAAGAGACTCAGGCTCAATACCTGAGTTGGGAAGATTCCTTGCAGGAGGGCATGGCAACCCATTCCAGAATTCTTGCCTGGAGAATCTCAAGGACAGAGGAGCCTGGTGGGCTACAGACCACAGGGTCACAAAGAGTCAGACACAACAGAGGCGACTTAGCATGCCTGCATGTATAAACACTGGAGGTTTCTTTCTCACAGTTGTGGGAGCTGGGGAGTCCAAGATCAAGGTACCAGAAGATGAGGTGCCGATTCCTGGTTCTTTGTGTCTCTCACTGCATCCTCACCTGGTGGTGGAAAAAGGGGGTGGGGGGGTGTTCTTGAACTTCACTTATAAGTCACGAATCCCATTTGTGAGGGTTGTGATGCATGGCCTCATCACTTCCCAACGGCCCAATCTCCTAGTATCCTAATACCTAGGATTTTGACATACAGATCCTGGTGGGGGTGAGGGAGACAGACATTTAGGCCACAGCCATCTGGTGTCAGGCCAGAGCTTGATCCGTGTCTGCTGTGTCAGAGGGATGTCCTGCTGAAGCTGTCAGAGCACCAGACTTGGAGGACCCCGGGTGCTGTTCTGTGGATGGGAACCTCCCCCTTGACCACTTACAACTCATGTGGGAACCATCTGGTCTGCTGATGTAAAGGAGTGATACTCAGAGGTCATTTAAAGAATCTGAGGGACAACTTGGGTCCTTGAGTTTCTGCAGAGACTCTGACTGCCTTCTGAAGGGGAATCCTGACTGACTTTCCTCAGAGCTTGAGGACCCTCCTTGAAGCCCAGAGAAGACTGCTATGGATCTCAGGAGAAAGACCATCCATCCTAGGAGGGGCCTGGGGTTTCTGTGCCGACGACAAGGGTGGCTGACCCTGGAGTTCCCTCACGTGTGTGCATGACTCTCTCTGAAGACTGGGAAAACAAAATAACGAGTGAAGGAGGAAAGTGTCTCGCCTGGCTGTGAAGAACAGTAGATCCATCGGGGGGTGGAAGGGGAAGTGTGAAAGTGCTCGCTAGCCTGTAATTTTTTTTGGGGTCTGCTAGTTGCAAAAAAGTTTAAAGACTGCACCCCCACCGCCAATGCAGGAGACATAAGAGACTCAGGCTCAATACCTGAGTTGGGAAGATTCCTTGCAGGAGGGCATGGCAACCCATTCCAGAATTCTTGCCTGGAGAATCTCAAGGACAGAGGAGCCTGGTGGGCTACAGACCACAGGGTCACAAAGAGTCAGACACAACAGAGGCGACTTAGCATGCCTGCATGTATAAACACTGGAGGTTTCTTTCTCACAGTTGTGGGAGCTGGGGAGTCCAAGATCAAGGTACCAGAAGATGAGGTGCCGATTCCTGGTTCTTTGTGTCTCTCACTGCATCCTCACCTGGTGGTGGAAAAAGGGGGTGGGGGGGTGTTCTTGAACTTCACTTATAAGTCACGAATCCCATTTGTGAGGGTTGTGATGCATGGCCTCATCACTTCCCAACGGCCCAATCTCCTAGTATCCTAATACCTAGGATTTTGACATACAGATCCTGGTGGGGGTGAGGGAGACAGACATTTAGGCCACAGCCATCTGGTGTCAGGCCAGAGCTTGATCCGTGTCTGCTGTGTCAGAGGGATGTCCTGCTGAAGCTGTCAGAGCACCAGACTTGGAGGACCCCGGGTGCTGTTCTGTGGATGGGAACCTCCCCCTTGACCACTTACAACTCATGTGGGAACCATCTGGTCTGCTGATGTAAAGGAGTGATACTCAGAGGTCATTTAAAGAATCTGAGGGACAACTTGGGTCCTTGAGTTTCTGCAGAGACTCTGACTGCCTTCTGAAGGGGAATCCTGACTGACTTTCCTCAGAGCTTGAGGACCCTCCTTGAAGCCCAGAGAAGACTGCTATGGATCTCAGGAGAAAGACCATCCATCCTAGGAGGGGCCTGGGGTTTCTGTGCCGACGACAAGGGTGGCTGACCCTGGAGTTCCCTCACGTGTGTGCATGACTCTCTCTGCAGACTGGGAAAAAACAAAATAACGAGTGAAGGAGGAAAGTGTCTCGCCCTGGCTGTGAAGAACAGTAGATCCATCTTTGAAGTTGGGTGAGTAGAGACGAATGCATGTGGGTGTTTGTATACAGCTTGCTCTGTGTACATGAGTGCTCGCTAGCCTGTAATTTCCCTTTTTATTGTGGTATCTTTATCTGGTTTTTGGTATCAAGGTGATGGTAGAATAGTTTCAGAAGGGTAGGTGTTAACTCTTCTCTAAATATTTGATAGAATTTGCCTGTGAAGCCATTAGGTCCTGGCCTTTTGTTTTCGCTGAGAGCTTTTAAATCACAGTTTTAATACCAGTGCTTGTGACTGGTCTGCTCATATTTTCTGTTTCTTCCTGGTTCAGTCCTGGGAGGTTGTACCTTTCTGAGAATCTGTTCATTTCTTCTAGCTTAGTTTCACTGGTCTTTGCTATTCTGTCTTTATTTCATTTATTTTTGCTCTGATCTTTATGATTTTTCTTTCTCTACTATCTTTAGTTTTTGTTTGTTTTTCTCTAATTGCTTTTAGATGTTAAGTTTAGGTTGTTTATCTGAGATTTTTCTTATTTCCTGAGGTAAGATTATATTGCTATAAACTTCCTTATTAGAAATATTTTTGCTGCGTTCCATAGGCTTTTGGATTGTTGTGCTTTTTGCATTGTGCTTTTTGCTTTCATTTATCTCCAGGTTTTTTTAAATTTCCTTTTTGATTTTTTTCAGTGATCCACCAGCTGTTTAGTAGCATATGGTCTGTTGCTATTGTCTAGTCATTAAGTTGTATCCAACTCTTTTGCTTCCCCATGGACTATAGTCTGACAGGCTCCTCTGTCTATAGAATTTTGCAGCAAGAATACTGGAGTGGTTGCCATTTCAGTCTCAGGGACCTTCCCAACCCAGGGTTGACTCGTATCCTTCATTGGTAGGCAATTTCTTTACCACTGAGCCATCAGGAAAGCCCGAAAGTTTCTGACTGACTTTCCTCAGAGCTTGAGGACCCTCCTTGAAGCCCAGAGAAGACTGCTATGGATCTCAGGAGAAAGACCATCCATCCTAGGAGGGGCCTGGGGTTTCTGTGCCGACGACAAGGGTGGCTGACCCTGGAGTTCCCTCACGTGTGTGCATGACTCTCTCTGCAGACTGGGAAAACAAAATAACGAGTGAAGGAGGAAAGTGTCTCGCCCTGGCTGTGAAGAACAGTAGATCCATCTTTGAAGTTGGGTGAGTAGAGACGAATGCATGTGGGTGTTTGTATACAGCTTGCTCTGTGTACATGAGTGCTCGCTAGCCTGTAATTTCCCTTTTTATTGTGGTATCTTTATCTGGTTTTTGGTATCAAGGTGATGGTAGAATAGTTTCAGAAGGGTAGGTGTTAACTCTTCTCTAAATATTTGATAGAATTTGCCTGTGAAGCCATTAGGTCCTGGCCTTTTGTTTTCGCTGAGAGCTTTTAAATCACAGTTTTAATACCAGTGCTTGTGACTGGTCTGCTCATATTTTCTGTTTCTTCCTGGTTCAGTCCTGGGAGGTTGTACCTTTCTGAGAATCTGTTCATTTCTTCTAGCTTAGTTTCACTGGTCTTTGCTATTCTGTCTTTATTTCATTTATTTTTGCTCTGATCTTTATGATTTTTCTTTCTCTACTATCTTTAGTTTTTGTTTGTTTTTCTCTAATTGCTTTTAGATGTTAAGTTTAGGTTGTTTATCTGAGATTTTTCTTATTTCCTGAGGTAAGATTATATTGCTATAAACTTCCTTATTAGAAATATTTTTGCTGCGTTCCATAGGCTTTTGGATTGTTGTGCTTTTTGCATTGTGCTTTTTGCTTTCATTTATCTCCAGGTTTTTTTAAATTTCCTTTTTGATTTTTTTCAGTGATCCACCAGCTGTTTAGTAGCATATGGTCTGTTGCTATTGTCTAGTCATTAAGTTGTATCCAACTCTTTTGCTTCCCCATGGACTATAGTCTGACAGGCTCCTCTGTCTATAGAATTTTGCAGCAAGAATACTGGAGTGGGTTGCCATTTCAGTCTCCAGGGGACCTTCCCAACCCAGGGATTGAACCCTCGTATCCTTCATTGGTAGGCAATTTCTTTACCACTGAGCCATCAGGAAAGCCCAGTATATTGTTTAGCCTCCACATTTTGTGTTTTTTTTTTCCCCCCACTTCTATTGATCTTTCATTTATTTATTTTCATCTGTCTTTGTTCTTTGGCCTGTGCAGGCCTCCCATCACAGTGGCCTCTCTCGCTGCAGAGCATCGGCTCTGGGCACATGCACTTCAGAGCTCTGGCTCAGTAGCTAGACACATCGGTCCAGCCGCTCCACGGCACGTGGGATCTTCCCATGCCAGGGATCGAACTGGTGCCCCTTGCACTGCAAGGCAGTGTCCTTACCCACCGGATCACCAGGGAAGCCCTGTGTTTTTTACAATTATTCTCTTGTAGGTGACTTCTAATCACATAGTGTTGTGGTCAGAAAAGATGCTTGATAAGACTTAATTTTCTTAAATTTACTGAGGCTTGCTTTACAGCCAGCATGTAATCAGTCCTGGAGAATATTCAGTGTACACATGAGAAGAATGTGTATTCTGCTGCTTTTGGATGGAGTGCTGTATAAATTAAGTCTGTCTGGTATAATATGTCATTTTAGGTCTGTGTTTCCTTTTTTTCCCTCTTCAGATGATCTGTCCATTGATGTAAGTGGGGTGTTGAAGTCCTCCACCATTATTATGGTACAACTGATATCCCATCTATGGCTGTTAGTATTTGTCTTATATATTGCAGAGATCCTATTTTGGGTGCCTATATACTTACCACTGTTATCTTTTCTTGGATTGATTCCTTGATCATAATGTGGTATCCTTTCTTTCTTTCTGGTAACAGTCTTTAAGATCTATTTTGTCTGACAGGAGTATGATTTTCCATTCCCTTACTTTCAGTCTGTTGTTGTTCAGTCACTCAGTTCTGTCCGGCTCCTTGCCACCCCGTGGGTTGCAGCAAGTCAGGCCTCCCTGTCCTTCACTATCTCCCTGAGTTTGCTGAATTGCATGTCCATTGAGTGGATGCCATCCAACTGTCTCATCCTCTGTCACCCCTTTTCTTCCTGCCCTGAATTTTTCCCAGCATCAGGGTCTTTTCCAGTGAGTCGACTTTTCACATCAGGTGGACAAAGTATTTGAGCTTCGAAATCAATCCTTCCAATGAATATTCAGGGTTTATTTCCTTTAGGATTGACTAGTCTGGTCTCCTTGAAGTCCAAGGGATTCTCAAGAGTTTTCCCCCAATGAATTATTCAGGTTAGTTTCATGTCTTTGTTCTTTGGCCTGTGCAGGCCTCCCATCACAGTGGCCTCTCTCGCTGCAGAGCATCGGCTCTGGGCACATGCACTTCAGAGCTCTGGCTCAGTAGCTAGACACATCGGTCCAGCCGCTCCACGGCACGTGGGATCTTCCCATGCCAGGGATCGAACTGGTGCCCCTTGCACTGCAAGGCGGTGTCCTTACCACCGGATCACCAGGGAAGCCCTGTGTTTTTTACAATTATTCTCTTGTAGGTGACTTCTAATCACATAGTGTTGTGGTCAGAAAAGATGCTTGATAAGACTTAATTTTCTTAAATTTACTGAGGCTTGCTTTACAGCCAGCATGTAATCAGTCCTGGAGAATATTCAGTGTACACATGAGAAGAATGTGTATTCTGCTGCTTTTGGATGGAGTGCTGTATAAATTAAGTCTGTCTGGTATAATATGTCATTTTAGGTCTGTGTTTCCTTTTTTTCCCTCTTCAGATGATCTGTCCATTGATGTAAGTGGGGTGTTGAAGTCCTCCACCATTATTATGGTACAACTGATTTCCCATCTATGGCTGTTAGTATTTGTCTTATATATTGCAGAGATCCTATTTTGGGTGCCTATATACTTACCACTGTTATCTTTTCTTGGATTGATTCCTTGATCATAATGTGGTATCCTTTCTTTCTTTCTGGTAACAGTCTTTAAGATCTATTTTGTCTGACAGGAGTATGATTTTCCATTCCCTTACTTTCAGTCTGTTGTTGTTCAGTCACTCAGTTCTGTCCGGCTCCTTGCCACCCCGTGGGTTGCAGCAAGTCAGGCCTCCCTGTCCTTCACTATCTCCCTGAGTTTGCTGAATTGCATGTCCATTGAGTGGATGCCATCCAACTGTCTCATCCTCTGTCACCCCTTTTCTTCCTGCCCTGAATTTTTCCCAGCATCAGGGTCTTTTCCAGTGAGTCGACTTTTCACATCAGGTGGACAAAGTATTTGAGCTTCGAAATCAATCCTTCCAATGAATATTCAGGGTTTATTTCCTTTAGGATTGACTAGTCTGGTCTCCTTGCAGTCCAAGGGATTCTCAAGAGTTTTCTCCAACACCACAGTTAGAAAGCATCAATTCTGCAGCTCTCAGCTTCCTTTATGTTCCAACTCTCACATCCTTACATGACTAATGGAAAAACCATAGCTTTGACTATACAGACTTTTGTCGGCAAAATGATGTCTCTGTTTTTGAATATGCTGTCTAGGTTTGTTATAGCTTTTATTCCAAAGAACAAGCATCTTTTAATTTCATGGCTGCAGTCACAATCCACAGTGATTTTGGAGCCCAAGAAAATAAAGTCTGTCACTGTTTCCATTTTTTGCCCATCTATTTGCCATGAAATGATGGGACCAGTTGCCATGATCTTAGTTTTTTGAATGTTGAGTTTTAAGTCAGCTTTTTCACTTTCCTCTTTCACCTTTATCAAGAGGCTCTTTAGTTCTTATTTGCTTTCTGCCAGTAGTGTGGTGTCATCTGCGTATCTGAAGTTATTGATACTTCTCCCAGCAATCATGATTCCGGCTTGTGCTTCATCCACCCGGCATTTTACATGATGTACTGTGCATGTAAATTAAATAAGCAGGGTGACAATAAACAGCCTTGACATACTCCTTTCCCAGTTTAGAACCAGTCTGTTCCATGTCCGGCTCTAACCGTTGCTTCTTGACCTGCATACAGGTTTCTCAGGAAGCAGGTAAGGTGATCTGGTATCCCCATGTCTTTCAGAATTTTCCAGTTTGTTGTGACCCACACAAAGACTTTAGCATAGTCAACGAGGCAGAAATAGATGTTTTTCTGGAATTCTCTTGCTTTTTCTATGATCCAGTGGACGTTGGCAATTTGATCTCTGGTTTCTCTGCCTTTTCTAAATCCAGCTTATACATCTGGAAGTTCTCGCATACTGTTGAAGCCTAACTTGGAGGAGTTTGAGCATGACCTTACTAGCATGTGAAATGAGTACAATTGTGCAGTAATTTGAACATTCTTTAGCATTGCCCTTCTTTGATATTGGAATGAAAACTGAATTTTCCACGGTGGACAAAGTATTTGAGCTTGAAATCAATCCTTCCAATGAATATTCAGGGTTTATTTCCTTTAGGATTGACTCCTTGTAGTTCAAGGGACTCTCAAGAGTTTTCTCCAACACCACAGTTCAAAAGCATCAATTCTTCTGCACTCAACTTTCTTTATATTCCAACTCTCACATCCTTACATGACTAATGGAAAAACCATAGCTTTGACTATACAGACTTTTGTCGGCAAAATGATGTCTCTGTTTTTGAATATGCTGTCTAGGTTTGTTATAGCTTTTATTCCAAAGAACAAGCATCTTTTAATTTCATGGCTGCAGTCACAATCCACAGTGATTTTGGAGCCCAAGAAAATAAAGTCTGTCACTGTTTCCATTTTTTGCCCATCTATTTGCCATGAAATGATGGGACCAGTTGCCATGATCTTAGTTTTTTGAATGTTGAGTTTTAAGTCAGCTTTTTCACTTTCCTCTTTCACCTTTATCAAGAGGCTCTTTAGTTCTTATTTGCTTTCTGCCAGTAGTGTGGTGTCATCTGCGTATCTGAAGTTATTGATACTTCTCCCAGCAATCATGATTCCGGCTTGTGCTTCATCCACCCGGCATTTTACATGATGTACTGTGCATGTAAATTAAATAAGCAGGGTGACAATAAACAGCCTTGACATACTCCTTTCCCAGTTTAGAACCAGTCTGTTCCATGTCCGGCTCTAACCGTTGCTTCTTGACCTGCATACAGGTTTCTCAGGAAGCAGGTAAGGTGATCTGGTATCCCCATGTCTTTCAGAATTTTCCAGTTTGTTGTGACCCACACAAAGACTTTAGCATAGTCAACGAGGCAGAAATAGATGTTTTTCTGGAATTCTCTTGCTTTTTCTATGATCCAGTGGACGTTGGCAATTTGATCTCTGGTTTCTCTGCCTTTTCTAAATCCAGCTTATACATCTGGAAGTTCTCGCATACTGTTGAAGCCTAACTTGGAGGAGTTTGAGCATGACCTTACTAGCATGTGAAATGAGTACAATTGTGCAGTAATTTGAACATTCTTTAGCATTGCCCTTCTTTGATATTGGAATGAAAACTGACCTTTTTCAGTTCTGTGGCCACTGCTAAATTTTCCAAATTTGCTGGCAGCACTTGAACAGCAGAGTCTTTTAGGATTTGAAATAGCTGAGCTGGAATTCCATCACCTCCACTAGCTTTGTTTGTAGGTGATGCTTCCTGAGGCCCACCTGATTTCGCACTCCAGAACGTCTGGCTCTAGGTGAGTGATCACACCATCATAATGTCCTCACAAACCAGGTCCTTCTTTAAAACCGAAGAGGAGTGAGGTGGCATGAGACCTCAGCTCCCAGTGGCCAGCTCGGGTTCTGCTGTCCTCTGGGCACCCACTCTCGTTGCCATGGAGACCCCTGGCCGAGCTGCATATAGATGCACAGTTTGGGAAGAGGGCCACATTGCCACAGGACTTGCTCAAAGTATCCTTTTTTTTTTTTTTTTTTTTTAATTTTATATGCACTCTCGTTTTTAAAATTTTGGCCTCTTTTATTGGTTTTTTATCCATTTATTTTCATCCACATTTACTCTTTGGCCTGTGTGGGCCTCTCATCACAGTGGCCTCTCTTGTCACAGAGCTCTGGCTCTTGGTGCATGCGCTCCAGAGTGCTGACTTGCAATTGGACACACCAGCCCAGCTGCTCCGCGGCATGTGGGATCTTCCTGGGCCAGGGATTGAACCAGTGCCCCTTGCACTGCAAAGCGGACTCTACCCATTGCCACCAGGGAAGCCCTAAGCATCCTTTTAACTTCAAGAATTCTGGAGCAAGATTAATAAACCATCTTCAAATCTTGGTATGCAGAATTTTCTTCTTGTCCTTGAGTTTTTTGTTTTCCACTCAGCAAAGAGGTTTTCAAGGGATCCAGTCATCTCAGGGCAGTAGCCTTTACCTGTCTGGAATTATTCCCTTTGGAGTTCATAGTTATAATTTTCCCTGATTATAAAAGTGGACGTTGGCAATTTGATCTCTGGTTTCTCTGCCTTTTCTAAATCCAGCTTATACATCTGGAAGTTCTCGCATACTGTTGAAGCCTAACTTGGAGGAGTTTGAGCATGACCTTACTAGCATGTGAAATGAGTACAATTGTGCAGTAATTTGAACATTCTTTAGCATTGCCCTTCTTTGATATTGGAATGAAAACTGACCTTTTTCAGTTCTGTGGCCACTGCTAAATTTTCCAAATTTGCTGGCAGCACTTGAACAGCAGAGTCTTTTAGGATTTGAAATAGCTGAGCTGGAATTCCATCACCTCCACTAGCTTTGTTTGTAGGTGATGCTTCCTGAGGCCCACCTGATTTCGCACTCCAGAACGTCTGGCTCTAGGTGAGTGATCACACCATCATAATGTCCTCACAAACCAGGTCCTTCTTTAAAACCGAAGAGGAGTGAGGTGGCATGAGACCTCAGCTCCCAGTGGCCAGCTCGGGTTCTGCTGTCCTCTGGGCACCCACTCTCGTTGCCATGGAGACCCCTGGCCGAGCTGCATATAGATGCACAGTTTGGGAAGAGGGCCACATTGCCACAGGACTTGCTCAAAGTATCCTTTTTTTTTTTTTTTTTTTTTTAATTTTATATGCACTCTCGTTTTTAAAATTTTGGCCTCTTTTATTGGTTTTTTATCCATTTATTTTCATCCACATTTACTCTTTGGCCTGTGTGGGCCTCTCATCACAGTGGCCTCTCTTGTCACAGAGCTCTGGCTCTTGGTGCATGCGCTCCAGAGTGCTGACTTGCAATTGGACACACCAGCCCAGCTGCTCCGCGGCATGTGGGATCTTCCTGGGCCAGGGATTGAACCAGTGCCCCTTGCACTGCAAAGCGGACTCTACCCATTGCCACCAGGGAAGCCCTAAGCATCCTTTTAACTTCAAGAATTCTGGAGCAAGATTAATAAACCATCTTCAAATCTTGGTATGCAGAATTTTCTTCTTGTCCTTGAGTTTTTTGTTTTCCACTCAGCAAAGAGGTTTTCAAGGGATCCAGTCATCTCAGGGCAGTAGCCTTTACCTGTCTGGTAACCTCATCGTGGGCACTCTGCCTTAGGAGTTCATAGTTATAATTTTCCCCTGATTATAAAAGAAACAGATAATTTTATTGTAAACTATAGAAAATATAAAAAGTAGAATAGAGATCATCTTCTCAGAAATAATTACTGTCAGCCCTTGAGGTCAGCTAACCTTTCTTGCTCTTATGCAATGTGTGCTCTCTCTATACTGTCTTGATATTGTAGATGTCAGATGATCTGTACAGAATTGGATTCTACCTTTCTTCACCTCATGTCATGAGTAGTTTTATATTCATGAAAAGTTTGATACCTTCGAGTTGTATCTAATTCTTACACTTATTATGCAAAACGTTGGATCCTCTCATTCTGGGGTTTTCAAGTGGTGCTGGCGCCTGGTGAGAGGGTATGGCTGAGGCAGCTTTGCCTGTGCTGTGGTGTGCCCGGCAGATGAGGTTTCTGTAGACAGTGACCCCCAGCCTTTTAGGAATTGTTGGCTCTTGTTAAAGGCTCAGCATGATTCTGAGTGCTTTGCATATATTAACTCCCTTCATCCTCACAGCACCTCTGTGAGGAAACGCTCTTCTTATTCTTTCAGATGAGGATACTAAGCCCTAAGAGGCTACGCACGACCCAAGCATGCATAGATAGTAGGGCGTAGGACCAGGAAGGAGCCCAACGTCTTACCGTGCAGAGGCTCGACTGAGCCAGACCCTCTGAGGTTTTCCACTGTTGGGGAAAGGATCCGGTTTGTCATCACAGCTCCCCACCCAAAATACAACCACCTGAAGAGCATGGTTTGGTCAAGTCCTCTTTACATGCCAGGAGAATTGCTGATAAATCTCTTAGTGTGCGTTCTTTTCTTCCTGCAAGACCAACTATGTCTTCAAGAACACATGTCACCCCCAGCATTGGATCAGGTGGATATGGGGACCTGCCGCTTCCACAGGCCTTCCTTTCGAGCTCCTGTCATCCTGTATATCCTGCGGGTGACCTTTCGGGGACAGCCATGAGCTTCGGCTCTGACAGCTCTCCAGAAACGCAGGGGTCAGACTTGATTTCTACTTGTGCAGCTATCTGACTTAACTTCCGTCCAAAAGCTTCCACTAGTTTTGTTCCTCCAGAGCAGCTCACTGAGGGGCTGGCGGAGGGATCTCTCTCTAGCCACAGCCCTGGCACTGGAGCAGGGACATCTCCCTGTTGACGTCTGGCCACCTCCTGCAGCCACGAGCAGAAAATAAGGGGATGAGCATGAGGTAACTCTGACTGTCTTGCCTTTGCCATCAGGATGTGGGGCAATCAGATCGGTGATGAAGGAGCAAAGGCCTTTGCAGAGGCTCTGAGGAACCACCCCAGCTTGACCAACCTGAGGTAACTGCCGCCTTCTGACCTTCAGAGTCAGCCTGGTCACTCCGTACACCTCTTGTTTTACCAGGGGAGGAACCAAGGGGAAGAGGGTGGCTGGCATTCCTAGCAGGGGAAGTATTTGTGTGTGTGATTCTTTCTTTTTAAAAACGTTTTTATTGGGCTTCCCTGGTGGTCCAGTGGGTAAAGAGTCCGCCTTGCAGATGAGGTTTCTGTAGACAGTGACCCCACCCTTTTTTGGGCTCTTGTTAAAGGCTCAGCATGATTCTGAGTGCTTTGCATATATTAACTCCCTTCATCCTCACAGCACCTCTGTGAGGAAACGCTCTTCTTATTCTTTCAGATGAGGATACTAAGCCCTAAGAGGCTACGCACGACCCAAGCATGCATAGATAGTAGGGCGTAGGACCAGGAAGGAGCCCAACGTCTTACCGTGCAGAGGCTCGACTGAGCCAGACCCTCTGAGGTTTTCCACTGTTGGGGAAAGGATCCGGTTTGTCATCACAGCTCCCCACCCAAAATACAACCACCTGAAGAGCATGGTTTGGTCAAGTCCTCTTTACATGCCAGGAGAATTGCTGATAAATCTCTTAGTGTGCGTTCTTTTCTTCCTGCAAGACCAACTATGTCTTCAAGAACACATGTCACCCCCAGCATTGGATCAGGTGGATATGGGGACCTGCCGCTTCCACAGGCCTTCCTTTCGAGCTCCTGTCATCCTGTATATCCTGCGGGTGACCTTTCGGGGACAGCCATGAGCTTCGGCTCTGACAGCTCTCCAGAAACGCAGGGGTCAGACTTGATTTCTACTTGTGCAGCTATCTGACTTAACTTCCGTCCAAAAGCTTCCACTAGTTTTGTTCCTCCAGAGCAGCTCACTGAGGGGCTGGCGGAGGGATCTCTCTCTAGCCACAGCCCTGGCACTGGAGCAGGGACATCTCCCTGTTGACGTCTGGCCACCTCCTGCAGCCACGAGCAGAAAATAAGGGGATGAGCATGAGGTAACTCTGACTGTCTTGCCTTTGCCATCAGGATGTGGGGCAATCAGATCGGTGATGAAGGAGCAAAGGCCTTTGCAGAGGCTCTGAGGAACCACCCCAGCTTGACCAACCTGAGGTAACTGCCGCCTTCTGACCTTCAGAGTCAGCCTGGTCACTCCGTACACCTCTTGTTTTACCAGGGGAGGAACCAAGGGGAAGAGGGTGGCTGGCATTCCTAGCAGGGGAAGTATTTGTGTGTGTGATTCTTTCTTTTTAAAAACGTTTTTATTGGGCTTCCCTGGTGGTCCAGTGGGTAAAGAGTCCGCCTTGCAGTGCAAGGGGCACTGGTTCGATCCCTGGCCAGGGAAGATCCCATATGCTGTGGTGCGGCTGGACTGGTGTGTCCAATTACGAGCCAGCGCTCTGGAGCACATGCACCCAGAGCCGGTGCTCTGTGGCAACAGAGGGTACTGCAATGGGAGGCCCACACAGGCCAAAGAATTAAGGTGGATGAAAGTAAATAGATAAAACCAATAAGAGGGCTTCCCTGGTGGTCCAGTGGGTAAAGAGTCTGTCTTGCAGTGCAGGGGGCACTGGTTCGATCCCTGGCCAGGGAAGATCCCATATGCTGTGGTGCGGCTGGACTGGTGTGTCCAATTACGAGCCAGCGCTCTGGAGCACATGCACCCAGAGCCGGTGCTCTGTGGCAACAGAGGGTACTGCAATGGGAGGCCCACACAGGCCAAAGAATTAAGGTGGATGAAAGTAAATAGATAAAACCAATAAGAGGGCTTCCCTGGTGGTCCAGTGGGTAAAGAGTCTGTCTTGCAGTGCAGGGGGCACCGGTTCGATCCCTGGCCCGGGAAGATCCCACGTGCCATGGAGCAGCTGGACGTGTGTGTCCAATTACAAGCCAGAGCTCTGGAGCATATTCGCCCAGAGCTGGTGCTCTGCAACGAGAAAGGCCACTGCAATGGGAGGCCCACACAAGTTAAAATAAAGATGGCTGAAAAATAAATAAATAAAACCAATTTTTAAAAAAGAGGCCAAAATTTAAAAAACATGTTTTTATTGACATGGAAGAGGCATACAGTAAAATATATTATGGTTAAGTTTTCAGCTCCATGATGTGACATACGCACACGCCCATCATTTCAGACGTGGGACACTGCCAGCCCCTTGGCGGTCTGCCTGTGCCCCTTGGGAGTTGGGGAGGAATTCATCAGTTCAGATAAAACTGAAAGGTACACTGGACAGCAGCAAATGCTTGCTCCTTCCTCATTCTCAGGATGGTGCTGGGACAAGAGGGGACTTTTCGCCTCTGTACACAGACGTGGTCTTTGCTGGCCCTCCTTCAGGCCTCTGACTGAATCCCTGAGACGTGGGTGTCTCGTGGCTGCCTGTGTCCTTGCTGTCACAGAGAGTCTCTTCCTATGGTGGGGGCAGCAGCAGTTCCTTTCTTGGTAGAACAGAGGAGATTCCCCCAGGCCTCACGGTCAGGCATCTGTAGGGTATCAGCCTCCAAAGCAGAACCCGCCGGGTCACCCCAGCCTCACCGTGGGCCCTTGACCAGGTCTGGCCCACGTTCCGTTTCCCATCTAGCTTGTCCTCGTGCTCTGAGGCTGGGCTCGGGAGCAGCAAAGCTGGAGCAGCTGCTGGCACAGCCAAATGCTTCTGCTTCCTGTCTTGAGTCAGCCTGAGGAGGAGCCACCTGGCGAGTCTTCTCAGCTGCTGTAGTTGTGAGTGAGTGAGTCTCTCAGTCATGGCTGACTCTGGGACCCCGTAGATTGTAGCCTGCCAGGCTCCTCTGTCCATGGGATTCTCAAGGCAAGGATACTGGAGTGGGTCGCCATGCCCTTCTCCAGGGGATCTTCCCAACCCAGGGGTCACACCCAGGTCTCCTGCATTGCAAATTCTTTACCATCTGAACCGCCTGGCCAAAGGCAAATGCAGACATGATTTTAATAACCTTCCCCCAAATGTTTTTCTTTCCTAGTCTCGCATTCAACGGCATCTCAACAGAAGGAGGAAAGAGTCTCGCATGGGCCCTGCAGCAGAATGGGTCTTTGAAAATATTCTGGTAATAATCTGAGTCATTTTGAAAGATTGGGTCTCAGGGATCTTTCTAAAGACTGTGCACAGCCTGGAATCTTAACTAAACCTGTTCCCTTGAAAAGCAGGGCTTTCCTCATGTATTGTGAAGGCATAGGGGCAGCTCCATGATGTGACATACGCACGCCCATCATTTCAGGCGTGGGACACTGCCAGCCCCTTGGCGGTCTGCCTGTGCCCCTTGGGAGTTGGGAGGAATTCATCAGTTCAGATAAAACTGAAAGGTACACTGGACAGCAGCAAATGCTTGCTCCTTCCTCATTCTCAGGATGGTGCTGGGACAAGAGGGACTTTTCGCCTCTGTACACAGGCGTGGTCTTTGCTGGCCCTCCTTCAGGCCTCTGACTGAATCCCTGAGGCGTGGGTGTCTCGTGGCTGCCTGTGTCCTTGCTGTCACAGAGAGTCTCTTCCTATGGTGGGGGCAGCAGCAGTTCCTTTCTTGGTAGAACAGAGGAGATTCCCCCAGGCCTCACGGTCAGGCATCTGTAGGGTATCAGCCTCCAAAGCAGAACCCGCCGGGTCACCCCAGCCTCACCGTGGGCCCTTGACCAGGTCTGGCCCACGTTCCGTTCCCATCTAGCTTGTCCTCGTGCTCTGAGGCTGGGCTCGGGAGCAGCAAAGCTGGAGCAGCTGCTGGCACAGCCAAATGCTTCTGCTTCCTGTCTTGAGTCAGCCTGAGGAGGAGCCACCTGGCGAGTCTTCTCAGCTGCTGTAGTTGTGAGTGAGTGAGTCTCTCAGTCATGGCTGACTCTGGGACCCCGTAGATTGTAGCCTGCCAGGCTCCTCTGTCCATGGGATTCTCAAGGCAAGGATACTGGAGTGGGTCGCCATGCCCTTCTCCAGGGGATCTTCCCAACCCAGGGGTCACACCCAGGTCTCCTGCATTGCAAATTCTTTACCATCTGAACCGCCTGGCCAAAGGCAAATGCAGACATGATTTTAATAACCTTCCCCCAAATGTTTTTCTTTCCTAGTCTCGCATTCAACGGCATCTCAACAGAAGGAGGAAAGAGTCTCGCATGGGCCCTGCAGCAGAATGGGTCTTTGAAAATATTCTGGTAATAATCTGAGTCATTTTGAAAGATTGGGTCTCAGGGATCTTTCTAAAGACTGTGCACAGCCTGGAATCTTAACTAAAAACCTGTCTCTCCATTGAAAAGGCTTTAGGCCTTTCCTCAAAGGAAAGTTTATAATTTAATTTCCCCTCCCTGACCCTGGAGAAGGTGCTGTTCCCAGATGCACAGACAAGTACAGAATGGGTGGGATGGGCCCAAGGAGCCTGAGTTTGAGACCTTAGCCTTCTTTGCCACTGTGGGCCTCAGGTAAACCAGAAGGCTAGCCATTCTCTCAGGATATCACCGGGACACCCTCAGACATGTTTTGAGGGGTCCAGCTTTTATGTATTTGTTTCAAAATGTTCTTCCTCTTAAACTTCTTCCCTGTGCAGCCTCCTCCCTCCCCGGGTAGTCACATCAGGACTCGGCCTTCTTGCTCCAGCTCACCTGTCACCTGTCCACAGTCCTCACCCAGTCTCTGCACTCCAGGGCCACTAATTAAGTGCATGTTATCTTCTGCAAGTGCCCCTATTTTTTTCTCTTGGTCATTTACTGTATTTTATTTTAATGTTATTTTACTTGCCTGTATCACAAATTGCTTGCAGGTAAGGAAGTTCTATTACATGCCTCTGTATCCTTCTTATGAGATACTGCCTAAATTAATAACTTATTATCATTATGAGAATTCTAACACGAGGCCTGCTGCCCAGTCAGTGCATTTCCCCTTTCTCATCAAAAAAGTCTTTAAAAAGATTTTGAAAAGTAAGACATGATTTTTGGCAGTGGCGGGGTGGGGTGGGCAGAAAAGACACTGAAGTCTGGAAAGTAGGAAGTGAAAGTACCTCCTCCTTCATGCCCTTCTCCAGGGATCTTCCCAACCCAGGGTCACACCCAGGTCTCCTGCATTGCAAATTCTTTACCATCTGAACCGCCTGGCCAAAGGCAAATGCAGACATGATTTTAATAACCTTCCCCCAAATGTTTTTCTTTCCTAGTCTCGCATTCAACGGCATCTCAACAGAAGGAGGAAAGAGTCTCGCATGGGCCCTGCAGCAGAATGGGTCTTTGAAAATATTCTGGTAATAATCTGAGTCATTTTGAAAGATTGGGTCTCAGGGATCTTTCTAAAGACTGTGCACAGCCTGGAATCTTAACTAAAAACCTGTCTCTCCATTGAAAAGGCTTTAGGCCTTTCCTCAAAGGAAAGTTTATAATTTAATTTCCCCTCCCTGACCCTGGAGAAGGTGCTGTTCCCAGATGCACAGACAAGTACAGAATGGGTGGGATGGGCCCAAGGAGCCTGAGTTTGAGACCTTAGCCTTCTTTGCCACTGTGGGCCTCAGGTAAACCAGAAGGCTAGCCATTCTCTCAGGATATCACCGGGACACCCTCAGACATGTTTTGAGGGGTCCAGCTTTTATGTATTTGTTTCAAAATGTTCTTCCTCTTAAACTTCTTCCCTGTGCAGCCTCCTCCCTCCCCGGGTAGTCACATCAGGACTCGGCCTTCTTGCTCCAGCTCACCTGTCACCTGTCCACAGTCCTCACCCAGTCTCTGCACTCCAGGGCCACTAATTAAGTGCATGTTATCTTCTGCAAGTGCCCCTATTTTTTTCTCTTGGTCATTTACTGTATTTTATTTTAATGTTATTTTACTTGCCTGTATCACAAATTGCTTGCAGGTAAGGAAGTTCTATTACATGCCTCTGTATCCTTCTTATGAGATACTGCCTAAATTAATAACTTATTATCATTATGAGAATTCTAACACGAGGCCTGCTGCCCAGTCAGTGCATTTCCCCTTTCTCATCAAAAAAGTCTTTAAAAAGATTTTGAAAAGTAAGACATGATTTTTGGCAGTGGCGGGGGTGGGGGTGGGCAGAAAAGACACTGAAGTCTGGAAAGTAGGAAGTGAAAGTACCTCCTCCTTCATGTTTCCTAAATACAATCTTTTATTCCAGAGTTTGAATGTATATTCCAACAAATATCTCTTTTCTTACAAAATAGAATTTAGCAAGTGGCTTAAAAATATCTCAGCCATATACTCTGCCTATTTTACCTGTCCCCGTATGTCAGGGTTTCTCAGTCTCAACGCTGTTGACATTTTGGTCCAAATAATTCTTTTCTGTTGAGAGGCTGTCCTGTGACCTGTAAGCTCTTTAGCAGAATCCCTGGCTGGCCTTTGCCCATGAGATACCAGTCACGACCCCTAATTGTGACAATCAAAATTGTCTCCAGACATTGGTAGGTCTCCCCTGGCGGGGAACTCGCCCTGGCTGGGACTCAGCTCTCAGTTTACAAGCATCATGTCAGTCCCCAGAACCTCCTGAGTACTGACCGTACATCATGCAAAGCTCTCAGCCCTTCTCATACAGTAACTCATTCTCACAGCCATGCTGTGAGGGCTGTACATTACTCTTCACATTTACTGGTGAGAAAATGCAGGCTCAGAGAAATTCAGCCACCTGCTGCGGTCGCCCTGCTAGTGAGCAGTTCCCATCTGGCCTCTCTGACTCAGTGTCTTAAGTGCCAGGAGTGTCTGCCGCTTTCTTCCTCCTACCTCATTCTCTCTAAAGGCGGCACACTCAGTTAATTTTTCCAGTTGCCTCACCTGACACTGAAATTTGTTAACATCTTCTATTATGACCAAAAGCACTGCAATCAGTAGTGCACATATATATAGAACCTGCGTATGAATGCCCTTTGACCATAAGGTCAATTTCTAGAAGTTGAATCATTGGCCCAAAGTGAAACACATTTAAAATTTGGATAGCCACTACCAAATTGGCCCTTCAAGGAATGATTTTTTGTAAATTTTTTTCTATTCTGTTTTCTTTATTCTCTTCCCACGGGTACAGTAAGGTTTAATTGTCTTTACAGCCAGGAGTGTCTGGCCCTCTGTACTTTATCCAGATCATTTTCTGTTTTTATGAACAACTGAGAGACGTCCTGAACTTACACAGAACTTGGGTCCTTCATAACCGGCCTCAGAGCAAAGTGATGAACACGTTTTAATGCACAGTCAGCAGGCTTTTCTAAGTCTTTATCGGAGTTTAGTAACACGCTGTCCATGGTGTTCAAGGAATCTTAAAGGCTGGAGGAGATCAGAGGAGAAAGCGTTGGTCCCTTGCTTTCTGTGGGCCCTTGTCTTCTGTGAGATGGGGCTCAGCAAGGATGGGGAGGGACTCGGGGCTCCCCCATGGCAGCAAGGTTAAGGAGTAGGAGCTTGGGTGAAGGATTTGCGCTAGAAATGAACCTCCGTTTATTGTCTGTGGGGTTCAGAGGCGGGGCTTGGAACCTGGCTGTTTGCTGGGTTCTCAGCAAGTAATTAGCAGCATAATTACTGCTAATTATGGACTTGGGCTGGGAACTCAATGAAGAGAGGGTACCAGGGAGGACTGCCTGCGACCACACTTTGTTTCTCTTTCAGGCTTACCAAAAATGAACTCGATGATGAGGTGGCAGAGAGCTTGGCAGAGATGTTGAAAGTCAACCAGACGTTGAAGCATTTATGGTAATTCAGATTTCAACACTGTGCCTTTTTTTCAAAAAAAAATCTTGACATAAAATTCACTTGCCATGAAAATCAGTTTTGAAGTACACAATTCAGTGGTTTTTAGCATATGTCTAAGGTTGTGCAACCATCACCACTATCTAACTCTAGACCATCTTACTGCCCACTTCCTGTACTCCCCCAGTCTTGTATGCATTAAGCAATCACTCCCCATCTTCCTCCCTTCATCCCTCATTGGGTTAATTTTTCCAGTTGCCTCACCTGACACTGAAATTTGTTAACATCTTCTATTATGACCAAAAGCACTGCAATCAGTAGTGCACATATATATAGAACCTGCGTATGAATGCCCTTTGACCATAAGGTCAATTTCTAGAAGTTGAATCATTGGCCCAAAGTGAAACACATTTAAAATTTGGATAGCCACTACCAAATTGGCCCTTCAAGGAATGATTTTTTGTAAATTTTTTTCTATTCTGTTTTCTTTATTCTCTTCCCACGGGTACAGTAAGGTTTAATTGTCTTTACAGCCAGGAGTGTCTGGCCCTCTGTACTTTATCCAGATCATTTTCTGTTTTTATGAACAACTGAGAGACGTCCTGAACTTACACAGAACTTGGGTCCTTCATAACCGGCCTCAGAGCAAAGTGATGAACACGTTTTAATGCACAGTCAGCAGGCTTTTCTAAGTCTTTATCGGAGTTTAGTAACACGCTGTCCATGGTGTTCAAGGAATCTTAAAGGCTGGAGGAGATCAGAGGAGAAAGCGTTGGTCCCTTGCTTTCTGTGGGCCCTTGTCTTCTGTGAGATGGGGCTCAGCAAGGATGGGGAGGGACTCGGGGCTCCCCCATGGCAGCAAGGTTAAGGAGTAGGAGCTTGGGTGAAGGATTTGCGCTAGAAATGAACCTCCGTTTATTGTCTGTGGGGTTCAGAGGCGGGGCTTGGAACCTGGCTGTTTGCTGGGTTCTCAGCAAGTAATTAGCAGCATAATTACTGCTAATTATGGACTTGGGCTGGGAACTCAATGAAGAGAGGGTACCAGGGAGGACTGCCTGCGACCACACTTTGTTTCTCTTTCAGGCTTACCAAAAATGAACTCGATGATGAGGTGGCAGAGAGCTTGGCAGAGATGTTGAAAGTCAACCAGACGTTGAAGCATTTATGGTAATTCAGATTTCAACACTGTGCCTTTTTTTCAAAAAAAAATCTTGACATAAAATTCACTTGCCATGAAAATCAGTTTTGAAGTACACAATTCAGTGGTTTTTAGCATATGTCTAAGGTTGTGCAACCATCACCACTATCTAACTCTAGACCATCTTACTGCCCACTTCCTGTACTCCCCCAGTCTTGTATGCATTAAGCAATCACTCCCCATCTTCCTCCCTTCATCCCTGCATGCTGAGTTGCTTCAGTTGTGTCTGACTCTTTGTAACCCTATGGATGGTAGCCCTTCAGGCTCCTCTGTCCCTGGGATTTAGCACTACTAATCTATCTTCAGTCTCTATAGTTGTGCCTTTTCTAGGCATTTCATAGAGATGCAGTCATATAATAGGTGACCTTTGTTTCTGTTATTTCACTAGCGTATGTTTTCAAGGTTCATCTTTAAATACTGTAGTGTATATCAGTACTCCATTGCTCTTTATGGCCAAATGACATTCCAGTGTACGGACTGTCCACATTTTGTCCATTCATCAGTTGGTGGACATTTGGATTGTTTGTGCTTTATGACCATTATGAATAAGGCTACTGAGAAGATGCACGTATGTTTGTATAACCATATGCTTTCATTTCTTTTGGGTGTATTCTTAGAACTAGAATTACAGGGTTATACAGTTATTCTGTTAAATGCTAAACTGTTTTCCAAAGTGGTTACCAGTCATGTATGAGGGTCGCCATTTCTCCACATCCTCACCAACACTGGTTTTTGGCCATCTTTTGGGCCATGCCATCCTAGGGGACATGATACGCCATCTCATCATAGTCTTGATCTGCATTTCCCTGACTGCTAACAGCGTTGGATGTCTTTTCATGTGTGTATTGGCCATTAGTGTATCTTCTTTGGAGAACTGGCTCCACATTCTTTGTTCGTTTGTAAACTGAGTTATGTGCCTTTTAATTGCTGAGCCATTAGAGTTCTTTATATATTCTAGGTGCTAGACATTTACTAGATAGATGATGTGCAAATATTTCTTAAATTCTTTCTTTAGGGTTTTTCAATTTTGCAATTATTTCTTTTTAATTTCTTCAGAAGCACTGAAGTTTTTAATTTTGATGAAGTACAATTTATTTTTTCTTTAGTTGCTTGTGCTTTAGGTGTCTTACTAAGAAACTGTGCCTAACCCAAGGTCACAAACATTTCCTTTAAGTGTCACAGTTTTGCTCTTCTATTTACATCTTTGACCAAGGTCACAAACATTTCCTTTAAGTGTCACAGTTTTGCTCTTCTATTTACATCTTTGATCCATTTGGAGTTCATTTCTGCGTATGGTTATGAGGTTTGGGGTTCAGCTTTATTTTACTGCATCTAGACATCGAGGTGTCCCAGCACCACATGTTGAAAAGACTCTCTCCCTTTTGAATGGCCCTGACACTTTCGTCAAATCAGTGGACCATAAGTGTGTGAGTTTATTTCTGGATTTTCTATTCTAGTTGAGCCATATGTTTACCCTTATGTCAGGAGGATATTGATTACTGTAACTTTGTAATAAGTTTTTGAAACCAAGGAAGTGTGAGTTTCTAACTTTGTTCTTCTTTCTCAATATTGTTTTGACTATTCTGAGTCCCATGCATTTCCATGTGAATTTTAGATTACCATGTCAGTTTCTATACAAAAAAACAACCACCCCAAAACAGAGTTTGTTACTTTTACATCTGTTCTTTTCCCTTTTCTTTCTGGCCCATAGACTTTCGTATATGCCCTTCCCTGGGTGTCAGGCCCACCCCTCGAGGGACTAGGAGAACAGAGCCAGGAGCGGGCTAGAGAGCAAGTCTGCTCTTTGTGTGAGCACAAACCGCATTGGCTGTGGTGAAGGTAGCCTGTGGGGCCTGAGAAGTGCCAGGCTTTTCAATCTCTCCCCCTACCCAGCCTCTTGCCAGGTCTAGGCTGCAGGCAGCTCAGTCGACTGCCTGCAAGGCATAGGTGGTGCCCGTAGTGGCAACCATGGAAGGGATCATGGGGAAACAGCAGAATGTAACTGAATGCAGAACTCTCTGCCTACTTCCAGGTTCTATTTTTGCTCCTTTTACAAAAAATGTCTGAATCACATTGTGGTCATGCTTACTAGGTCACCACTTCTGCCACCAAGCCCAGGGGCCCTGTCTTTTGGAGATGTGGCAGGGATCACTGGGCCCTCACGGAAACACAGCTGCCTAGCCCTGTGTGCTGGGGCAGGCGTTGGGACGAGAGCTCCTGGCCTGGGCGCCACGGTAGAGACGGCAGACCCTCTCCAGAGCCCCCTCTGCTGGGACTCACATGCCCGGGGCTGTGGGGTCTCTTACAGTTATTCCCAATTTGTAGGTCAGGCAACTGAGGAACATATATGGGACTTCCCTGGTGGTCCAGCGGGTAAGACTTTGCCTTCCAGCTGAGGGGGTGCAGGTTCAATCACTGGTCAGGGAGCTAAGCCTGTTAAGCTTGTTTCTTCCAGGATCTGTAGCTGGAAAGTGGGGAGAGGTGTAATTCTCTATGAGGAGAGCATTTAACCACTATGCATACTGCCTCCTTCTGAGGGACTGGCTTAGTTTCTATCCTCTCATCAGTCGTGGTAATATAGGGCTTCATCTTCTTCATACAGCTGCCTTCTTGGATTAGTGCCTGGGATTTTTTAAGGTCAAGTTCAGTAGCAGCCTTTATCTACAAAAAGCCAGGGATGAGGAGTGAACCTGTGATAAATGGTAGACATATCACTGACTTGTGCTGCATTTCTTTCCTGGATGGGCTGGAAGCACAGCTTCCCAGGGGAGCAATTCCAGATTTGTCCAGGCTTTCCAGCTCTATCTGAAACCCTTGTTTGCTTTGAGGCGCTGCTACCCCACATAATGGGGTATATACTCTTAGAGGCCCCATTATGGATGCTTTTCTACCAGGACCCATGAGTAGCTCCGTCTTCCTTGCTCTCAGATGTTGGGGAGGACATAGCACCATTTTGGAAGCCTTTGTTCTACCTAAAAAGAGAATAGCCAACTATTTTTAAAAATACTTAACTTTAAAAGCTATTTTTCCTTTTTATAGTCACCTGGAAGCAGACATCAAACTGCCTGCTCCCCAGATATGTTCCTTAGAATTTGCTGTTCAGACTGGTAGTCTCCAGACACCTTGCAATGAAAAAATGTCAAGTACACATGCATATGTATGTTCATGTCGTCAACTACCTTACATGTGAATATACAGCTATAGTGTGCTCATTATAAAAATATATAGACAAGTTAAACATTTTAAAAAACTATTAACATAGTTGATTTACAGTGTTTAATTTCTGCTGTACAGCACAGTAGCTCAGTTATACATCTATTTTTTTAAACAAAGTTTTAAATCTTTTAAACTAAAGTTTTGATACGACATGTGGGACAGCTCCTGACCAGGGCGCCACGGTAGAGGCAGCAGACCCTCTCCAGAGCCCCCTCTGCTGGGACTCACATGCCCGGGGCTGTGGGGTCTCTTACAGTTATTCCCAATTTGTAGGTCAGGCAACTGAGGAACATATATGGGACTTCCCTGGTGGTCCAGCGGGTAAGACTTTGCCTTCCAGCTGAGGGGGTGCAGGTTCAATCACTGGTCAGGGAGCTAAGCCTGTTAAGCTTGTTTCTTCCAGGATCTGTAGCTGGAAAGTGGGGAGAGGTGTAATTCTCTATGAGGAGAGCATTTAACCACTATGCATACTGCCTCCTTCTGAGGGACTGGCTTAGTTTCTATCCTCTCATCAGTCGTGGTAATATAGGGCTTCATCTTCTTCATACAGCTGCCTTCTTGGATTAGTGCCTGGGATTTTTTAAGGTCAAGTTCAGTAGCAGCCTTTATCTACAAAAAGCCAGGGATGAGGAGTGAACCTGTGATAAATGGTAGACATATCACTGACTTGTGCTGCATTTCTTTCCTGGATGGGCTGGAAGCACAGCTTCCCAGGGGAGCAATTCCAGATTTGTCCAGGCTTTCCAGCTCTATCTGAAACCCTTGTTTGCTTTGAGGCGCTGCTACCCCACATAATGGGGTATATACTCTTAGAGGCCCCATTATGGATGCTTTTCTACCAGGACCCATGAGTAGCTCCGTCTTCCTTGCTCTCAGATGTTGGGGAGGACATAGCACCATTTTGGAAGCCTTTGTTCTACCTAAAAAGAGAATAGCCAACTATTTTTAAAAATACTTAACTTTAAAAGCTATTTTTCCTTTTTATAGTCACCTGGAAGCAGACATCAAACTGCCTGCTCCCCAGATATGTTCCTTAGAATTTGCTGTTCAGACTGGTAGTCTCCAGACACCTTGCAATGAAAAAATGTCAAGTACACATGCATATGTATGTTCATGTCGTCAACTACCTTACATGTGAATATACAGCTATAGTGTGCTCATTATAAAAATATATAGACAAGTTAAACATTTTAAAAAACTATTAACATAGTTGATTTACAGTGTTTAATTTCTGCTGTACAGCACAGTAGCTCAGTTATACATCTATTTTTTTAAACAAAGTTTTAAATCTTTACTAAATTTGTCACAATATTGCTTCTGTTGTTTATGTTCTAGTTTTTTGGCCATACGACATGTGGGATCTTAGCTCCCTGACCAGGGATTGAACCTGCACCCCCCGAGTTGGAAGGCAAAGTCTTAACTGCTGGACCACCAGGGAGATCCCATATGTTTTCATATTCATTTGCATTATGATTATCACAAAATTTTGACTAGAGTTCCCTGTGCGATATAGTAAGACCATGTTGTCCATCCATCCTATGTATAATAATTTGTCTGTTAATTCCAAACTCCTAATCTTTCCCTCCCTACCCTTCCTCCCCCTTGCCAACCACAAAGTCTGTTCTCTGTGTTTGTAGTCTGTTTATGTTTTGTAGCTAAGTTCATTTATGCAATATTTTATATTCCACATATAAGTGATATCATATGTCTTTCTGACTTT